>HG995415.1:0-653888 GCA_905333125.1 Pheosia tremula
CTTGGTCCTTTTTAAGTCGGTTAAAAACAAACAATATGGAGGTAACTCATTTATTCACAATCTACATTATATTTAAAATTAGTATAGCTAAGCAACGCGCGGGACAAGGTGCATCGTCATCGCCAAGCGGTCCGAGCACGAGGCGGTGTTACTTGTCCCCGGCGGGCCCGGGCGGCGCCGGCGCCGGCGCCGGGCTGGGCGCAGACGGCTTGGTGGCCGCCTGCGCCTCGTCCATCGCAGCGGCGAGCTCGTCGTCACCGTCGTCGTCGCGCCCGTACAGCTCGGGGTATTGCGACATGCACTCCTGCATCACGCTGAACTTCTCGTAGCAGTCACTGCCTTTCGGTTCGGCTTCACTGCAAATAATTTAATAAGAATTTATATTAACTAAAGTCAATTTAAAAATATACTATTCAGTTAATTACTATGCCAACATTGTTGACTTTTTAAACCACCAATATAACATAATGCACAGCATAGCCTCTCCAGCCCGGAGACAATCCACCTATCCGAAACGTTTGCATGAAAACTATACTTCGCTCATCAATAAATACGCAATTTATTACAGACTAGCAATGGCAGTGAAGGCGTTTGTGTAATTTTTTGTTATACTCGTATCATATCATCCAGTCTCAGCTTATAACGGCATCATATCCCATTTATCTTCTATGGTTTTTAATTCAAATTATTTAAATTTAAATTTGGTATAGATACATGACATTTTGTGTTAAGTTATACTTGTGGTTGATTTCTTCCTCTCTCTATTACATTTGCTTAATTAAATTTAAACATTGAAAAATTGTCAAGGAAACCTCAAAATAATTTACTTACCCAAAAAATTGGAAATAAACCCAGAAGTAACAAGAACAATTGTAAATTCATGTAGCAAACTGAGTCCAAAACTAAATCATAATTCCCCATCTACCGCACTTCCCATCCGAATTATATTGCTAGCTCATAAAGAGTTTACCACTTTTCAGGGAAACCTAAGTGATCGTTTTTTTTTTTTTATTCAAAATATATATTAATTATTATTAAATACTGCAGTAAGGATCAAAGGATTGATACATAAGACAAAAAAATTGATGCATTTGTTTAACCCGCGATGCTCGCGTCGCTTTGTTATAAGTTACATGCCTATGTCCGTTTGTCTATCTGTGATATCATCGCACCTAAACTCGTGGACCGATTTCAATGCAGTTTATTTTATTCGAGCCTAACCCGGCCCTCTCTCACATAGAGGCCGCGTATCTTTCCCAGATTTCCCCCCGTCAACAAAAAAAAAAAGGAGTATGTGATATCTACAAATTAGTTTTCTGACCATAATAGTCTGTACAAAAAGACTGTAATGGCTGCAGATGGACGGACAAACAAATGGAGATGGTTAAACTGAAAGGTTTCCTAGTTTGACAGTTAATTATGGAACCTTAACAGTCGGAATGAGTTAGGAAGTATTAACTTTTATGTACGCATAGCTGTTAGAGCTTGCAATCAATTTCAAGTCAGTGGTACAGAGGCATTGAAATAATTGTGAGTGTGGCAGGCAACTAACCTGTAGTGAAAGCAGGAGAAGGCTTCGCGGAACTGCATGCCGCAGGGGCCGGTGGCCATGCCACCAAGGCACGGGCAGCCCCAGTTGATGGAGCCATCAGGCAGAATTAGGCCGGGCGCCGGTTCGGGCTCGGCGAGCGACACGCTGCTGGGCGCTGCCAGCTCTTCGCGCGGAGCCACGATCACCACGTCTTTGCCACCCACACCCGATGACATCACCGACCGACTTGACATGTTTTTCAATCACTCCTGGCAACTGGACACAAAAGCTATTATTAAAATGGCCCAATAGTATATTCGGTCAACCATTCAGTTTTAAGAAAAAGTAGTATAAAGTTAAGAATTACAATCTTTTTTGTTCATATCATCAGTTTAATCATGAATCTTCAAAAACCAAACTTACCAAACTATTTAGTTACATTAAAGCTGACACATTATTACTATTTAATAAATGTTAGGTTTAGGTTTTCATTTATAGTCTTCAACATATAAAACATGTTAAAAATATTTGGATTTTTGAGTTTATCCATGGTTTCATCACATCAAAAAGGTTGTGGCAAGATACAATTGTAGCCTGAGTTTTGGCCTAGATTTCATGATCACATGCTTAAAGTGAAAAAATAACCATCTATAGTCTCTCATGGCAATAAGTCAGATTTGAATGTGAATGTACTTAATTCTGCATTTGATACCATGACAGCTTACTAGTATGCATGTTAGAGTTCTCAAAAACTTGGCAATTAAAAAAAATTATTTTTAACAGTGCCAAATTTGAAGTCCATAGATGTTAAATTCAACACTCCCATTATTCTCTTGATTTGTCGGTATGCGCCGTCCCCGTCCATTACAGCAATAAAAATACTGAACGACATACTAATTTAATTTAGAGTAGGGCCTGTAGACTAGGCGAAACGGCCCGCACGCGTAGCTGCGCGGCGGCGAGAGTGAGCGCTGCGTGCGCCCGCCGCAGCTGAGAAGCAGTGACCCGCAGTAGCGCGCGGCCTCGCTCCGCTCGCAGCACGTCCACGTCCAGCGCCCCTACGCCGCACTCGCCAAACACGCTGCGAGCTGCCTCCTCAAAAGATCGCCGTACCGATAGCCGACTCTGCTCCTTGCCACACCTGACGAAACTTCATCCATTAAATAGTTTGAACAAAAACAAATGAGCATGTTTCTTATGCAATTACTCAACAATGTTACTTACTCAATGTCAATATAGAAATAGCGAGGTTTCATCAAAAACCTTGCAATTTACGCGTAGCGTATAGCTTTTATCTATAAAAATCTAAGATTATTAAAGCTACGGCAAAATGTGAGGTTAAAACGATGTTATGACAGTTGGGCAACTTGGGACGTCAAAGTCAAAACTGACAGTGACAGGACTGACATCACAAGACTTTCTTTTCATTTTGGTTCACGGCCCGTAGTCCTAGCTCTTTTGAGCATCAGTGGTGGGGTACGTTTACGTGTTGGTTGATTAACATAGCAGGTTGCATTCCTTTTTCACACGAAATTGATGAGAAAAAAGAGGAAGACCATAGCATCACCGTTGCTTTGAATCTTTGGAATGTCGCCACTTTGTCTATATTTAGCGGTTTGCGGTAAGCCTGGTATTTTTTCCCAGGTAAAAATTACACTAACGGTGCCATAGTTTTTTTTGTTATAAAATGCGATGAATTATAATAGAATAAGATGAAATATAGCCCCATCCACAAATGAGTGGGTATTTAATAGTGCTGTCAAATTAAAGAAAAACACATTATAAATAAAAAAAATGGATGATTACATAAAAATATGCAAAATCAAATTACATAGAAATATAATATTTGAATGATAGAGAATTTGATATCTATTCTTATTTTTTTACGAAATTAAATGCGATGTTATCAAATAGTAGGCTGCAGTTGCGATTAGACCAAAGATAGTACGAGATTTAACGAGACACGGCATTTCCATATCTTCATGTCACATCCATTATTTTATTTATAATGTATATTTATTTAATGTGTTATTGCTATTAATTACTTTTTTTATTTTTTTTTATTAATAATAATAATAATAATAAATTTTATTAATCGAAGCCAAATAACAAAAGAGTACATTTTTGACAAGTGTGACAGGTACAATTAAGGCTATATAGGCGTAGCAAAGATTGATTTGCCCCTGACTCTCAAACTAGGTGAAATCCTGTGTTTTGAGTCATCAGTGGTTCCTCGCGCTGAGTACGACGCATACAACATTACATAAAAGGAAATGCCACAGATATAAACAATAAGAATGTATACACGGGTGTATGTGTATGTAATGTGTGTGTGTGTGTTGTGTGTGTGTGTGTGTGTTAGTGTGAGTGTGTGTGTATGTGTGTGCGTGTGTGTGGGTGTGTAGAGGGTGTGTTTATGATTATGTGCTCGAGCATGAGTGGATATATGAGAGAAGAATTAAGGTGAGTGCCTTAGGAGTCTATTTGAGTAAAGCCTCGGTTGCATTATAATCCAGTGGCTGTAGCCATTTATAAACTTTTTCCTTAGTTTTAAATTTGGTTAATGGGTATATGTTTAGCAGTCTATTTATTTTATTATACAAGTGATTGCATAAATAATAAGAGTGTTGCTTGGCCAGGGTTGTCCTACAGTGTTTTGTATCGCATACTATATCATGTCTTCGTTTCCTGGTATATATTGTGGGGTCATATTTTAATTTGGGATGGGTTTTTAGGATAAGCTGCAAAATAAACAGCTGCCTTACAGTAAGCACTGACGTTTCCTTGTACAATTGGACAGTAGAGAAGCGAAACGGCTTTTTAGTCATCACTTTAAGGACAGCTCGTTGAGCCCTCTCTAATTTCAGAAGATGTGCTTTAGATGCGCCGCACCACGACGAGTTACAGTATGTAAGCAACGACTCGCAGAGCGAGTAATACACCATCATCATTGTCTTGATGTCGGCTACATGTCTCAGGTTCTTAAATACATAAATAAGTTTCCTAAATCGAGAAGAGAGGACTGTTATATGCTTATCCCATCGAAGATGTTGGTCAATGAGAATTCCCAAGTATTTGACCTGTGAAGCACTAGCAATATGTGGACAAGAACAGTTTGATGTTGGAGATGGGCATGTATGCGCCCTAAGATGAAATGAGTCATCATGAGGCAGACTGGATGATCTGATACCGAAAGGAACAAAAATAGTTTTTGAGAGGTTTAAGGTTAGTAGATTAGTTGATAGCCACTGCATGACCTGGGTGAGTGCTACTTCAGAATTTGTTCGAGCAACATCCCAGTTGGGTCCATGAATGAGAAGTGCGGTATCGTCGGCGTAGGTGAAGATCTCGCAGTTTGGTAATTGCAATTGGCACAGGTCGTTGATATAGATGGTGAAAAGCGTTGGAGCAAGAATACTTCCTTGGGGCACTCCCACGGTTAGGTCCTCACTCCTGCTAATGTATTCGCCAATCTTAACTGCTTGAGTACGCCTGGAGAGATAGTCGGAGAAGATCTTTAAGGCGTTTCCCCTGATGCCTAGAGCTTCCAATTTGGTTAGGAGTAACGGTATAGAGACGGTGTCAAATGCCTTGGAGATGTCAAGGAATATTCCAAGGCAAGAATCACCTCTATCTAGATGCAATATTGTTTTTTCTATCAGTGAGGAAACTGCACCGCTGGTACATAATCCACGTCGAAAACCGTACTGATTATCTGCTATAATATTTTTGGATTCTAGGTAATTTACTAAGCGATTATTTAAGACTTTCTCTAGGATCTTCGACATGGCAGGTAGTACAGAAATAGGCCGATAGTTATTAACCATATCATTTGTCCCACTTTTATGAATCGGATGTACTATAGCCTTTTTGAAAGCGTCTGGGAATACTCCTTGATTTAGTGATAGGTTACATATATGTGTTAATAGAGGTGTCAAAATTGAGCTGGTGGATTTTAACAGGGCTGTGGAGATACCGTCACACCCAACCGCACAATTGTTACGAAGATTGGCAATGATTCTTTCTATTTCCTCAGGATCGACTTCCAGCAACACTATTGAGTCAGGTTGAGAGTATTTATGGTGCACTAACGGACAGTTTGACCAAGGATGACGTTTAATGTTACTAGCGAGTTCTTTCCCTATATTACGTTATAGGCAAGTATTTGATCTCGATCTCACCTGATGGTAAGTGACGATGAGATCTACGATGGAGCATACTTGCCTAGGTAGGAAGGCGGCAGTAGAAAGAGATCTGACCCGCCATCCATGAATGGCAACACCGAACATCATGCCGGAACACGGCTAGGCCGCTTGGCGACATGGCTTTGTTCAGTGGGTGGTGACTAGCCACGGCCGAAGCCTACCACCAGTAGAGTTGTCACCTGGTTGGCACCACCCAGGGTCACGTGTAGGGTATCTCGAGGGTACTTAATTCTCCTACGGACGAAGGTGACTCGACCCCACAAAGACTATTTTATCTATTATTTTTAATATTATATTAAGACACTTGACATTGGCAAAGGTTCGTAAGTATATATTATAATAATAAGACGACGTTTTAACCATTTCTTTAGATCATTTTCATGCATTTTCATGGACTTTGTTAAAATACGTAAGTAGGAATCGAACCGGATAGAGCTTATACCGCAATATAACTTTCGTCTATTATGCCAACCAACCGGGGCCCCAAGTCTGCTAACACAATCGATTCATAATCGAACTGCCACCGCTTAGTAACTGTTACTTTTGACAGATAAGTACCCCATACAATATGTGTCAAAAGTGACAGTTACTAAGCGGTTGCAGTTCGATTATGAATCGATTGTGTTAGCAGACTTGGGGCCCGGAAATCAATTGTAAAATATAACGTTGTCATCTCCTGGAATCACCAGCACCGTTATGATTATATTTCGACGAAATTGCTAATGGCGTTTCACTAGGCGTGTTTTTGTTATAATTGCTAATGGCGTTCCACTAGGCGTGTTTTTGTTATAATTGCTGATGGCGTTCGACTAGGCGGGTTGCTGTTATAATTGCTGATGGCGTTCGACTAGGCGTGTTCTTGTTATAATTGCTAATGGCGTTCCACTAGGCGTGTTTTTGTTATAATTGCTGATGGCGTTCGACTAGGCGGGTTGTTGTTATAATTGCTGATGGCGTTCGACTAGGCGTGTTGTTGTTATAATTGCTGATGGCGTTCAACTAGGCGTGTTTTTGTTACAATTGATGATGGCGTTCAACTAGGCGTGTTATTGTTATAATTGCTGATGGCGTTCAACTAGGCGTGTTATTGTTATAATTGCTGATGGCGTTCGACTAGGCGTGATGCATGACACCGCATGAATAGTATAGCCGAGTTGATCGTGCGTGCAGCCTATTCAGAGTTCTAAGAAACGGAGGTTCCAAGGCTGGTATACCTGACCTGAATCACGCTGTGAAATTATTAGAATTTTATCTGGTGGTGACCACCCCCCCTGTTCCCACGCACCCTGCCGCCCCTTTAACTCTTGATTAGAAACGTTAAATGAAAATCGCTATTGGTAGAACTTTCGTATACTCACAGTATACATCTAGGCCCTTTTTAACGTGACGGCTATAATGTCAAAGGAAAATTCTAAGACGTATCGATTCATTTCACTGCTTTGTTATAAATGGGAAATTATTGGTATGAAAGTTCGGCGAGGCAAAGTATGAAAGCGTTACGCACCGTTGGTGCGATGTTAATCAAGGAAGGGCTCGTAGTGGGTACTGGGTACCTAATTCATTGTTGGCAGTACCGGCAGGCAGCAGAATCATTGCCAGCAGCACAGAGCAAGCAACATTACCTACTGGCTAGTTTGTATTGCGTGCTACTAGGTAAGTATGTCGTGACTGGCGTAACGCGCGGAACAGTGCTAGGTACGGGATCCAAAATTTTGCTCATCCTACTAATGTTTGGAACCTACCCTCATAGGTGGGTACAGATTATTGTTTCATCATTGCAGCTCACACCGTTGACTAGTATTTTAAATTGCGCTTAAAATATATGATGACCTGTAGCGACTACTTCAACCGCATCACAAAGCTACGCAGTTGGCACTACAGACGCATTCAGA
The DNA here is from genome assembly GCA_905333125.1 of Pheosia tremula. Classification (NCBI taxonomy): domain Eukaryota; kingdom Metazoa; phylum Arthropoda; class Insecta; order Lepidoptera; family Notodontidae; genus Pheosia; species Pheosia tremula. Next base: position 7,629 of record HG995415.1, read on the forward strand.
ACAATAGACAAGTGACGTCACAATCCTGAATCGCGCTATCAAAGTTTTCGGAGCAAGTAACATATATACAAGATCCCGACAAAAACCGTCAGGGCATAGCGGCCGCCCCGCCAGGCATACCACCCGCCTGGCTGGAAGATCTTCCCTTTTCCGCTAAAGACCTATTATTTTAGGTGTCACCATATTGTGTAGGTATACAATTATTATACTAAACTTTTGGGTCTATCCCTCCCTCCGGGAATTGTGACTATTTCAAATTTCTCTTGTGATTTTTTTGGGCGATTAGTCACGTGCCCGGCGCGTGCGCGCGTGCGGCCCGGCGTCGCCGTGCCGAGGGCGGGCGGCGCGGCGACGCGGCGGGCGGAGGGCGCGTTTATACATTTTAATTGCATTGTTAGTTGTAACGGGGCAGGTTATCTCGGGCGAAATGTTTTAATGGTGACGATAACGTAACAAGATTAGTAATATCCTACCCGCGTTCAGCCTTCCACCTTACGACCCCTCGCCCCCGCCGGCAGCTTCAGCTGGCTCGCATGTTTACTTTTATTTATGTTTTCATTCCAAATACCTATATCGCGCCATGCGCGGCGCTAGTTTTATATCGGTAGGTAGGTTTTGTTTAATTTAGGCCTTAGTGTTGACTCCTGCGATGTAGTCGCAAAAAACGCGATAAGTATATTTTGTTTAGCGGATAAGGGAAGATCTTCCAGCCAGGCGGGTGGTATGCCTGGCGGGGCGGCCGCTATGCCCCGACGGTTAATGTCGGGATCTTGTATATATGCTACTTGCTCCGAAAACTCTAATAGCGCGATTCAGGATTGTGACGTCAATTGTCTATTGTTCTGAATGCGTCTGTAGTGCCATCTGCGTAGCTTGTAGTGCGGTTGAAGTGGTCGCTACAGTACTCCCCCCCAAGACCGGAGGTCGATATCTTTGAGTGGCAGCGTCTTGTGTGCAAGGGCCAGGAAGCTAGCTCGAAGGTCTGCAGTGAGTCGAGACCGAGCTGTGCGCGTCGCAGAACCAGTAGCGCGGTGAGTCGGCTGTGATGGTCCTGAGTGACGACTGGCTTGCTGTGGGACTGACTGCTTGCTGTTGGATGTCGATGTTGATGTCTTGGTATGGAGTGGTGATGACTTTGGTGCTTGAGTCTTCACAGAAGGATGTTGTTCATTGTCAGGGGTCACCAATTTAGCGGATAAGGGAAGATCTTCCAGCCAGGCGGGTGGTATGCCTGGCGGGGCGGCCGCTATGCCCCGACGGTTAATGTCGGGATCTTGTATATATGCTACTTGCTCCGAAAACTCTAATAGCGCGATTCAGGATTGTGACGTCAATTGTCTATTGTTCTGAATGCGTCTGTAGTGCCATCTGCGTAGCTTGTAGTGCGGTTGAAGTGGTCGCTACATTTGTTTTACGACTCCACGCCTTAGACCACAAATATTCCTACATTTTCGTAAACTGGACTTCGGAAAATCAGAATTAAGTTTTCATAAGTTGTGGGTACCTGTACCTAGCTATTACGACTACATAGTCGTGGTTCCAACGTAGGCACATTTATTTCTATATATTCTCGATGTCCCGGCGAACTTCGCACAGCCCCAGAATCAAATGTGTTTAGTGTTTCTTTTCGATGTTTTAATAGTTTCTATTCGGGGCGGAGACAAATAAAAAAAAATCTCTTTCTTCAAAAAAATCTTTTGTTATAAATGCTGTAACTAACACGACTTTATTTTATGTACAATCGATATATATATATATATTCCCAACTAGGTACAAACATGAAATCCTTTTCCTTTTATATATTTTTTTTATAACTTTAGCTATCAACAAGGTGTAAAGTGGTCTCAAACGGCATAATTGATTCGATTTATAGAGTACCTAGCTACTAAGTTGTTATTGATTCGATTACTTGTAGTAGGCGCGCGGCGCGCTTGTTGTGTGACGCCAGCGGTGGTAGTTGTAGCGTGCGAATATAAGCGAACAATGACTAATAGAAATCGGCACCTAACGTGTTTCTTACTTTTAGGTATTTAATTTTATTGATCTCTAGTCAGATTACAGTTTTTACAACTTATTATTTTCTTTTGATAATGTTTTATCCCTTGCCTCATCTGCACATTTAAGTAGGTCGCTCATGAGACAAATTAAATAATAACGATTAGTCGGTGTAATATGATTGCAGTAAATTGTTAGCAGTTTCTGTTCACATACAAAGGCTCGTAGGCGGTTGAACGGGATATTGACATATCTCTACAATCGGATTAGTTCTAGAACAAGTCGCGAGAGAAGCTGGCGACGCGGCGGATAAACGTAACGAGTGCGAGTGCTTCTCTGTCGACAAATCATGCATAATGCATGTCAGCGGCGGCGGCGGCGGCGCGCGGTGACCGCTCGAACCTTATATTTATTCCGATCCCTCGGCGACATGCTGACGAGCAAAGCGGTCGTCAAGATGCACTGCGTTCGCGCACGAATGCACGTATGGTATAAAACACGATAGGAAACATTTTCCAGTGGCACACGACTCAGAGCCGCAGCTTGGTCTCTCTCTCGATTGTTTGTTTTCAAAATAGTGTGGATATGGTAAATTTGGAGCAATGACCGCGACGTTCGTTTAAGTATCGATGGCAATCGGGATACGCTACATGCTAGCGAGACAGCTCTATCGCGAGCTGCGATTGTTTTATTCAATAGTACAGAATAATAACCTACCCAGTACCGGCTCACTGTTAGCCGAGTTTAAAAAATAACAGCCCTGATTGGATTTCGAATGATGATTCTATTTGAAACTGTCTCTATTGGAAAAGGCTAAAACACTAATGTATTAATCTCAGTAAATATACTATACAAATCACGGTGGACAGAGGCGAACTTTTTTTTTTCTCTCGTACCGTTCCTTCCAAAGAAAATGAAACCGAAGAATGCGTTTACTGTAGAGGAGAAATGAATACAGCAATCAGACCAAATATCAGTGATTATGACAGCATTGCTTTAGCCAACGAAAGTGCAGCTACATTGATTTTTCTTGGAAGGGATTTTGTCACGACTATATCCTGGATTGAGCTGACCGCGCCCTCGCCCAGGCAGCGCCAGACACGTCCCGCTGCGCCCCGCGTGTGTGCGTCTTCGTCGTCGGCAACGCGGCGCCGCGGTCCGCCTGTCATCCCTGTGACAAACATCACTCCGCCGGTCCCTAAAAGGCACTTACAGCGTTTTTATTGATCGCCTCGCACGCAACGCAGTACTGTACCTAATCCAGTTGATGGCAGGAGTAACTGCAGAAGCGCTTACCGTTAGAGTTGTGGTTAAGTTTTAAGTGTTGGCTATAGAGTCACGTGCATTAGTCGTGAACCGTGTATAGTAGTGACGAAAGCAGGTAGGTATGCCTCATGCTTGAACATCTACAAGTTATCTTGTAAAGCAGAGTCACGGTCAGTCACAGAACAGTAGCGTTAGGTAGGAACGTAGGTACGTAAGTGTTGGTGACGTTTGCTTGAAATCTGTAGATCCTTCCAAAGAAGACGTACCCACATGCCTGCTCACCTAGCCGGTAGGTAGGTAAGTCCTCCGTATATTTAAAAGGAAACCCATATAGGTATTTGGCAAAGATTGAGATCTTATATTGAGTGCTTAGTTCTAAATTGAAAACAAAATCATCGCTGTTTAGTGAGCATTTGGCATCGGGCGTAGAGTTTGTGTCATAGTTAGTTGTGCAAATATTATTCCAATTAGAGGGCTTTGGGGAGAGGTCGCCGCGGCGCGGGTATGTGGGGTGGAGGTTGCGGGGCGGGATTGTTTACAATCCGTCCGCGGGCGGTCCGCGCCACTTGACACCCGTCAAGCTACAATACAATGCTGGTAAACTCATCTTCGATTGCCTAGCTGTAACTTTTAGTTTATAACTTACGACATTTCTTTTCTTTAGATTTCAGGCGTTTGATCGTGCCACAAAATGACATATTATTGAATGAGAAAGAAAATAAAATTATTATTCCCGGCACAAACCTTTTATAACAATAGTTTTGGTTTACAAGCAAGCGAGTGGCGGCGGGTGACGCGACTAGCGAGAGCACGGTGATAGATGAACGCTACGATCCAATTTAACCTTGCTGCCCCTCGCGGAGACACACGTGCGATGTATGGAAAACATAATCAACATTGATTATTTATGGATCAATCAAAGTAAGGCCGGACTGTTCGGCGCTTCATCACGCCTCGACCTCAGAGTTCAATAGCCAATCATACGCCCAATAAAGTGCTGTGAATACACCGATTTCAATTGCTCCAATATGTTAGAGATGATGACTCTGTCGAAAGTAGTTCATTTTTGGTGTGAGGTTAGCCACGCATTGCAGGCGACGAGACAAACGGCAATTAAATTAAACGCTGGGTAAATGAGAAGCGGAGCAAAGCACCAGCTCTTACTGCAGTAAGCGCTGCTCAGGTAATGTAGGTAGGTTGGTATAACTTGGCTAATTCCTGCGCGGCAAAGCGTGTGCCTATGCTAGAACTGCTGAAGTAGGTTAATGTGTTTCAGTTGCATCACCTATAGTACCTATATTTTTATCTCTACATTCAAGATGAAGAAGGAATTATAGTTCACTTCTATGTATTTACCGAGTTTGATGCGCAGTAGATAAACAATCATTATGATGTTTGAAAACAGGTGCCTAGAGACATTTACTGACTTTTAAATAGAAATTCCACCATAAATATTTGGCAGCCTAGAGAGTTACACCACGCAAACTGTTTTCATCAATAACGTTAGGTACAGGTAGAGGTTGAGGTAGAACGTTAAGTAGAGATGCCCTGACGGTTCCAAACTGTGACACCATTTTAAATTGTGTCTGTGTACCTACTGCACTTAGAATGCGGCGAAATACAGTTAGCACACCCCTTACATCGTTACTGTGTTAGTGCGGTGAATTTACGTTCAGAGGGTTCTCGTGATATGTTCGATGAATTACATATGATCGTCGTGCGTGCGCCGGACGCTGAGGAAGGCGGCGTCAGCGACAGGCACACTGAAGTGCCTCCGGAAATTTATTATTACATCTTGTAGTTATTATACACCACTAAACACATAAATGTTAAGTAATATGACCACTTGCAGTCGGACTGATCTTATCTCGCCCTATGTTATTTATAATACCTTACCTTAGTTACTAAGGTAAGGTATTATAAATAACATACTAATACTAAGGCTTAGTAGTTCATTACCATACCATTGTAATACAGCATGCAGAGTCACATCAAATACAGAATGATATTTATTTCATACATATTCTGTAAACTCTATACCTACCTATTTACATATTTATGTGTAACGCCACGCTCGGAGTAAGACTCCTATATCTTTTTTTTGCTAGTGGCAGCCTAGTAATGATTAAAACAGCACAGTGGTAAGAAATGCCTACCTAGTACCATCCGCATAGGATGTGGAATGCATAGAATTCCCGGACTATTAGTTTTTCAGTATGTCGATAGATGGCGCTAGGTGTCACGTTGTAAGGAATTATTGCAATACTGTGATCGTACTACATCAGTGGGTCTATCACATGCAGGTGATGCAGACTCGAATAGCGTGCGGTTCACACATAGTTGCACGCAGAGCTAAGGACTGCAGAGCTGGATGCGATCAATTTAGTACATACCTAGGTAGGTAGATACTTGCCTAATTAATGTTATTTCTTTGTATCTTTTGTAGGTACGATTCGAAGAAGTTAAAGACGTTACCGTCGTTTACAGCATCGCAATAAATGTTAATTAGAAGAGAGATATGCCAAATTACATGATCTCACTGGGAATAGGACCCGCAGCGGAGCCCAACGGAGCGGTGTGACACGATGACTCGGTGCGGCTGTAGTAATGCTGTTACGTTCGAGCCACTTATCATGTCTATAGGTACAGATGATGAGATTACACGCATGCGACGCATCGCGTCGGCTGCCGCCGCCGGTGTGTCGCGAGCCGCCCGCCCGCGCGCGCCGCCCGCCGCGGCCGCCCGCCTCAATCACACTTAAGCCGGGCTTAGAATACTCAGACTAGAAGCACCGTGCCACACTTCGCAACGGTTAAGTAAATAATAATTCAATGAAGGATGACATCGTAAGCTAATTTATGAACGATGCAGCTGATAATAATAATAATATCTACAGCTGTGTATAGCACATCCTTTTGATCCTTTATATACTTATACACTACCACAGATATATGAGAGGAGATATGTTATGAAAGCGGTGGGCTTGCGCTCACCTTTAGCCAAAATTACGCTAACATAGAGTTTTCGCCGTCAGTCGACTGCAACTGCACGTCGGTATCGGAGCTCTAACTTTTTTTTTAAATGCCGTGTTATTCCGTGGTTGTGTGCAAAAATACTAGCAGCAAAGTGAACTACGCGAAAGATGGAATCTCATTTCACCAGCCAGTATTAAGTATTTTATTTATTCGTCTTTAAAATCATTAAAAACAACAAATAAAAAAATTTTAATGCCTTTATTATGTTATTTTAGGTTTCATGTAGCACAACGACTTTTTTATTTTTGTACAAAATACATGGCTCTTTAAGTACCACCTATGTTCGCTACTGAGTGAATGTACGAGGCAATGTATAGATCGTCTAACGATACTTTGAATAAACTGGTGCGTCGCGTGGTACGGCCGCTGTATACGGCGACGACGCAGCACGCACCGAGGAGACTTCGTATTGGTTGGTTTTAGCGAGTGGTTGGGAACAAAACGGAGACAGCGAGTTCCCATACATTTTGAACCGCACGGCATATCTCTCGTGATCTGTGTACACTACAGTCACAGTGTTGGCTTCCATCCATAGATGGAGCTAGCCTAGCCCCATGGATGGATAAACTTGCATGGGGCTAACCTAACCCTATATTAAGAATGAGGTCCTTAGCGCTTTCAAATACAAATCTATAAAAAGGCACATCACACATCTTTAAATATATATTATATAAGTTAGGTCAAGAAAAGAAATACTTACTTAATACATGTTGTCGGTATTGTATTGTACCTATCAAGTTGCACAAGAGTCGATATCCATGCCATGTGTAAACAATGAACTATTACCGACTTTACACATCATTGTCGGAGTAACCATTGTACCTGCTTGTAGGCATATACAAACGCGTAGACGGCTCTCCCATTTCTGCTTTAGGTCTGAGAAATCGAATTATGTGGAATAACCACAGACCATGATATCTGTGGGAATAACAGTGTCAGAAAAATATTGTTGAATAACAGATAATGATTTCACAAAAGCCATCTTGATTGCTCGCCAAGTAGGTGGTAATTCGTGTCGTGCGGCGACCGATAGGTTCCTCTGTCACCTCGATTCCGAAGAAAGAGCACACGCCGCCGGATCCCTTTGTTGTGTGATTCTCAATTAGCTGTCCTTGATGTTTCTGCTCTCACTTTAATGAGTGGTATTCGCGTAAATATAAGAAATCAATAGGTAGGTAGTATTTTTTTATTCAGTCTTAAAATTCGGATCGGTGACACACTTTCTTGACTTCCTCTAGTTGTTGTACAACAGTATTTTATATTAGAAAAAATCCACGTGAATGCGAAACATTACACTAAGTTTGTTTATGGACCCGTTACAATGGGAATATATAACCCGGCAGACCGCTGGCTGGCTTGCATCCGCCGCCCGAGCCGACATTCCCGGGGCCACCGCGCACCGCGCCCTGGGTTCCCGGGAGTGCAGGAATCTCTTTATGGACGGATCGAGCCGCCGAACGACCCGCGGCACACAACTAACGGATCATTATCATTTTCGAAGGAACTTTTACGATTTAATCGTTACATACATACATGCTGTGAAAACAAAATAAAAACACGTAGGTATGTACGTAGTCATAGGCATATACATAGTTGTGTTTGCCTCTAACGTTTGTCAATACTCTAGCATCGAGCATCTTGCTTGGATCATGTCTAAAGCATTGTGTATTTTTTTACCAGACACGAAAGCTGCGAGGTACTCCCGTGACACAACCGCTGATTACAGTTGATAGTGTGAGAAATCCTCTAATGTTGAGTGTATCTTGGAGAAAACTAATTAGGAAGACACTTGTGTCGGTAGTTTGAAATGTCAGGTACGTACCCATTTGTTTAAATAGCGTTAAACTTGCGTCAAACATAGAAGCGAGGACAGTCACACAAAGCCCATTGTTGTCAATTTATAGTAGTTGTCTTATTTCCTTTGATTTGATGCTTCATGATGATGCGCTTAAAACTTTCTCGATGTAGAAAGCAACTAGGACAACGCTTCAATGTATAAATGATGGATTGATTTATTGTAAGGACATTAAATAGTAGTGCTGTATAGTGTTGAACACGTTCCTGCATATGTAATGTAATGTTGGTGTAATGTAATATGCATTGTCGGCCGTGGCACTCGTGGTTGGCCACATGTCATGTCGTTGACGGACGGGCGCAGCGGGCGTGAGCCGCTCCGCAAACGAATGATAACGTTATGACGTCATCAAATACACTGTTTTGTTAGATAGACTTGGCATATGCAAGTTAAATCTATAACTACATACTTAGTACTACTATATACATTTATTGAATTGGATTTGGAGATAGTAAAAACGATCACAATGGTAAAATCCTAGAAGTGGACGGTTCCGGCAAGGGAGCTGTCTGTTATCTGCAATGAATGATCGTTATTGATGAGCGCGGGGGGCTCGCGGGGCCGCCGCTCCGGGCTCTGGGCGCTGGGCTGGGCCGGGGTTATCAGGACAAATGTCCGGATGGGCCGGCCCGGCCTTGCGGCACCCGCGATAACGATGACGAACGGACAAAGGACGCAGGAAGCTACACTAAATCTGACACGGCAATTTGTATTTTATAACAATGTGACATAAGGAGTACACATGCACCATTTATTTATCTAAGTAACTAAACTTAAAGCCCCAAAACAAACACGTTTCTAATGGAAGAGGCACGAACGAGTATGGTGAGATGAGTATGAGCAAGCTAATTGACTAACTTCAACTAACATTTATGCGGTATAATGGAATGTCATAAAACTGCAGACCAATATAAGAATACAATTTTCTCTATAAAGGTCGGGATCATGAAACAAATGGCGCGTAATTATCGGCCTCGTGGTGGCGCGGGTGTGGTGCGGCGCGGGCGCTGCGTGGACCGCTGCACCGCCTGCTCGCCTGCCGTCATGCTCGATAATGATAACAGTAAGCCGGCGCACCGTAATTAACTTATTATTTATCTCCAGGCGTCGCCCTCAAAAAACTGGCACACAATGCGTTCCATAATGAACACTTCAGATGCTAAATAATATCGACGAAGATAGCAGCAATAAACGCTAACACAAAGCGTTATAAACAATAGCGAAACAAAGAGGCTCTCACGTAGCGTAGCGGGCATTGTGGAGCCGATAAGGGTTGGTGCACAAAAACGCGAGCGATGCGCGCGATACCGCGCTAACGAATCGCGCGAGATGCCACACTGCTGATTATCACCGAGCCGTAATTTCACAATGAGTGACACGAAATTAAAGTCATAATGGCGCAACGAACCGCGCCGCTCGCCCACAATTACTTTTATCTCTTCGGAGGCCAAAGCGTGATAGATAGCGGATACGTTAGTTAGACCGTTCCGCGCTGTGCAGGTTTAAGCTACAAACATTCTAACAGAAATACATGAGAAATACTAATCACTTATATTTTCTCGCTGTATTGCTTGGCGCAGTATTCTGAATCACCAGAAGGGTTGCCAGGGTAAGATCGTATGGCAACTCGTGTATGAATAGTGGCAGAACATACGAATATCTATCATCTTTCAGAGTAACCTTACCCTTAAATTCTTCTGGGATTGCTGAGCCTAGACAGATCTTTGGCTTAAAAACCTCAATCTCAAAGCGGTACCTCACAAGTTGTTAATGCAATTACAACGGTTTTTGTATAGATAATCTCTTACAACGGGAAAAAAATGGCGATTATGGTATTACTGCGAGCATCTACCTCGATTACATGAGACGCAAACATATTAGGGATGGTTGCTAAAAGGAATATTCTGTAGTCGGTCGCGCTACAGGGCCGCGCCAAACGTGTCGAAAATTAAGGTTGTGTAACATGTTATCGAGAAGCTTTTCCTGCGATACATTGCATTGGTTGGGAGCCAAATATAAAGGTGTGCGCACATTGCTCGTGCAGGACCGGACACAAACGCCAAATCTCACTGCGCCGATCGCGCTGTCCAACCATTGATAAATTAAATCAATCTAATATGAACCTTAGTACAAAGCCACAATGGTGAAATTTTGTTCTGCATGATCGGTAATCTGTTTCATTGTGGTAACCCATTATCAGGCCATTTTGAGATTTAATCGCTGAAATGACGGTTCTTGCTGCATTAATCACTTCATCTGAGTTTTACAGAGAATGAATGAAATTCTATGTTTATCTCGAGCTTGCCATCATAAAGAATTGATTCATCAATTCGAAATCAAACACCGGCTTTCTCTTGAGGCATGGGTTTATATAATATTGCGGATTCGAATATGTGATCTTGTCCTGAGTTTTCCAATTTTCCGGATAACTTTTTGAATTTGACTTTCTCTCTAAAGTAAACCTTATTCAGACTATTACGACAGTTAGTCAAATGAATCCAGCCGTTCTCAAGTAATACGTTACTAATGAACAGCATTTCATTTTAGTTATATAGGATTGTGTAGGGGTTTTGAATGTATTTATACTTTTTAGAACCGAAATCATCTTAGTTATCTAAAAGCGTATATAGTTGCATTAGGGAATGGGGTATGACGGTTTATTTTAACTGAATTTTCTTTGGCGTGTTCGCAATTTTAATTGGAGAGTCACCACAAATAACTCTTACAATGGCGAGGGTAGCAGACCCCTAACAAGTACACCATAGAACTAAGCTCCGGGCGCGGCGGGCGTAATGGAAGCGGGGGTAATGTGAAAACTACCAGATTGCGTTTCAACGAGTGTAGCGGTCCGACCATAGGAAACTCAGCTTCTCACGCTACAGCCCTAAATAAATAAATAATCATGTATTTTATAGCAGGAATACTCATTGCGCTCTATATTATGTATGCTACATTGCGGCTTGAATTGGTATAGAAATGACGTAAGTTTCTATTCGCCTCGAGGCACACACATCCTGTAATTAACTAGTACTAGACAGACTAGACAGTCCTAGGGCGTGTTTAACACGCACGATCGGGGACTTTACACTCTGCCTACTAAAACAAAAATGTTTATATTGCTTCTCTAAGTAACGTCATGTGTAAATGTCATTAACTAATGTAAATGACATTCCTGCTGCCTGCACACCAGGCAGCAGGAATGTCCCTAATTGTATGATATGTCGACAACCTTAGAGGCGCACGTTCTAGCCATCTCCGGCAACGCGCTATCTCAGATGTGTGCGTGGCTGTACAACTGTCCTTATGGTCGCACGACGTGAACAGGAGCGTCACGACACAATCAGAGTCACGCCGCGGACAAATTGCCGCAAAGGGACCGCCCCGCGCCGCGCGCCGCCGCCCGGCTAAGTGGCGACGCGTTCAAATTGCCGACTCGACCAGCGAACACACTTGGCTGCACTAACATCACTTCCATTAGACAGATATGCAGGAGGTCGTGTTGAGACACTCTGGCGATGTTAACACATGGGCAATGTATCTACATAAAGTGCCCGCAACGAATTCGCAGAAAATAACTTTCCTATAACAAAATACGTTCATCATAAATTATTCTTGACCAAAATTATGGGCGGTGTAGCGTTCCAGCTTCTTTGTGGTTCGTGTACCGTTGCTTTGGTACATTAATAAAACACTGGTTTGTAATATGCATGTAGGTATATTATCAATATACACAATTCAGTAGCGGACGTCCGTCCCGGCGCACGATCGCCGGCAAGTGACTGTCGCTGCGGTGCGCAACACCACATCTCTCCTTTTTTCTTAATTTGATTTATATTATTAAGCTACGAATTTACCACCCGTTCGGAATGCCGTTCCTATGGAGAAGAACGGGCAAGAAACTCCATGGTTGCTCTTTTGAAAAGATTGATACATTTTTGAGCAGTACATTGTCAAGGGTATGTAAGAACAATATGAACAGCTAGGCATGCTCGAGCAGCTGGTTAAAAGTACTAACTCTAAGTATATAAATACAAGATAATGGCCACATGGTTCCCACATTTACAAATCACTATTGTACATGAAGATAAGACAGAAGACCAAATTTTAAATAGTCTTCTTCAATTGATGGGTTTCACTGCAGTTTTACTGACTCCCCGATGGGCATCATTATCAGCCGAAAACGTTCTAATTGTTGCCTCTTCACTTTCTTTTTCCTCTTTAACGAATGAGAAGAGCTCCCGGCAGCAATAGGCGTACCAACTTCCCCGAGAACATCAATCCAGCTACATTCGTGTTGTCTGAAATCAGGTAATTTCTCGCTTCTCATAGCACAGAATAGATAATGAGTCTACGTCCCGTAGATAGACCCAACATGGAAACCTGGAACATTGACAGAATGTTAGATACTGTTCGCATTTCACAATATTTAGGAAAACAAGATATGTATTTTTCTTGCATCAACATTTTAGCGGGTAGGTATTTATTTACCTACTTCTAAGGTAAGCGTGCAATATCCCCACCTAGTCTACCTTTATTATTAACAATCTACTTGAATAAGTATGGTCGTAACATATCTTCTAAGGGGTTTGATTATGTAAAGATACCTGTTTATTTTATAATAAATATTGTAATCCAACGCTGTCAACTACATTAGGTATATAAGTAGGTGTTAGTTTAGTTTCCTTGGTCAATAGCCATGGTATTCCCACTCGATGGATCCCCCAATTAGGTATTATTATTCAGTTTATGTCGCCGAAGTGTAGGTGCATTAGATATTTGTTGGAGATCGGTTGTATTCCGATCTCTCCAAAACAATCCAAGACGTGGAGATCACGGGTACCTAAATATGACTCAATCGATGCAAATGTGTCCAGTCCCATTGATAGACCTATGCTTAACCTTAGTTAGAGTCACAGACATTCTTACTCAAGAACCAGTCACAGTGATTCGGTACGTAGGTTTTACTAGGTTTTTTTTTAATAAACAATTATTATTATCAGGCGGTACAGTACCAAAACGTCGTCAATAAGTAAGTAGGTAAGTCTCTCACAGTTTACCTCGTTTGCTTGATCAGATAGGTACCTTTATATCCCTGTTGACTACCTACTCAGAAATTGTAGATAAGATTCTATTAGTTTCTCATTGGTAGTGACACTGGCCGCTGACATTATTTCTGTGCAACTATCAAATTAACGGAACTATGTTCGTCTTTATAAAACAATTTCCTAGACCATTTCACCTCGGTGCAATAACACATGGTCCGCGTTGAAGATGATTAAAGTAGTAAGTACCTATAAAGATCGCTACCAAATAGCACAAGTATAGCACACCTCTATTAGACTGAGCATGGTGTTTATTCGTTAGCCCTAAATTCAATTAATTCCCTAGGGCCTGTGTAGGTTTCCATAAACTTATGTGCCCCCGGCCTCGTAATTTTGCTGTCATTATAATTATGTATTCGTTATTTCAATGAGGCATACTGATTCAAGCCTATCTCGTTTACTTATTAAATGGCGAGAAAACCACTTGCGACTGGCCGTTAACCAACCAGATACCAAAATCCTCTTTATTTTGTATACAACATGCGATTTCAATCCTCCGGCCAGCCATGATGTCCCAGCCTGACTTTGTATTTGTCCTTTGTTCTATCGTTCCAGAATCGTAGGTATACACATTTAGTATTTGCAAACTCAAATAGCTATTTAGTGCCTCAGATAGGTAGGCACCTATATGGAAAATGCGAAATGCAATAATAAATGTTTCAAAATGCTATCGCTAAAGTAGGTAAGCACCTATTACTTCACCTAGAAATAGGTGGAACTGGCTCACAATTGTACCGAGCTATTTATTTCAATTATGTATACACGTTCCTAAAATCATATCGACTTTCTTTAGGCACAACATTATAATTCGCACGAAACACGACCATCCGTGTTCGGTACGATGGTATTTAATTATACAGAGTGCGTATTAGGTAAAAAGTTCGATACTGTGATTTTTAATGTTTAATAGGTACACTAAATATTTGAATTCTTGTGTAGAATCACTTGTATAAATTGGTCGATTTATCGCTTGTACTCTATAGGTACTGTTTCAATTGCATTAAACTAGGTACCTCTTGTGATCCATCTGATCATATAGGTAGCGTTTGGTTGCCCAAACTATCTTTTGATTTCAATATCATTTAGGTACCGTTCCGATTTTCATCGAACTACCTTTTTTGATCCCGCTGATCATTTGGGTACCGTTTGGTTGTCCCAACTACCTTTTGATTTAGATATCATTTAGGTACCGTTCCGATTATCATCGAACTACCTATTTTGATCCTACCTCTAAGATCCAGCGTGAACCTTATTGTTGTCGAGAACAAGCTAAAAGATCTGCCCATAGGCCTTTTACAATGATATTACTCAGTTTTTTTCCATTATAAATTTGTCTTGTACCTATCCACCTAACCGATGTTAACATTACTGACACCACAGATCACGAGAGATATGCCGTGCGGTTCAAAATGTATGGGAACTCGCTGTCGCCGTTTTGTTCCCAACCACTCGCTAAAACCAACCAATACGAAGTCTCCTCGGTGCGTGCTGCGTCGTCGCCGTATACAGCGGCCGTACCACGCGACGCACCAGTTTATTCAAAGTATCGTTAGACGATCTATACATTGCCTCGTACATTCACTCAGTAGCGAACATAGGTGGTACTTAAAGAGCCATGTATTTTGTACAAAAATAAAAAAGTCGTTGTGCTACATGAAACCTAAAAAAACATAATAAAGGCATTAAATATTTTTTGATTTGTTGTTTTTAATGATTTTAAAGACGAATAAATAAAATACTTAATACTGGCTGGTGAAATGAGATTCCATCTTTCGCGTAGTTCACTTTGCTGCTGGTATTTTTGCATACAAACACGGAACAACCCGGCATTTTGAAAAAAACTAGAGCACCGGCACCGACGTGCAGTTGCAGTGGACTGACGGCGAAAATTGTAGGTTAGCCAAATGTACGCTAACTTTGTGCGCAAGCCCACCGCTTTCATAACATATCTCCTCTAATATATCTGTGACTGACACCTTCTGTTCCTCTATCGGTCAGAACACTATAATTGCGTTTTACTTATTCGACTGCATATAGAATGTACAAATAGATAAGTATTCATTAGAACAAACTCAAGTCTGGGTCTGGAAAAGGTTTATGAATATTTACTGTATTCTATTTGTATTAATAACCTGAGTCATTGTCAGTAACAAATTTACTGTAAATAAGTATCTCATTAAAGTCCTAATGACACACAAAAACATGTCATTTTTATTCTTTAGCAAGTTTTGTTTAGGACTTTTTGCGGAAGGTGAACTGTGAACTATCAGTATTGTTTTATTTTCTGAATATTCATGATATATAATGTGTAATATTAGTAGGATATTAACCATTGTGTTCATAAACGTGCACAAGTGAAAGAAATAAAAATGAAACAGCATAGCTTGACTTTAGAGTTCTCCCAAGATGTCTGGTTAATTTTCAGTAAATTATCTACTGCTTTACTGATAGGTGTAGGGGATTAATTTCACCATCATCATCGTCATGAAAATCGTTATTATCATCAGGAGTATTTGTGTTCAAAATAATAAAGAAGCATTGTTCTTGACACTGGCACTATTTTGTGGCCAATTGCCAACATAAAAGTTGAAGTAGAAGTTATGTTTAGTAAGTACCCACCGTGCCTTTTTTTATTAAACTGTTTGATTTTTGTTTTGAGCTAGTGCAACGGTGCTCCTCAATAAATTGTTAATTTATTATATTTATTGCATTTTAATTTAACAGCGAATGTAGGGTAGGTACACGGCACAGTCCATAGTCTATCGTCGTCAGTGATAACAACGATGTCAGTAGGTACCTACGTGCCTACCATATTTCATTAAAATCTCATTCAGTAAGGTATTACCTACTTATCGAATCTGCTACCCAATTTCACAGGGCTACCCATACCCGGACGAATTGGTGACCTCTACGATGAACACACCATGTGTTTTGTTACCCGTCAACAATGCTACGCATCACTGATGTAGGTTTCATTTTAATGTTTGCGAAACATTAAAACACACACATAGGTATATTACACTTATATGAAGGTCATCCCGTTAAGGCAGTTTCTCCAGATACCAATCGACGTAAATGAACATGCCCCTTGAGCATAGAAGTGACTGAAGAGTGGTCGGCGAACCGGTATCGGTTATCCATTTATCGCTTATTATTAAAAATAATACAATTATTGGTATTATTCATTGGTACGATTCATTATTTTTCGGTAGTACGTCGCCTCGACTTTAATCTCTGTTGCATTGCAACTTGTACCTTTTGCGAAACCAGCTGAACTTAACTTGTATCACTGGAATATAATTTCGTATACTGGTAAATATGATCATGCTGCAGATCTGCAGTATTTGGTACACTTGATGAGTTTTCACTCATTGGAACTGTTAAGGTTGTACTTTCATCGGTTTTTTACCGACTTGGCTAATACTCACAGGCACTTTTTATGTATATATATTCAATTTATCATAGATTTGACAATGATTAATATTATTGTTTTTGGTGAGTATTAGCAGAAACTGGTTTCATCGGTTTTTACAGATTTGGCTGATACTCACAAGCACTTTTTAAATATAATTATACACAATTATCATCAATTTGTCCATGATAATTATATGATTTATTTTTGGTAAGTATCAGCAGGAACTGGTTTTTTTAAATGAACATGGAGGTATATGCAAACGCCTCCCAGTATTTTTATTTCGTGACTCCGGGGCCGCGCTTAATGCATTAACGTATTGATCAATCAATCGACATCGAGCACGTCGGTATCTTAATCGTGTTTCCTACTCCTCCTCCAGATTTTCAAAAGATATGAAGGCTAATCAGGAAACATTACCAACCATGCAATTTTTAGGTTATGACATGACCTTTGTCAACTTATAACCACAGTCTTAATATTGTTTATTATATTTAACTCACATTGTTTATCCTCGTCGCCAATGTAGCGTTCCAGCTTCTTTGTGGTTCGTGTACCGTTGCTTTGGTACATTAATAAAACACTGGTTTGTAATATGCATGTAGGTATATTATCAATATACACAATTCAGTAGCGGACGTCCGTCCCGGCGCACGATCGCCGGCAAGTGACTGTCGCTGCGGTGCGCAACACCACAGGCGGTATCAAAACCCATTAACTTTGCTTTTAACTCGGCTCTCTCTTTTAGATCTGCGCAACATCCCTTCGGCGATAGTCAATCAAATGGGGACATCGCATCGTCGTCACGACTATCAGATTCTATGCCATTTCGCCGTGCTCAGTACCTACCTACATACCTAAATAGAACTGGCAAACAGGGTATAATGCACATCGTTAGTCACAAAAAATTCAACTTATTCAGTTTTTTTTATTTATTCACAAATAAATCCAAGAACACATATTCAGCTGCCGACAACAACAACAACGCTATTTGAGCAGGCAACAGCGCCTCCATGATAGGACTAGAAATAATAATGGCATAATGGTACCAAACTTATTAAATTAAAACTCTTAGATTCGTTTAGACTAGGCTATATAGGTAGGCTTAGTGCGAAGCTACACATACATGATATGAGGCGGCTACCGAGTGTGCGAATATTACTGCACGGACAGGATGCGTGTGGTGACTGATGTGTGGCAGCGAGACGTCACGCAACATGTGCGGCACAGCTGGCGGGGGCGGCGCGGCGCGGCGCGGCTCGTGGGAGACGACTGGCCGCCGCGCCGCTGCGCTGTGGCGGTAGTTAAAAGCAAGTGCCGTCGGCTAATGTCGACGAAAGAAAGCAATTTTATAGGGTTGCTAAATAAAATACAGCCGCAGTAAATTTATCACAATAAGATGTAATAATACGCCTTACACAATGTCTTATATGACCGAACGCTACAACGCGGATACCAGGTCTTAAAGTGGATCAAAGGGCCGGAGACGAATAGTTAACATATGGCTTGACAACTGTAAAAAGAAAATATTTTGTTAGCGCCTAAACTTATTTTATCAACTTTGTTCAAGCCACCCGGCTATGTGCCCGCATACGACTACACGACACTTGACCCACGTACGAAGCATCCTTATAATGGCATTGCACGCCGTGTTTAGACGCTGCTATACTCATAACTCATAGAAACAAACTGTTTCCCTCGGCCGCAGGTGTTCCATAATTTATCAACGCGTGTTATTTTGTGTATGTTAATTAATTCACTTTTAGTAATTAGAAAACAGTTCCTAATCATAAATATGAAACAGATCTTGGTTTTAATTAATTTTAAGTGGATTTGTGTTATTAGAAAACCACATAATGATGACTTCTCACTAGTGAGAAGCTAGACTATTATTGATATTATTATTTATAGTCGTGTCGGTGTGTCAGTCGGTATTCGTAGTTCACGGTCTGTTTCCGTGGTGTGGAGATTGCTTTATTCGAATGACAACATACATAATACGCATGTCTGCCTCTATATCAGATGTTGAATGTGTAAGAAAATAAGCTTATGACATCGTATCTCGGCGTAAATCGAGACAGGAGGGTCTCGCTATGGATTGTAAACGCTCGAAGATTGGTAGGCGGCGGAGGTCGCGAGGGCAGGAAGCCTGTGTTATGCCCGTGCCGCCCGCGTGTGTCATGCAGGTATCATCTATCCTAGCGCAGTACGAGCCAAGACCACTGCCAGAGTGCAGCGTACCTCATGCACACTCACACGCATGTGGGAAAGAGACACATGAGTCATATAGTATCATGCACGAGACACTGCTGCTAATTCGCTTGCACACTCTCTAAACTTAACTAAACTAGCTAAAATTTTAAGTATAGTTTAGAAATCATTAAAATCTATTCTGTTGTTACATCGAACTTAACTTAAATATCGTAATTGACAGGACTAATTTGATTTTGACAGCACCTAAATTGAATTGAGGTATGTTGCCAGTATTTAAAAAATATATCTGAAGAATGAATGAAAATAAGGTGAATGGATAAGAAAATCGAAATAACATGATTAAATTATTTTAAAATAACCTTAAAATATGTAAAAGTTTAATTTAAAATATATGTCGGCGTCTAAATATTTTTATTGTAATTTTTTTATGATATTTACAATTATAAATTATAGAAAGTTGTTCTATATCGTCTGTGGTTAAGTGTTCCATATCTATTGTTCTGTGGTGAATTCTATTTTGTATCTGTTGACAGTAGGTAAACAAAACACCGTTTTCAGATCAGACGGGTGTGCTACATTGTAATTGTTGTAATAAGTTATCTAGTGGCTTGAATCTAATATGGAAAACGATAGGAATCGGTCTAACAACATCAAAATAGCGAGGGGTAAGCATTTTAAAGGATTGAAAGTTTTGTTTTACTTAAAATCAATCAATGGTTATAGTTACATCGACGCGCGAGGACATCTATCTAAAAATCAATTATATTTTCAGGAAACCAAGCAGATTCTGCCGTGGTAGATTTTTAGGGGGCCCTACCAACCACGACGAGCTCAACCAACTCGGCTGCAGAAGAACTGCACAGCAGTGGGAGTAGTAAGTTTTGTGTTCTGAATATTATGCATGTTTTTCGTCTAAATGGTTTTTATATGGTTTTTTTATCAACAGGTTTGGAGTGTGTGGGTGGCGAAGTTATAGACCAAGGCTTGCAAGGTGCGAACTTCAATAAGCGCCACAGGTGGCGGTCTGGCAGGAGGAGCCCCGACAGACATAGAATCCAAAATTTTGGATATTGTTGGGCATGCCTATGTGGATGGATTTTGCCGCCTGGAAGTGTACCATAATACTATGTAATAAGTTAGTAATACTAAGCATTTATTGCATAGTTGTTATCTTCGGTAGTGCCATTTTCATTGAGTGTGGGCAACACATGGCCCCCATGTGCAGAAGCTTGTTGTTTAAGCCTTTCAAATTCTATTACTTACAAATTTGTTTATTATTTTGATTGTTAATTATTTTTAATGTTGATGTTTATTATTGATTATTGATAACATAGTAATAAGTAAAAAGCTTTATTATAATAATTCAGAAATTAAAGTCTTGTTTATGATTTGCCATACTTTTATTAATTTTGAGTAAAATAGTGTTTATTAACACTTGCCAAATGTGTCTTGCTTCAGCAAGGAAATCTGTTTCAATGTACTCTTCCACCATAGATAGCTTATCAGTATGATCTAAATCAATGGTATAATTCTCATCCGTATCTGCAAAAGTAGAAACATTTACATGTTATAACTTGATGTCAAGATATTTTTTTAATGCTAATATTATAAAGACAAAAGATATATTGGTTCGACGGCCTGATTAACCTAGTGGTAATGACTCTGCTTTCTGCGCTGAGAGTCCTGGGTTTAAATCCTGGTAGGGACACAAGCTTTGTGTGATGAGCATGAATGTTTGTACCCGAGTCATGGATGTTTAATATGTATATAAGTATTATAAACTGAGTTCACCCTCAGTCCATTGTACAGTACTCACAACACAAGCGTTAAGCTTAAAGTGGGACCGTTTGGTTATGTGTTCGTATGGCGATATTTATTTATTTATTTGTTTATAATGTATGAGCTCAAAAATTACTAAACCAATTTAGTGGATATGAAATGAAACTTACTCAGTTTTTGCAGATTCTTTCTCCGTCTGTGTTGTAGGGAACTTTATATTTTGGGGTGTCAATTGTTGCACAATTATGTTCAACACTATTCCCAAACATCTACTCACTGCTGGTTGGCTCATTCCTGGTAAACTATCTTGGCCTACAGCAGCCTGATAGCTCCCATGAGCGTAAAATTGCAGTGCTGTTAAAATCTGCAAAGTGTCATGTTGATGTATTTATAAACAAGTAAAAAGTACTTAGGTATCTGTATAAAATATTAAATCGCAAACCTTTATATGTTTTGGGATGTGCCCCTCCACTAAGAGCGGATCATCTAGAGTATTCAGTAATTGAAGTGCTGCAAACTTGTGAAGCCACAAAAGATTTTTTAAACTTCTCTGCTAATTCGAAGGGCACATTCCAATATGTGCTCTTAGGCCTTCGAGGCGTATTCTTTCTTCATAGTTTCTACGGTTAGAAAGCAAATGCCTTAATTTTGTGTTTCAAGTAAGTACTTTGAAGTAGGCTCTGTTTTATTATTATTTTGGTAAAATTAGCACTTTCAGATGAATCCACAAGAGCCGCAACCACATATTCCTCCATCGTGTTTGATAAAATAGTTTTTCACAACTTATCTTAATAAAAACATCACCTGAAAACCTACGAACTAAATTTAGATGGCACCAAATTAGATGCCGACCAAATAAGGCGGATTATAGTTTGACGTTTCTAATTTTAGACGCAATTTGACGTAAAGTGTGTACAACAGAATACAAAAATTGACCAACTAAGCTAAGTTGAGTAACTAAACCAATTTTAGGAGCTGTCAAACCAAAATTAGTCTAATCTGCTGTTAACAGAATAGCGAACGCCGTTTGACAGGAGTAAACTATAATTTGGTCTAGTTTAGGCTAGTTGGTGCCAAGCGAATTACGAGCACTATCAACTAACATATTTTTTATTTGTACAACGTGAAGAAAACGGCAACGTTATTTGAAGAATGCTGATCTTACAAAGCCCCTGAGACCTGCGTCGGGCTTCCGCGATTATGAAGGACATACTGCTGGCGCAACGCCATCGATGCGCGATGAATTATATCTGCTCAACGAGGCAGATATGAGTATTAGGCGAAATTATGTAGCCGAGGTCGGTATGGAACGCTCGCGCGGCGCTTGTATACCGATGCTGTAGAAATTGCATCATGTACTGCTATACAGGCTGCGTATAGCGAGATGTAGATTACGTGTCTTCAAACTACACAGTTTAACTTCCAGAATGCTCTATAATCCGCCCACTATTATAAAGTATTGTATTATCCGAACGGATAGTGGTGCGATAAGTCTTAGTTTATGAGCTCAGGGCCGCCCCACCAGGCCGGTGCCAGCAGGGGACTAAGATATTTGGATGAAATTACACAAAATTACGCAAAATACGGATATTTGACGGGTGTTAATGCAAATTTCTATCAATAAGGATTTCCAGTAGTTCTGTTAATTTAATAAAGAAAATAGTAAGAGTAGAGAAGAGGTGTACTGAAAAAAAGATTCTGATTCTCTCTTCTGATTCATTCGATTCGGCGGTGTCGCTATAAACAATAGTCTGCTTTCTGGGTGTGTTATAGACGCAAATGACACGTCTTATTCCAGCAGCATTATTACATTAGCGCCAATTTTATTTCCTAAGAAACCTACGAACATGACGACCAAATGTCATCATCTAAAGTCGATGAAAGTGCAATTATTTTGCGATGGGACAGCGCGAGGGGAAGCACTCGAAGCAGCGTGCGGCTGGCGCTCTTCCAAAACGACAATGGCAGGGCAACAACAAAGTCCCAGAACCGATCGCTCTACAGATAATGGCGGCTATGAAACATATCAGCTATGGCAAGCACAAGTGAAAACACGGGCAAGAATTATAAACCAAGGAGATAATACTCGTAATATGTACCTTGGACCGATTAATCAAGAATTTTTAAAAGGTTTTCAGCGGATTTTTCAGACCGCATAAGTAAGTTCGTTTGTAAATTATTTTTGTAGATTTCTAAAAAAACTATGATAGAGGTAGAGATATAGTTTTATTTTCCCGATAGTGTGTACATATGAGCTCTATAACTGTAATTACTTCAGATTTGCGCTATGCAAAGTTCGGAGGTAAGGGGCATGGCATTTTGAGATCACAGATCAATAACCATGAGGAATGAAAATAAATAAAAATCTGTTTTTGAATGTGCAAATGAAGTCTTCATAGTTATCATCATCATGTTTCATAGAGTTTTCTCACACATTACCCTAACACACCACATTACACAACAGCTTACATACAGTGGTGTGTGGCAACTGCATGTTAGCGTAGGTATTTCCCGCCGGGTGTCCCTACATACGAGGGTACACATAGCAATTAGGATAAAGTCATGCAGGTAAAGTCTGGCATCGCAAACATTTTAATCTAACAGGTAAAAATTATTACATTTACAGTCCGTTTCAGGATTGGTTTGTGCTATTAAGACCATGCACACATCAGCATCTAAATGATGGTACAAAATGAATACCTATGTGACGTAACGCACCTGACAGAAAGAGGGTTGGAGAGTCGCGAAGTGAGTTATTACTTCAACAGCAAACGACGTAGCCCTAGCTGACTGCACATCCTTAGTCAGCTAAGGCTAAAAGAATTAACCGTACAAAATGACCTCTATATTTCATGCGCAAGTGATTCAACCACCATTATGACATTACCCGCGTTGGTAGGTGCCTCTCAGTATTAATTAGCGATACTGATGAATAGATAATAAATCGCGTTGTTTTCGTCTAAATCAAACAGCGTGTGTGACCAGGGTTATTAATTAATTAGTGGGGTTTTGCCAGCGGAGTCGGACTAGTCCGCGCGCCCCCGCGCCGCACGCGCCCCGCCACTGCCCACCTCTCGCGGTAATTACACAGTTTACTGAATATTATAATAGAATTGCTCTGACTGAGACGATGTTTAAATAAAGATAATAAATTGAATTTTCAACATTATTATGACTAATTTGCAACTACAGGAGGCTGTTCGCTTTTTTCGTGAAATTATTAAAATGAGTATAATAATTTCTAACTTGTCTATCTTGATGCTTTCGCTCCTGCGCACGTTAATAAAATACACACAGGTACTAATTCAATAGGTAAGTACAATGATTTACGTGTCTGTTTTGATATGAACAAAGGATTTTTTTTCAATCGTATAGTATTTTGTAGTCCTAGTTAGTGACATTGATGTGCAAGTCGCGACGAGGACGACCCGACAAGGGCGACACCACTTCGTTACAATAATCTATAATCTCTCATTATTAATGTAATCAAAGTTGCTTAACAAACCTCGCTCATCGCCCTCTACTAACTAGATAACGGTTTAAAACAAGAATATTTTATCACAAAATCTATTGATGTTATCTTAATAATAATAGAGCTTAAAAAAAATATGGTTTTCTAATTAGGTACTTATTAAAATAAATGTTATTTGTGTGTGACTTCTAAAATGGACACGATCGCTTCTCAGGACGCCCAACGCCGAGAGTAGCTGTATCTTTACCTTGCACATCTAAATTGCTTATATAGCGTAATCATCAAACACTATTTGATCCAGGTTGCAGTTTACCAAATTCACGGTATGGTATCATGACCACTTCACAATTAATTTTGCGTTTATCTAATTTATCTAAAATGGCTCCCCGTCGTCGTCGCAATGAGACGGTTTTATCGGCCGCCTCACGCAATCCATTAGGGCAGGTAGGATCCCTCCGCCGGCGCAGCGCGGCGCGGCGCGGCGGCGTGCGGCATCGACAGCGCGCTTGATAGACAAACATTGTTAACCATTCATCACGGAGCACAGTTTATGGTCCCCTTCGCCAAGACAATAGGACGTGGACCGAAATCGGAATATCAAAGCTTCGAAATTAGGGCGTACAGGCGTGATCTAAGCCACAAAAAGGGCAAAAGACTTGCAGCGGTGTGTGCGCAACCATTCTGTATTCATGTAAACGGAGCCGCTGTGTACAATGTCCTCACACAATGATAATTAGCATAGTTGGAAAGTCGCTGGGGCACGCTGCAGCGCGTCCCGCGGCCGCACATCCGAGCTGCCCGGTGCCGCGTCCCACCCACGCCAAGTGTCCGCGTAACAATTCATACCGCACCGCGCCCTGGGGTGCTCGCCGGAATTCATATCAGCTGTGTGATTAGCACTTTCTAAATTGGGTAGTGCACCCATTGCTGTCGAGTACGCGTGCGGCCTCGCTGCACTGGCTCAACTCATCGAGGCATTGTCTGATTATTAGTGATATAAAATCTGCCTCTATCAGACGCCGCGTTAATTAGTTAACTCCGAGAGTCTCATAAAATCTGTTTCTAATTAAGCAACTGAGCCATTATAAAAAAAAGTTTAGACATTCGTTGTTTAGTAGGTATTTACGAGAAAGATGACGCAACTAGTAGCCATCGCACCGAACGATTAGATGACATCATGATTTTATTTTGATCAAACAGATAGGGACATATTTATACATAGATACATAGAAAAGAACAGGATGCACGCAGTGCATCGTATGGTTCTGTCTCTCTTTTGACAAACATGCTATCGACTAATCGTATGTATTTGGCCTCTTGTAGCAATGGCATTGAGTGTGGACAGCGGGCGCGCGACGCGACCCTGGCTGGCTACCCCTAACTCTGCTAGAATATACCGACTCCTGAAGGCCAATAGCTTAATGTCAATTATCTGGACGTTGCTTCACTTTACACGTCATAGTAGCTAATTGTCGCATCGGCGCGGCAGCGACGAGATTGACCGCATCTGTTAAAATCTTCCCAGTTTATGATGACTTCAACATACCAAAGTCTTCTAATGCTAATTTCGTAGACAAAACAAGTCAAAGTTTGCTGTCACATTCATAAACGGCATGAATTTATGAATGTCACAATACATTCATTTGTGTAGATAAATAACATTAAGTCGAGGCTCGCGAGGGAAAGTTGACGCTCGGGAATTACCATACTTAATAAAATATTAATAATGTCAGTCACTCCATTTCATCGGATCGGAAGTGTTGGCTCAGGTGTGATGAATGTCGCACATTGCACGCTATACGACGTGTAAGCTACGTGAAGCAAGAGAATTAACCTGCATTGAAAACACGACCTCATGCCAATGATAATAAAATTAACAATACAAGAAGTAGTCTACTAAGTAATCTACTCTTCCTTTTGTACTGCTGATTCTAATATTAATAAATAATATAATTCGACTATAAATAACGTCTTAGTCCCTGAAATGTAGGTACATGCCTCTTTCCTTTGTGTTTGTGCGCGATACGTGAGCTGAGTGCATCCTTCCTTTAAGTTCGTGGGTGGTGCTAATGAGCAAATACTCAGGTGTAATGTGATATTAGAGCCGCGTGTGTCATGATCGTTGTCCTGCCACCAACTGGTCTCTTTTCTATTGGCGAGCGAGCTCGGTTGAAAGATTTTTTGTGTAGATACCTAGATTTTAAATTATGTGGCCATATTTACAAAACATAAGTACCAAAATTTACATTCCATTATTCCGGAGTAAGAAATAAAAACATCAAAAATGATCGCTGGCGCCATAGTGGACTGTGGGACTTAAGTTCCGGAAGGACCGGTCGCAGGCCGACTCCGGCCAAAAAGCCGATACAAATGTCCAATTTATTCCGCGTAACCGTAATTAAACCGGCGCGGCGGGTCGGGCGGGCGGTGCTCGCTTTTGCGGGACGCCATTCTCTTATTTATTTATTGGGAAATCAGCAAATATCATCGCTCCTCTCGGCCTGAGATAAATAAACGAAAATTTCCCGTAACCTGACACAGTTTGCGTTGTGTGCTTGCGGTTAATTAATTCGGTGCGCGCAGTGCGGGAGCGGGGCGGCGTGACAACGACTTCATTAGCTATTCATGAACGACGCCAGATGTTAGAGCCTATATCATTATTAATAACGACTGGTATATGCCTACACAAGAATGCATGTCATAAATTATGTTCGTAATATATCCATGTAACACGTCTCTCTAAGGACAAGGATTCCAGGATGTGATACAGCCTGGCTAGAGTCGGGGCTTTACAGTCAAGTCAGAAGCCCAAAAGTAATCGAAGATATCAGGATCATCTTATCCCACGCACGTCCTAATTCTTCTGAGATGAATGTGCATTGTCTGTAGGCTTGCAACCTTTAACACCTTTGACGCGTCGTGTCATTCTTTCAGTCAATCTTTTAGATTTTGTGACTTCGCCGTTCTTGTGAACCGACAAATCCATAATATAATGCTTGCGCGTTCAGATATTAGCTAAGTAGGTTACCATGGAAAGGGCTTACAGCAGCAGCGCTTCTTCTGAAACTCGATTACGTATAAGCAGATTGTGGTTATATAGGGCTTCATAATTTCATTTAGCGAGACTCGTTAATTGCGTTGCACATAGTGTAATAGTAAACAGAAGGACAGATTACATCAAACAACGCACCGCACGTGCGTCGCACAACCTAAAAATATTTATTGTTTTGAAGTTACGTCGAGATTAATTAGATTACTTGATTACTATCGGTGAAAGCTGTTTCTAATAGGAAAGAGCAGCTATGATACGAGTGGCAGTCAGGACAACCGCACCGCCGTATAGTAAGGAAATGTTAGGGATATAAAACACAATAACGTGAGTAGAAGCTATTAAACTTACCAAATTCAAGCAACAAAGACTGGTGCTATCTATTTATCGTTATGAATTCAAGTAATACATGTTTACATGCAATAAACAATAAATAGACGACAATACAAATTTATCTATTCTGCTTTATCTTTTTTAAAGCACCTTGGCATAGCTTCATTACAGCAGACACATTTACGAGGGAATGTTGATTGGACTGATGTTAACTGGACCGTGGAAGTCGGGATGCAACCTGCACTCTGCGCGGCCGTGGACGGTCCCGCCGCAGATTAAAAGGACTAATTAGACCGTAGGGTGGTTGCCGCGGTGGCCGGTGACGCTTTGCCGCCGCCCCCGCGCAGCCGCCGCTCCGAGCCAACTTCATTAATTCCGCTAAATAAACGTGTAAATGACCCGCTGCCGACGCGACGCACTCAAGCCTAATGCACCGTGCGCGCCATTTGGAGCACACCGCGCTCCATACAGCAATACGGTGGTCGTAAAAGCCAGCTGTTTCACGCCGGATCTTAATACTGTTACAACCGTAGAAGAAATAAATATATTCATTACGTTTGCTATTATAATCAATATTAGCTCAAGTTTTAAATACCTATTACTTGAACTTAGCTCTGCGGTAAGATAAATTAAAAAAGATTGAATGCATGTTTTACTAATGTATTTTGTGTGATTTAAAAATAAATCAATACGCCTGTGTTTACAATGATCAGGGCTGTATTTCTGACTAAAACCATTGATCGAAAACTGTGTTTAAACATTACCACACAGAGTGTTCGTGATTGCTGGGCGAGCGCGTCGCTCCGTGCTAATGCATGCGATGCGCGCCCGGCCGCGCCCGGCCCCGTGCCGACAGACACCGCTCTCACTACATTACGTACTATAGTAGACACGCCAGACAAGTGCACTTAACACAGAGTCTTATACTCACATGAAATTTTGTAAGTATGTACACCATTATTACACTCTTTCTTAGTACATGTAAGAAAGGCAAATCACATGTCACGTTATTTTCACTCAGAAATGTATGTTGTAATTTCAACGTTTCTTGTAGTTCCAGATTAACTAGTTATCAATACGTACGATTACTATACTCGTATACGTATTACCTAAGCAATAATATTTATGCAAATTATCTGAATTTCACAATAACCTAGTCTTTATTTAAAACGCAGCCTTGCTTGATACTCGAGTTATCTGTGAGCTAGATCGTAGCGCGGTGTTATCGGATATCTGGGCTGTGGTCTCGAGTCGCCCGCGCCGCGGCCGGGAGCCGCGTCTCGCCCGCGCCGCGGGGACAATGGCGTGGCTTACACTAATTTATTAGCATACAATATTCGGAAGATTACGTGACCTAAATTCGTGCACTGTGAAATTTCATGTATTTCATTCAATTCAAATGCGAGACTGATAAACATCGCCTCGTCTATGTGCATTTGAGTAATGTCAGGCGAGGCGCATGCTTAGCAACTGGTTTCTTCGTTATTGTGCGCTTCCTGAAATAGGTATTTACACTCTGTTTTGCAGGAACAAAAGTACGTCAGCAGTAAGGCGTGCCTTGATTGTATGACATTCAGATTTTTTTGTTGTTTACCTAGTCAGCCTCTGGCTCACTGTCGCCCTTATCTAACCTTAATATTGTTGGCGCTAACTGCGCGAAGGTATTTCCTCAACCGGCGGAAATGTGCTCAACTTTCCGTGTTTCCGTGTTGCGCAGTGCTGACCGCGCCTAAAATTCGCCGCTCTCGTGTCGCCCGCGCCGGTGTGTGCCGATTGCTAAATTCGCTTCAAAGCAAGGGTATCGGAAGGAAAACATATAAATGCTCCGGTTTTCCTTATTTTTTCGAGTCCATGAGTATGCGACATTTTTTGTTGTTCCAAGAAATTGCTTGAGGTTTGTTTCCTTTTATTATGGTAGGCCGCTATGTGACTACTTGTTTTTTTTTTAAATTGGAGCAGTAGCAAAAATATATATTTTCTAGACTGTTTGTAGGTAGCTGTCTCGCAGAGTGCCCAGCGGTGAACGACCCCATATAGAGTTTCAAGCTGTTCTCATATATGAATACAGATTGTATAGAAAAGTCTCTACTTTAAAGTGAAGAGGTGCGGGGTAGACTTCTAGATCAAATGAAGGCAAATGAGTTCCCTCACAGACGTGTTTTAGAAATTGTGACGTAGCAAAGTGAAGCCACTTTTGAATGCTTGTGTATAAGCTAATGTTACCACAAAAAAACTATTTTCTTAATAAATAGTACTACTAGTACGGCATAAATTAAGAACTTGTTCGTGTTTCCACTTTACATGCTAGATCAGAGCTTTTTCAGGCTTCACTTGTAGTGCACGCCGTGTGATGTCCGAATATTCTAACAAGTCTGTGAGTTCTGTAGACTGTTGCGACCACAGATCACGAGAGATATGCCGTGCGGTTCAAAATGTATGGGAACTCGCTGCCTCCGCTTTGTTCCCCACCACTCTCTAAAACCAACCAATACGAAGTCTCCTCGGTGCGTGCTGCGTCGCCGCCGTATACAGCGGCCGTACCACGCGACGCACCAGTTTATTCAAAGTATCGTTAGACGATCTATACATTGCCTCGTACATTCACTCAGTAGCGAACATAGGTGGTACTTAAAGAGCCATGTATTTTGTACAAAAATAAAAAAGTCGTTGTGCTACATGAAAACTAAAATAACATAATAAAGGCATTAAATATTTTTTGATTTGTTGTTTTTAATGATTTTAAAGACGAATAAATAAAATACTTAATTCTGGCTGGTGAAATGAGATTCCATCTTG
Organism: Pheosia tremula; assembly: GCA_905333125.1. NCBI lineage: Eukaryota > Metazoa > Arthropoda > Insecta > Lepidoptera > Notodontidae > Pheosia > Pheosia tremula. The sequence continues at coordinate 37,938 of HG995415.1, forward strand.
CGCGTAGTTCACTTTGCTGCTAGTATTTTTGCATACAAACACGGAACAACCCGGCATTTTGAAAAAAACTAGAGCACCGGCACCGACGTGCAGTTGCAGTGGACTGACGGCGAAAATTGTAGGTTAGCCAAATGTACGCCAACTTTGTGCGCAAGCCCACCGCTTTCATAACATATCTCCTCTAATATATCTGTGGTTGCGACCCTACGGCACATACCTGCGAGTTCGAATCCTGCGCAACGCATTTATGACAGGCATAAAACGAATCCTCGAATGGCCCAAAATTGTATTACGAGGCAAAGTTCTCGCAACTCGTTTCAAATGGGAAGTGTATAAAAACAATATGGCCGTACACGATATGACCCAAACGCGGAGGTTGTAAAAATTGTCGTAAACGTGAAATTAAAATGAAAGTAAGTGCAATAAAAACGTAACAGAATCGGCGAATAAAAGCAACTATTACATTTCCCGCGATCGCCGCCATGTTGCACACTTGCTTTTAGTGTTTTATTGTATAGTTATGTTGCAGAAATGTTTGCGAGTGGCTGCCATTTCAATTATTACACTAAAATAAACACCATACGTCTATGACTATGATAAAATAGCAATTACTCTTATTCAAACATTTTAGATTTTAAATTGGTGATCTCGACTCGTTAAAATGTTAAACTGACTACATTAGTGATAAACCAGCTCAAGTTTCAAGCTAATTCAACAAATTGTAGCTAGATTATACACAGTAATTTGTAGGTTTCTGTCACGTACAGGTAATGATTGCAACGGGTGTCATTCGCACCGCTCACTAATTAATTCCAAGCAATTGTGCACACGCCTTACATCTAACATGTTCATTAATTATAGATCTCTTGACCCCATAAAAAATCCTGTAATCACGTCTGTAATCCCTGAAGGAGTGGAAGAAGTGCCCTGCAGTGCATCCATATTTTTATGATGATATTTATAGTGCTAACGTAATAATAGGCAAGCCTATTACTTATATACATTGAACACACTCCCCTCAGTCCATTTATGCATTATGCTTACTTACAGGTAAATATATTTTTGAATCGAGGACTAACGATTAAGTAAAGTACATTGCCAGGTAACCGTGAAATTAATAGGCACTCTACCTTCAAACAATAGCGATCGGCATACTTTTGTTCATGTACCTACTTAAAGTGTATCTACTTAGTGATCGTCGAGCGCTCGGAACACGTACTCGGAGGCTCCTAGTCGGTACAAGTTATCTAGATTAACGACCCAGTTCGTAACCTTAATATGTTTACTCATCAAAAGGACTGCCTTTTATTAATAATAAATTGTCACACTATTTGATTACTTGCAGCTAAAGTATCGCTGGACATACCTATATTAATATCTAAGTAATCCACCATTATAGAATGCTTAGCGTATACTTTAATCACATTACTTTTATAGGCGTGTTTTCAGGCAATATTCTCGTTATCGCCGATTAAAGGCGTTCTTAATAAATGTAAAGCCCGCGCCGCCGCCGCCGTCTGCTCGCGTGCCCGCTGGCTGGCTGGCTGACTTTACGCTTTTATTTAACAAATGTACTTACTTAAATTTACATAATTCTCATAACCATAGGGAAAGGGGTTAGAGCATGCTATAACGTTTCCTTAATAGGTACTTAGATGTAAAGCATCGCCGGTCTCGTTCTTCTGCGCAAAGCATTCGACTCGATATCATATGATGTCACCTTGTGTATGCTTGTAGGTGAGTTTAAACTGTGGGTACGCCGAGTGCTTAACACACTGTATGAGTGCAGCTCGCGCGCGGTGCGCTGCGGTGTGCGTCAGTGTCTGCTCGCTGCAGCTGAAAATGATCGCAAGTCGTTGCCCTAGCAGAAGCTACTGGCCCCGCGCCCGCGCCGCCGCGCCGTGACTCACTCGACAGTAAACCCCGCACAGATCACTCACTCTAAAGAACACCATATTGTGTAGGCTTTCCTCGTGAGGCCTGTCAGTCTTGACTGTGATTGCATATCTGCTTCTAGCACCTTTAATAATGTAATTTGTTTACCTTACGCACTGAGTAGATAAAATATATTACATTTCGTTAAGAATTTGCGCTGCAGAGTTAATTGTCGTATAAAACACTATGTACCTATGTAGTATAGAAGGAAGTCCCGCGCGGCGGGCATCTGTCTGTCTGTATAACTGCACTAATCTGGAGAACACAATCAATCAACCAACGAAATGTAGAATCAAAATATACGCAGGCGAAACCGCGGTAGGTAAGTATGAAAGTTTAACCCATAGATAAGTCGCTTGACATCGTTAAGACCGCCCGAAACCATATCTTATTTCATCAAATGCGGAGATAGGTTGTTGAGATAAGGTCTGCGAGATGCCAACGCGAGATAACTATACTTATATCCTCCCATTTTATAATAAACTATATAACTTGGAATTAGAATACAATGGCAGTAGTTAGAATATCGCAATTTCATAATTGGTCGTTGGATATAAAAATAAACAAAGTGCCGACCATTAATATCAGAATACAATTACGTTTCGCGATAGCCTAGGCAGAGCCAACGCGCGGCGCTTTAACGGAACAAATTATATTTACTGCCGTAAAATGTGTGTCATGCAATATGAAATATAGGTACGTTCATATTTTTCCATTTCAGATGCAGTGGGGTCCGCGCGGGCGGGGCCCCGGGGCCCGGCCGTCAAATTTACGCGGGCATGTATTGCGCGAGGATAGCACGATTTCATTATAAATGAATTGCAGTGCAACAGCGGCTCGCTCGCCACCGCGGCCGCCGCGCCGCGCCGCTAACATACTGCGCTTGTAGACATTAACGATTGCATTAATTGCAGTCTCACCGACGTCTCCGGACTGCGACACGCTGAAATAAATTTACCAAGTCGTTAATTTATTTTATACCACTTACAAGCGAGTTAACTGCAGTTTATTGTCAACCATTAACATTAGATTTGTTTACAAGTTAATCTATGCATGTGGTATTGTCGTAACTCGTAGTAAGTACCAACGTTAATTCGTTATAGTTACAATAGTGTTGGGTATGCAACCTACGTTGTGCGAATGTAATGTGAATGTAATGTAATGTAATGAATGTGACGTCCAAGTGTCGATTCTCCAAATTGAAGTGCACTAAATGTAACATGAAAGGCCATTTGCGTAAAATGTGCAAGAAGGTTAAATTTGTTACAACTGGGGCTAATGTGAGCGAGGGCGACGGTGACGATGGTGAGTTATTTTATTTTCACATACGTTCTGAGCATGGCGAACCTATGACTGATGAGGTTTCGGTGCTCGGTAAGAAAATAAAATTTGAGTTTGACTGCGGAGCAGGCATCACGGCTATTTCTGATGTCACATATAGAAAATATTTTAGCGACGTGCCGTTATCACGAGTTACTAAAAAGCTGTCGTCTTATACTGGAGTGCTAATGAAGTGCCTCGGTGTAATTCGACTACCAATGACTTACGCAGGTAGTACGCATTCCATGGAAGTCTATGTTGTGTGCGGGGGTGGTCCGCCTATTTTAGGCCGAAATTTTATGTCAAAGTTCAACTTAGGGTTGTCCCCTATAAATTATTGTGATTCGAACAATGACATTGTTATGCGAAAATTAGAGGCTTTGTATCCGGAAGTTTTCTGTGATAAGTTAGGGCTGTTTAAGAAGTACGAAGTTAAAATTCAGCTTAAGAAGGATGCTAAACCAGTTTTCTTTAAAGCAAGGCCGCTCGCGTTTGCGTTGAAGGATCGAGTTGGCAAGGAACTAGATCGTTTAGTGGGCCTTGACGTGCTCGAACCTGTAGAGCACTCGGACTATGCGTCCCCTATTGTACCGGTGTTAAAACGTAACGGATCAATTAGGATTTGCGCTGACTACTCTGTTAGTATAAATAAACAACTGGTCATCAATCAGTACCCGTTACCTACTATTCACGAACTTTTTACTAAGTTACATTCTGGGCAACAGTTTAGTAAACTAGACCTTTCTATGGCATATACGCAATTTAGGTTAGATGCCGAGTCTCAGAACTATACATGTATTAATACTCACCGTGGTCTTTTTAAATACAAGCGTCTAGTGTTCGGGTTAGCTAGCGCGCCAGCTATATTCCAGCGTGCCATGGAGGAGCTGCTGGCTGGTATGGATGGCGTTTTATGTCTTTTGGACGATATTTTAATTACAGGGCCGGACAGGACTGTCCACCTTCAGAGAGTACATGATGTTTTAAAAAGACTTCAGGATGTAGGGCTAGTGTTGCAAAAAGAAAAATGTGATTTTTTTAAGGATAGAATAAGTTATCTAGGGTATGAAATAGACCGGAACGGTTTGCATAAATCGCCAGATAAGGTCAAGGCGGTAATGGAAGCGCCCAATCCAGTGACTGTTGGTCAACTGCAATCGTTTTTAGGTCTGGTTAACTATTATAGAAATTTCATACCGAATGCTTCATCTATTTTGAGTCCGCTTTACGAATTGTTAAAAAAGGGGGTGAAGTTCAATTGGGACACCAAACACAGTAAAGCATTTACCACGGTAAAACATTGTTTAGCGTCAGATCAGGTCCTGGCGCATTTTAACCCAAATTTTAAAATAATTTTGACGGTAGATGCGTCTCCTAGCGGGCTAGGAGCCATTTTATCTCAGATTGAGTCCGATGGAAACGAGCGACCTATATCTTTCGCGTCGCGTACGCTAAGCCAAGCTGAAAAGAATTACTCGCAAATTCAGAAAGAAGCTACAGCTATTATTTTCGGGATGAGACGTTTCCATCAGTACCTGTATGCTCGATCGGTACCTTTTATTTTGCGAACTGATCATAAGCCGCTCCTTTCTATTTTTGGTCCGCATAAAGGTATTCCGGAAGTCTCGGCTAATAGGCTGCAACGTTATGCGATATTTTTAAGTAGTTACAATTATAACATCGAGTTTGTTCGAAGCGGTGATAACAGCGCGGATTTCTTATCGCGAGCAAGTCTGCCGGCGGATACCGCCGACCAGTGCGCGGAAGAAAGTTTATGTGCAGTTGACCGGGCTACTTATATCAACTTTGTGATAGAAGGTGGGTTTCCGGTGACGCTTAATGATATACGGACTGAAATTCGTAGGGATGCTACACTAGAAGCAGTTATCAAATATGTTCTTAATGGATGGCCCAGAAAAGTCATGGATGCGGAAATCGCGCCTTATTTTAATTGTAGGATGCAATTGGCTTATGAGAACGGATGCCTAATGAGGGGTCACAAAGTTGTTTTACCCCGCGCTTTGCGTTCCAAGGTTTTAGCGGAATTGCATCAGTCACACTTAGGTATCGTAAAGACGAAGGCTGAAGCGCGTTCTAGATTTTGGTTTCCGGGGATTGACAAGGCAATAGAGGACATGATAGGAACCTGTGAGGTTTGCATTCAGTTGCGACCGACTCCAGCACGTGCGCCTCTGGCGCCCTGGAAGTATCCTCAGCAACCGTTTTATAGGATCCATATGGACTTTCTAGGTCCATTCCACAGTAATGTTTTCTTAGTTGTTGTAGATGCGTACACTAAGTGGGTCGAAGTGTTCACTATGGGCAGTAATGCCGGCACGGCTGCTGTGATCGATAGCCTGTGTGAGTTTATGTCTCGTTTCGGGTTGCCTCATACTATAGTAAGTGATAATGGCACGGCGTTTACGTCACAAGAGTTTGCGAATTTCTGTGCATTAAATGAGATAGCGCATGTGACGTCTCCTGCGTATCATCCGGCCAGTAACGGGCAGGCGGAGAGTTATGTTAAAGTAGTGAAGAAAGGGATTCGTTCTTGCTTATTAGGCAGCAAAAACGCTAGCAATTATAAGTCTAGGCTTGGGAAGTTTTTGTTTGATTATCGGAATTCAATACATTCCACTACTGGATTTTCGCCTGCCCAGTTAGTTTTCGGCCGGAAGCTTAGGTCACGGTTGGATTTACTTAACCCGCTATCGCCGCCCTCGTCCACTGACCTGGTTGTTAATGTGGAGAACAAACAGTCCTTGCAGAGTAAACAGTACAACGGTCAAAATAGAAAACCGTTTAGTACAGGAGACTCTGTACTGTACAAAAAGTTTTTGGAGAACAAAAAATTTTCCTGGCGTAAAGGTACCGTCATTAAGAGAACGGGCAAAGTGACTTATTTGGTCGAAGATGCTGAATTCCCAGGCTTGATAAGGAAAAAACATATAGATCAGTTAAATATTTTTAAAGGGTTGTCACGCCAACCAGACACACCCTGGTCATGTGAAATTGGCTTAGAAGATTTGACTTGTTCCGTAGCTGATGCCTCTCATGTCGGCTCGCCAGGAATATCTTCGTCCACTGTGGGGGAGGAAGGACCGCCCGTAGCTTCGGAGCGTGATGAATTTTACGATGCCCAAACGGAGCAAGCAAATGCCAGTGTGCACATGGAGCTTCGTGACATTCCCAGAGTGGACTATAAGAAGTATTATTAACATGTTTAGTTTAGAGTTACGTTATTGTTTGTTTAGCATGTATGGTAGAGGTTTAGCTATGGGGGAGGAATGTTGGGTATGCAACCTACGTTGTGCGAATGTGTAAGACCATAGAGTGACACATGTCACTCTGCTTACGCCTGTTTGTGTGAGACATGTTCGCCTAGCCCTGCTGGACCTAAATATATAATAAATAGATAGACATAAAGAGTGGGACATGGCACAGAGCTATCGCTAGAGCACACGGCCATTAAAGCCCCTGATAACATTTCTCGACTCAGTATGACTTCATGCACGATAGTGTCATCCTATAACCTTTATTAAAGAGCTCAAAATGTCACCATGTGCTCGTAAATTGGGTCCTATTCGGGTTTTTCTGTTTAGAAATGCATTTAAGAGAATTGTTTTTCCTTGCCTTAATTGTGATATCCCTTAGCCCCCTTAGCTATGTTATTTCATAGAATAGAATATTCGCTTCAAACCAACACCACGTTACTAAAGCTATAGTTCTAGCTTAAAGTCGTGTTGTGTGTAAGTTGTAGCGCAAGTATCGTCGCGCAGGCAGACGATGGCTGGTTTATACTCGTAGCGCGCTTCACACTATCTGCAACACGGCGATATTAGAAGTTACAGCTGGCGCGCGCGCGGGGCGAACAATACAATACATTGCAGTATGTCGCTATTCCTGGCTATGACGCTCACAATGTAGTATTTAGGTACTGAGCATACATATCTAGAACTCGGTACTTGCTTAAAGTTTAACTTTGAGATGTGCTTATATTCGCTGTTGTGTCATTAATGCGGGACAAGCTGCGTGCAGCGCACGCGCAGCAGCCGGGGGCAAGTCGGTGCCGACAAAGCGCCATGTGACACCATTAGACCTGCCATTAGAACAACAAAGGGCCAGACCCTCGCCCGGCGTCGGATACCTTGTCTTCAGAACATGATAAGGTAACAATCGCGGATTGGATAACAGGGAAGCTTTCGCGATGTTGTGATATATAATAATAATCGGATGTGGCCAAAGAGGATTGCGACTTGTTCCATATTATGTCTAGGTATATTATTTGGATATTTTCAAACGTAATTATTATTTACAAATATTTTTTGGTGTATTGACAAAGTTTTAGATAAAAAAGAAATTAAGTTTAGTAGTTTGGTAAGTGAAATCAAAGAATTTAATATGAACATGAATCACGTATAGTTAATAGAAAGAGAATGAGCTTCTCACAAATCGGAAAGCAAAGAATCAAAATAATTAATGTAGTTCAAATGGAGTTGTCATCTTATCTCACTCAAAGAAAAAGCTTTTATCATATTTTTAGCATGGTCCTTCCCTGAGGCAGCAGCCGTAAGGGTTGCCACACTCGAGACACGAGCGAGCCTGAGCCGCGGCGGCGGCGATGTAGATATAAGCCGACCCATCAAAAACAACAAAGGGTCGCTTTGGACCCCGCTCCACTTTGACGCTGACGGCACGCCCGCGCCCGCCCCACGCTCGCCCCGCGCTCGCCCCGCGCCGCCGCCGTGCACTATAATAGCATTAGGGCCAATTAAGCGTTATTCAGTTTCAAAGGTTATTGAGTTATGTTATATAAAGCCTTTCAAATTGATGACACGATCGATCGCACGGGAGCGTAATTGGCCGCTATAAAAGAAACACCGATGAATGTAGTATAGTAACAAAAAAATATAAGCCTAAAACCATCTTTTCAACTCGTAAAAGAAGTTGGTATTAATGAAATCATGAAATTTAACGAAGACATTCCGTACCGTTATACACATAATTCTCTTTGCACCCAATAACGAGCATTCATACAAATTAAATGTGTACTCTTCATAATGAGTGACTATTATTTTATTGGAAATTGTGGATCAACTTGGTCTAGGGTCAGGCTAGGGACTTGTTTCTATGTCTAGCGAGCCGTGAAGGACCTTTGCCGATTGGAGGATTTTTTAGCTCGTTACAAATATAAAGTTATGTTTATATTTTCATATTTTTATTTACATTATTTAAATACTTAACCATGATATAATGTTTTATTGATCAATAAACGTTATCGATCAGTCTTATTTACGCGTCGACGCCGCCCCGGCGCGGAGCCGCTCGGCGGTGTTAGCAATGGAGCTGAGAATCAGTCGCTGTGACAAAGGGCGGCTGTTACCAGCACACCATTACATAAAATAAAACGCATATTGCGGAGGCTTCCATATTACACCTCTCCCCGTGCAGCCTACGCTGGGACACGCCAGGGCAAGGGAGAGGGAGCCAGGGGGGCAACCTCCGCGGCCTGCCAAATGGGGTATTCAGCTCAAATATCCCGGATTTCTGGTATTATAGCCTTTATGTTGGTATGAAACACTACTCATTTGTAAATCCGCCTGCGGTTGAAAGAACGTTGAATCGTGTTCCAGATTTTCTTAGCGTATTGAGCGCCAATTGAAATTCGTTCAAGCTAAATATAAGGATAACAGCTTGCTTGCACGTGGGAAACCTTTTCGATCAACTGAATAGCAGCTCTCCACCGAGATTTGATTTTTCTTTGTGCCCGATAAAAATACTCTTATAATTGGAACTTCCAGGAAATTATTAATAAATGTCCTTTAATAAACTTTTGGCAGTTTTGAGTAACTCGACGCTCCGAATTTTATCGAACTCCGTAAATACTTAGGTATTGCTTAATATGCAGAATTTCTAAAACATGTTTTAATTATTGTGAGCGGAAAACGTTCGCTTTTATCCGACTGCGGAGGGTATATCTGTTTATCAGGCTTTGTGTATATATAAGGTAGTAAAATATTTTAACACGGTCAAATTATTAGACAATTAAAAAAAAAACTTTAATTGTTTAAAAAAACAAATAATTTACACAATTATTTTATACATTAACGTTATCCATATAACCTATTCATTCATCTCTCAAAATATTTTACACCATGTGTGTTACACCTCTTGTATTATGTTCCTTTGTGGCGCTCTAGAGACCAAACACGGTGGCCGATCTTGATGATTAAGTTCTATGTCCGCGAGCAATAGCTGGCCGCTTCACGGCCTGTCTCGAACGTATGTCAGCATGACGTTTTGTTCAAGCTATCTTGTTTTATTGCTGTTCATGTGCAATGCTAAATGAAGATTAATATTACTTATATATTTTCACAGCAAACCAAACGTATTATTATTTATTGACACGTACTTCGCGACTCTATATATGTTACAGAAGTAGGCCTCGGATACTTCCACATAATCATCGTTAATCTCTTTCTTTTAATATTGAGAGTGTTACTAAAGACATGACAGTAATCCAAATTCAATATGGCGACAACGGCGTCTCGTTTTATTGTGAAAAAGAAGAAAAATAAAGTCGACGATCTATGTTGGGTGGGGTATGATAGAATAGGTATTTGAACATAACTGAACCATTTTTTTGTATTTCGAACAGCCGTTTACAATCTATAACGGCTTAAAGTTGGATAGCAACCATTCTCACTTAAATTTTCAATACGTGTAATGAATCTGTACTATAATGGTTGAATCATTAGCGTGTAAAATACAAATAATAAAATTAAAAACTATTAATCCTGACTGCGTAATAACTTAAAAATAATGGATCAAATCTTCCCAATTATTATTATCTTACGCCGACGCGTTTTTTTTTAAATTGATTATTATAAAACTTGAACAAAAATGTGATGATTTTAGATTTTGGAGTTAGATGGATTTTTCAATTACTGTACTTTGGAGAGCTGCTTAGTTTTGAAAATTTACTTATTACTTTGTTAACGAAATGAAACGAGATTTTTTTTTACGAGTTGTACGAGGTATGGTTATACAAATATAATAAACTAAAAATTACGGCATGTATCTTGGTATTTATTTTAATGATAAACAGCACTAGTTGACTACTCGTCAGTACATTGTTTTGTTAATTAATGGTATAACATCCCACCTAACTAGCAGACCTACCACAGCTTGGTACAAGAGTAGTGAACTTCGCATAGGTGTGGTAACAGCCTATGAACGGCACCTGCTAGACGATTAAACAAAGTATTTGACAAACACATTGCTTAATCTAAAAATGGTACATACCACATTAGACAGCACATGGCGATGCCGTATAACGTGTATAACGTGTATAACGCACGGCGTAGCCTGAAATGATAATATAATTCTATTGTTTCATACAGCCGTGTCTATAAGATATACGAGTATCCGTACGTAATAATGTACTTAATTTTACGCTCAAATTAAGGCAAACTTTACACGTCCTACTGCGTGGTGTAAGTACACCTGGCAACACTGTGACAGACCAAACTGCGACGGTCCCCAGCGGCGTGCTCAGCGGAAGTGCAAGCAGCATATTAAAATACATCAGCTTAGAAGCCGTGTATTAAAGCAAATGTTCTGAATGCAGCCCCGGGTAGCTCCCGGCCATTCAAATATTGCTCGCGTCATATTCCGGGGGAACTTAGGGCTGCGGCGCGCGGCGCGGCGCGCCGCGCCGCGGGCCCCGGGCCAGGCGGAACGAATATTCCTCATATAATTAATTAAAATTGTATTAAGTCGAGATTTATATTAATACTTGTAAGTAGCTTGCTATAATATGCTTTGTCAGATACTAGTCGCGTACTTAACTATTAAATATTAAAATCCTGAGCATTGAGATATTAAAATGTTCCACACGTATTAGGTACACTATTCGATAAACAAAAAAAATATTAATATTTACAATGGAAAGCGTTCTGAAACTGTTATTTTTCGATCCGCATCCAATATAGTGTTGTACAGCGTTGCAAGGTAATACTTTTGGCTTGGAAATTGTTTGCTTCGTCGCACGCTCGAAGTTAGTGATATTGAATTCTATCAGTCGGATACAGATTAGAGACTGAGCTCGCAATAAGGAAACCCGAGAACAATCTCGGCGGCGTCGAGGCTGGCTGGCGCATGGCGGGTCGGCGCGACCAACATGTTAGACATTGGCAACGTTGCTGAAATGCATGTGTGTGCAACATTGTCGTTGAGAATTAGTCCACACTATTTCTAAACAACAGTCAGATCTACTTGGTTACTTTCTCAACATTATATTAAATAATTGGTCTGAGGATAAACCCTGCAACTATATCTTCTTATTGTCCTAAAGCAGGTATATAATATACAAAAATCGTTATTGGCCATACTTTAGTATAGCTGAATAGACAGTCAACACTACCTACATCGACCAATATCAGAACTGCCTTAATCTTAATTGTCTAGACTGTAGATCATAATCGGTAATAATGCTTCTCTCTCTACGAACTCAGCACGGCCGCGGCAGGCTAAAAACGGGCATCGTTACTGCGATTATTCGTAGTATTGTTCTCATGAACGCCGCGAGGCGAGCTATTGTTGCACTATCGTGTCGCATCTTAATTAACGCACCGACCACCCCACAGCCAGTTCGGCGAGTCCGGTTTTGCAACACCCAGTCACAAGTTCCTGAGCATAGATGAACTACCTACTTAACATTTAGATTTTTTATACCTTTAAGAACGCAATTGCGAGTTGTACTGTTATTTAACTTTCGGCATGGATTAGGCGATAATTCCGCGCGTAAGAGTTGACAAACGTCCGCAGAGCTCAGAATATATTGTCAGCGGCAGATACGCTCGACTGTGGATACCCTGTTTGCGTTGGCACAAGTCAATGTGTCGCCGACTAAGCCGATTATGACAATAAATTCAGAATCTCGACTCTTTGTAAGGATTCCGGAGCGAACCATTTATACATAAGTACATACCACATACCGATATGGATTTAACTGCCCCTCTGCAGTTTAATATAAACCATAAAAGTAAATCTTATAGATTGTTGCCTTCGTTTTCAGAAGATGGATAGAAAAAAAAACATAAAGGCAATTATTGATATAAGTATTTAATTTTTATGATACTTATAATCGAGGGTGTATGAATATCGATTCATCTATACTAATATAATAAATGTGAAAGTTTGGATGGATGGATGAATAGATGGATGGATGTTTGTTACTCTTTCACGCCCGAACGGCTGAACGGATCTGGAGGAAATTGGCACAGAGATAGATTATAGTGTAGAATAGCACATAGGCTACTTTTTATTCCGGTAAAATGTATGGTTCCCGTGGGATAGATGTTTTAATTTTGCATACTTTTTATCGCGGGTAACACAGCCGGGCGCAGCAAGTAAGTACTATACGCGAAACGTTAAAAAAGCTTAAACGGTGTTGCAGCTAAAATACTCAAAATTAGTTTCTTTATTATATGTTATTGATCTGAATACTTCCTGTAACTTCAGTAGGGGAGCATTTGATAGAAAAGGCCGGCTACAGACTGTGCGACTGCGGAGCGATCGCACGCAATCCGATGCGTCGCGAGTGGCGACGCCGACGCGACGTGACGCGCGGCCGCCCCGCACCCCTGCCCCGCACACATCTGGAAATGCAATCTAAATGGTTTTCAGGTCGGAATCTCGCTGCTCGCGATAATTGCGCCCTTGGGCCGGTTGCTTTTGTTGTAAGCGCTATTGTATGAATCGATAAACGGTTCGGTTTTCTTATTCTTGCAACTAAATAGATACGCACGTAGACAGGTATCTACAAATTGTTGAATTGTTAGCAGTACCAAAGGGATTTTTATTTTTATCAGTTTCTTTTCAAAGTGTTAACTTAACACACCATTGCATATGTAGGTATATAACATGGATTAGGCTTGTGCTAGCTTATTGTAGTATATTCGTATAAATTTTGTGCTGAATTAATCCGTTAACGATGTGTGGCGCACATACAAATGAATAAAAAAATGTATGTAGCATTACATAATGATATTGATGGAACGAATAAAACATAGATACCTATTCTACCTACCATTATCATGTAATTTTATGTATTTTGCATGCATATGCGAGCTGGAGTCACTACTTATAAACAGACAAACAGATACCTAGGTGTGTATAAGCTGAGACAACAATAAAAATAAATTACAACTTGACATCTTGAGGTGAAGGTGGCCGGGATCCCCAAACAAATAAAAAAATATCGCAAATCACTCGCGATTAGCACATGACTGTTATTTCAACAAATAAAAGACGCGGAATTGCGAGCGTTATGTAAATACCGCTAAAAGCTTTTGTCGTTTTTTTAGAAAACTAGGCGTTTAGTTGTTAGCGTTTGTTTGCCGGTTCGGCGAAGTATCGTCGCCGCGTCACCAGGGTCGGCGCGGGCGGTGATGTTTGGTCGTGACATTTGCACGCGTATTAACATTAACATTTACATGCTCTTTACAGTGTGTGTTGTGGCTTGTTGCATTTGTGACGCATGTGAGCGGGCTAGCGCGCACCAGCACGCGAGCGGAGCGGTGCGTCGCAACCGGCACGCACACCCTGTCAGACCGATCGCAATTTGTATTCAGTCCATGATTAATTTTATAGTTTTTTTATGGGTTCGAATTTGAATTGAACAAAATAGAAATCGGCTGAGCAACCCTAATTTGAATTTAGGCGATGAGATTATGTATACCAATTTGTAAATTATTCAAAATAAATCAGTGATATTTTTATATTTAATACTATTGTACGATATTTTAAATTTAGAGAACATTATTTATTAGCTACGATAAAATACAAGGTACCGCCCACCTAATCTGGCCGTAATATGCGGTTACTCTACGCCCATGTAGATGTATAGATAATTGCCGATACATTAAGTACAAGCGTGCCATCTCCTGGGACCTGGGTGAACACATTGTTGTTTAATTCAAACAGTCATTTATAAGTAATATTTGGTGATAACTCACGGGATGTCCGGGATTAGATTAGCTCTCATAGATAACAGCTTGCAACTTAATTTTTATTTTTGTTATAAAATAACGATCATTGAATACCTAGGTATAATGACATACACAGTGAAGTACTTAATATACCAGCAACCACATATTCGATCATCATCTGATGCACGCATCTGTGCCGTAACAAACACGTCAAGTGGTGTGCAATGTGTTTGTTCCGCTTCACACAACACTTTTATCGCAGGTCGTGTGATCTATCGCCGCGCGGACCTAGTGCACTGGAAGCGCTTCACCCGCGCCCCGGGGCGTGCTTGGGCCGCGCTCGCGTGAGTCGCTCGCGTCTACGAGGATCATATCGTTTGACATGGGACTCGCTAAGAATAACCATTCCATTCTCTCCATCTGTGGATTGTCCACATCGTTCTAAATCATGTTTTGGGGTTTTTAGTAATACCTACTTACCTTTGTTTGGTATAGGGTTCACTTTCGGTTATTTCAATTGACCGGTTACATAGGCGGTCATCGTGCGGCAGTTATCCAACTCTTTGTTCGCTAATGAAATTGGATACGCTTTTAAGACGATCTCTTGACGGCCGTCCCGGCTTGTGCGTGAAGGAACGTCAGTCGGTCACGATATGTGGTGTTGGCTTAGTCACGCGTCTGTTCCCACTCCCACCACGTGACTCGACTGCGAGCTTCACCGATGCAATTTCACATATTCTTGTGTGTGTCAGTTAAGTAAACTAAAGCCTTACTGCGGCCATAGTAATAGTTATGCTGTGGACCGGTTTAACGCAGTCATTGTGGTTATTATTTTTATGTTATTTCGACCGATTACAGAAGGTACCAACCTGTTTATCAGTAGAGCTAGGTTAATGTCTAGTAAAATAGACGTATAGTACTACTAATTACGGTACCTACATACCTCAAGTTCTCTGTCATTATTGTTGCCTTCGGTTTAAAGATGTTTATTTCTCATTAAGACAATTGTGACTTACAAGAGAACTTAAACGTTGCAGGGTACCTCGAAGATCCTTAATATAGTTTTCATTGACTATAGCACTGCCAAAGTTGATCTTGTTTAACGCTGTAATGCGTAAATAGACAAAGCAACAAAAAATGGTAAATTTAGCCTCTGTATCAAAAATAGCGTCCCTAGTATTTATTTTAATTCCGTGTAGAGACTCCCAAGTTACAGTCTTATGTTAATAATAATGTTTATCGCTCGCTACGAACTCATTCAATGTCTATTCTAGCCGCGTGTTATCCACAATGGGAAATTGGATCTGGTTCAATAAGGATGATGGTATGTTGGCGCAGTTCCTACTGCGAGGCGTGTGTGAGGACTGCTTGGCCTCGCCTCGGTAGTGGCATGACATACTCGTACAAAGCAACACACAAAAACCAGTTTGTGCAAGTTAGTAATCTACAAGATAAATGAACAAGCGCCAAACCAATTCATTACATGTCAACTGTCTGTTTTATGAATCACGCAAGATAGTTCGAGTATAGGTACCTAAGTATTATTTTTCGATACATATATCATGCCACAAAAAAAGTTGTCGTGCACTACAATACATTGTTTAATTGATCGTTCGTTATATCGATCGTTTACGTTAAAGTTGTACAGAACTTACATTAACACAGTAATGCGTTTTGCTTCACTGTTTTAATTATCAAGAGTATATATATAACCTAGCTCAGGCCACCGGTGGCCGCCGACTCGAAGTAATGGTAGCTAATGGGGAGGAAGTGGCGACCGGCAGCGGACGTCGTGCTCTGTGACGTCACGCGATTGTTGCCCGGCCACCGCGCGCCGCTGTGCTGGTCAAATGTCACTCTGCATTTGACCTTACGTCTGTAATCTGGACAATGTACACATACAGGCTGTAAGGAGCACGGTAACGAATCTTCGTGTAATGGTATAATACAATTATAGATATCGTTTATGTTGAAAGTCATTGGTTACAAATGTTGTAATTTCGAGCGCGCAAGTACTGTGAACCATGAGATCATAACACAACGCTCCGCGCGTTATTCGACTCGTGACAGTGACGACTGCGCTCTTTAGTATCGAGTTTTAATTTACACTGCAGTTTTAGGTCTACATTTAGTAATCATGTATTTATTTTATAAAAATTTCAAGCTAAAATCAATGTTAGATCGACGGAAAATGCCAACTGTAGGGGATCTAGAATCATGAGTAGAATGCATGGTATCAGTTTTCGTTAGGAAGCCACTACATCTAGTATAATAGCTACCGTGTTGTGTGTCTACAAAATAGCTAGGCGTATGCGTACACATTAAAAGTTACTGCAATAGTAGCTACCTGCAATCCTCTATGCGCAGTCCCGGGCTAATCCGTAATCCGCGGAGCACTAAAGATTATCCGCCGGGAAACTGGAAATAATCGCGTGCGTGCTACGCTACACACTACGCAGGGCGCTCGCCAGTCTGGAGCCCACACATATATTTAACTCGGCATGACTATCTATATACACTAGGCATGGAAATCTATTTATATAAAAAGCAAAGTTTTGTTAGTTTCACTATTTATAATTCAGGCACGGGTGGGCCGATTTTTATTATCTTTATTTTTTTGAATTCATCTCCTCAGAATTATTATTATGACATGGGAAATATTTACACAAAACATAATAAAGATAATTCTTAAACATTTGATTCCGAGGCGGTACGAAATTCGCCGGGACAGCTAATTACATCGATATTTATATAATTATAACGTCGTGAAGTTATATTTAACATGTGATATTATTTGTTATCACCGCGCCGCGCCTGTTACATGTCGCTGTGATTGTGACTCGATTCCTCACTCACTAGCATGACTGCGTGTACATTTTTTATCACTTGAACATCCCTAAAAAGGTTTTGTAGTAATTCATTACACTAGCTAAGCTACTAATAATATATATATACATGAAAATCAGTACCAACACAACATTTTATAGATTACTAGCTGACCCGGCCACGCGTTGCTGTGGCTAAAGTTTTTGTTATATTACATTATAGTAAACAATGAAACAATTTATAGCGTCAACAACACGTGGTAATTATGCTGTTAAAATGTAGCTTATATGACACGTTCGTAGATTTACCATAGCAGCGCCATCTATTGATTACTTACTCAACCCAGTCGAAAGGTATTGACATCTGTTAGAATCATTTGGAGTTAACAGATAATTGTGACTGTCAAATAATAACAGACAAATAATTAGCAATAAATTAAAATTGCGACTATAATTTGAGATTTAAACTATCCTATCTCTCAAGTTGGATCGAACTGCACATGGTGTGCGAATTTTATAATAATCGGTTAAGTGGTTTAGGAGTCCATTGAGGACAAACATTGTGACACGAGATTTATATATATATAGATTAATACCGATCTACCTGCCTTTGCTCGTGCAATTAATAGTACCTATAACGTTATCTTCGATGAACAGTTTCAGCGGTGGGGCCCGTGCACAAGCACAAAAAATACACATAGGTACCTGTTCTTATTCTCTGATTATCAAGAATAAGACGGTTTGCAATCTACTTTCTACTTAAGACTCGAAGAAGTAATCGGCTGCCTAATGTATCATCGAGACCCTCTATCGAGCTGATCAAATTGAGCGCGCTTTCATGAGGAAGGGTCGACAACTCATATACAATTCGGTTGTTAGTGAATGTATTATATCAACATCATGCATAGTCACATTCTGCATAAATCCGTCTCGTCGTGTTCTGTCTGTCTGACAGTCCCCGGCGGCGCGGGGCGGCGCGGCGCGGCGGCGCGGCGCGGCATGAGCGCGGCAGCGAGCGTGATGCGCGAACATTACCCGTCGAATTTACTGTCGTGAGTCCGCCCCATTACACGTAATCGATTTCGTTTCGATACGATTATCGAGTTGTACAACGGCTCGATCCGCTTTGGTTATAAATGAGATTTAATACAGTTTTAAGATTACATATTTTTGTCGTCAATCTTTTTTCTACCCTACGTTGGATATTTTTATATTTAATTTTAAGTTATAACTTGAAGTTGATTTACTAACTAATAAATTAATCAGTTTTCTCGTAATAGATACCTACCTACCTTATATATAAATAAATTAACGAATATGAACATTTTTTTACTTAGAGTAATTGCCTACCTACCACCATGTATGCGCCTGCGCCTGTAAATACACGTATACTGTGTGGTTATGTCATTTGTAGGTACCTATATTAAGGACTTAAGAGTATAAAAGTCGTACGAATTCAATAATCCTATCGTATATTACAGGCCAGCATGAAAGTTTTGTAGGAAATATCCGGGCACTGGCCGGCCGCCCCACCCCGCGGGGCGCCGCCCGCCCCGCGCCCGCGCCGCCGTGCTGCCGGCCATTCAATCCGCTGCTGTGACGTGATGGGATTACCGGCCCCACTCGAACCGACACTTTGAGTTCTCAAGCTTAATCTCAAAGCCGAACTGACGCGATGTTATGGGAACCTATTACAAGATTGCCTGCAGTTATTCACACTGAGATTGTAACACAAAACGAAGGGTAACTTAGCCGGTTTTCGTGCTCTGTGCTCTCATCATATTGTGTACTTATGTTTATACACAGAACACAAAATAGTACATAAAAACAGGTTTAACTAAAATTATTTGAAGCTGTTCATGTCTGTTTTTTCCCAAATATTACGTAGGGAAGAGTAAGACTCGCTATGATGTGTTATCTCATGATGTGATACCTACCGTGTATGTAATAATGAGCACTGTAATGCTAGAAGCGGGGATATCTCAGCGGTTAAGCCATCAACCTCACGATGACGGTCGCGGTTTCGATTTCCTCCGCCAGAGGTCGTTGCACCGACGACACGAACCTGGTGCGTTGGGCTGTGTATCATATAGATTATATGAAGGGTGTATAATCGATGTGTTAGTCATCCATCACTAGGATTTTTTCTTGAATATATTATAAGCGGTAAAGTTACTCGATGTATCGATCAATGTTTTTTATTTCAAAACCTAATAGGTATGTACATACATTTATCTGTCTACTATTATAATAGAGAAAATAATACTTCTAGAAATAGCTATCTGGAATATGCTGCTGATAGAAAACCGAAATCTATTACAGATTGATTTTACTGATGTACATTTGCCTGTATGTACTTATAACTCACTAACGAAAAAAAAGTGACTATTTGTAAGTGCCCCCGTAGGCCTACACAAAATAAATGGTTTGACTTTGACCGGGTATACCTATACTTGTGTAGTATATACCCGGTGACTAAGTATATACATTAATCTTGCAATATCCATGGATCCCTCGTCACGAGCCACGTCGCGTCTCTTGGGACAGATACGAGACTTGAGACATGAAATCTGTGCGGCGCGAGACCCGCACGGCAAGATTTAAACCGACAAACTGAGCCTATGCCACGCCACAGCGATAATGTAATGACAAATGGCGTCACTGCTCAAGTAAAGCGCGAAGGGCTTCGCCGGAAACAGACGTAGCTTAATACGAGTGTGATCCTGAAATAAATGACTTTGGCAAAGTGAATATATTTCCATAGTTCAGGGGTGCTTAGAAACTCCCGAATAGTTCGGGCATAGCACATTTTATGTGATGATACCTTCAATACCTCCAGACAAAATAATTACGTTACTTGATGTCTATACGATGTTATTTCCATGCTTCTGTAGCTATCTACAATGTTTAAGTAAAAATGAAACAATGATGCTTATGGTTAGGCTCCTATAATGTAAAATATTCATCGATTGATAATGCCCTTTTCTGGTTATATTATACAAATAGTTAAAACGTTACGTAAGCTATATTTGTTAGTATGTTGAGTGGTTAGCAGCGTGTGAGGCGAGGCGAGACGAGGCGTGGCTAATGCTTCGCTACGCTCTAATCGTACGTGGGCTTTGTGCGCTAAGGCCCTACCATTGACTGTATAGGGCTGTCTACAAAAATTTAAGCTCGACAAAATAATACATCTCGATTTTATTTCTAAAAACTTTCTGTGATCAATGGGTATTTTAAAATAACAAGGCTGATACTTCCTTCAAAGTAAAGTCCTTTCTCGTCATTATTTTAACCGGTTTACTAACTTGCGATAATTATCAGAGCACAGCCCTATGATGTCGCATGAAATACGATGTTTGTCTTTCTGTCCACTCGCTCTACAGTAAGACAGACTGTAATATTATTTTTATACAACAGACAGACAACAGACAGAATTATTGTTGTCAATAGAGTTTAAATATGTGAATGAATGCATAGCAGTAACAAATATTTTGGTGGTGAAACGTAGTGATGGTGTGGGTGGTGGCAAAGAAAGGGAAAGTAAGTAGACGTTCTAGTCCCAGAACTAGGAATTTCTATCGAGGGGACTACAGAGTTTAGAGGAGTAAAGTAAGTGTATGATAATACCCAAGTCAGTGACAAGGACTTCAAATGGTCGAGCCTTCTTGGGATGAATTTCTGTCATATTTCCCACTGCTTGATTCCGATGGTTGCCTGGATACACTATTTGACGTGAGACAAGCGAACAAGTAAGGATATTTAGAAAAGTAAAAAGTACATACAACGTTTGTTGAGTTATACATTAGAGTCACTCCAATAAGATAATAAACGCGCAATGTTCCGACAATGCCTCATAAACTCTGGTTTGTTCACAATTGAACCACTGCTGAGAAAATTAAAACATTTTGCAATCTCGTTAAACGTAAACCATTGTACGGGAAAGTTCACTTCAGCGCTATTTAAATGTACAACGCTCAGCCGACACAGGACCTCCTCACTCAAATATAAATCCGTGAGCTTATTGCTACTTTTATACATACATTGAACATTTTGAAGGAAGAATGTTTTCACATAAAATCTCAAGACTGCAATGGATGCTGTATAAATTGAATATAGCGTAGTGGCTATCCTGAATGAAGATGCGCAAGATTTAATGCTTAATTGTTAGTTGGCAGTGAATGGCTGTATGCAAGCGCATTTTGTGTTCGTAAGAGGACTTGAAGCAGCCAAGGTGTGGGACCACTCGTTTGGACTATTAAAATGGCACTTCCATGACTATTCAATGGAGAAAAAGAGTAAGACAATCAGGAACATTTCATTGTGAATATTGGAAATGCTGATCGCTACCTTGCAATAGACGTGCTAGCTCGAGTATAAACGGAGTTATGTCTTCTAGTTACACGTGAAAAACACGCACCGACCATATTTTTTGTGACGACAGAGTTATAATTAGTAGCAGATTCAGAGTAAGATAGTCGCACTATGGAAATCAACATGTTTTCATGTACTTTCTGTTTGCGTAGTGTGGTGCAGTCGCTTGTAGCAATTCCGGTGTGTTTACTCAGTTGAGCACACCGGGAGCGCGGGTCGTCCTGATTACTGGGACACGGCGCGCGGCGCGCGGCGCGGCCGGCGTACGGTGCGTAGCACAACTGCTACATTTATTACAACATTCTCGTCTCACTATAATGTACTGTAGGTACTGTATATGTTGTTTGTAGGAAGCGTATATTTGCTTAACACTTTTGATAATGTAACGTTGCTACAATACTCACGTATAGTTAAGTTGTAATACTTTTAATTTACTGCATAAAACCTCCGACCAGAAAAAACTAATTAAGTATGAATATAAAAATATTACAATTAAGCTGGTGGAGGTGGAATCTTGGATCTGGTGCGCTAAAAACCGTAATTATCACAGACTCTAATCGAATCGGAGAACAAGGTAATAGTTTCACTTCGAATTACAATCTCAGACACTCTAGTAAGTGATTTTGGTTTCAGTGCAAGGCTTTATCATGCACCAATCGATGCCGGACATGCTCGTAAGAATATTTATTGAAACATAATTCAGACTTGTAGGTCAAGGTAACCTTTACATGACACGTGGGTAACATAGGTACAACGCGAACAGCGTAACGTCGGTAAATATAACAAAACTAGTGCATATAGTACCCTTATCTTTGATTGGTTATCATCACAGATATATGAGAGGAGATATGTTATGAAAGCGGTGGGCTTGCGCTCACATTTAGCCAAAATTACGCTAACATAGAGTTTTCGCCGTCAGTCGACTGCAACTGCACGTCGGTATCGGAGCTCTAACTTTTTTTTAAATGCCGTGTTATTCCGTGGTTGTGTGCAAAAATACTAGCAGCAAAGTGAACTACGCGAAAGATGGAATCTCATTTCACCAGCCAGTATTAAGTATTTTATTTATTCGTCTTTAAAATCATTAAAAACAACAAATCAAAAAATATTTAATGCCTTTATTATGTTATTTTAGGTTTCATGTAGCACAACGACTTTTTTATTTTTGTACAAAATACATGGCTCTTTAACTACCACCTATGTTCGCTACTGAGTGAATGTACGAGGCAATGTATAGATCGTCTAACGATACTTTGAATAAACTGGTGCGTCGCGTGGTACGGCCGCTGTATACGGCGACGACGCAGCACGCACCGAGGAGACTTCGTATTGGTTGGTTTTAGCGAGTGGTTGGGAACAAAACGGAGACAGCGAGTTCCCATACATTTTGAACCGCACGGCATATCTCTCGTGATCTGTGGTTATCATGAATTGTTTGGATGGAAAGCTAAGCTCTCGTTGTTCAGCCTTAAAGTAATCCTATATATAAAAACCGTATCTCATAGTAGTTAATTAACAATACCTTACGAATATATTTAAAGCGATAAAAAGTAATTTATCAACTTTTACTTTTTAACACTGACTGGATATGAGATACCTTACAAAGATAACTTTCAACCAGACTGTAATTAAACTTGTATGAAATGTAATATGCTATATACTGATGGCTTTAATAATATATTGCACAATGCTCGGAGCTGGATAAACACCCAGCCGGGGCCCCGTCTCGCGGGCCGCTTGTAGTTAGCGAGTCCTCTCATAATACAATAATGTGAATGAAATCCAGATAACTAAAATATTGGATTTTTTAAAAACTTCAAAGGAGTGAAGTTCACTGTAGAATATTCTGGATTGTTGTGTCTAGACCGAGCGAACAGCCTCGCGGGGCTGTCTTGGACAAGCACGAGGCAAATTCTAGCGCTGTCATCTATGGTTGGCCTCGGTGTCAGTCAGCACGCGTTCCAAATGTGCTCGAGCCAACATCGCGAGACTGCGCTGGCGGTCTGGACACGGTCAATAGTTGACGCCATACTGGAAAAAACATAAATATGTCAAATCAACACAAAGAATAATGTCGGAGGCTAGCTAATAAACCAGTCAGCTGCGCGGACGCAGGGTCCGGCCTCGGCATGCGACGCGATTTTATCTCGACAACACGAATCTATATCTGTCATGTCAGTCTGTCGCGGTTAACAAGTCAATGCCGTAGCTATCTATCTCAATGGTTTCTATGCAGTGGTTCCACGTACCGTGTGTCTTTGTAGCACATAGAACAGCCTGATACACTATAATCTGTACCTACCGGCCGCGGTACTTACAGGGTTGCTCTCGGGATATTCGTGATCTAGATTACCGGTCATCACTAATTGATTACGCGCTAGACCTAACAATTTCTAATACAATAACTAGTTTCTTGTTATTAGAATGTTCGGCTGTAAAATATATTGTAATGATGATGACTGCTCATCTTTTATGGTGATCTATTAGGATGGTATTATTAAACAGTGACGCAGCGCCGCGTCGTCGTGGCTACATGCGGCATACAATCACATGTATGTGATTAAGTGTGTATTAATTCATGATGCTCTCGCGTGGTGTTGCCTTAAGCTGTGTGATCTCACAACACCTGTATGATGGCTACATGATTATGTCACCGACTCAAATGAAGTCACAATTATGTATTTGGGCCTTCAATTAAGATGTTTTTAGATACATAATTATTCAACATGATCTTTGAAACTGGTGCTATTTCAAAATACAAAATTTAATTAGAGAATTTAATTTACTTATTTAACTGACAATAAGGGGATATTTCATGGCTGTTTAACTATGGCATTCAGCTAGAATACATGTAATGATCATAAACAAAACGTATAAAACTATCGGAAAATAAAATAACAGATATAGTAAGTGCTTGAGTGATCATATGCCTAAATTACATTTTCATATAAACAGGACGTCCTAGATCCCATGCCATAAATATTTACGATAGTGTAATATCCCCTTAAAAGATTGTAGAGATAACTCCTATAACTACGCACGATAAAAAGCCTATCTGCTAAACATAAATAGGATTATTTTGTATCAAAAGCTGTTCTAATAAGCTAGTTTTATTTGGTAGTAGTCGTCTAAAATGTTTTATTTAAATTCTATAACAGTCAACACTTCATGCTTCTTTTTACATAACCCTTAGTATAATATACGCGCACTAAACTGACACATCGCATTTCATGCGGCACCATTTAAGGAATTTAAAATGACACCCGTCCACATAATATCTACTCGTTTATTTACGTAAGCCAACAGTGTTCCGTCCATTGGCTTAGGTACATCGCAGCAACTCCCCAACTTTAGCCGCCATATCAAGATAAAATAATATTAAGAATTAATCCATATTCTGGTTAGCGACCGCGTTGCTTCGTCAATTACCATTGTTAACTGTATTTCTTCGTCCATAAAGGTTCGGCAGCGAACCTTGATGGTGCCTCCGCCTCCAGACTTTTGCTTCACAATCCATAGACATTCACAGTACCCGCTGTCAACTAGTGTAAGTGCCTACTTGATCCATCGTAATGCCACAAAAAAGCTTATTAGCTGGAGGCAGTCCGTGATGCCGGTTTTTCCGCAGCTTTTTGTCGCTCCGCTACAATCGCTACACTAACAATAATGAGACTGTTTGTTCGTTCATTCTACGGAACACCGACACATTAAATTTGCAACTGAATCTCATTATTTAGTGTTAAGTACCTCCTATTATCTCCCGGTAGCATTGTATATTGTTTCAAGTCGTCGATAACTTATTTGCTCAACTACTTAATTAATTTTAATGTAGTTCTTTGGCGTTGAATAAATATGAAATATTTCATATGATCGGGAAAATGACGAAAGGGTGACGAAACCGATTCGTTTTAAACTCGACTAGGAGTGACATGGCGTTTTCACTGTCATAAAAATCAATTAGGTGAATTTTAAACCGTGTTTGCATATAGGTGTATGCGTGTAGTGTGTATGTGTGTTTATGTAGATACGCGCAGAGCGGGCTCCGGCGGCGGTGGGCTGCCTGCGCCCTGCGGATGTGCGGTATTAAGCGCCGCTCCCATGTTATTACACTGCTACAAATATACCTAAAGCACCATCGCGCAGGACTTTAAGCTTTACCCCAGTAGCCCAAAGTGTATGATAGGTACGCCGGTAAAGTTGTGCCGGTGTGGTTACAGTTGCCTGCGGTTTGATGCCGAATATGCGTTTAAAAGTAGACAGGAAGCCCGCTATGAAATTTTAGAGCGAAACTTCAGTATTACTATAATTTTAAAGCTCACGGAACTGCGGTGTTTGTGCAGTTTCCGAGCGGCCGCTACAAAGTGAGCGAGCGGGAGCTACAGGGCTGCCTACTGGATTAATCATTACACAATTTAAAACTTGTCAAGTGCGTGTCTGTCCATGCACAGCTGTAGAGTTGCGTCGTTACTGCACGGTTTTGCATCCATAAGTCAAAAATGTTTTTATTATAGAAAAATCTAAATGTTATTGTTTCCACTATAGCCTACTGTCATGGGTGATTACATACAAGACAAGTATATAGTCTAGCAGTTTAGCAGTTTACAAATTGCTTACATTGTTTTTTAAATTATGGCAGAGTATGTGTTGCACACGACAAAGCTGTGCAACAACGCATTGCAATGTTGTGTTATGTTAGATATTTAACTTCTTTTTGAAAGACCTTTTGAATCAAAAATTGAGCCATCCCCACTTCACTTGTATGGAGAGGTACCCCTAAAAAGGATTTAAATAACGTTTTATAGTTTTGGACTTGAGATCAACATTTAAAGTATTTCCATTTTGAATTTTATGTTATACTAATCTTAGGGAATACGACACAAAAACTAATTTAAAAGTTCATGCATTTAATCCGCGGGATGCACTGATGTTGCATACCTACAAATATCCTAAGATTTCCAAATTTCCTTACTAAAACATCCATATTATTATTTTGACATGAACATTAACCGAACCCGTATTTTTTTGTCAATAGCAAAGGGTTGTGTTAGCCCTACCAGCCATCGTCTGTGGGATGGTGAAAGGGCTTATTGTTTGCGAGCTGCTTGCGAAAGCGGCTAAGCCGATCCAAAACACGAGGTTTGTTGCTAGAGTACGAACCTACCCTACCCTTATGTAGCGAACTAGAGTCCTCCAAATAGAAGACCTTTGTTCAGGTAATGACACAAAGTCATGCAACATGAATCACTTGCAAATTCTAACGTTTTATAATGACAGGCATGTGGAATTATTTTATTATCCTCTCTCCTGCCTACTGCGCCGAGGGTCCCGGGTTCAAATCGCTATCGTAGTCATGGATCTTTTATCTATATAACTGTTATATAGGTACAGGGTTCGCCTCCAGTCCATTGTTTGGTACCCAGTATATAAGCGTTGCTTAGTGTGGGACCGTTTAGTTTGTGTGTTCGTCTGGCGATATTAATATCATGAAAATTAATATAAAGCTTTGTCAATAATAAATCTTTTGTGGTGTCTAGATACAAAATACAAGTTGTTCTACAAGTGCTGTTAGGTTTTATCACGAAAATTTCAAATGGGCTCATCCATTATGTACTGCATTGGATTATACCAATATACAATAGTTGGCAGGTAATTACATGCATTGAGTTCAATGTCTACGAGCGGTAGTAATGCGCGTGAGAAATTGAACAGCCATTAATATTCTTCTGTATTCACACATCAGCCACGAAGGACCACACTAGGTAATAATAATAATAATAATAATATTTTTTTATTTCTATAAGCATAGTAACAAAGTATTTGTGTTGCGGTCCCAAACTAAGCGTAAGCTTGTATCTTGGGAACCTGGATATGACAATATATAAGAAGCTTACAGAGGTTTTAGGTAATTTATAAATTGAAACTTAAATCTAGAAATGAAAATAAAATTAAATTGAATGACGTGGACAATGCGACATTTAAATGAAATAAAATTATCATGAAATAAAAACATCTTAAAATAAAATCAAATCAAAATAAAATAAAATCAATAAGTGTAACATTAAAAAATTAAAAATTGTGATAAACAAAGTGAAAATCAAATTTTGTGTGGATATGTGAGTGTGTGTGTGTGTATGTGAGTGTGTGTATGTATGTGTGAGTGTGTGTGTGTGTGTGTGTGTGTGTGTGTGTGTGTGTATGTGTGTGTTTTGTACGAGAGAGAGTTTCTGCACAGATAGGTACTTAAGAATTAATTAATCAGAGCGCAAAAGTGACTTAAAACTAAATCAAATTTTCTGTATAAATTTGTTATCGCTGCGCAATATAATGGGAATATTCCGTTTATCTAAAAGTATTCACATTCTTCGCATTGGCCTGGGTGTTTGTGATAGAGAAAATATTTACTGTAAGTGTATGTAAGTGTAACGGGTCATCCAATAGTGAGACGGATGTCTACATAGAACATAGTAAGTATACATTCCGTGACATAAAAATATCGCATAGTATGATAAAATTGTCTTTATTTTGGAAAGATTATATATAAACACTACACATAAAGAGTACTCAGGTGACCGATTGACGCAATTCTGGAATTATATATTCTCAGAACGACGGTGAACCTCTTGAGATATGCGAAAATTTCATCACAGATAATGTAAACATCAATCTACAGAAATAATATCAGAGCATCTGCATTTCACATTAATATTTGTCGTTTTGTCGACTATAGAATATATTAATAAACTTAATATAATATTTATAATATATATATTTTCATATATATATAGGTATACATTTATAATAACATCTATCAATGCATAAACATTATAAATTACCTTTTATTTTGTTTGTACGATCGAAGCAAGTACCTCGAAAATTGTTTATCTATGTAATTTGGAGTTTAAAGCTCCAACGAAAACTACCTTTGCATTAATATATTGCTTCCTATCACACTTAATATTTTAGCTATCTGATATCTTTGTAAAGATCGTAAATCGCGACATAGGCATTGGACTTAAGACATGCATGTGGGGCTTAAGCCGCGTCGATTTGGCACCGCCTCGTTACGATCCAGAGGCGTGCGTGAGGCATAATAAACAGAGGAACTGCAGCACTGTGCTATAAAATATACGGACTTAGCTTCAGGGTCTCTACACAAGGTAAAGTCGCTTCTACTAGAGCTCTAGCTACTTAATAAGATTAGGCTCTTTGATAAAGCGACCGTTTTGCAGGTCGTGTTTATAAGTTGAGTGGCCATGAGTAGCGGCCACGAGAACCGTAGCCTTTGTGGATGGTGAAGTATACATTGGCTTTAGCGTAGCATAACTATTATAAGTACTGAAAAAGTAGAGCCAGATGATGTCAATAAACACATGCTGCGCGTTAAGCATGTACCAGACACGTAGCTGAGATAATGTTCAATGATGTCCTCCATATTAAAAGCGTGCGTAATGTATGTGATGTGGGTCGCGCTCAAAGGAGACGACGCGACACCATTGTGCGAAGGTCGGTCGTGTATGACGCGATGAATGGGACTCATACATCGCTTTGATGGCTTCAAAACTTGGCTCGTCTTCATTTAAATGAGAAAGGAGATTAATGTGAACCAATTCTAGTGTAGCAGAAAGCATATCTGGCGCATTTACATTATTCATGTATGGCGCATGTCTGTGCGCCGCGTCGTGCAGTGTACGCTGATGTGTGTGGCACATCGTTAGTTCGCTTGTGTGTTGCAACAATAGGTAAATGGTCAGACCCAACTATTGAGATGTTTTTACTTATTTATTTGCTGGTAACAAATAACTGTATATCACTTATAGTTATTATTTTATAAACAACAAAATTAACCATCTTTTAGGGGTAAAGTAGAGCACAATATTTAAAATATATTATCTTGAAGTTGGCAATATATGAGTTTGTTAGTATTGACCCAGTACAGTATAGAACACACTATACCGTTCCAATCTTATTTATTTTTTTATTTATTTATTTAAATAAGGAAACAAAACCGTATACAATTGTACTTATAAGATACTTAAGCAATTATTAACACTTTCGCCAGTAACGGTTGATTAACTTTGAATCATACTGGCCTCCGTACTAGTGTGAACTGTCTCACGGTAGGCCAGAGTAGTAATGAAGTTTCATTACAGTAGTAATGAAGTTACAAAAATCAATTTATTAGAATTGGAAATGTATCAGGCTGTGCCTTATTTATTGTCGGGTAGCTTAAATATGATTTTATTTAAATAAACAGTAGGTAGGTACCAAGGTAGGAGGGAGGTACACGGCGACGCGACGCGCACCGCTCCCAACTTATACAGCGAGCTATTCAACAAAACTTATTATACCGATCCGATCTGGAGCAAGTTTTAAAGAGAAAAGGAATTGAAAATCAATTACTTACCGTCACAGCGGAATACTTTCGTGTTCATGTTTGAGTGGGCTTTGGATTATTTATATATTTTTATGGACTTGCGACTGTGCGACTATGTCTGTCCGTCACTCCCGATTATCTAAGCAACTAGTACTTATGTTATCGACTTGATCCTTTGAATAGTTTAAAAGCATGCTCATCATAATTTCTGCCAATATAATATATATATATATATAATATATATAATGTCTTACAAACTTAATCATTTTACATATACGAGCAAGCTACTGCTTATCTTATTATACAGGATGGTTCAGAATGTAATATGTACTAAGCTTTGAACTTGCTCTTCTTTTGCATATTTGTGATCACTATTGGAAGCCAGAATGTCGATGCGTCAATTTAAAAAAAACAAAAATTTTGCTTGCAAAATGTCATTTTGTTGAGTACAACATTTCTTTTTTAAATCACCATATCGAAATTCTTACTTCACATAAAGATAAGGTATAATAAATGCGCTAACTAGGCGCAGGTGTCCCCCTTTCGGAATCGCCGGTATATGCGAGGATGAATAATGGCAATGGAACGCGCAACAATTACACAAATGCTTCCACTAATCTTATAACATCATTCAATCTTTGTTGAACCAAAGAAGCAGGTAAGCAGACTTAATATTTTTTTATAAGTAGGTAAATCTATTACTAGCGGCAGCAACTAGATAGCGCTACTGTGCTGAACACTGACAACTATAGCACTTTCTAAAACGTTGTTAAAGAAACTTGCATTAGTTTCCTTGTCATTTTATTTATCACAAACGTAAAAAACTATATACTGATTATTCTTAATTACAAAGTTATGATAAAATATGCTACCGTCTAGAATACACAGATTGAGGTCAGTCCGTTGCGTCTCGGCGTCGTGTCTGTAGATTGAATATTTTCGAAAGAAAAACATCGTTAGGGTAAATTTTCGAAAAACACTCAATAAACAGGCTTATCACGCTATTCATAGAATTCATGTCTGTCTGTCATAGTGGGAATGAAACTTGGTATTGGCTTTTACCTTAATCTAGGATTTCTTTTTTCAAGAAATTGGATAGATTCCTATGGGATAGGCAAAAACTGATTATCAAAATCAACTGTGGATGTTAATGAAAATTGCCACTATGACCAAGTCAACATTTTGGATAAGTACCTATTTATTGATTTCTTATATTTACGCGAATACTACACATTGAAAAAAAAACGATTTTTAAGGATTTTATCGCGTTTATTTTTCGTTTTTACGTTCCCGACGTTTCGGCTGCTTTACAGCAACCATGGTCACGGGAGGACATGATTGATGATGAGGAAATTGTTTTATTTCAAAGAACCTACTTATTTTATTCTGGAAAATAAAAGGCATCACTTGGCGAATTTTACCGAGACTGTCACGTGCTCAGCATACTTAAAAGGTTCAACGTTACATTACTCGATATTTTATTATCCCGGGAAATGTATTATGAGGGTTCCTCGGGGTGATCCAAATAATATAGAACACGCGTACGAAGTCACAGGTACGGCTAGTCTAGAATTTAGCTCGTTAAACTCATATGGTAAGTATATTGCGCTACAAACACGGTCAGAACAGAACAAGTAATCTGTACATATAAATAAAATTGGAGTGTCTGTTTGTAATATTAAAATAACCGCTTTTTACTAAATGCATTTGGATGTATACACGGTGCCTATACCAAAACAACCTTTTTTAAAATGTTTGTCTGTCTGTTTGTCTGTTTGTTCCGGGTAATCTCTGAAATGGCTGGACTGATTTTGACGGGACTTTCACTGGCAGATAGCTGATGTAACAAGGAGTAACTTAGGCTACTTTTATTTTAGAAAAGAAAATAGGATCTCACGTAAAAAAATTAAAACCAATGTTGCAGCGCAGCGCCTGATTAAGTTTGATAGCAACAACCTGCAATGCGTCCCGCGGGCTCAGAATGGGCGAGCAGGCTGTTGTCAACGGTTGTCTTTGTTAAATACCACGCGGACGAAGTCGCGGACAACAGCTAGTACAAAATAAAGGCATAAAAAGTCGGTCTGATAAGCCGGGAGAGGGATTAAATTGATAACGATATATATAAAGTTTATAAAATATATATGAATGAAAACATTTTCTATATATTATAATTAATGCACCTTCTCAAATTATGTAATCCATCATGCTGTCGCGGTCGCTAATCCCAGCACAGAATACTTAACAAGTCCGAGTCAATTCGGTGCGCGGCGGCGGGCATGTGCAGAACACGGGACACGCGGCGTCTGTGTGCCCCGCCAGTGTGTACAAACATTCACATGGAACAATTTAACGAGTCGAACAATTTGGCTCCTTAATGAGTTGTTTATCAGAGTTTGCGCGGAGTGTGGAGCTGCGCCAAAATATCAGCATGCTTTTACCAATAATAATTGGTCAAACTTTCAACGGAATACGCACGAAGGAGTTTAAATTGCGTGTGTCATTATTTAAACTGATTTTATTGTTCAACAACTTAAAAAACCTTAATTGGCAACTTTCATCGGTGTCCGGTATTTCCGCTTCCTTATCTTATTTGGTGAACATTAATTGGGGCAGCCCTATAGTTGACTATCCGTTATAATCGTATATGGACATCCCGTAGTGCGGGCGCAACTTTCCTGTCAACGCGTCTAACTTCGGCAGCGCAAACGTTGGCGCAAATATTTGTCGCGGGCCCGTCTGTTGCTAATGCCGCCGCCTCTTTTAGTAACTAACTATCAATATTTGCATTGCGAGTGTTGTGTTGGGGCACCCACACACCCGCGTGGGGCACATGGGGCACACTGGGGCACACAGGCGCCGCTGTGTGAAGTTCCGGCTGACTAACGACCACCCTTTCCGAACGATCGGCTCCGCCTCGAAAGCATATACATTTTTAAAAACGGTTACAGGCGTGGGACCCTTTACCCCTGTTCACGTTTTTAAGGAACTAGAATCGCTTTAAAAAAAGTCATAATGATTTCGCCGACATTATTAATTTTCTCTGGTGTATAAAATGTATGGAAACATTCAATCACTCGACTAGTATTCGAATACGTTCCTGAAAGGTATACATAGTAAAGGTCCAGACAAAGGTCAGTCATTCTAAGAAAACTTTCTACGTCCATAATATTGTATGCATTTGGACAAGATTGTTATTTGAAGCTGGAAAAGAAAATAAGGCTTTTACAGTGGCTTTTACAGCCAAATTGGTTGTCATGATTATACTCACGATGCCCGGAGCTGCGGCGGTGAGTTGCACTTTTCTAAGAAATTGTATGAGTATATAATTCCACACAAAGACAGCCTCTTTGTTTATTCGTTTATAGAAGTAGTAAGTAATTGTAAAGTAGCTTGTAGTTTTCGCTAGGGGCTGTTAAATTTATTCGATCTTGGAGGTATGTGGATGTTATCAAAAGTTGCATCTTGTACCAGTACATGTACTAAGCGCCATGGTTAAAAAAAAAGGAGTCATTAGGTTGACTAGCGTTTACGTGAAAATAATATAATAATTAGTCGTGATTACGAGCTGAGTGGTTCCAGCTTCACACAACATGCTGAAATACCTTGAGAAGGAAACTCCGTGGAAGTCAGTTTGATATTTTAACGTTATTTACCGTTGCGTGTGTTTGAATAATGAACTTTCATGAAATGTGTCTCAAGTGCTACTTGATTGCATGCATGGACTTATTGCTCACCACACACCTGAGTCTATTAATTATTGTAATAATTTAAAGAGGTCTAAGAGATCCTTGCCCATGAATAATAAAGCCAGGGAGCAATGCTCTGGTGAAAAATGCGAAACAAATTTTAAGGGGATTCACTTTTGTAATTTTTAGAAATTATTGAAGGCGTATTTCACACCATTCCTAATTATAGGTCATATTATACACTCACATACAAAAATTATACGTCATGGTAATGTACATAATATATAGATCATTATCGCCATAACGGTGTAGACTATGCTCATTTAAAATCATGCACATTATATAACCGCTCCACAATGAAAATAACAGCGTAGCGTCAGAACAGCCGGCCGCATACGCCGCAAAAGGACGCAGATAATATCTCTATAGAGAAAGATCATTGTTCATGTAACACCGCGTCGCTGCGTACGACTCTACTTACAATCACCGCTGAGATCCCCGACCTCTGTTTACTGGATATTTTTATGACCGCCATTAACTCTTATTTACTTTTACCTTCCTCTACGGTTACTGATCGCTGTGATCATTACTAAAGCCCGCTACTACGGTTCCTATCAAGTCTCCTTTCCTGCCGCCCGCGCGACCGCCATCGGCCGCTGATACTCTCACTACATTTACAAATTATACAATAACCATAAATGTTGAATAAATACCGAGTTGGCGAATATAAATAAATGCATGTCGATAGGCGGAGAGATGTGTATCGGCGCGGCTTCCTGTTACATTGTCGGGTGCAGTGCGCAGGCGCACGCATGGATCGTGTTCCCCGCGAGCGCAAACACGATCATATGTCAGTCTTCTGCTGAACCTCCTTTATGGCGGCGTAAAAAACATAAACACATAAACATGAGCTACGCAAAACATGTAGTTCCCACCGCATGGCGGGTGTTGCTCGGAAAATAAACAGACGCTAATGTGCCGGGTGACGCGCGGGGCTGCGCCCCCCTCCGCCGCCCTCCGCCGCGCCGCCCGCGCCGCCTCGAAGCGAGCCTCATAGCCAACGGTTAATTGCACTTTTACGAACGAGCTCGACCGATAAACTCTGACAGATAATCTCGCCTACGTAAATACGATCCGACTTTTTAGTAGAATCGGCGAACTCCCGTCGAGATGATAAATCGATCAAAAACTCCGCGTAAGTAGGCGACGTCGGGACGGAGAGATACGAGCGCTGCTCGTCCGCGGAGCCGGGCCGGAGATAAGTCGCGCGAGAGCCGCCCCACGACCGAAGATTGATATCGGGCGCGGGCGGCGACGGCGACGCTGAATAAAAAGTGTCGTCGCGGGATCCGTGCCGCGTCATCCATCTGCGCGTTACGTCACGTGAGAATAACATTTTTACGCCGCAACCGGAGCGAGCGGTCCAATGTCGCTCCGATTGTGCAAATCGACCCTCGTTTTTTGCCAAGCGCTTTCCATCGCCGACCTCGTCGATGGTGCGCCCGAATCAATTGTCACTGACCACTTTTTACCATTGAGAAACGAATAAAAAGCGGGGATTTGACGATTTGACCGAAAATGGCGGCCGAATCCGTAAAAAATCGAGGCTGAATGAGGTGGGGAGGGGGAAATAATAGCCGAGGTATAAAAACCCATCGGGGAAGTGGCCCAGAGCGATTGGCGGTAATCGTGCGTGCCGAGAGCTGCATCTTAATAGGTGTGTTAACTATTAAGGTGCCCGATTACGAATAACACTAAGGCAGAAAGTGCTACTACTAATTCTTTGGTTTGTTAAGAAGAGGAGTGAAGAGGTAGTAAATAGCTTAAAAATTACAGAAGGTTAGTTTGTAAGAACGACATTTACAGTTGAGAACATAGCGTACATATTCTTGACAAGCACATTTTACGAGTTAGCTATAGCATATTTTACAGTTCGAAACTGTATTAGTCAATAATCAATTCTTCTTTGTTTACTAACGTGTCAAGGAGAATGTGAAAGACACTGAATCCTCGCCTCGCCTCGCTCGCGGCAACTGGCGGCCGGCGCGCGGCGCGTTATCTGCACCCGAATGTGAACGCACTCGCTGTTTGCACAGTTGAACAGCGTTCACAAACACACCCTATCTTATTGCTGCGTTGTCATCACGAGTGTTTAGGCATTACAGGATTCGAG
Source organism: Pheosia tremula (assembly GCA_905333125.1). Taxonomy (NCBI): domain Eukaryota; kingdom Metazoa; phylum Arthropoda; class Insecta; order Lepidoptera; family Notodontidae; genus Pheosia; species Pheosia tremula. Next base: position 73,616 of record HG995415.1, read on the forward strand.
GGCAAAAAAGGGAAAATATGATGACATTTACAAAATACAGCATTTATAGTCAGGGTAATCAGCTTGAGGATTAAGATTAGGTACTTTAATGAAAACCTTTAATAATATTCGGTTAAGCTCATTCGAAACAGAGTACTGAATAGAAGCACAGCAGGCTAGGCCATCCTACTCACATCGCATTTCGTTCTGTTGCTGTTTTAAGTTTCTTTGATATTTAAATAGGTAGGCAGGATGCTCTAAAAACGTTTCCATTGAACGTTGAAGTGTCGCGCCGTGGCGTCACGCGTTTCCCGATCCGCAACACTTCACGGCTCATCTGTCCCGGGAGAACCATTCGACGCGCCGCCACTACCTCGACTACTACATCGCCCCTGCGCGTCGATACCATTCCAATACCCCCAAACAACACCGAGAATTAGACGCGCGATGTTAATGGAAACGAAATGAAATATCGAGCGAGACGTTAAAGATCCTTCCTTTACATTTTTAGCATTGAAATGAATGGCTTGTCTAAGCCCTGTACCGTTGGATTGTTATTAATCGATCGGCTCGCATCTGTCGAGGCTGAGCGCGGCTCAACGGATTGAGCGATAGTGGTGCGCGATCGGTCACGGCGGCGGCAGGGGCAGAGCCGCATTCATAGCTGTCAGGTTCAGCCGGTGTTCGCTCGGTTCTGCTAAGTCATACTTTAATTTCCATACTTCAAAGACGTTTTAATTTCATGCCGAGTTGTTTGAGCTCGCCCTCGGGGAGTCGTGCAGATGCGAGGGGGCGGGCGTTGCGGTGGGCGGTGCGGGAGGTAGGGGGAGGTCAGGCCGACACGAACTGCGCTAAATGTCTTGAACGAGGCTCGAAGTGGAGGCACGTAGCCCTCAGTAATTGGATGATCTTCGCCTTGGCAGAGCGGCGCCGGCTCCGGCGGCGGGTGTTTCGATGCCGAATCAAGGTGATTCCAAACAAAACACGTTGAATGGAACGCTCCTTCGCGACGCGCTTATAGTCACGGAGCAGCACCGGCTCATGCTCCTAAATGAATTGACTTGGTGCACCTCGCGGAAAACTCAATATTTATGATATCCGTTTCTTCAAATTCCCAAAACTGACAATTTTGTTTAAAAGACAGAAAACTGTTTTCGAAAAACTCTAATCAAAGACTCTACTTCCTAGTACAGCAAGCCCAAAAGAAAAAGTTGTGTTACGATTTACTGACGGGCCACTACAAGCCTGAACAAGGAAACTACTATTCACAGCGATATTAATCAAAATTAATAGACAACTGTGATTGCAACAATTAACGGTAGAACCGCCTCAATTACTCACAATTACATAAACATTGTAGAACGAATTTTATAGTCTCAGGAAATCAGTTCGAACAACAGCAGTTATTTTTTACTGGAAAACATTTAAGAATCACGACGGAGCATTGAGACGGAGTTATAAAATAGCTGCGAGCGACGAGCACGCAGGATGGCGGGCGATCACGATGTTGATATGGTATCAGGAGGCGGCGATGATTACATCTCCCATTGCCATGGCAACGATCACATACGGAAATGTGAATATTAAAACCAAGCAAAAAAAAAAATTTTTACGAAGCGTTTAATACAAGTGATATGAAATTGTATAATACGAGTATGATACAAGATCTCTTTCTGTAGAACATAGATACGATTTTGGAATAAAATTATTTGGTATCTTAGGTGATTATTATTGATATTTTATTAAATATGTTATCAGTTAAAGTTAACCAAAACAAACAAAAAATGCTATGAACTTGCAAATATAAGTATCTGCTTATCCATAACCATTTGATTTTATGGTCTACGGACCGGCAACGGATACCCCTCGAATATTGCAGAAACATCGATAAAATAGCTTTTAAAAGGGGTAAAGTAATTGGTCATTAATTTATTGTATCGCGGGGTTCCTTTGCAGGAGGGCTATAAAACGTAATAATTAGATAAGTAAGAAAGCTAAACAAAGGTTTCCGAAAGTGATGCCCGTAATATAAATAAACTTTACTTCTAAAATTCGTTTCATAGTTGTTTGTGCAGTTTTTGTGAAATTCGATAACGGGAGAGATAAGTCGGCCAATTTGATTCGCGTTCTTACTTTTTCGAATAAAAAAAAAAAAATTGATGCTGCAAAAACCAAAACATGTAGATTGACAAAGGTATTGAGGAAAATGGCCTATATTCAAATACCATCCCATATATCATTTTTCATTGCGAGTGCAGTAAACTCTAGCGGCATCTGTATATAAAGATTCTATGTTTGTGAGGATTCTAGGAAGCTTTAAGAGGACAGACCTTCGAGAAATGTTCTGGATTCGCGGCGGGTTTTTTTTAAATTCCGGGCCCCTGAACGTTTTACACTACGCCCTGAACAAATACCACAGGTAAATAGACCAACTAAAACTCCATACTCCTTTTTGCTATCGAATAACTCTCTAGCTCTACGGCGTAAAGTCTATTTCAGCAAGTTTGGTGAACTCGACAGTTTGCTAAACAGTTAACATGAATTCGTGTCCGAGTTGTTAAGGACGCGTCTGTATTCAGTTCTGAAACGACTACCAATAGGTACACCTAATACATTGAACGCTTGGTATAAACATTAAGCTATACGATTTGGGGTTGAGCCGGCAATGCTCGACGCTTAACGCGATCTATGATAGGTACATAATGGATAGTTTAGTGCGGGGCTCGGCCTGGTTGGTCTCGTATTATCCAAGTATCGAGTGTCTCCGGGGAGGTCTGTGTTTATTCACTATTCTTGTCGCTGTTCCGACGTTTGACGTCAAAACGCTATTGTGACAATATTTATTCTGGGATATGGCATAATTTGGGCGCGACCCACCGACGGCACAAAAACTCGCCTGTTTGTTATGTAAAGTGCTCCTTCTGAAATAGTACAAGTCACGTTAATATGGAATGAAGGCTTACAAGTGTTGATTGGATTGCCGCGAGTGAGGCGCGCAGCGAAGCGAAGTGCTCGAAAGTTCGGGGCAATGACTAGTTTGCTTTATCACTATCAAAATAAATAAAGAGGAGCACCGCGCGCGTAGTTTGAGGACTCGCGAAGATATATGATCTCCCTTAGTGTCAAATTAATTCCCTAGTCCAACGGATACAATTTTAATATTAGCTGTAATAAGCATTACGTAAGCTTTATCATGGTTAAGTGCTATAACATCCATCTCAAACACACACACCGGCCTAACTCCGCCCACGAGACGATAAGTACATACTATAGGTTTGTGTGCATATATAGTCAAAAATAATATTATGGATATGTTCAAATACCGGCTGACGTCATGCGGCACAAAAACTCAATTACTGCGGCTCAATTAGAACTCTATTGAAAGCTGATATTACAATGCCGTTCAATCAACACATGGGTACCGTCCGCAGCGGCGTACGCCGAATAATAATTCGATCAGCGAAGTGCGTACTACTGTTTGTTGGAATGGGCGCGGGCCGGGGCGGGCGCGCGGGCGTGGATGGCGGGGCTGCGAGCTGCGGGCTGGTCATATAAGCGACCGAAATGTGTTGGATGTTGACGATATTTGTCCGTGGAGAAATTTGCTGACTGTACTTTGTAAATAGTTCAGAATTAGAATATGTTTGTACATTTCTCGAGCACATTTTACCTATTCAAACTACGTCATAGCACAAATTGTTGCATATAAAATTATGTTTAACTGTTCGACATCAAAGTTCAAATTTAGTGTAATAATTATAGTGTTATTTTTATCTCCTGCAAATTTCATTTTTTTCAATATTTTATGACAAGATTCTTTAATAAAGCAAAACTCGTCAAGTGTTGGCAGTACTGTTTCTTACACTGGAATGTTGGCATTACGGTTCTTGAACCCTTGCAAGCAAGAGTCGACTTTACCTTTTTTTCCGCGATTGTACTTTATTATGCGTATGGTATAATAATGTAGGTTAGGCCTATAAAGTAAAATAAAACATAGCTCGTTACACACTTTTATGTTACTTATTTAGGGATATTGTTATCTAAGAACACTGGCCCACTCTCTGCTATTAGCAGTGTACCGAGAAGGCCCTTTCACTTTAAAGGAAAATTAAGCGTTTCGTGAAATAACCTTGTGATAATGATGTGGACTATTACCGGCACCTTGTCTCCTGTCAGAGGGCGCTGCTTCTCATACATAAGACATATTCAGTACAGTCCCACAACGGCGGACAAATAACCACACTAAACACGAGTTTATCGTAACCCATCCATTGAATTTGTTAGTATTAAGTGTAAAACTGCGTGAAATCAATTCATCTATACATATAAATAAAATTGGAGTGTCTGTTTGTAATATTAAAATAACCGCTTTCTACTAAGTGCATTTGGATGTATACTCGGTACCTATACCAAAACAAAATTTTTTACAATTTTTGTCTGTCTGTTCGTCTGTCTGTCTCTGTCTGTCCGTCTGTCTGTCTGTCTGTCTGTTTGTTCCGGGTAATCTCTGAAATGGCAGGACCGATTTTGACGGGACTTTCACTGGCAGATAGCTGGTGTAACAAGGAGTAACTTAGGCTACTTTTATTTTAGAATAAAACATAGGATCTCACGAAAAAAAAAACCAATGTTGCAGCGTTGCGTCTGATTAAGTTTGATAGCAACAATCTGCAATGTGTCCCGCGGGATCAGAACCCGCGAGCAGGCTGTTGCCAACGGTTGAGTATTTGTTAAATACCACGCGGACGAAGTCGCGGGCAACAGCTAGTTAGGGATATAATTTAGTGTAATGAATAATCAACGTTGATGTAAAATAATGTCGTCTTCAATAATCAGCTGTAATCAACAAGTTGATAGGACACCATTTCTATCACACACACCAACATTGCTCCTTGAGAAAATGACGTAATGAGCCGCTAAGAATACTTCATAGTGAAAATGTATGGTTGATATCCTGCTCTTGATAGCGATCAGAATAGAGCTCGGGATGCTCCGCACAGCCAGTTAAAGACGAATCAGTGGAAGATGCCCTTTATGTTAGTTATTGACAAGCTAAGATTATGGTATTGTTTTATGTAAGTAAATATGTTGAAATTTATCGCTGGATGGCTGAACGCCAAATGCTTTTGACAAGCCGCTTAATTATATCGTGTCATATACTCAAATTGTTGGTGTCACATACTACCTACTCAAATGCTACTCCAGGGTGGCGTGTGAGTATGCCGCCGCGAATTGGTGAAGATATTTTGCTTTCTCTACTAGATATTTGGTACTGTGCTAACCACTTTTATTATAAAAGTCAAAAAGGTATAAGAACGCTCTTATATTTAGTGATCCCCTGCCCGCACCACCGCAAGGGATTTTATGTGCTATTTAATGAGTGTGCGGCAGTCCATTTAATAAGAAGACGTGCTACGCTATGTTACGTAGAATCCTTATTACTAGGTACATTTATTATTTCGTTTTCTTAGGTTATGCCCAGAGGCCGTATAATAGAACTGGCTTTTATTAAATTTAATAAAATGTACACTTTTCTCGAGGCGATATTAAAATTTCAATACTTTTATCAACTCTGAAGGTGACTTCGGAGGAGGTGAAAGACTTGGTGATATCGATTCGTGTAATCTGCTCTTCACATCGATATAAAGTGACATTGTAGGGATTCTCCGTTCTTTACTTGGAAAACCAGTTACATTGGAAGGAATATTTATACCTACCGACATACTATCAACCGGCTGTGCTCCAGTGTAAGCAGTGGTATATGAGCAGCTGTTAAGAGATGTGATTAGTAATCCAAACACATTTGTGAGAGGATTTTTTGCGCTGTTGTATGTCGTGACAACAGGGTTCCATATACGCAACGCCTCAACATCCATACCAGCACACACTGAACCAAGTATTTACATTCATAAGCCTTCGTGCATGTCCGTGTAGACAATTAGCAACGAATTTATTCATACACTTAAGCAGAGTAGGTAGTACTCCGAATGTGTGAGCAAGATAACACTGCGCTGTTTTTTTTGTTTATCAAATTATCAACTCACTTGGCTCAGTTATTACATACCTAGGTAGGTACTCACCTTATTTAAATTGTACAGAGAATACAATGCAGACGTTTGTTTAGAATCATACGTTTAGTTTGGATTTTTCGCAGAAATTTGAACATTATTTCAAGGAGTTGATTAAAATTATCGAATTTTGATAAGCCATCTTTTCCCAACTCGACAACTTCAAAGGCTTCCAATCGGCATAGTAACTGTCAAGCGGTTGACGTTGATATGAATCGTATAGAAATTGTATGGTATTGTTTGGTGACCATGTTTAGATGTCTGTACAAGTATCTAGGGTCGGCTGCGGAGCGCGCAAGTATTCCCCATCCCCATATCCATCGCCGGCACGGACGTGCGCGATTGCTAACATGTACACGGTATCTCGGCACGCATCTGTATTCCTGCCCACACACACCGCGCCGCTGTCTGTGCTGCTATGTCGCACGCACACTCGTACCTTACGTGAGGCACGCACGTGTGAGCGATGCGGGATGTCCCACTTGCCGGTGTGTGATCACACATCACCACAAGCTATAATATAACGTCGCCATCCAGGAGTTAGTATCGACCTTTTGATGTTTTTCTCTGACTGCGAGACAACATACAAGAATAATGGAAACTAAATATAAAATAGAACTTGTAACTATGTTCTGTTTGAACTTATTAACTTAACTGATTGTAGAACAGGCTTTGTCAATTCTATCACCGCCGTAACAAAGCAAACCAAAATGGAGTTTTATTGCAAAAAGTTGAGTGAAACGGATACCTTAGTTCGTCAGACATTACAAAATTACAGTGCAGTAAAGTTCTGCGGTGGTGCGGTTGCCTGACAATCACTCGTGCTCACGACGGCTGTTGTTTAATGGTAGATCTGAGGGAAACAATCCGCCAAACGTGACGCGGAATGCAATATAAATGCAACAGTATTCTTTACCACATAGTACTCATAGTAGCTACATTGATGTAGCTGTACGTACATATAGTCAACGCCAAACGTAGCAATTGTACTTACGAATATAAAATGTCTAGCAAATAACAAACCGTGGGTTTAAGTTAGTGCTACAAACACGTCGTGGCACTTAAATTAACTATACAGATAAGTTGCACGCCTTAGGTGGCAGACATGCGCACGCGACTGAGAAACGGAAACGGCTATAACGGGCTCGATCAATTGAATTAATTTGAGAATTATTTAATGAACTAGAAACAGCGGCAGTTTTTAGAGCAATAACGATATGTATTTTTATTAGCACGTCATATTCCATTCCAAGTATTAAGTTCACCTGATAAGTGGACTATACTTATTTATTTTTGTAGGTACAGTCCGCGTTACGTTTAGTAATATGAATAACTACACCATGTATTCCGTGGGTGGCGTTAAACCCGCGCAGTATTTAAACATAATACAAACAACCCTTATTGTAAACGAGCCCACCCACACACACTGCACTGTTCAGAAAACAGGAAGGCACTTACCCGTTACCCTGTACCATTGATACACCGTGTTAACGTTCGTTAAAGATAACCGGCGGCTTCATCAACGGATCAAAGACGCGGAGATAATCAGTCGGCTGTGGGGAGAATATAATACTACTATTATATTCTCCTCTCGATAGTGGAGATCGCGCGTCTGTCATGGCAACCAGTTGTTAAAATTCATATGATACAGGTAAGTAAGTAATGCCGGAGCTGTGGCTCTATAATTCTAGCAGAGATGCAACCAAACAATTTAGATCCATCAAACATTCTTGTATATCTACAAATGCGGTTTGTAAAAAGAAAAACTTTATGAAACTGTAAACAGGATAAATTATGTAAGAATGGTAAAAACAAGCTATGCTGATTTCTATAGCTTTTACGTTAGAATTCAATTTCAATGTCATGGACGTACACGTTGTCAACTAGTCAGTAGAGTAGTTCGTAAAGAAAATAATTAACCGTTATATTGTTACAATTAACACGTAAATATGTTCTCTACTTAACAGATATTAAATATTTGAACGGTTAACATTCTTCTTCAATTTATGAAATTCATAAAGTTTTTTTACAGAAAATTTTCAGATAAAATTCCGACAACGTTATTCAAAAATAGGCAAGTCGGCCACAGCAGTGTTTGTGCACGACTAGCCATTTAAGCCAATAGTCTGACTAGGTGAGGCAGGTCAGGTATACAAAACAAATATGCGTAGGTTCTTTGGATTAGATTATTTCAAAGCTCTCGGCTATGTATTTTTCTTAAAAAAATATTTTACAGATCAGTATCTCATAGTCCAGTGTCCTCCGCGGTATGAATTAAATCGGAGCATTCATTCTTTGCACGCACTCGGCTTCGGCCTGGTTGACGATATTGAACACGTCACTCTTCACGCGCACCTGCAGGTCAAGAGGGAACTGCTTCACAGTTTCTCCGAGGTATTTGAAAAACTCTACAACAGTGTCCGTGTCTAAGTTCATGTTATCCGAGCAGGGCTGGAACAAGAAGTGTGTGCTCGTGGGCGTCTCTTCAGTTTTGATTCGTTTCCTAGGTTTGGGAGTGCCGCTGGGCGCGGGCGCCGCGGCCGCGGGCGCCGGCGAGTCCGGCGCGGACAGGGGCGAGGCCCTGCTGTTCTGCTCGTCTTCGCTCGTCACCGTGTCGCGGTCGGTCGGTTTTCGCTCCTTTTGTATGTAAGGATTGAGGAAGGTCAGCTCGCGGCCGTACCGTATCGGCTTCATTTTTTCAACCCCTTGTTCCTTTTTTATTTTTCTCAGATTAAGCGCCTTTCTATAGTTGTCTCGAATTTTCTTCCATTTATCTTTACATTCTGCCGCTGAGAATAAATAAAAACATAAGATTTTTAATTACAGGCATACCGTTAAAGGCTAATTGGTTTCTGGGGTAGCTGTGTGGTGTGAGAGGGAGGGCTGACGGACGACGAAAACGACAGCATACAGGCGGCATGCATGGTCAATGGTCACAGGCACGTGACCACACCACTTCCGCACCGCGCAGCCGCCGAGCATAGTATAGACCAGTAGCTGCAGGCATCTGCGATTTCATTGTTGCGTCCACAACGAGACGTGTTTAGTATAAGCAGGTACCAATATAAAATATTCTAGGTACTCACGAGTTTCATTCATATTCTTTCCAATTTGTTGCCATATAGAGTTCCGCCGCTGTTCGTCGTTGTACTTGGGGGCTCCCTGGTCGTACAGCTCGGGGTATGTCTCCACGAGAGCTATTAGTTGTTCCTCGTCCATTTTGTATGTTGTGTAATTTTCCGTGCAGCGTGCGCGCGGGTATCCTTTCGTTTCGTCCGCGGAGCGCCGCTCCCCCGCGCTGACTGGAGCGCGAGTAGCGCGACGCACCGGAGCGCAATAATCCCGCGCCGCGCGCCGGGCCGCGCCGCGCCGCGCCGCGCCGCCTCGCTGCGTCACCGCGCGCCCCTCGCCCGCGCCGCGCCGCCTCGCTGCCAGCTGACTCGGCACACCTCGTCATCGCTTATCAAACGAGTATTATATAGGCATTACTTATAAATAAATACATGCGAATTCAAATGGTAATTTTACACGAATTAAGTGCAGATCTGAAAGCACAATCACAGAGAAAAAAATCACATCTACCTACGCTCTTGCGATTCTTTTGACGTTCTACCATTAGATAGGTGTCTGGTAGTATTTTTCTTTTTTTTTATAAAGATAATGAGGTTACATACACTCACCGTTTTTTATCAGAATTTTGAAAGTCAGCGTTTCAATATGCAAGTAGGTATGTCGAAAAAATTATTTTGCTTCTAACAAAATCACAGTTCTGAATTACAGTTCTGGGCAGCATTTTTTTAAATTTACTTATCAAATTTCTGACTTCATATAATGCGCAGCTTCAAAATGTAGTAGGCAGAGCCTTTCTGAGTCATCCTCTATTTTAGGTAACTCTGAAGGTTAATTAGCTATGTGCTAGGGAGGTAACTACATACACGAGGAATTTATTTCTTAGACTATAACAGGCAGGGGGCCATCTCTGTCATTTCTTAGGTTAGATCCGGTATGTAGCTTTAGCTATCCATGGCAGGTTTCAGTAAAATAAGCCGGCAGTATTGCGAGACATAATTTTCTGCCTATTCTGTTTCTCGTTCAAAAATGATCTAAGATGTTGATGAAACGTGATTCTTGGGTTCATCGCTACTCTTAGTAGGTGCTCAAATACAATTTATATGCCAGCATACTAGCTATGTATTATACCGCGCTACACAGAATACATAAACCGCTACACAACGACCCTTTCTTTTTCAGGCGCAGTGGAATAAACAGATGCGGGCGCAGCAGGTCCGCTAGTGACGCGCTAATGAGAAGCATTTGAATTGTGACGTGTGGATCCGCGGCTTACGAGCGAGCGCGGACGTTATACCAGTGCTCACGCAAAACAATATGGAAAGTAGATTTCCATTAATTCCGTGGCACTAACTACTACAAATGTAATCGAAAACTGTGGACCATAATTATAAGATAGGTATATCTTTACGATTACTTAAAGTAGCTATCCAATTAAGTCAAAATGTTTGTTCATGTATCAATCATATTATGAGCAAGAAACAGTAACGAATATCATGAATAAGCAATATTATCAAACTGAGAATATCGTTTCTTCTATATACGTGATATTGTACTCACACAACCGCCTGCTCGCTACACTCGCATCTATGTTTGCTAAGTTGACATTTAAAAATGTCTGCATTACATCCGAGCGCGGTTGAATAATGCCAGTGAATATTGTTGGGGCATGCGAGGGACACCCACTTCACTACTGCTGGCGATAACATGGTAGATGGTAGTGTTGCCAAATAGATTTAGGAGTTACGATACCCACTGTAAATAAAGGTATTTGAAAAAAAGGAAAGACCTCAAATAAGCAAGAATTGTGTAAGTATAGAAGCACTATAAGACAACAATGAACAACCAATGAACTCAAAGTCAAAGTCCAATCAATTATTTCGTATAGGCCTACGGGGGCACTTACAAATTGTCATTACATTTTTTTTTTCTTAGGTCTACAACCGGATCGGAACGCGACCTCAACTGAGAAGATCCGGCAAGAAACTCAGCGGGCTTGTCTTTTTTTTTTGAAATTCATTATTTTACAAAACAAAAAATATAAAAGTAAGCTCCAGTGTGATGCCATGCGAGGCGTACACACGCTGCACTTTAACATTATATATATTGATATTTAAGCGATCAGTCCCAGGCTGCTTTATCATCCAAATAATCCAAGAACTCTCATACGCATTTTATCAAAAATGATTACGAAGCAATCTGTGGAACAATCCCATTGCCATATTCAGTTTTAGCTCTCGTACAAAATAATAGAGCTTCGTTTTTAAAAGAATATCATCGAATGTTAATATTTTATTGGAAATTGGTGTTGAAATATGATCTGTGGCGCGGTCGCATGGCGCAGCGCACGGCCGCGGCTCGGACGCCGATCGATCGCGGCCGGTTGAGTTTTTGCGCCCCCCATCGCCATCGGCGATCAGTCAGTGTGACAGCGGCGTAGAGCCTCGACTCTCGACCCAATTAATAGTTACACTTAATTATCTCTAAGGCGTGTTTGCTAGATGGCAGGTGTACGCCCGACGAGCTGATCCGTTTTGACAGGCCTCGGGTCGGACGGATTATAAATCTGGCGTCGGATCGAACCCCGATCATGCTACAATGGGCCTTAGTCGGGAGATTTATTTCTCACATCAAAGCGTATTACGTTACTTCAGACGAAATTGAATATTATCAAAAAAAATGGCTTAAATACAAAAAATGCGGTACCGGTAGAGGCAAGGCTCTGAGCGTCACGATTGCAAATGATGTAAATCGTGAGAGTTAAAAAACCTCATTACTAGCTGTCCAATTATACTATTTGATAGGAATTCCTGCCAGTGCTGTCAGGTTGGATCATTAGAAAAACGATCCGCTTTGACAAGCCAGATTAGGGGTTTAAAATTCTTGATATTTTTGAATAGTTACTTGTTAAGCTACAAAAAACTGAAACGGTGGGATCCAGATAGGTGAATTTTAATGAAATTGAGTCTACTGAAAGTAAAAAAAGTAGCAATTAAAAAGTGCCTATTGAAATTGGAGTTAGATACGGTTTATTTATAAGTCTAAGTATACAAAAGTCAAACATCAGTAGACTCCCACTGTTACTTCCAATCCTATACTCGCGGCAGTCAGCCAAACTTCCTCCAATATTTTTCGAGATAGGTTGGTTGAGACACACGGCATATTCATTAGCGGCGACACGCGGCCGGGGCGGGGCAGAGCCTACACTGGCTATAATAGGAGGCTGCGTTAAGTACGGCCTTATTTAGCAAACCCGGACGTGCTGCGCTAGCTCCAGGAATCGCGAGAAAAAGAATGAGAACGGCGTTGTAAGCCCAAAATGGATGAGTGTTCAGGTATTCAAAGAATTACGCGAGTAATACTTATGGGTAACCAGGTGATGATTATTTGCAATATAATCTACCTAGTCAGTTGACAAAGCAACAGTACAGCATGATGTATGGCTTTCTCATTATACCCTGGTCGGCGTTATAAAAATAGTTTCATTTAAAGCAAATTCCATTTGAAACGTTACTCTTACCACGAAATCATTTTCAAAACATTTGCATTTTTTACAAAAATAGAACATACTTAAATAAGAATATAGGCCGGGCGTTATCATGAATATCAGAAAGGGGCGTGTGGCTTACAAAGGGGATGGATTCTAAACAAGTCAACTAGAAATAATGCGATGAATGCATAGATACAGAAAAAAATTAAACAATTTTGGAAGTCCGATCACTTTTCACTTGTGATGGATTGTATCCATTCTATGTATAGAATAGAGTTAATGAATTTGTGTAGCACAATAATTACACCTAGGAAATTGGAAGTTATGCGGCAGGTTTACTAGCTGGGTCGGGCACCCGCCACTTCAAATGTCGAATATTATCTGTTTATCGTTTACCCAGTTTTTTTATTGCGTTATTGGATTGACTTTCTCTTTGGTTTATTTATGACATCTTACTTAATTCATTATAATTATATTTATGTAGAAAATATTTGCAAGCCTATTAAATTATATATTACGAAAGCGATAAAACCGAATAGGCCTTAATATTGGGAGACGTGATACTCCAATGTTGAAGCACGGGCCGTGGGCACGGCGCCGGCGCCGGCGGCTAGGTCGGCGGCCGCGGCACACCGCTCAATTTTCGTGATCATGTTTTTATCTACTTATGTTTAAAGATTTGCCTTTATACCTAGATATGTTTTAGTTATTAGACCAAGAAAAAATCGGATTATGTTTCATTATTTATTAAGTAATGACATTATCTAATCTGTGGTAAAGATAGATGTCCGTACGGTATTGAGTTTATTCCGGACGTAAGAAAATAAACAGTAGTTACCGATTGATATGAGTATGTTGGGTGTCTGCAGACCGCGCCCACATGGTGTCTGCGTCATCCATCTATTGGCACTCGCGCGGAGTGGTATACGAGAGCCATCAATCATAATAAACACAAAAATGGTTAATATTTTACGTATGCGTCAAGTGCTATGCGAACAATTATTGTCGAGAGGATGGAGGAGGAATACTAATTTCCTGCAGGATAATGGAGCAAGGAGGCAACGACCCGCGGCAGCGCTTTGAGCCCCTTTTAGCGATCAATTGATGCGTCGCATCGGGGCCGAGCCGCGCGGTGCGGTGATGGGTTCCGTGCCAGACTCGGAAACACGATCGCTTTATAAGGTTAGAATTTCTCGACCACGCCCTGAGAACAAGAAATCTCTGGCCTAGAGCTAATTACACTTCTTATAGAACTACATGGGTTTGAACGTGAGCGAAATTAACCATATTGGACTTTTAAACCTCAATCTATATATATATAAAAGGCTTTGTCCTGACTGACAGACAACGCACAGCCGAAGCCGCTGGACGTAGAACTTGATATTTGGAGGGTGTGTGTATAGAGGGTTGAAGACGCCTCCTGTGAAGGGATTTTGGAAACGGGTCGACCTCAGAGCAAATTCGACGGTTGCGCGGGTGGAGTCGCGGGAAGAAAGCAGTAGTTTTATATCAGTTGGTCCCTGAATGTATGACCAAAGATATATTTAACGTAATAATATGCTACCATCATAGCATTTTATCACAACTAATTAAGAACACGGATCCAATTGTATTGTCAGCCTATCGCCTGAGAGGTCATTACTTATTATTATTCAGATCTTCAAAATACTTACTAATAAACGCTCATACATTATTTCTTGAATAATGGACAAGCTAATGACGGTAAATTGGCGTCATTACCAGTTTGTTAACTACATATTCTGAAAATAAAAATAAAATCAGCGTCAGTTAGAAGTGAGAACCCGCTTATATACGGCTATTTGTTCAATCGACCTCAGCGTCATGCCACGTCAGTAGTCCCGGGCAGGCTCGGCCGTGTTCCGGGAACGCTCGGCTGGTTGCGGACTGCTCTAATCTCCAAGCGTTCCAATTTTTTGTCCAGCTTCATTCCCGACGATCCCCGGCTGGGCGCTGGAACGTGAGACCGACAGTATTAAGTGGTTTCGGCACTCCCTAGAGATATCTCGGGACGCCCCTGGAATATCAATTTAAGCTAGTGGGGTTAGCGTGGAAAGGTAAGGGTTCTGAATTCTATCACTCCGGTGACAGGCAAAGATCAATTATTCTGTGGTAACAGGAGTTTTTCTTTACGTAAATTTTGAGTCGAAAGTTCAAAATTACTACCACATGCATAGCAAATTAAGGCTATGAATAAACTGACGTTTACCTGTTCAAGGATTGCGTGAAATGCAAACTAAGCAATTATTTATGGAATCGTGTCTCTGAATAAACTCTCAGTGCCAGTTCGCTAGCAATCCAATTCCAAAAAAAAGATGTGTACACTCACAGCTTAAGAAATACCCAACGCTCTGATGCATAATATTTATCTCCAGTTGAAATTAGAAACATAAATTATGGAAGTTTGGATTATATTATGCTAGGTAATGACATAATAAACACTTATGGAGAAAAAATAATTGAATGGGTAAAGCACTAATTGGCACTGCTATCACAAATGGAACCAAAGCAGATATTTGATTCCATTTCAACATTATGTATTCCCCAGCATAGTTCCCAGATGGGACCGACACATGTGCGACAGGCAACAATAACAAGAAACGGTTCACATTTCTATTGTACTGCGATAGTTGGTTATCGTCATACATATCGTAGGTACAGCACACGTGTGCAGTATTTTGTCACAAAACGATAATTCTCACCATATGGCGCATTTCGTGCAATCTGTGCGCTCGGGTGTCGTGGCGCACACAGCCGCGGCCGCTGCGGCTCGCGACTCCTCATCAATGTATAACACTCACAATCATGAATTGCCACAGGAAACAAAGCGACGCGGCGCGGCGTAGGCCTCTTCGATATACCGGGCTAATGCATTCGCTCCACTTGCGGAATGAGTAGCCCTCAGTCACAATGCGAGCAAATATGGCACACTAGGTCAGTCTCAGGTCGTGCCCGCCCCCACTCGGGAGCGTCCAGATACCGCATATCTGCCAGCGCTATTGGAAAGGGGCTTTATGCCTTTAAGGGCTTCTGCGGCCATGGCGGCTATCTACGAGTAACTGAGCGAATACGATATAAGATATAACTATCTGCGATGTATCGTTAATCTTCCAAACGTATTCTTAGATGTAATATATTTTGTTGAAATGTATTGAGCTCTGCCCAAATATGAGATGATAAATGACGGCGGCCTCCGGTAGAATGGAACGGACGGACAATAAATATCTGAGCGAAGTTGCACAAAGAGCCACCCCTCCGCTTTATCGGCAATCGTCGCCTTCTATTATCTTATAATCTTTCCCGCTGGCAGGGGGAATCCTATTTTTTCCTGTTTTAATAATATGTAGATGAATTTGCTTTGCTTTATAAATATTTGTTCTGTCGTGGTAAAGTTACATCGGACAATCATCTCTGTACGAAGGCAGCAATGTCCATAATTGTGTACACAAATGTTGCCAAAATATACCGACGGAACGCTCGTACCTGGGGACCGAAATCCAAATCTTTTGTGCCGGAATCCAAATACTCAGACTCGCTAACAAGTAAATAGGTAAAAAGGGTCAGGGATGGTTGTGTGCGCACGGTTTCATTAGGACCCTCCGCCCCTTCCCGGAGCCGCGGAAGGGTCCCGGTCGGAGCCGTTCGAAGGCATCGGATAGTTTCTTTCTAATGTTATTACAAAGGATACACTTGTCAAAGTTATAAATGGTTTCCCGGGAAGCTTAACAGGACTTACTGCAGCAGCTCTTTCAAGTTCGCTTATGAGTTTTGATTTATTTTCGCTCGTCGTTTCCGTAAGGAGGGCTTAATTACTTAGTACACCATTCGCGAATACGCTCTTAAACAATGCTAGGGGGATTAGGCCTAGTCCACCACGCTGGCCCATTTGGCGGACTTCACACTTCATTCGAGGTGTTTTCACAAACATACAGGTTTTACCGTTTAGCAAGTGATAATCATGGTTGAAAATTGGATTCGCGCGTGAAAAAGTGCGAGCCTGGGTTTGAACATCCGATCCTCGTTACCGAGACAGGCTTTCTACCTAATTCGCTATCACTGCATAATTAGCATTAATTAGCAATTTGATATTAAGTAAGTAATAAGTAACTTCTTAGTAACGTTAAAGTTGTTTTTGAATAAAATTAGTACGAGTATTTTATTGTGTCGTTGGTTAATTTATTTGTTGCTCCGCACATTCTTTTCGTCTTTTTTACAAACATGTCTAAAGAAATCTCAACTAACCCAGCGATTGTCATTCGAGTCTCTTTTGTAGTTTCTGAGTAATTACATACATTACGTTTATGTGAATTCGTTTAATGTTCGCAAGAATTTTTATCCTTTTGTATTTTGTAAAGGTGCGTTCCAACAATTGTGGTGTTGGACGGTCCCCGTGAGAAAGAAACGCTTTCAAATATTATTAAACCCAGCGTGTATGTTGAATGTGTAGGCAAAGTGAATGTGAGGTGGATTTATTAGTTACCCAGCGCAGGATTGAAGCTCCGTCGCTGGCCGCCGCCGCCGCCGCGCCGGAGCGCTAATCGATCAGCGATTCGACACGACACGCTCTGATGGCTGTAGGGCTGCCAACACATGGCTTGGTTTGTAATCATCTGTATAGTTTATAATCACCTGTATTTAAGGTTAAGGTGGAATGACTACGCTATTTGATATTCGACCAGCCTCGCTCAACTGCTGGGACTATGATCTCATGTTTTGGAATTCAATCGTTAAAAGTTCTACTTTGCGCCTCTATTGACATGCCTAGGCGATACCTACCGTTCATTGCGTGGACTAGCATAAGTCTAGTTCTCATAATAATATTATGTTGTCTGATAAATGGATATTTATCGTTAATTACAAGTGTTATACGAGTTTCCAGTAATAACCGCTACGGTCACAGCGCTTCGTGGATTTCTTTGTTGAAGTCAAATTTAAATTCACTTAAACAGTTAGTCAGGCTTTTTATGGCATAGTTAAATGAAAGTAGAGTTAATTAGAGAGCGGAGCCGCGAATCGCAATAAACAACGATGTCAATGACACCGAGCAAAAAAATAATTACGTGGATAATGCATTTAGTTATAGATCACACAACGTATAACCAATAATATGGGTGTCTGTAACAAAAACTCATTTTCATAATGAATAAGTCTGTATCATCGACAGGGATGGGTCATAGGAACAACTAATACTTACTTTACGGAATGCGTAATCAAATCGAGATCGAAGTTTTGTGAGTGGAGTGTTGTTCTTTGATCATTCCACTGCCAATCATTCCAGATAGGGATTCTCGATACTATTATTTCTTGTTTTGTTTCCCCTAGCGTGTTTTCCGAGAAGTCCATTCTTATAGTTATTTATGGCACTGAACATACTTCACATTCGTGTTGACTATTCGATATTTTTAGGTATTGAATACGGAAAATGACTGCAGTAATGGTTATTATTGTCACAAGAGGGATTATTGCCGCGTCATTATTGACATACATTTCAACTTTGAATTGATTACTACGAAATTTTCCTTACTGTTAAACTTTATTGGTATTTATGTTCACATCGGCAACAAAGCAAAACAAGTATTAATATATTTACTTACGTCTTACGGAAATCATATTTGTGTCAGAGTTGTGTGTGGTCTTTGTCTGTGAGCATACCTGCGTCGTCCCATCTTAAGTGAGTTCTGATCGTAAAATATAACATATATTTTATTGACATTTCTTCGAAAATACATTCACATTGCGAGCCTAACATTGTCAGCATCGATCAGATTGCCAATATTCGCAAATTGTTATTAGCGGTAGATAGAAAAAGCTAATTTATGGGCCTTTGTACGATTGTGTGAATAAGGTTATTGGATTTTCATTTGTGTCTGTTGTTATTGGAGACGACTCTCTCTAATATCTATCCTATCCATGGCAAATGTGCGCGAAGCAAAACTTTGTTCATCTTACAAACACACATGCGTATTAGCACCGACCAGATTTAGGTTTACAAGATATAAGTCATCTCTTGAGTCACTTATACTTAGATAACTTGTCTAGTTCATTAGTTAAGTTAATGATCAGTGCGTCGGGCGACACGTCGCGTCGCGCCGCGCCGCCCACACGTGCGATAAACGCGAACGATTGGCTTTTCGCAATCTCCGCACGTTATGAACTTTTCCAGATTAAAACATGTCATGTTAATTTGCTTCATATAAAAGATAGCCATTGCGTCACTTATTCATTAAAATTAAGCCCGATTACGGTGTTCCAATTATAGTTTGAAATAATTTAATGCACAGTGAAATTTAATTTTGGTTATGTATACAACCGTGGTTTCCAAACTTAAACGATAGTATGCTAATTCATGATTTTACACATATTTCTAGCGGTAACTAAACATATAAATATTTTCAGAATTATTCAGCACCTATTCTTAAAAGTATTACTCAAATAATATTTGTGCCGGCAGTTCGTGTCTGGAGCTGTAGCCGCGCCGACAGCGACTGAATCAACATTATTAAGTTACAGTGAGATCGCAAATACTATTACGCCGACATCCTTTTCGATTTCCGTTCCATTTTTTGTCATGAAAGTGATCGAATTTCACGATCCTTCTCTCTGAGCTCAAGTACGTACTTGTAACAAGGAAGGTATATACCGATACCAGCGTGGGTCACGCACTCCATAGCACTTTTAGATACAATGCTATAGCGCAACGTTATTTAGTTGATAATTTTGTCGCGGTCATGTTAAAATCACCTGGTGAATATGTGCGACTATTTGAACGCTTCGATCCAATTATGGCTAAGTAGGATGTGTACTCGTATGAGTAAAAGGTTTTTATCGAGATGATACAAAATGTACTCATAGATTTAGCAGTTTGATGCAACATTTTCGGATAAATCCTCGCAGGGACACTAATCGAATAGAGTGGCGTCAAGTCATAGCACATCTCATATTGTATTAACGTAATTTTCAGGAAATGTTATTCGTTCACTAGTCTGAATTACCTTTTACATTTGAATTTAGTGTTTTAAGTAGGATTAAAGTAGCCTTTAAGTAGCTTTTAAGTAGCAAGATTAGTAGTAGGTTCTAAGAAACTTTGTACTGTATCGATATCTATCTAGATTAGTTCTCATTAATATTTTTTAAACAATTAATTAAAAGTTTTATTAAATAGCACGTCAGTCGTCACGTTATAATTAGGCCTCGGTGTTATGGCCACCTAATAAACACCTGTCGTTGAATAAATTCAATAATTCGAGGTGAACAGCACGCGACCCCGCCGTATCACCTCCCGTGCGAGGTTACTTATGTTATCGCTCATTAGGACCGCCTTGTCAAGTTACTTGCCACGATATGAAGACGTCCTGAAATCTACTGTTGACGCTCAGTGGCTGATAGGTAGTGTTAGAAATGGTGCAATTTATAAGATTATTAGGCCATTGAACATTTCTTCCTGTACCACATGCCAGATATGTATAAATAGTTCTCATGTTATAATCTAAGCTTATTGCTTATATATTATTCAATGAATATCCATTTTCTAAATAAAGTCGGTTTGAATTCAGAAAAACAATTTTGCCAATTGGGTAATAGGTATGCCAGCACTTCTAGCGTATGAGTGTGGTAAACAACTACTAATATAATATTCTATACTATCTGTCGATAGGACATTTCCCCATATAGATTGGCTTGGTTAGTTCTCATCGGTAATATGAGATAAGTGGCGTTATCTGCACACTTTCCTATTTATCTGCGCGACGTGACAGCCTCAGTGTCTCCCATGTCTGCAGGTCTCGTGGCGATACTGTATCAAGTATCCCATATCCGAGCTCTATAGATAGATTTCATTGACTTTTCTGATGATAAATAATGCGTTATAATTTGCTACATATAGAGTAGGCGATTACTTTTCTTCATTCCGAGACTCTCAGATGTTGTAGGTAGACTTGAGGAGGTATATTAGTATTATAAGCCTTCGCTTTTATACGTGTTTGGAGGTTAAGTAAGGTTTATATTTAAAATAATGTAATCTTAATGTCAAGATTAAGCAATGAACCACCCACAGATTGTTCTATGTTTTGTAAGCCATGAAGATTTATTACTATTTATGAACGTCTATTATTTATTAAGATACATGATTTTTATCCTAGGTTAATAAATAGTTAAACCAAAAAACTTTTATTAAGAAGTAATATGAAATAAAACGTCATTAAGGTAATTCGCAACCGGTTACTGTCAAAGTTTAATCCTTAACAGGAATTGGAAAAGTTTTCCAAATCCTAACGTCACTAATAGTATCGCCATGGAGAATGCTTGAACAAACTTTGCGTTACGTAAAAAGTTTCTGTTTTGATCGAGGTCTTACGCAGAAAGGTATTGTTATCTATATCATAGTAAGGTAGGACCAGGAGGGTGGATGCCGGTCGGTCGGCCCAACAAAGGATAGGCTTAAGATTCGATAATGCCGTGTATGTCAAGCATTGTCGCTGAACAAAGCGAATTGAAGTGTGAATAAAGAAATGCGCGATAAAAGCTTAGATGAAGGGCCGCTATCCGGCGATGGCTCGTTGCTCGATGGTCGCTGGCTGCGCTGCGCTGCGCTGTGCTGCGCTGAGCGGTGCGGCGCGGATATCTATCGGCATTGTGCTTATCGATACAGTGATGCATGTATCGGGCACATCGGGGGCACGAGGGCGTTCCCCTCACGCGGGTTGCCAGCTGCGTACTTCCAAATTTGTGAAAAAAATCTTACTAGCTTTTAAGTGTCGTAAAAAATAAACACCATATGTGTTTCAGTATGTATGTCCGATTGAATAATTGTTTGCTAGGTTAGTACACCATAGAAAATGTATAATGATGAATGAAAGGCATGGATGACAATCAATATCTAATTAACTGATACAAGCGTATAAGACATTTAATTCGTAACCTCCCAAAACGAAGCTAAGACCCGTGCACACTCGAGGCGTGTTTGGCGGATTATAATAATACTCAATAAACCTAGATTATAATATCGCCAAACGAACTCATCAACTGTGCCCCAAACGGCTGACGGCGCCAGCGAGCGCCTCAGCTTACCCCGGGACAGGGCGCTCCGCCGTTTTCTAGAACGTGAGCAAATGTACGTCACGCACCCATTGCTATGTATTCATGCCTGCCTCTATTTGTTTGTATAATGTATGTGCCGATCAATAAACAAATATGGGCAATGAATAAAGTATATGGGCCTGGGGCGAAGGTACGGTTATACTGTCAACAACGGAAAATATTTCTTATGAGTACAGTCAACATTCATCCATAACCTTACAAATCCTTACGACCATAAAATTTAGTTCAATGGTTATTGAGGAAATTGAACGATGAGGTATCCCACTGATAAACAATCCGAACGTAAGTACTTATGTAATACTGATATCTAAGTGTACTTATGCCTATTAAATTAAATCATTACTACTTACACTGTTCGTGCAAACTAAAGCCGGTGAGACTTGGCAGCGGCGACACAGGTCGGCCATTAATGCGCTACACGGTCGGAGTGACGTTTGCTTTGTAAGCTCGTGGAGGAAACAGCTGGTGCGCTGATTTCCCGCGGGAATACCGCCGCCGGGAAGATAGGATTTTAATTACCTACGGATTCTTACGCTTGCTTACGCAGCCATACGCCGTATTTAGTAAAATCTTAATATTATAATGGAAATTAACGGTTGTATAAAATAAAAATGAATTACTTAGTGTTTTCCAACATGTTAATAAGCATATAATAAACCTTTATTTATCCCAAAAAATATCTCATTAATTACATATCTGATAACAACATCTCTCGGTATCTATTATTGGTGAGCACATTTCAATCCAAGATGTAAAAAGCCACGCAAACTAACGCGTGGGCGGCCGCCCACCGCTGGGCTTACACGCCCATGAATAACAAATGTGTAGCACGTTCGTTAGCACAAAACCACATGCAGCTAATATCAGGTGGCCTTTTTTTAGTGTCTGCAGTCAAAGTTTATATCACAATGTCACTGGAGGCTTGATATAAATGGGACTAAGTACGAGTCTAAGTACTTACTGCGACCTGTCGCACTCGGTGATACCTTATCTTCTATGAAGTAAAGAAACTGTAGTTTAAGGTGGTCACCCTCTACGAATGGCTAAAACTTTGAAACTACACCCTTAATACAATGCAGATAGAAGCGATTATAATGCAAACCTATTATTATGTAAGTCTAAAAACATAATAACCGGTAAGCAAAAGAGTAGGTACCCGACCGCAACTATCAGAGCGTAAATTCAATTTTCCTAAAATTCTTTGAGCTCTATTCAAGAGTCAATGTTTCCTTTTATACCAATTAAAGTAGAAAGATCGATCGCTGCTGCTGTGTATAAAATAAAACAGGAACATCGCAAAAAGCCCAACTGGCTTTATGTAGTTTTTTCTCGAGCCGATTAGAGTCCCACTTATAATGAAACTCGGTTTTTGCCGCGCACCGCTTTTTTATTTTGTGAATCGTAACAATGCAATGAAGATGTAAACTGCACACATAAATAGCGTTCACAAGTTGAATTGTACATTCACTTTTAAAATATTATTACGCCTGGAAATTATTTATTGCATATCTAGAGGATATAATGATATCTTGTATATACGTAGATGATTGAAACCTCAAACCTGTACGCACCTTCTTCAAAGAGGAATTGCAACGCTTCATAATGTGTTGGGCCCAGTATGACAGCTAAAAGTAATAAATTGATTGTGTGAAAATCATGAGTGTATAATATTTCTTTCGTAAAGGGTAGGAATGTTTTAGGTTATTTCTCAATTAAAAATAAGTCTGACTGGGACAAATCAAGCATTTCTTACATATTTGTATTTATTGGAGTCGAAAAACCTTAACTATCTATTTATATTTAGAATCAATGGTGCCGGAGAAAAACTCATTTGTTTCGTATCTAGCCAGGCCCGCCAAACATATTCACACACACACTCCCACACATCAAACGTCCACATTGAGCGCTAGCAACAATTGAATGACAAATCACAGAATATATGTAACATTTATGACATTTGCTACAAGTGTTGCGACTGCGAAAAACCTATTCAAAACGAAATCGATACGTGGACATTTTACTACCTTATATTTCATTGATAAAATAACCCAGTTTTATGTTATTACATATAACCTCGACTAATAAATGGTTATTGAACAACACTGAAGCATATTTCTACGTTTATTTAGTAGAATACCGTATTTTTATCGGAATCGATGCAACTCTACATTATATTTAAAATATGATTTATACGCAGCACTTTGCCTGTCAACTATTTTAACGTTTTTGATTATGATCAATTTTACACTCAATATAATAATTTATTTGAAGTGGCGGTTGTTAAAATGTGTGCAACATTCATTTTTTTATTAACAAGATTAATGTTCAACACCGATTCCTTTTCATGAAATGTCCGCCAAGGGCCCAAAATGGGTATTCATTCCCCTTTGTTGCGCTGTATGATATGAAACAATATTATTTGTATGTTCGTACCTCGCAAAATCAATTTGCGTATTTCATGCTATTCGAATCAATTGTGATCCATGTGCGTGTTCAAGAAAACTATTTTGTTTTTTTATATTAAAACTGCTGTCCTTGTAGAACTTCTTTGCAATGAAATCAAGTAACATAAAGTCGTTTATTTCCAAGTAACTCCTAGGCCATTAGCGCTGTTCCGCAATAGGCTGTGCCTAAACATAGACTGATTAATACAACCGCGTTAACTCGGCGAAAACATTGATTGTTCGGCCACGAGCGCGAACTGTTTGCCTTACCATTCAGATGGTGCCTCCGAGATCGTGGGCACACCTTTTGTGAGCACGAGGGACCCTCAGCTACCGCGTATGGTGTATGACACGTTCTTTTATATAAGTGCTGGGAATGTTGCGGCCTAGTCGCGGTGACCTGCTTCAGTCATTATCGAGCACACTGTGTATAAATGATGCCTACATCAGTATTTTTTAGAACTTCTTAGATCCTGACTACACGATGACTCGAAATCTTTGGCAATACCTATACAACTAGACTGCGTGCCAACACGAATCGATTGTATATTCTCATTTCAAATAAGCCTGAAAATAACGCAGAGTTAAATTAACATTCACGACTGCTCAGATAAGCAAATACGTTAAAATATTTATTAATAGATAATGAGATACCCCCGTTAAACCAAGATTTTAAATTAATATTCTACTATGATTAAAATATTCAGTTTAATTAAAACATAAATGTATTACAAATTTATTTTTAATCAATAGATTCCTTCATTTATGGACCTAAAATAATCTGAATTATGTGTAGAGCTATAGTTCAAAATATTGTCAATGCTTCAATGATTTCAGCATGTATACCTACTAGATAGTAACAGGCAATGTAAAATTAAGAGTGGACTAATTAACCTATATTTAGTGAACCATAATAGGTGACAGATAAGTTTCGAGGTCAGCCTAGCCTTTGATAGCCTATCGCTGGGGTCGGATTCCACAGCTAAAGGAAAAAAAAGCCACACGAAGATAACATCGTGGGCGCATCGCGTGGGCTCAGGTTTGCCTAATGGCGGTAATAACCGTAATACTGATAGAGAATCCGGACCACGATACCGCGACGGAACTCGATTCATCAAGATAATGCGAAACACTGGAGAGAACCAAGGACCGGTTCCGAGAGAAGGTTTGTTTATTGTCGACACTAATAGCCCGACTCTAACTTTCGAATATTTCATACTTACTTCTTCAAAAGTTCTAAGATCGGGTTCTTATTTTATTTTTTTAGACAGTGACAAGCTGAAGTTATTTGTATTTGCTATATTCTTGTGTATTTTTAATGGGGATCGGCTTCCAGTGTACCCTGTTTTCCGACATTCACGCACGTAACGATTGCTATCTTTCTTTTAAGACCCCCGTACTGGAGCTACGGGTAAATTAAGGGTACGACAATTATTGATCTGAAATGTTTAAACTTCCTAACATCAGAAGTGTTAGAATAATTACACTTATGTCACGATTGTCTTACATAGTTTCAAGCGCTACAATACTGGTGTAAACTATTTTAGGACGTCTCTGGTTAGGTTATAAAGATGACATTATGAAAAGAATGATTCATACGATTGTAAATATAAAAAATACATCACGTATGCACCAAGTGCAGGGAGAAAAGTTCCTGAAACGCTTCCTTTAACATGAAATCAAATACCCATTAATTATATTCATAAACTGGAACACTATGACGTACTTGTTGACCTCTTGAAATATTTTACACTATTATTGTTCCATAGTGTTAGCATAGTATAAAGGAAATTCAAAAATAACCGTAAAAGACGTAGGCAGAGAATGTGTGAGCCAATGATGAATTATACATAATCCTCGGTGGATCCCATACAAATGCGTGATAAATCATATGAACCGCTTCCATTTATACACATCCCTTGCACGGTGGTGACCCTCCCCTTCCCCCGCCCACGGCTGATGGGGCTGGAGGGGCCACGTCGCCATGTGTCACGGGTTTTGCGAGACAGGTCTTTCGGTTCACTACAAACTTGTTACGTACAGGGACACACATGTTGAGTGCACAGACCGGAGCACGAGTAAGGATTCTTGCTCTGTATCTGGCTGGTTAACGTTTCTCAGAATCAGATAGTCTCGTCTGCGTGTTAAAGTTAATTAATTTTCTAACTTAGCGATACAGCTCGGGTTACTGACAGAATGACTATATTTTAAAACTTTTTCTTGGGCATCTAATTTGTGGATTAGTTAAGTATCTAAGTTTTTGTACGGGTTTAGCATGTTTTATTAGAAACTGTCAGACGTGTTATATAGGTATATGTGTCGACTTTTTATAGACAATAATTGGAAATATAATTTAGAAATCATAGACTCATGTATGTGAAGTGATCTTTTACTTCAATGCCAACCCATGCAAAGCATGCAATTTTCATTTTTGTTAGATCTGGTTATTTTGGAATACAATTTCTTCATCACAGACATACAACTGCTAGAAGATATCTATTTGGGGGCTATTTTGTTACACATAATTATCCTTCGCTTTCCACTCGATCCTGAAAGCCGTATCGTGGCAACGCGACTCTCGTCACTGGGTCGTGACGAGCGTTTATTCACCATCACAACAGCTACCCCTCCACGTGCACATGCCCTGGTCTTTATGCGAATGGTAATACAGGCGGTTTAGTGTCAGTTCGGCTGCTACAACTGGCGTGCAGGGCCAGTCTCCATGCGGAGCCGTGACTACTCGCTCGAATTGCCAATTAACTGGCATTAACTACCGAGCGCATTTTTCTCGACACGACAATACGTACAGGAAAAAATATTAACACGATTCAATGGACGATTTAATGTCTAGAAAGGTCTGCTCTGTGCGGCATGAGGTAGCATCAGCGATGACTTGGGTGGGATCACGACACGACACATTAAGTTGTAGCAACAAACTATTGTTGTTGATGATGTTGAACCGTTTTACAAAATTATTATAGTTATTCTCAGTAAAAACAATGTGTATTATGCGAGACTTGGTAACAAAGCCACAACCATTATTTTTAGAGTCGTCTCCCCTTCTAAATCCACCGCAAAATAAAAGTACGTACGCTCGAAAAAATTCAAAAGAACTTCAAACGCGTCGCGGAGTTCCGCTCGCCTGTCATATTCCCATCAAAGAGCCGCGTAGTTAAATTTCACGTGCGGCAGACGGGTGACATGTAAATAGGTTATTTTGCCGAGCGGGGCCGCGTCGCGCCGCCGCGCCGCCGCGCCGCCCCGCGGTGGCGCGGGTTCGAGCCGGCCTGACAGCCGCACCACACGTTTGATTGGCAAATCATAGTGGGTAACGTTACAGCTCGCAGCGAACTCTGGCGTATCAAATCCCTCGAGTGACGGTAATAAGCGATCATTAGCCTTATCTACTAAGTTTTAGACAGACATGTTTGAGATTAGAAGTATAAGAAGCCATGAAAAGTTTGCATTCACCGGAGAAATTCTAATAATAGTTACAACAATGTCTCGAGTTCGGCGTCGACACTTGGGTAAAAGTCGGCCGTGGATCTTGTCCATTTAGATGTTATCTTGTAATTCCATGTGTTATTAAAAGTCGTCAAGCGTGCTGTAGCACGTCGTACTAATTAAACATTTGAGCGCGACAGTACGGCTGGCTACACTATCAAACGATCGGCGACGTCGCGGCAATTCAAATGTCAACTTATTGAAATTATGAAAGTCAGATATCGATTGGACATCAACTCTTTTGATATGTCGTAATAAAACATATTATAGACTTACCTCTTACCCACAGCCCATAGTGAAAATGTGTATCTTAACTGAAACTGTAAATAGCAAGACCATGCACAGAACTTTCACACACAACTGTGATAATTGAATATAATAACGTCAAGCCTACGCTAAATATAATAATGTATCCTGTTTAGGTGCAGAAAGAGCCACGAATCCACGCACATTCTGCTACATGGCTACAAAGCGACAAAGAGAGTTCTCAGTACCGGCTATAAACCGGCCGTTCATGCTCTTTTTCACGAGTGCGACCACGCCGACCTCCTCGAAGACGTGAATGCACTACAAACTGTAAATGGACGTCATTATAACTCATAATAAAGTTTGTGATACGGTGCGCGCCATATTCGGGGCGCGGTAATGACGTAGCACGATCATTGCCCCGCTGCGCACGCGCTGGGCCGCGCTCAGCTGTTCCGAGACATTCGAGCCAATTAATAGTCCAGCCAGAGCCTCCTGCGGCGGCCAGTTCCTGTTTTCACCTATTACTTTTGGCTTCTAATTCGCAAGGAATCGTGAGATGCTTAACAGTGACTTACGAGTTGGTTACGAGTTACGAATGACATATTTGCAGCCGCCACGCAAGCACACGCCGGTGTATGCCACAATAGATTCTAATTGAATAGCGATTGTATGGATTCTGAATAGATTCCTTTGTGTCCACACACAGATATGGAATACTTATGAAGTCGTCCTCGGAATTAAGGACGGACTGTCTCGTTACATAGCAAATGTAAAAGGCGCGGACTTTAACATTAATGTGAAAGATTACGGTAAAAGGCTTTTTATGTACACGCTTGAGTTGACAAAAAGCGTGACATAAATATTGACAAAGCGAACGTTTCTAGTGTCTATGTTATCGCTCATCTTTCAGTGGAAAAAGTCGACCAAAGCCTTAGACGTTTTCGCAATCTCAATGTCCTTTAAGATATAAAGGTGCTTACTCACCGCTCCGTACTTAAATTTGATTGGATGTATTTGATTTAGGTACTTTCTTCCTTCGAAGATACTTTCTGCTTTATAGAGAAGGAACAAAAAATCCCTGAAGAGTTGTAAAGAAGCTATACAATTGACATTAATGGATGATTGATGCACACTATGATGCAGTTAGATATCCATAGAAAGGTATAGCAAATCGATATAAGATCGATTATGCACTGCGCATAAACATGAAGTTTGGCCGTATCGCCCCACAATCTGTTATAAGAACTGTTCTTTAACTAAGCTCCTGGCAGTGTTGAGAGCGACTACAGTATAGTTCAGTATTGAGGTCTACTCAAGCGAACCGCGCGCCGCCGCCTTTATATCCAGATATTGCAAAGATGTCGGTGTGAGGCACCCTGCCTGAAAAGCCAGGCTGACCCAGATATTGAGCTGAGATAAGATTCCCTAGGCTATTTTATTTTATATTTGATATGCTCGAAATTCTATGAGGTAAGGTTTCCACGATTCAAATATGATACTAATGGGTAGAAGCTGCGGCCAATCAAAAAACAAAGAAATATTTTTGGGGATGTATGGTTGATTCATTAACCAGTAAGGATTCGTTATATGCGGCCCGCTATGAAATGATAATAATAGTAAACTAGTCAAATATTTGTTTAAATATTTGATAGGTTTGATTTCTTTCTAACATATCAAAAAAGGATGTCATGTGTACCAACAATTAATCCTGGAATTCTGCTCCGCGTGTATCATCAGCCACATAAATATTATCTCAGTGATGACATTTATTCGTGCTGTCATCTGGCGACCTAAGTACGTGATACCCCACACGACCGTGCGGTTTGCCCATCTCAGGCGCATCGCTGCGGCTTTGGGCACATCCGTCCATCTCATCTTATTGAACTAGAATTTCATGTTTTCTTAATGCGTAAACCATCTTTGTAAAGTTCCATGACTTAAAATAAACCTTCATAGCTTCAAAATATGGTTGGAATTAGATTGGTGGGCAAAGGCAGCTTAATGCGAACGTGACAGGCTATCGGGTGCTCGAGATGTAGTGCGCAGTCTCCAGACATCTGATCCAGTAATACGAGAGGGACCGGTACAGTCAGAGCGACGACGTATAGCCGAGTGGGCCGCGGTACAGCCTACAACAGAAAACGGATTTAATAAACTATTAAAAAAACCTGAATTGTTTAAGCCTTAAACAATTGGTGTCTAGCCTACCAACTCCACTCGTAATAGGTACTTTAATGTATAAAAATAAAAATGTGTTTTGTTATTTAAACGCCATTGCAGCTATAATTAATTGGTAATTAATTCCAGTAAACAAAGGTGTTAAGGTTCTAGAACTTTATAATGTGTTATCAGGTTTTCATTTATTTACTTGCATTGCAACATGAATAAACATTACTCCATTAATAAATTAAGTAAAGAAATATGTCGATAAATAATTAATTTTATGTTAAACGAGCTTTCCTATTGTTGCTATGACCAAAAATATATCAAAAATATTGATTTCGTTACTGTCGTAAGGAATTCTATTTACCTTCAAGGGGCAAGGCGTTAGTAACAGAAGCCTTAATGTCTATTGTCACCGACACAGTACGTGATCAACAAACTGAAACTCCATCACCGATCGATTTTTCAAACCACATCACTACGTTCCCACGGGAACCGATAATCATTTAGAGTAAAGTTTTATTTAGTTTAGTTCACCAACAACCTAGTTCAGTGTATAATGTAGAGCGTGAGTCAGCTAAATATAACAATATGGCGCCACGGGAAGTAGTCGCATTGTTTATGGCCACCGCATGCCGCTGCTCGTAATTATAAAAAATACTACTTATCAGATTATACTATACTTCTGCAGCTATTTATTGTGTGAGCTTATAGATAAAAAGAACAGTCAAATTCAACTATAGTAAATGATATAAAAATATGAATTAGGTATTACTAAGCTACTTTATTGGTATTAAGATAATCCACTAAAGAATAGGTACATTCATAGTAGCTGTACATATGTAAGTATGTTAAGCCCACACGCTACGCTCAATACAGCGGCACACCAGTGGCGAGACCCTAAATACCTCCAAATTTTCCGAAAAAGAAGCCAGCCTTTTCGGAAAATGGCAGCCACTAATTACTAGTATTAGTAAATAATAGTCATATTGGTATTTAATGCACTTGTCGGCTTCCCTTTTGGATTAGTTGATTCGTCGCCGCTGCGGCACACCACACCACACTTATCCTACTATAGTATTATATACAGTACATACGTTCCAACTATCATTACTTAAATCTTTGTATGTACTCCGCCATAACAAACTGGCACTTATCGCTTTGTTTGTATGTACTCCGCCATAACAAACTGGCACTTATCGCTTTGTTTGTATGTACTCCGCCATAACAAACTGGCACTTATCGCTTTGTTTGTATGTACTCCGCCATAACAAACTGGCACTTATCGCTTTGTTTGTATGTACTCCGCCATAACAAACTGGCACTTATCGCTTTGTTTGTATGTACTCCGCCATA
Source organism: Pheosia tremula (assembly GCA_905333125.1). Classification (NCBI taxonomy): domain Eukaryota; kingdom Metazoa; phylum Arthropoda; class Insecta; order Lepidoptera; family Notodontidae; genus Pheosia; species Pheosia tremula. Next base: position 105,052 of record HG995415.1, read on the forward strand.
ACAAACTGGCACTTATCGCTTTGTTTGTATGTACTCCGCCATAACAAACTGGCACTTATCGCTTTGTTTGTATGTACTCCGCCATAACAAACTGGCACTTATCGCTTTGTTTGTATGTACTCCGCCATAACAAACTGGCACTTATCGCTTTGTTTGTATGAAACAGCATTTCTCGTGGCATTCACGATAGCTGACGCATTGTTTTTACAATATTCATAGAATTCTATACAAACTCATACTTACACCTTCACCGAAATAAAATGTCACAAGTATTTGTAAATGGTAAAAATGTCAAACATGTTATCAGAGGTATTTACCGGCGGCGGCACGCGGCGGCATAGGGCGCTCGTAGAAAGACTTGGAATCGATAAACTTTATCGCTAACAACAGATCAATGGCTAACAATATATTTCTTTTATAAACTCTGAATTACCCAGAATGTTATCCCGTTAATCAAACTGTATTTGTTCATCAAAAAAGTATACATTCAAACAACTTATAGAATCTGGATAGCACGTTATTGAATACCTACATATGACGTCGCGGTGTTACTAACCAATATTCATAATACTTTTTGGGTCGCTCCACTGCATGTTTGGATTTGCTCCGAGACTCCGACATGTAACAACCGCCCGTATGTTTATGGGCGATAGTTATTTGCTCTACGAATAAAACCAATTTTAGTATTTCAAACAAATTTCTGGCGCGATTGTACTTGAGTTTATTGTAAACTATTGTATTGTTGGACTAGTTTCGGACGTTCCTAGGTGAATGGCCAGATGAGCTTGTATTTATATTACTTAAGTTTTTTTATCAGGTTTCAAACCTTTTGTCCTCACCGTACCAGGTATTAGAAGTCTAGTCTTCGACAGCTTAATTATAGTTTGTACTAATTCATCCATCTCCGTCACTATCACATACATTAGGGTGAAACGTTTAGTTTTTGCACTGTTTGTGCAAACGATAAATAATTTGACTGACAGCAAAAACTGAGGGCACTCACTCAGGGATAATGAAGACAACGACCGTTAGTAAAAAAATAAACAATAAAAAATGTTGTAATCTTCATTAGATACAGGTTAAAGCGATCATAATGGAAAAAACCTCGGTTTTGTGTGTCACAAATTGGTATTTAACGTTACACGATGTATTTGTAATGCTGCTGCCATACCTGTGGCTTAGTGCCTTAATAATGTCACTAAGCAGATATGTGGCCAACCCACATTAATTAACTAACGTCATTTCATTACTAATGACGTTAGACATTAATAAGCTATAAGAGGTTCTGCTCTTACATTAATGTAGCCACGCGTTTATCGTGGAAATATTGTATACCTTAATTAACGGCGTATAATGGAATTAAAATTAACACTACCGTTAACCCAGATGTGGACGTAACATAATTGATAATGGGCAGTGGCTATAAACTTAATATTATGAAGTAGCGAAATATACAGATTGCATCAATGATTTACTACAACAGTATACTCTCTCGACGTCATAACACTAGCTAGAACTTATACCATTAGTGACAGGCTCAGGTTTAGGAACCAAATCCACGTCTCAATTACCTTTGGTTCTATCTATGCATACGCCTACGGGGCTTTTGGATGTTTTTCGATTATTAATAGTCTTCGGACAGCAACTTGTTACTGTCCGAAGTTGAGTTTGCCCTATCTGGCCCGGGCCAGTGCTCGAATGCGTGTGACGTGTGATTGAGGCAATAAATCATAATCTAGGAGAACGTAACCGTGGCGGTCACGGCACTCGCCACCGAGCTCCATTCTGCACACTTTATTAAAATTTAATTAAAACCAGCCGCCGACACACCGACCGGTGCACATGCCTCCACAACACAATCGGACACCATATAGAAAGATGAGCATCAATACACAGACCCCAACTATTATTAGGTACAAGTATTATACAAAACACTTAAGCCTTATCTCAGTACTAAGTAATAATTTATTGCTAGTGGTCTATCCACTCCGCAGGGGACCTATTTTATATTAGCTAATTTAATACTGTGTATTTTATTTTAGAATATGTTAATTTATCTTCCAACAGGTTACCCGTTCACCTTTATGCCACCTAAATATCCCAGCTCCTTTCATACTAGATACATCGTAATGATCCAATTTATATTCATACTAAATAAATACTAAATGGAAAAAAAGTAATTTATTTTGTTGTTAGATTACTATACATTTTTCTGTGTGAAAAAAATATAATGTCCACGTATTAACTGTACTCGTGGTGACTCTACCCTGCCAAGGATTCGAACAATGTACCATTCAGCATTTAGTCACACGTTTACGAGAATGAGAAATCGTTATGAAACAGTAATGTATCTGCGCTTTGTTGCTGCAGACGGAACTGTGACGCCGGAGGTAGTGACAATAATGTTTAAGGCTTGGAGTAATAATAATTATCAATAATATCTAAAAGCAAATACCATAAAAATAATTAAACGGTGTTGCCTGTGTAATTGCCTAGATTGGCTTACGGCAATCATCTATTGTATATTTTTTTTGTTTTAAAGAAAAAAATGCGATCACGAAAGGCTGTATGGTAGTGAAGGCAATGAAATATTAATTTATAAATGACTATGAAATTGGAAGATTAAAACAATCATATTAAATAGCACTAAGAGACTTGTCTTGCTCCGTGATTGTACTCGTCACTTTCTTTATACAAATACTTCTACAGCTCTAGGCCGTTAAATAGTATACTAATATTAAGCCATTACTGAATGACGATTTAAACACAACGTGTGATAGATACTATGATTCGCTTGTGATTTACACTGAGCGCATGATGAGGGTGAATCCGGCATGATGACGTAGCCGTAGCATCATGCAGGGCAACATTGTACTAAGAATAATGTCACGGATCGGTGCTCCCAACAGTCACGGCTTCGCCAGGAATCGCAGTCTCATAAAATTCTAACAATCGTAGTCGACAATGACTGCATCGTCAGTAAAAAGATAAACAACTATCTCTGAATAATGTTCATTGAATTGAGATAAATCAAACTTTTTTGGGCAGCTCTATAGTTCTCTCGGACATTGTTACTTGAACAAAAAGCTTGCGTACTTTTGGGAACTAAGCAAGAGAGCGTTTTAATAAATGTGTTGCTACAATTGATCGCTGCATGTCTGGTAACCGTTGTATTTGCACGCGCATTTGGCAAATGATCGTTATGGCGTGTTTTTGCGTTGCACGCGCATTGCGCGTTGATACGCGATCGTTGCACGCTGCTCAGGCCATCCGCATTCCCCGCGCGCAGGTGATTCTCTGCTCTCTTTTGATGTACACACTCGCATGTGCGAGCAAAAAGGATTTATAGCAGTTTAATCCTATCGCAGAGCTATGGGGAAAGGTTCGACAGTGTTAGCCTATGACTGGAATTCAATAATGGGTATGAGAAGTCGATGAGTTACAGCAGACTTACAGTTTACAGTCTTGTCCGCGGTGGCTACATATCAGCATGCACACCAAGGTGAACATTATTGTTTCCATTTAATTATATTTCCATTGCGCTCAATAATTGTATATTGCTGATTGGTCGTAGTGCTTGGTGGTCAAACGCATGCCTTTCACGCTGGTCCTACCTACCTGCGTGCTGCTTTCACAACCGCTGACATTTGGCGTGAAAGGAGACAAGGCATCACATTCACATACTCGCCACGATAGTTTAGATAACATACCTTATAAATAATACTAAGAGGTTGTCGCAGAAAACATAATATATTCATGCAAACGAAACGTTATAGGTACATGAGTATAGTCTCGAAATAAAGACAAGGTATGTTTTTCTTAATTCATTCTCTGTGTTGCCTCAATTTCCAGCCAAGTTTTTTTTTTTTTTGACATCCAAGATTAAAAATACGGTGTAATTTTATATGAATGCACCAACTTTACGGTCCCCCACTAAGCAACGCTATGCTTGTATTATGGGTACCATACAATGGACTGAGAGCGAACTCATATAATACTTATATGGATACTAAACATGCACGACTCGTGTGTACAAACATTCGTGCTCATCACACAAAATTTGTTCTTACCAGGATTCGAAGCTGGGACTCTCAGCGCTTCCCTTACAATTGTAGTTACTATTCTTGTAATAAATTCATCAGCCATCTTTCATTCGATTTTTATGGACCATTAGTCGAGCGATCTTTATGCTAATTTCAACTTTCATAGCGAATCTATTAACTATTAAATAATCTTATAATGTGCCACATATTTTTTAGTGATCGTGGACAAAAACTGCGGATGACGACGGAATATATCAAATTCAACAACTCGCTTCGTAGCCAATTTTCTGTTTCTTTTTTCTATTGGGATCGGCTAACCGATTTGTGTCTTTTCCGATAATTACATGAATAAGAGAACTTGTGTTAGAAACTCCTCGTAAGCGATTACTTCATACATGACCTACACAAGTATAGCGCTTCACGCACAGAATCGCCTCATCATCGGTCCGTTTGTCCATTGTGCAAACCTCGCGACGTTGTCATGTGCTGACACGAGCTCGCATCAATGGCTGCAACCGCGCCATACAAATATAAGTACAATCGCTTATAGAAACACGGGCTGCGTCGCATCAATGAAGACGTGTCGCTTGTTAATAAGCCAATTGTTATGGGAACAGTAATAAAAGTAGAACATTCAATGATTATCGTCAATGTGTTTGTCTCTTCCAAGGTTCTCAACCCAACGAAAACATTGATTATATTCCCTGCGTTTCATCCAGAACACAGTCTCCTAACATTTGATGCGATTGAACAGACTCTGCTATTCTAAATATTAGTATCTATGTCCGTCTAGCAGTCACGTCTGCGGAATGATGTCGGAGCTGAGCGTCGCGGATAAATATTTTTGCATGAGCTCGGTATTTGTAATACATTGCAGTTTCTCTCGAGCCGTACGCGTTTGAATTCAAACAACCGCGGCATTCATAAACACATCGTTATGATATAAACCGTATGCTAGCGTCGAGAAATATGGCCTTAAACCAAATTACTTTGAAATACAAACCACTAGTTAACAACCTAACTGTTAAAATAAAAGAAATATCTTTGTTTCAAATATGTTATCTACTCGTACCGTTATCAACTGTGAGAATGCAACAAATCTTTTTAATCTGCGTTTTTAGTTTTAAGCTTTCTTCTACAAATGATCTGCCCATTTAATCTTGGTCATCATTATTCAGCATAGTTATCCCGGATTACTTGATCAGCCCCCAAATATTTGCATTATAGTATTTATAAACACGAATAAAGATTGGGTCATACACATACTCGTAATAAGGTTATAACTTTGGAATTGATAAGAAATACAAAATGGCGTATTTCTGTTGTTAACAATAAAGAGCTAGTCCACTAGACTGGTTGTGATTAAATCCTGTTATGTGGAATACGATCACAGGCCGACTTGTGACAGCGGATGCTACCTCATAAATCCTTTTCGACGATAGGGCTTCCAGTAACGCATCATTTACAGTAACTTGTACGACTATTTACACATGATCTCAGTCAAACACAAACACAATTTAACCATGATCGTCGTTTAGGGTATTGTTATACGCAATTAAGGTAGGTTACGTACCTCATTGGAAGACTTTTCAATCTTCATTTTGTTCATACTTGCCGATGCGGCTTAGCGTACTGTATGTTTTCCCAACTCGCAAATAACTCTCTGCTTTTCTATGTGTAGCTCAATGTATTGTGGTCGCGGCACTCGGGCCGCCCAACTATCACAGCAATCAGTCGCACACATCTACTGCGGGTAGACAAATTGCACCGAGCTGTCACATCACCAGAGATTGCTCTAATGGCACTTTTGGAGCGCTTTGATTGAAGACATCGAGAAACTTAGGTACAATAAAAGATAACATTCAAATTTACAATTACTAACCTAAGAATACTAAGAATATGATATAAACCTTTCGTTTCAACGGGGACACATTATATTTTATTTAATGTACTAATCTATCTTCAACATTAAAAATAATGCAGCATACTACATAACATTTCGTTTTGTAAAATCATTATGAACCCGTAACTAATGAACAAAGCCTGTCAGTTACCGCGCGACGCCCGCCAGCTACGTCCCCTCTATAAAAATAGAGTATGCAATTAAAAGTTTGCCCCTAAGTATGGAGCTATTACGTCAACAAGATCGATAATGGTACGTACGCTATTATATGTGGCACATATTATAATTAGTGCCAACTAGAGAGTTTTAGAATCATTTTATTATTATTTATATTGTTACATTGTAAACAACATTAAACCTGCATTGTCAGATAATATGCTGAATAGGTAAACATTTTGTTTCGGTAACATAGTTCGGCCAGACATTGCTCCGAAACAAAATGTGTCTAAAACACGACATAAAGATACAAAAACGATTTGGGCCGCGCGAATGGGTTCTGGTATCTAAAACGGATTCTATAAGAATTCGGGTACCTGCTATCGTAAGCGCATTACTGTATATAATCCTCCTTTTTCAATGAAACGCAACTGTGGGAGGAGACAGCTGACAACGCACCCATAGGATCTTTTCTACAACCTCTACGAAATATACATCACGAGTCGGGTTTCTCCATAGGATAGGCATAGAAGTAACACGGTTGTTTATTATAATATATATACTCAATTTCAGTTTATGAATTTGTGATGTTTGCTTTGTAGAAACTTTCTTGGATATAAATTCAGGCATTCTCACATACAACGATGTTTTATTTTTGTGTCACAGTGAAACCGGGCCGAGCTGACCAGGTCAGTCCATCATTCTGTTTGATTCATTACACCGAGGCTGTGTCCCCGAGGGCGGGCGGCATCCGACCGTCGTAAATAGAATTATCTAGATCGATGGCTATGCCCGAGTAGACTTCCAGCCTTTCAGATACCGACGCGTCAATGTATCTATACACACTCAGTTTCTACCGCTATAGGTACTAGTAACTGGATCAACAAAACCTTCACAGGCTAATACGATGTAAATCGAATTATAGGTGGAGGTTTGCCAACTATGTTGTCATTTGAGACTAATTTACGGATAGGTGTTGAAATTGTGTGCTATTATCATAGGATTTACTGCGCTTCATACAAAGGACTGAACTGGGAAATGAGTCAACTATAATAATTCGCTATCATGACCATTCCAGATTTAGAACTAGTTTGGCTAGATCCCCTAATTCGTAATCCAGGCTTCAGTGACGTCATCACGTTACGCGTTAGTTTCTTTGTCCTTCTCCGAGGTTGTTGTCTAAAGTTCCTACCTATTTATGTTGCGATGCATTTAGTTCGGCTGTTTCAGTGTAGCTCTAATATGCTATGCAATTTAACACCGCCTTGCTCCGCCTACGATATGGATTTTAAACTTACGTAAATTAGTTTTGCAGTTATATCATACCTACTTACCATATTTATTTATAAAACTAGCTGTTGCCCGCGACTTCGTCCGCGTGGTATTTAACAAAGACAACCGTTGACAACAGCCTGCTCGCCCATTCTGAGCCCGCGGGACGCATTGCAGGTTGTTGCTATCAAACTTAATCAGGCGCTGCGCTGCAACATTGGTTTTAATTTTTTTCGTGAGATCCTATTTTTTTTTTCTAAAATAAAAGTAGCCTAAGTTACTCCTTGTTACATCAGCTATCTGCCAGTGAAAGTCCCGTCAAAATCGGTCCAGCCATTTCAGAGATTACCCGGAACAAACAGACAGACAGACAGACAGACAGACAAAAATTGTAAAAAATGTTGTTTCGGTATAGGTAACGTGTATACATCCAAATGCACTTAGTAAAAAGCCGTTATTTTAATATTACAAACAGACACTCCAATTTTATTTATATGTATAGAGTATATATAAAGAATGTGGCAGTAAAATACTAGTATTAATCACGGCATAAAATAACAAAATATATAATGTATGGGTAAATAAAATGACAATAGGCAGAACCCTGGTTACATTGGGGGCTATCTGTGATTTGGACCAAATAGCATCCGCGAATAGTGGGTATATTGCAGTGCACTTCTGCCTACCCCTATTAAATGTGTGATGGTATATAATACAATTTAAGAATTAAATTAATAATAACTAAACTAAATAAAAACATAACTATATAAAGAATAATAACTATGTAACTGACAAAGGTATTATTTTGTACTAAATACATAGAGATGAGGTTTACTATTACATTAACAAAGTGTAAGCTATCGTTACATTTTATTGAAATAGTACGCAATCCAATTTATTTTAATTATTGGTGTTAGCAGAGGGCGCGGGCGGCGCCTCCCGCGACGCGCTCGTGTTTGAGTAAATCAACTCCGCTCTTATGCCTGCACTAAATTAATTATTTCTACATATTGTGTCGACTGTACGTGTGAACTAATAATGTTGGGAACTCATTCAATGGAAAGTGCTACCAATTGTTACCGAAACAAATGTAGCTGCACTTGCATATCGTAAAAACACTTTTTGTAAAAAAATCTTCAATTTTCAATTCAAATGTTATTAGGTACACATGAACTTATGAATGTTTCATAACTTTGTTCTATGTGACTCTCATAAGTATGTTTAAATTCGGTTTTAGAATTATTTTTTCTGGCTTCGCGCCAAAATTTGCTTACAAAGGAGTCATCAGTTAGTATTAAGAACTGTTGCTACCACACTTATACACTGTTCACATGCCATTAATTTCATGCATATGATGTATTTAACAAATGTGTGTTGTTATAATGTGTTCAGCAATTCTTAATGCCCCTTTCGTGTTATGCCTTCACTACTACTTATTTCATAAAAATCCTTACCCCTACCTGCAAGTCCACTATTTACGATGGCATGATTCCTGCTCCCCTAACTTGAGCTAACTCTGCTCTCAGATTAAATAAATAATACGTACTTCGTCTTATAAAATACATCTTATTTATATCCCGGAAGCGGGTTCACAGCGCCTCGAGATCTCGTCGACGTCGACCCTATATTTTGCTTATCCCTAAGATTTCCCCCCCTCACGAGCCACCTGACACCCCTGCCTGAGGGGGTGGATGGATATAGTCCAGGCTGTATATATTTGGCAACGATATTAATGTACGGTACCATAGTTGTATTTATTTAGTTTTGTGGCTTGACTATAACGACTCACGACGGCGATGACGACGAATAAAACCTCATACGGGAATCGGGAGTGGAACGCTTAATTTGCAAAAAAAAAACGTTATTTTGTATTGCGATAAATAAAAAGAAAACGCGTTATTAATATAATGTTATTATTTCAGTAAATGTTCAAATTTACAGCCATTTAATGAGTAATTTTAGACAAGGTTTCATGGCAATATTTACTCCTAACTTACAACTGTACACAGTTCCCGAGTTTCGGAGGTCCCCTTACTGACCCATATCCCATCTCGATGTTACCCTGTCTACTTACGAGTACTTGTACTTGTTCTAAATATTTTTGTTAATCATTTTGTCATTCTGCTATTTAAAACAATTAGATATTATTTGCTTAAAACTTTTGTGGGGAGGGTAGCTCGAATTAATACAATTTGTCTGAATTTCTTCCAACTACCCACCTTTTCGTCGCTCTATCTAGTGCGTCGCTCGCACCGTTTGCACTATCAGCGACAATGTCGACCGCCTCCGTCGCGTCGCGTGCGTACTGCTGTAATTTATTATTGTCTAGAAACAGAACTTATTTAGTGATTTATGCCTAATGAATATTTAGTGAACTGACTGTGTTATCTGCCATTACCATCGGCGCCTGTTCTAATGTAGTAAACTAGCTGAGATGTGATTAGTGCCCGTCTCCTACTGAACCCGCGGCCTCCAGCCGGCGCACAAATAAGCTCCAAATACCAAGGAAGTGCCGCATGCCTTTTAGTCTCAATTCACACTGAGATGGCAGTGGCAACTAACGTCGCTAATATATTTGGTAACTTTATTCACACTGTATAAGACATGTTTTTGCATGTGACAATTCACTGCCGCGACTGGCTTCATGCAGAATCCTGATGCATATTTGTAGTTTACGCTTCGCTGCGGACTGCTAGAATCTCAGGTCTATCGAGTCTTAGCATTGATGAGTTTGCCCTTGATTTAAAAAAAACAGCTGTGGAATGAGTTATATCATTATTGAAAGAGCACTATTATGATCCAGAAATTTTGGAATTATGAGTACACCCAACAGAGCATTTTAGATAGGCAATCTAGTTAAGTTACTTAAAATACTTTTCCTATTTACATACCGTTCATTTGTTCGAACGACCACAAGTCTGTAAGAAGGTACGTGTACCTGCTGGCGCGTCATGTGCCGGTAATTGGGCGGCCGTTACTCAGCGGCTAATTAACGTATGAATTAGCAAACGACCCCTTTGTCTGAGCAGCGCGGTGCGGCTACTGAGTGATGTGCACGTCCAAGCCTTTGTTGGACTAATCGTTCAATTTAATTGATGTCCACCTCCCTGGACGGTAGCATACCTTCGCGCCCTAGCAAGCTAATAAGAAACATTGCTCCTATTATTAGTGAGTACAAATTACGTAACATTAAACTGTCGAATTTAGGCTTGACAGTGTACCCAGCCGTTGAAAGTGGATGGAACAGGGAAACCACCAAATATTTATAGAAACAAGGTCATTCTAAAAACTTTCCCAAATTGTACAAATATTTTGGCATAATGGTGGACACTTACATCACCAACGTAATCATAGACAACGTGTATTTATTAATTATTACAGGCGTAGTGGCGTATTATGTTCGCGTAATGGTCGGGCCGTTCGTTACCCTTTACACACTGGCTCATTAGCAAATATTACCTTTGTCGTCGTACACTCTACTCTAGCCCTGTAGCCATATTTTGGCAACGTTATTCGAGATTAGTTATCAAAAAATATATTAGAAGTCTTATCAGAATGTTCCACCATTTGGACAAGACACAATGACAGACTTCTGATAAAATATATATATACCTAATCATTGAAGATTCCCTTATCATTGATTTGTCTGATTCAATCTATTATCGGACATTACCGGTCTGCTATTGTTTGGATGCGAGTATGAGTTCACTCATAATAAGAGGGCTGTTGTTCATCGATTCTAATTAGTGTTGTTGGTAATTCGCAGTCCTTTGTGCCGGCTCGACGTACCGAATGCTATATGCCTAAGTTTTGTTAATCAAATATACGGGGAAGCACAAAGGTAAATATAGATTAGGCACATACCTACACTCATTTCGATGTTTAGTCAGTCTTCACTAATGTCATGAACACATTAAAAAAAGTTATTTTTTGTCTCCAATGCCGCGTTAACGACCTTCTCCTCTATTTGTGAGTACTCGTAGTACCTGTCTCTATAATTTACTTAAGAACACAGGAATGGCAGCTCGGTGCGTTGTGCGTTCACCTCAGCACAAGATTTTTTGCAAACTATGCTAATGGGATTTTTGATGATTACGAATACAAAAAAATACATCGGAACATACTCGTTCTCCGGAACAGTGGGAAAGCAGGAACTTCTAATTTAATTGTAACGTTATCGGGAAAACATGCTGTGCTATCATACTTTTTTATGAAATCTGTGCTGTGAGAGGAATGGAAGATATTACGTTACCGAAACGGTTCGTAAAGAAGATTGTGCTTGAGGTACAGTCGTAGTTTTTGGCGCGTTCACCAGTCATTTCTTGTACTTAACCCATAACAGGCAACCATCTCGAATACCCGCGGCCCCATAGGACATACCGCTTTACTCATAAAGCGAGGCATGCGAGCCAGTCGTTGCCGCATAGCGAACACAAGGTTACCACCTGTTCTAGATTCACATGAGCATGTCCGAGTTGCTATATAGGCGGTATACTATATTCGTCAGATTTATTTAAATTCAGTGTTGTCGGAACAATCATAAGTATTTAGCTCGTGCAATGTAAGCTTCTTTTACCAAATTGTTAGTCATTAAGCGAGCGACCAAGCAGTACATTATTATAATATCCAAATATTCGAAGATATTACAGTAAGGTCAATACATTATAAAAGTTATGGTGTCACATTAATAACCCGCTCATGATTGACTAGTTTTACATAGTTTAACTGGACACAACCAGGCTCAGCTGAGCTCCACACATAACGCATGGCCGCGCTGGAGTCCGTGTGAATTCCGGACAGCTGACGCTCCTGTTTGTGTGTCGGCGATTGTCCGGACGTCCGCTGGCGCAGCGCATCGGCTGCTTTCCTGGGGCCATTGATATTCCATTGTATAGATCATGAGTACCCAGCCAACAGGGTTGCTAGATATTCTAAATTACCTGCTTTTATATTATATTCTTAAAAGCTAAGCACTGTGTAGATTCTATGAAAATTCAATCTAAGATGATGTGTGATGACTTCAGACAAAAAGGGTGTCCATTCTTATGTAAGACATAAGCTAATTAGTCTATGTATTAAATATAATTAGTACTACTATTTAAAAATCTTGATAAAGATTTGTATATACCTCCTTCTTATATACCTCCTTCTATAACAATGGTGATCCATAGGCCTACTATCAATCACTTTATTATTCCTTTCTCTATCCGGTACCTTCAATTACTAAGTTACAACAACATCAAAAAAGATTATTAAAATAAATACTATTCGATTTTATAAGTATGCTAGCCCTAGACCATTGTGTTAGTACCTAATCTCTTAGATCGTGGGTGTGACAGTCAGCGAGCGTGTCGCTCCAAGTTTGCTGATATACGCGCTACAATCATAGTACATTTTGTAAATAGGTAGGTAGCGTTGTGTTTTGCACCATGAACCGGATAGCCAGAGCTCTAAGCGATAGGTGTGCAGATCTACAGATATGATCTGTAACATACAACGTGACACTAATTAATTACTACATAGTATTAAACTCAACGTTTCAATTGTGATGCATACAATTGACACAGCACAAACGACCCCAGTCACGCGCAAACCGAGGCAAATAATGAAAACTTTGTTCCAGAGTTTTCCTCGACGCAGAAGTAGACCGCATCAATTCAAAGATTGACATTTTGAGTAAACAACTTTGTACGTTCATATAAATTCAAAAGTTGTTAGTCAATTGTATTTAAATGTCGGAACACAATGGAAATTATATGAGGGTCCAACGTCCGCGTGTTTTATTACAAAAGGCGTAATGTTGCGTGCCGCTGCCGCCGCCAGCTGACAATGTTTCTTATAAACGGGATAAAAGGTTCAAAATTAAGTAAAAGAAAGTGCCTGGGTTTTCAATAGAGTGTTTGGCAAATACCCTGAGCTCATAACACGGCACGGGGAACAATTTAGTATGTTTCAGAACCTTTACATTCCTCTACCTACCTGAGTATGTTATTCTGTGGCCAAAGATTGGCAAATTACAAACTAGGTACCTATTGTAGAGCTGATTAAGTTGGAATATGAAATCTTCTTGTGAATCAAAAGCTGGCCTAGCGTTGATTTCAAGAACGACCAATATCAAATATTTTATTTCACAAAGATGCAAGGAAACATAAGAAAACGAAAACGTTAACATTCCCAACACTGACAATACGCAGAACTCGAGCGCGCCTGGCGACCGCACGAAAGGTCTCAAACCATGTTTACGTCCGTCGGCAGATATTAAAATTAATAGTGTAACGGAGCCCATTGTGTCCTATTTAGGTGATAAATGTGTTGCGGGCGAGTGCCCCACATTCTGCATGTATAATACATCAGGCACCGGCCGGCGCCGCGGCGTCGCCTGCCCGGCTGCGCCTCACCCGCGCGCCCGGGGCCGGCTCACGGGGCTCCGGTTTCAAACCCGGGCACAGTAGGTGGCCTCGATAATTGCTAACTTAACATTCGTTTTAGTATTAACTAGTAGGTATTATACATATTTATTTTGATATGATATTACGCTCTTTCCCTGTGGAAATAACAGCCAGTAAAATAATAATTGGATTTTATCATCAGCTCCGAATACCAGTTTAATTAACCGACCGGCAAAACAATGGTAGGTATATGAGTGGTTAATCTGTCCTAATACCTGACGCAGTAATGCTTGTAATTCCTATTTATATAATACCACTGATAAACAGTAACAACAAGTTAAAACAATACAAACAATACCTACTTCAATATCGTTATAGTTTCACACACATTTAATGAGTTACCTACTTACTTCATGGGTACAGTTTGATAATTGAGTCAGATCTACATACATCCTTATTTCGAGAATATGTCTGACCGTTTACGTACAACTACAACATCTGGATGATTACTGGTGAAGTTAATATCTAAAGCAGCGCGCATCCCGCGCCCGGCTTGCACGCTGCAGCCGCAGACTTACTGAGAGTCCTTGGGGGGGCTCCCTAACCCCGACATTCAACCGAACCTTGTCACATTGAGATGTGACACTTACACTACACCCTCACTTCGCTACTTAATCACGACGGCTTACTCAAAGCGAGCGATGTATGTTGCCCCATTATTACATTTCAACCGGGGTGACTGACCCTCAAACGTGGGACCGACTTCCTGCCATTACTGAACCTCCGCCGCACATGCTTTACATTGCAAGCTATGTTATAATAGGGCTTTAGAAACTGGGAGCGTAGCCGGCGTCGAATAGCGGGAGATGCGGTCGCCACGCTCGGGGGAGGGATCGATAGTGGCGGTTGCATCCGGCACTCGTGCACTTCAAAAACACAGTAGGGAGGTACTCCCGACGGGCAGGAAGCAGGTCACAATCGATAACTTCGCACTGCGAGTACTACATAATAAACAGCTGAGAGCTAGAACCGGCGGCGGGAGCGCGCCAAGTGGCGATGGACGAGAGCCGACGCGTACTATACATATACTCCACGCCACTTACACATTCAGCTGTTTTGATAGATGTCTTAGCGCTCATTTGTACTCGTAATGGTGCTGCAAACACACGATCATTAAAGGCGTATCAGTTCACAGAGACCCATTTAATAAATAGATTGTTAATCCAATATTGGAACTGTAAATAGCCCTGTTCGCTTAACCGTTTCGGTATTTAAGTGTTGTCCTGTACGATACGTTTAGGTATTTGTCGAATGGACCAATGTGAAAAGAATAATAAAGGCAAATTTCCCCGACAATGTATTAAGCGGCATATAATAGAGCTAATTACACCTGAAAAGTTGGCGAACCAGTCGCAAATTATGGCCAGTTGGCCACTCACCGCGATGTGGGCAGTATTTGTCTCCCCGTTTACGTTCGCGACGAGACCGCCACCAAATTATACTTATGAGTCTCCTTTATGCTGGCTATAAAATTGCGAATATCAAGCAAAATAGATTTATGCTAGCCAGCAATTTCGAAACAATGCAGCATGATAAATGGCCCGTCTCATCGGTCGTGCGGTTTCGTCCACGGCCATTACCCACCATTTCGATGTTCCACAGCGCGTAGCTTCAGCTGCAGTCGGTTAAATGTCCATTTGTGCGATGGTCACGTCATTACAGTTGCTCAGTGGCATAATGTACTGTTTTTGTGGCACGATTTCATCCAAACATAATATCATGTACGGCCTAGGCGCGGCTGTAATGTTACAGATTACTAGTTGATGTAAAAAGGCAAGTTATAGAGATGAGTAATATACTTTTTTACGAGAGACACTCAACACACTCGACAACCACTCTTCCTCGAGGAGTTTATTATCTAGGTCTGGATGATAAGTTAAGCCGTATATTTCTGTGCGTATAGCTTTATCCCTCGGCTCTCACCTACTCGTAGTCTTACTACTTTTAGATTTGTCTTCGGTAGTCTACCCCTTCTATTCGTCAAAAATAAATAGTCAGAGAATATATTTTTTATTGCTTAACCAAATATGTTACTGAAATAAAAGTTATTTTACAGATTATATGGCGTTTATTTTATGTTTTTACGTTCAGCCTTTCTGTGCCTATGGTTGCTGTAAAGCAGCCGAAACGTTGGGAACGTAAAAACTAAAAATGAACGCGATGAAATCTGTAAAATAAGTTTTAATTCAAGTATTCGCGTAAATATAAGAAATCAAAACATATCTGTTATTGTTATAAGAATATAAATGTATGTGACATTTAAATAAACTTTCGCAACAGCAAAAGTCCGTATATTCGAGTGTTCTCGGAAAGCGCGTGTCAAGATGCGTGCTCATCCCACGCGGCGATGGCTAACAAGAGAAATGTGGCCGTGTCCGCCGTAGGCGAGTACCTGACATCGCCGGCCATCTGACACGGCTCATTACTTACGCATTATTGGAATCTATAAATGAATTGTAATCATGTTAATTGTGTTATTATATTTATATCGAGTAAGGCTATCAACCTATGTAGGCTATAACTGTATGGCTTCAGTACCATTGGGATTGAAATGGTATTATGTTATTTCTTCTACTTCTATGATTCTCCAAAATGCTTGGAAATGGCGCAGTCTTAGATAACTTGAAGCTACTTACTTGTTTATTAGTAGCACATTTAGCCATGAAAAATAATACTGTTGCAGTCGTGTACAGCATTATGCTAACCGCATACATCCATTAGTTCTACACACTGATTGCTTCAGCTCTCCATGTTTATGGCACATACCATTACAGCCTGTGACATTATCGGCTATTAGCCCTAATCCGCCATCAAACGACGCCGAGTGCCAGCTCTAACCCTTTTTCATAAAACCAACTTCTGCGCTATTAACGTAATCTCTCTGAGGAAACACACAATATTACTTAAGTTTTTCCCTCACAGCGTCCACTTTATACGAGACTTTATCTTACTTTATTAGGAGCTCGGCACCGAGGTCCTGCGATAACTCGATAATGCTTACTCTTTCCTCCAACGGTGTTCGCGTGTGTTGGAACAGGAAGCAGAGATAGTGGTTAAGATTAATGACAGCAGTCATGGCAAGGGAAGCACAATGTTGTATGTGGCGAGGCGGACGCACAGAGCTGTTGTTCGAAATCTTTGCACGCGTTCTTTATCTATGTAGTTTCTGATTTTAGAAGACATTTCAGCAGCGAGTATTTCTGTGGAGGTTATATAAGGAACGTTTATTTTAGTACCGGCACGAGTCATTTCATGACACACATACCCATGTTTTGTTAGCCAATATGTATAACTTAGTGGTAGTAAAACACATATTAAGTGAGTATAAATAAAATTTCAATAATGTATGTATTCCATAAGTGCCATTAAGTGCTGCCTACACACGACACCAACATGGGATTCATTGTAAACATACAATTTATACAGATCGGTCGTTTAACAACACTTTTAATGTCTTCATAAATAACCTATAAGTTGCCAAACATAAAACCACGGGTCAAACGAGGGTTTCGCAGTAAAATGCCATGCGCTCACTTACCTCATCAATCATAAGGTGTAATTTGCAGTAACGAAAATAATTTCTGACAAAAATGCTTAAAAAGCAAACGGCAAAAACGATTAATACTATAGACGACCGACTTTCGGAGACAGACATTTTTCAGATAAAATTCTAGTTTGATGTCTGTGATGTTAGAAAGGTATTTGTCTTTACCAGTTAATAATCGTCAAAGTTGTTTAACTGATATAAAATGCTTGCTAGCATAGTCACTTCTTTTGAATGACTTGTTAGAGATTCAAAAGAAATGACTAATACTCCTCAATAATTGTTTGCAAGCTGCCGCAACCGCCTACTAGAGACCAAGGTAGATGGTCTGTTGGCGCCTACAAAGAAGTCTGCCGTCTGCATTCAACCTTGATAATATCTGCAGACCTCATCAATCATGTTATCGGAGGTTACCGCGCGCTAGCTTGTGTCGGATGGAGATGATTATCACCGTACTAGTGTTTGGATGATGCGCTATCCAACTGAAATTCTGTTACTACGTTTGAATTTAAAATAGATTGTCGATATGGCACTGGGTCCATATCGACTATTTATCTTTTCTAATACCATTTCGCCGATTGCTATTGTGATTGCACATTGGAAATGCTATGTGGCTTACATAATTAATCAGCCGACATGTGGCGTTGGCGTACCTATGCCAATTGATTACGACGTATTATTGTACCTGTACATGGGTTTGCTGAAACTTTTAGGACTGTTCTTAAAAAACGTTTTTTTTTAACATAGAAAGATTTACGAAGAAAAATTCACATGTTTAATCTGAACCTGAACATTTCATATTTCTGTAGAGACCTTTGAATATTTTTCAAGGTCGATCCAAGTTTCAGTTTATTAGCTCTAGACATGTCTCGTAGGAACCATCGTATTAGTGTCGTTGTAATGTAACTTATTTTCGTATATCCACGTGATTCCGATCAACAATGATCGATATGAGTCGAGCACGGCGAACGGCGACTGCGCAATCGCTGACGAGCGCCGCGGGAACCGCAACATTTGGCGTCATTCGACTGCGGCCGAGTCGTCATGCGATTACGAACACATAATTACATCTTTTAAGATATTTGCATAAGTCACATGACGATGATTCATTCAAAACATGCATACTTTTATCGCTAATCCCTCCAACCAATACCTCTGAACGGAAATTGACATGAAATTAGGTTAGTGGCGTTACCGTACCGTACCGTAATTGACTCATAGTAAATAGGTAACCCATTTACAAAACTCTTCTCGTGATCTAGCTAGTAGTTTATATATGTATAATGTAATGCAATATATAGTTATGGTATGCTTTATTAATTTAGGCACGACAACGTTGGCGTGACGTGGCGACGCGTGCAATACCTGCATAAATTGTGTCATAATTTGGGTGAGGTATGCCGCTCCTTAACGTGCACTTTGTAAGGATAGCTATACACTACATCAATGCATTTTCTTGTACATTGTAACAGTTAATTCGAATACCTATACCATCCAAATACTCCCCATAGACTCACGCGAACCGGCGCTCTTAAATCTGTGTCCGGTCTTGTTTGACCGAGAAGCTCGTCGAGGCCGCATAACCGCCAGCGATAACAGTGATTTCCTAAGCTATCAGCGCCCGTACGATAAAAACTACGGCCTGGCGCTCGCAGGCCCCAGGCCTCGGCCCGAGTCCTCGGAAAGCCGCCCAATTACTCGTCCACTGCGCGCTAATTACGCATTCTGCGCGCGCCGGTTCACGTTAAATACACGATTTTAACTGCACACTTTAATGTTAATATTTATGGGAGTCCGCCCCGGCGGCGGCGTCGCATAGTAATATACGCGTATCTAGTGAATGATGAAACGTTTCAATATAAGCGCAGTCACGAATGTAAGTATCTGGAGATATTAGCATTTTTATATCAAATATTGTATAAATTACGACTAATATTTACAATGTTGCATACAGGGTACATATTTGACAATTTATCTTTATGATCTTGCATATAAATGTTAGCTATGTTTGCGTGGACTATGTAGCAGCTATAAATTTATCGATAGATTCCCTATTGCTGCACCTGTGGCGATACGTGAAATGAAAGGTTCCATCCTCCTTCTTTTTAAAATTAAATGCAATGAAATAAAATAGAGTTAATTATAAAATATTCTTAAAAAAGCATTGGTGATATTGACAGACACTGCATGGGATTATAAGTTTATCTTAAGACACTATAATGATGTACTGACTACGTTTAAATTAAAATATTACTGGCCGGTCATACCATAAAAAAACAAAAAAAAAATATTCGAGTAGTTTTAAACTTTGTTGTCGAACGGTTAAACATAATTTTCTACGCGATAATTCTGTGATGTAGTTTGAAAAGGTAACATATGCTCGGGAAACGTTAAATGAACCAATTTGAAAACCGACCAACCTTTTAATTCCGCTGCTGTACATCGAATTTCTTCGGTGCTTCATACTGAGCTACCGGCCGCGGTCCACCGCGTCATTACGCCGCGAGCGAGTGCGACGAGACGTAAGAACATAAAAGTGCCATTAGTGCGCTTTATCTCCGAAAGGAATGGCGAAATTAACGGATGCACATGGACCACCGTTCAAGTGCCTCTCCTACCCACTTTACGTGCGGCCCGAGCGGGGCGGCGCGCGGCGCGGCGGCGGCGGAGGACCACTTCACAATTAACAAAAAAACCTGAAACTATTTGCTCAGTGAGCCGATTACTCACGGTACTTCGATACTAAATAAATATTACATAGAGAAAACTTAGTAATACCTACTGGCAAATACCCACAGCAGCAACTTAAATCTGAAGCTACTTAATTTTAAGGAGCTCTACAAAAATGCATGCTAACGACCTTCTAAATAGTTATGTAGGACTTAAATATTTGAGTAGCGTTTGAGTATCCGGCTGTTACTCTGGTTCATAAAAAGCGTACTCACAGGACCACGCACACGGACACCGTGTGCATGAAAATTTCATTCGAATAAAGTCACGTAGAGCACGTCCGTACTGTACCACGTTTTAATTACATACAACGCTACGAAACAACTTTATCTAGGGCATCACTACACTGGAAACTCTGCAAAGAGGTACGCTAGCTCGGCTCTATCGGCTCTATCTATTGTTCGATGAGTTCTGTTCTCCTCTAGTCGAAACATAAATTACCATCTAACAAGTGTACACGTCAATGAAAGGTATCTCGCTATCGGTACTACATAGAGTTGGACTTCCAAGCTATCGATCAATTGGGTAACAAGCGGTAAGTACTTGTATACGGGATCGAGTGACTTCAATCTGTGTCGATAAGGGCGCAGCAGGAAGCGTGGTGCAGTTTTTGTGAATAGCTGACGCGGCGGATGCGCCCGCGCTCTCCCCCCCCGCTCCTCGCCGCTCATGATCCATTTGGAGTGGCATTGCACTATAATCGCTACAGGACAGGGTCTACGCCTCTTCCTGCAGAAGGTAATTTGTTATATCAGTATTTGTATTTTAAAACAGGTAGGTATTGTAGAGCCACATTGGCTTAGCATGTTGATCTCAATAGCTAGTTGTGCGTCCATTCTTCGCACGGGGTTTTCTAATAAGACTGCCTCCACACATACAAATGCCCCCGCTATGCTATACATGCTCGTAATATGTAAGTGTTCGTTTATAGCGAACAAGCGAACTAGAATTCAAATATA
Organism: Pheosia tremula; assembly: GCA_905333125.1. Taxonomy (NCBI): domain Eukaryota; kingdom Metazoa; phylum Arthropoda; class Insecta; order Lepidoptera; family Notodontidae; genus Pheosia; species Pheosia tremula. The sequence continues at coordinate 126,108 of HG995415.1, forward strand.
AGATAATATATAACTATCAGGTTTTTATCCTTCATTGCTGGCTAACTCGTAGACACAGCATAGGTTGTCATTTTACATTGACAAGCAAGGTCGTCTAACCCTACGAAGTAGGTAATGTTTTCCTTTTTACTTTGACTCTGTTAACTTTGGTAGTATCTACCCGAATAAGTGTATGCATAATAAAGGCATATCTGGAGCTCCATCGTCGTATCGGTCTTGTCAGATCAGTCGTGGTCATCGTGGCGCACCACATTTCTAGGGCATCTCTGCAGCGTAGAGAAATATGAAAAATATGAGTGTTCGCTTGATCCTGATTTTAGTGGCTCTAGTGATATTTCCGGGCCTCCATATTACCCTCAGCCTGTCCGTTGCACTTCTAGTTATCGCCATACGCCGTTTCACTTCATCCTGCAACCACCAACGTTAGGGATTAAAGTGCCACGGTATATACAGGACTGGACTACCTCGCATATCTGAATACCTATAGCGAAATAGTTACTATTCTCACAAATAATTTAAGCTTACAATTAACAAAGGCGTTGTATGTATGTAGGGATTATTTAATGGGTCATAGATAATCGCAGACATAATACAATTTCAAATTCATGTATTATAATAGAGGTTACATTATGAATCTACCTAATAAATGGTATAACCATACCCTGTTAGCTTGAATGGTACCTAAAACCGATAAACACTCGTAATTATACCTGCTTGGAAATAACCAATGATTAACGTGTAATATGGTAGGAAAACAGTTTTTTTACTTTTTAAACGCGACTAACTGTTATTGCCCCATTGTTTTAGTGGTAGCAAGCTGCCGACCATATATTCGTAGGTTCAATACCCAAGAGGGGCAAAGTTATTTGAGTTTTCTGTAAGGCAATCAGACTTAGTTTGTGGAAATGTACCGGTGCAAAACACATAGGTCGGCTCTGACATACCTACTAATACCGTCGAGGATAACAAGCACGGTGTTAGCAGGTACGAGTATCTACTAATGTTTTGAGTAACCAGCATCAGTGGTAGGTATTTATAAGTAAAATACTTAAGTATGTAAATAAGTCTCGCCTTAGAATAAATAACATTATTACGCCTCCTATTTACTTTAAATAACTTATCTTTATGTATGGTATGACCCTTCATGCCAAATGCCTGATGATGAAGTAGGATCACGTTAGGACTTTATACATGTAGCATCTTAGCTATTCAATAAAAATAAAATAATTTGATCAAATATGTATATATGTACTAACCTATATATTTTTAATTAAATTTTTCAGGGAACTCGAAAGGAATTGGTTTTATGAGGTCTTTTTACACAGATAATAAACATTAAAAGAAGTCCCACAAACCAAATACTTAATCAATAAATATTAGTTGTTATTGAAATGAAATCATGACCCTAGAATTTGTATTTATAGCCACACATGGCTATGCCGCAACAAATATGAAATACATACAACTAAATTGTTATTATTACAAAATACCAACGTATTGTTTACTGTCCTCAACAGATTCTATATTAAGTACATAGCAGGTGTATTGTTAATTAAATAAGTAGGCATTCCTAATATTTCGGTATCTATCTTTGTTCTTATACCTAACAGAGAAATCTGAATCATATGCAAATAGGTTCTTACGTCACTCCATAAATAGCCGTCGGTTTCGGTCTAAAATAGACGTCGCAAACACTTTCCCACGTGGAAACAGCTGATCGTCGGTCCGTTCATCATCGGGCGGGCATTTTAAGCATTAACCTACATTCTGCGCGCACGCAGCTTGTACGCATCGGCCAGCAACAGGCAGATAACGGCGCAGATAGCACTACATGAGAACCCGCACTTATCTGTTTGAATATAAATCTTATCTAAGTTATAAAAAAATACTATTACAGCTTTATTAGCGGTGCGTCAGAAAACAAAATAAAATTATGGTAGAGTATGTTTTAAAATATGGTCAGACTCTATCTCTACATATGTGCAGATTGACAATCACAATCTATAAAAATGTAATCATGTTTGCGTCAGCGTTCACCGGATATAAGTCTTAAGTATGTTTTAAAAGCTCCTTTATTTTATAATCACGATCCTAATAGAGTATTATGTAATGATAAAATTAAAAGCAGTTCCTACTCGTATAAGTATCTACAATAACGATAAATATGTGGTGCCCATAAAAACAATAATTAACTTTCCAAAGAAAATTACGTGGGTTTGACGGATTTAATCTTATCTTAAACGAGCTTTTTAACCGATCGTGTACTTTTCTGTCTTTGAAATAAAGTAAATGGAATAAAATTTAAAGCTTAGTTAAATGCGGATTTAGGCTGTCAAGAACTTGCTTTTAATTACCGATTAGGGCCGGCTGGGCGGGGATGGGTCCACGAGACTGGCATTGTTAGGGAGAAGGGGCTGGGCGGATTATACGACAATATTTTTTGGGCGTCTATAAAGCGTGACATACCCAATATCTATATGCATGGACGAGTTTCGTTAAGCTTTTCTGGAGGGCTCGCAACTCGCAAGCTATGGATTAGTTGATGTAAACAGGTTGGAGAAAAAAACTATACCTACCTACGTTCTTAGTATAATTATAATAATGTTAATGTATTTGTTTAAAGGTTTGGTAGCGTTTTTTGTTTCAAACCCTTTTAAAACTCGCCGTATAAATCAGACACTCATTCGGTTAACTTGCTAGCGCAGCCCTACCTAGTTATCATGAATTAGTTACAAAACTACTTGAAACATAGTGTTATCTACCTCTGCACTGTTGTTAGTACTTCTCCAAAATAATTATTATAGTCGTAATTAACTACACCAATACGAAGTGCCGTAGGGTTGCCTACTGTTATTTTCAGTGTGCATGTCTTGTTTAAGGGCTGTGATTAAAAACAATTGAGGGCAATACAATAGCTACGTCCTCTTAAAGCGAGCGAAGTCACTAAGTATTTTAAAATACCTATTCAAAAATAGCGGACACGGTATGGGGATAAACCTACTCTTATTTATTTTTGAATGGAGATTATGAGCATTTTGTTTGATCCAGAGCTAGTAGAATTTATGATGATGTAACATCTTAGTAGTATCTTACGCCTAGTACGGTACGTGTACCGTAGTATCTTATAAGGGTTCCTTGTAGGGACTGCGGAACCCTAAAAATATGTAAAGTGCCTCAATTACTGACAATTGATCTAATTCTAGATAGATAATAAATTAAGGCACTATAAATATTTTTAGGATTCCGGCATGATTAAAATACATATTTTCACTAAATATTAGTAGTATTAATCTTTCATATGTGATGTAACTAAAATATATTTTTTTTAATACCGCCCCATTTCTAAAAACATAGTGGACTTGCGAGGCTTCGACGCTTGTCCCTATAGTCAGAATATAATATTACTGTGTGCTCCGCTGGCACATCAAAAGAGCCTAAATAAACATATATATACTCTACATATAGATACAGAAAACAGTTGGCAGCCCTATTCGCACGCAAGTTAAATAAATAACATATCATAATAACACATATCCCGGGTAAACAGCGGCTGCGGTGGCTTTAATTGGATACTGACTATACTGGAGGTAATTTTAAACCGTTACCCATTTATTTACCTTCTCGGTATAATCGGTAGTGGGGAGGCCGAGCTATTGAAATCAATAATTTATGTTTTGAATTAATAATTGAACATAATGTTGTATTATATGATGTTGACTATACACCCAATAAGACTGACACGGGTAGCCCCATAGTTGGAACTCGGATTCCTAAATATTATTCGAATAATGGATATATGTAGATGCATTGTTACAGTAACTTAAAACTGCCCAATTGTTAAGCAAAGAAATAAGAAATTGACGATAAGAAAGTTTCAGCTCAACGTCTCAGAATATTCACATTTGAGTAAGATATAAGTGAACATTTTCTACAGGTCGTATCTACCAAGTATTCTGTGTACAGTGTGCCAGACACGACTAAGCTAGGTATTATAGCAGTATTTTTAAATAAAGTAGAGTGATTGCACTTATTGCTACTATCCCTACCTGTGGTCTCTACCCACTTCTTAAGGTGTGAATGCGTTGTGATTGACTTCTTATGTTTACCGGATGCGGTGCTAAAAAAAAGTACGGTCAAGACGCACTTGAAACTGATTTTTTTGTGTGTACCCCTGTATTCAATGTATATGCTAAATTATAGAGTAGATTTCGTTATTTAGTCTCTTATTTTACAGTTGTTTATAAACTTCCTCGTACTAGTACAGTTATTTGGGAGGTAAGTACATATTGTTTGTTGATAATTCCGCTTGTGCTCTGCTAATCTGTTAATTACTTTGTGTACCTACCTATATACCTACACTTGTTTTAAATAAACAATCAATGATAAATATTATACATCTATATTTTATACTAGCTTTTGCCTGCGGCTTTGTCCGCGCAACCATCGATTTTACTTTGCTGCTCGATCCCCAATAGTTACAGCGTGTTAACGTATTATATTAATAGGGTAGTAACCGTATATAATCGATGGAATCGAATCGTAAGCTATGCTTGTAAAAATCCGGTTGAAATCGCTCTAGTAGGCTTCCATTTGACCGACATACAGACAAGAAATCTTTATCCGTTCAGCTAACCCATAGTTTTTTAACTATGGGTTAGCTTTATCCGTTCAGCTAACCCATAGTTTTTTAACTATGGGTTAGCTGAACGGATAAAGATTTCTTGTCTGTATGTCGGTCAAATGGAAGCCTACTAGAGCGATTTCAACCGGATTTTTACAAGCATAGCTAGGCAAATAGGAAACTATACTGTAAAATAAATAAAGCCATACCATAGAGGGGTGTACTTATTTAATTTATGGCTGTACGAGTAGTAAGTCAAGTTATGGTTTTACTCGCCATATAATAATTTCTTATTCGCAGATTCAATACGAAATGAAAGTTTATTAGCATCGCATAGGTATGTAGTAATTTGTAACCATGATTATAAAATGTTTTTGCAATACATTTCCTGAAGCCATACGGTCGCTCTATGTATTTAGATAAGTAGGTAAATGCCAAAATGGTTTATCAAACTAAAAAACTATCTTCTATTATAGTTAAAGCTTTCGTTATGTACTTGAGTGTTATGTTTTCTTTTTAACGCAAGAATGTAGCTACCCTACGTACAGAAATACTGTTCTTGTGTTTAAAACCACTATTTTCAGCGTTCACAGTTGTAGAAGCTATTCTTTCTTTTGTTTCGTTCTTTGTCGCATTGTTGCTAGTGTCGCGCAAATTTCCGCCACGTTCGTTTACAAACAGTGAAATCACACACGGCAGAGCTGCGCCCGCGCAGCGGCGGCGGCGACGGCAAAGGTACCGTACTACCGACGCTGAACTCTATTTCACCAGTTAAGTATGTGAAAATGTAAACCTTTTTGCGTTTAGGTAGGTATATTGTTCATACACAAAACAACTTACCTATGTGTTTTGCTTCGTTAACCTTGTCACGAATTAAACTCCATCTACCGATATTGCAAAAATATTAAGCAATAGAATGAAAATTAGTAATGTCAATAAATCATGTCCCCACCTACTGCGTTAACTTGATTAGTGCCCACCAGCAATAAATAAACTAGTTAAGTCACGTTTTTAAATTAGTTTCTTGTAAATTGCTCATAATTAAAATTTAATAAGTCATGGTCATAGTTTCTTCTCATTAGCACCGATAACTGGATACACCACTATGAACAAAAAGGTAGGTAAAAAAATATCGAGAGATCAATTTGTAAACCAAATTTTGTGTGTTAGGTATGGTCGCAAACATTAGTATAGAACCATAGGGCTGTGTGTAAGAGCTTGGCTACTGGAAAGTACCTACATAATGCAGGTAATTTACAGTATGAATGATAGATTTGTCAAATTGAGTCAAGTAACCTGATATTTTTTTAGCATTCCCAAGTCTGTCTGCCTTGCCAGTTTTACATGTGATTATTTGTAACGCATTGTTAACTCTCGAAGCATACAGGGCAGGGATTCACAAACTATTTTGGCTAAGAGACCCCTTTTCCAAAATTAACTGATAACTCAGACCCATAGCCAAATTACTTTAAAAATCCTATCTCTAGGTATTCCCTATATACAAAATAATGACAAACAATCATTTTGTACGAACTTGTGCACGCTTATCGAGTTGTTGAGTTTTTTTAAAAGAACAACAATAATACTTCCTACCAAAATATTAGTCATTCTTATAACAAGTTGGTACACGTAACACAACTTAGACAGTATCTTAAAAGTTTCAATTAAGAACTTGTGTTTATTAATAGTGGTCGATTTTTAGACCAAACCCAAAATCAGTTTTCGTTTATGTCGACCCCTGGAAACTTGGCACTTTGGGAATGCCTGATCTAGAGTAATTGCTTGCACCATTCTTCAGAAATAATCTCAAGAATTGTATAGAGAGATGAATGCACAAGCGCATAGCGTGCCTACGGTGTACACTTTAATGACGCGGCGTGTTATCTGCAGCTATCAGCTGATGGCGCTGTGTGCGCGCGTCGCGTCGGCACGTGGCGCGCCCCCGCCCGCCACACGGACACGGCCGGGCGCCCAATCAGCTGATCGCAGTAGGTCGCCGCGCCACGCCGCGCCGCCGCCGTGCCGACCGCGCGTCTCACCATACAAACACTATTCTATACTTTTTTCATTATTTAGTACCATATTTTCTTCGATATGTTTCGGCTAATAGATTCCGGTCGACTGGAATAATTATTATATTTTTTATACCAGAAATATCCGAGAGCAATAATCTAGCTGTCGCGTTATGTTTACAAAATTGTACGGTCGACTCGTCGCGTGTATTTATAAAATAATCTGAGATCGTGCAGAACGCTCCTTTTTCCAGCGGAGCCGGCACATAAAAAATTCCGCTCCCTATCTCTACCTTACTCGCGCTGCCCTCAAAATGCGCCTGTTAGAGTGGGACGGGATGCGGGACCACCGCCTGTCAAGTTCGGTACATAAAATGGCCGATGCTTGCTTAGTTTCGTGATCGCCTAGGGAGGGGCGATGTCGATAATATTATGTTTTATAGCGGCGGGTGGCGGACGCACATAAATTGGGTTTTCGTTTTACCACAGATAATACCAGCGATAAATTATACTCGTGTTTCGGGAATTGGGTTTCGGAGTGCGTTCGCACGAACCGTTCGGCGACGTTTAACTGTAACCATGAGCGGTAATGGCTTCGAGGAAGCTGGTAATTACGGAATCGCAGCGATCGCGGCCGCGTTATCAGACCGTGACGAAGGAGGTCGTTATATTCGCGATCGTTATTATTAGAGTAGCCTTATCTTGAACGTCCCTATGTGCGTGAATCTTGAGATTACTAGTATATCCTTTAACTGCCAAATTTTAGTACCAATATATTATGAGATTACACGTTCGTTGTATTATTTTGAGAGCTTTATGCTTAACGTTGGATTCCTATACTGGCGCGTTGGTAAATCGAACCACCTAGACCGAATAAATATAAGTATTACCTGGCCGTGAATATAACGCATTGGCTTTAAATGAAGTTTTTAAGAAGGCTTTATGGCCGAATAGGTACCATACTTCAAATTATATGCATTGAAAGTACTTCAATCATCCATAAAAGTACAAAAAGAATGGAACAAAATCTGGCGCCATTAAAATATTATATTTAATTGCTATTTTAACCGAAGGCAAGTATAGAGCGACTGAGCGAAAGATAGCAGCAAGGAGACGCCCGAATCTGAACAGCAGAATATCAAAGCCATAAAAAGTAACAATAAAGTTTTTATTATCGCTGCGAAGATAAAATAAATATAGCTTTAATTCGGTGTGTCGTCGTTGCTAGGCCTGAGGAGCGAGTACCGAGCCTGCGGCCTCGCCGCCGCGCCGCTGCGGCGTGCAGTGCGCATGCACGCCGCTGTTGTGCGGCAGACAATCATCCATTAGTCTCGATGTTTATTTCGTGTTTATTACGTGAATGCTAATTTAACGCCCTCGCTCCGATGTCGGATAATGGAGTAGGTAAGTTCTCACAAGAATCCCGCCGTGCATGCCGCGCCGTGACGGTCGATTTGCCGCTCGCTACGTGACCACATCTTCGGATGCGGACCCGCTGCGTGCACTCTAAATCCATTTGACTGCAGCGTAATTCGACTCGGCGCAGCTAATTGCCGTTCGCATGAATGTAACGAATCATGATAATACGTTTAAATATAATAGCTTTGTTTGAAGCCTCGTTTCCCTGAATGGCGATTCAGTATGAACATTTTCTTTCCCAACCGCTATTGTAGATTATTCACGACTCATTGTGTATAAAGTACCTTTCAAACAGAAAATAAAATGTCGAATGAATGGCGTCGCTGCGCACTAGGCTTTTGTTTAGTAGATATTTTGGATGTATTGTCATTGAGAATTAAACAATGGGAGTGAGTCTGCTGGAAAAGTTTAATAATTGTACAGTTCTAATAATTATAAAGTCTAGAATATTACTATTGTTATATTTTCATTTCTAAGTATAATGCACTATTGTCCAGTGTATATAGCGCTTCCGAGAACAAAAAATGTTTGTTTCTGTAATACTAAATTAACTGAGAATTCTGTATTAATAGTTTTGCTGAAATTTAGTTTTAACGCCGTTCCATTCTCTGCACCTTCTTAGTGCTGATCCCGTATTTTTACTTCTCTGTCAGGTAGTTTAAGAGGTCATATTTTATTCTGCGTTCATTTGCTGATTTTTATAGGGCGTTGGTGTTACGGACTTGAAATATTATCTTACTAGAGTGCACATAGACACATCCAACATGAAATTATGTGGTGAGAGGACCGAATAACACTTGATAGAAGGTTTATCAGACATTTTTATTCGTCTACTTACGATAAGTGTTGTCATATCGTATGATTAATTAGTTTACCAATTCTGGGGTATATCTCTCATTGTTTTCAAGTAATAATATAATACAAACTAGTTTATTACTCAGTCAACATGATTGTGACCACATAAATGAACACGGCGTTACGGTAAGATCAATTTATAAGGCCTGTGAACAGGTTCCGTGACACGTTTATATGTTTCTAATAACCACAGACGTCATATCGCTGTAATAGAGCTATTTCTTGGGTATTAAACGAGTAGCTCGTTATATTGCAAAGCGTTGTATATAATAAGAGTAATCAAAACTACCACGTTCAGTTTTATTATTCGTCTGTAATTTGTTGTGCTTTGCTTTCTCTATTGTGTATTCTGTTTTGTCAATCGCTGTGCTGCGTTTAATATGTCATTTATGAATACTTAACTCATTGTTTAATCAAGACATCCTCGCGTATTCAACAGGTTGTTTTGAGAGCGAAAATTATTTAATTGTAAACAATCTGCGTTTTTATTGAGCATGTTACAAGGTGTATCGCGAATAAATCTCTACTTGTATCAGTTTTCTATTTCCAAATTTAACAAACAAGCACCGTTTTTCGACGACGAGAGGGTTACTAGTCGCTAGGCATGGTCTCGATTCATGATATACTTACACAGCAGCGGGTTAGCAACGTGCAGTCCGAGAGCCGTGGCAGTCCTGTATCGCACTGAGGCCCCGTCACACAGTCCAGCACTAGGGGCTCCGGCCGCGCCACATCGATATCGACATCACACACTAGCAACACTGGCGCACTCACAGCTGTTTGCGACCCCGCTTCGTTCGCTGGACGCGACCGCATGGAGGTTCTAAATAAAACTATGTTTTAGGGATTTTTGTAAAAAGATAGTTATATTTTTGGCATTGGACTATGACACAATATAATACTATGATATGCTAAGTAAGCGTTTTATAAAGACTTTTACATGCCGAATATTCGTTAATCAGACTATTCATCAGAGGACTCTTTATATATAATTTTAACAAACATAACCGCTTACAAAATGAGAGTAGAGATACGATTCTAATTTACCGTTCGGGACTGCTCTAGAACTCATCACCTATTCGAAAACATAACTATGTCTAGTTTTTATTCTTAATATTTTTCTCACTTTCTTTTTTTTACTCTATAGGTACATATTTATTATAATACAATTTTTGAACATATAATTATCGATATGATAATATCTTATACAGAAGTACGCAGCGAATCGGCGACACGGTACATTAATTTACTTGTGAAGCGTCAGATACTGCGTTTGCGAATAAATATTTTCGTTGGTGGGTATGCACTAGCAGCGGGGCGGCGCGGCGGCGCGCGGCCGGCCCCGGGCCGGCCTCGGCCGCCGCTCCGCGAAACGATAACACGAAACGTCCGGGTCCTCGGCGAAACGACACATCATAATCGTCCGATACAACAACACATAAATCAACGTTTAAACAATATCAACGTACATAGGTACTATTTGGTATCGGGTCCGTCCGTGGACGCGGCGGGCGCCGGGCGACGTCGCCCGCACACACTTATCACTCTAACTAATTACAACGAAACATCACAGAGAGCGGGGCCCGCTCCGGCGCCACCCGGCTACATGTAGATCGGCAGCTGCTGCAGGGCGCGCTTGTCGAAGCGGTCGTAGTGCGCGGCGGCGGGCGGCAACGCGCGCGCGATATCACAGTCCAACGCCTCGGGCGGCAAGTAAGGATGCGGCTTGAGCCGCGCTCGCGCCGCCAGCTTGCCGCCGCCGATGCCGTCCGCTGCGTACGAGTCAAAGCGGTAGCAAGCAAGCTGGTGCGGCGGGGGTTCGTCAGCCGGCGCGCGGGCTCGCTGGGCCTGCGCCGGCTGCGGCTGCGGCTGCGGCGCCAGCGGCGCCGGGGCTGCGCGACAGCAGCGCCGCGCGGGCCGTGGCGCCCGTGCTCCCCTGCCCGGAGTGACGGCGGCGGCCGCGGCCACGTCTCCGCGCGGCAGGTTGTTCACGAACGGCACGCGCCGCAGGCTCTCGAGCCTCCGGAAGTGCGACGGGTGGATCATGAGCAGAGGCTCGATCTTGACGCCCTGCGGAGGCTTGGCACAGTCGGGAAGCTCGTATTCGATACTGCAGTCTACGTGTAAAGGCACCGAGTAGTCCTTGGGGGCGAGGGACGCGGGCCGCGCGTCCCGACGGAAGCGGTCGGCGGCGGCGAAGTCGGTCTCGCCTCGGGCGTAGCCCGTCATGACGGCGGGCGCGGCCTCACGGCATGTGCGCCGCGGGGCGCGCGCCGATCAGCTGATTATTCCGAGCGGACTTGGCGCGCACACGTGCGCGCTGGATGGCGATTGCCGCGAGACTGGCACCCAGTAGAGATGTGTAAATCCTGAGTGAATTGAAAAAAAGATTTACTTTTTTCAATAATACATCATGCATCACTAAATCAGAAGTTTTTGGAATACATCTTTAAATCACTTTAGATAAGATTCAAATTGATTGAATTGAGACCATTACGATGTGGAGTGAGAAGACTATAGGCTGGTATTATGATTCAGAAAGAGATAGAGAAGGATGTGTAAGTTCGCGCGTGCGTACTGCATACGACGCGTCGCCGGATAATGTAGAATGCAGAGAAAACTATTCTTTCTGCGCCTTATAATTAAGTGCAATGTATTTTTTTTAAATAGGAAATCGAGTGACGGTTTGTTATGTTTTAGTTTTGATTGAATGTTCGAAACATGTTTCGATGCTTTTAATTGCGTATGCGAAATTATTTTGAGAGTATAAATAGTGAATTGAACAAAAAACTATAAATAATAAATGTAAATAATTAAAAACATTAATAAATGTAAATAATTAGGTAGTGATCAAGTGTCTTGGTACAAAAATAAGTACGTTCTTATACCTCATTTGTACTAAGTAGGTATTAATAAAGCCAACCTAGTCCTTTGTATGTTTGTTTAGTTAATTATGAAAGCTAGGTTGACAGTCCTAAGCCTGATAAGAATGAAGGGAAATCAGTAGTATATGTATCTTTTTCTCCTCCCGAATCTCTTCGAATCATTTACGATGTGTCGTATGAATGACTCTTTAAATCTTTTAATTCCGACGCACACACGGAATTAAAAGATTTAAAGATTTAAAAGAGTGATTTAAATCTTTTGAGTGAAAAGATTTATAAATCTGTAATCAAGTAAAAGATGTAGTTTGCGCATCTCTAGCACCCAGCCCCGCGCGCCTGCGCTGCGCCGCCCGCCCCCCGCTCCGCCCTCGCCGCGCCGCCTCGCCGCCCGCCCCGCGCCAGGCAGGCGCACACGGCGCGTGGAGCGAAAGAGGCGGGCGAGCTCCCCGGCCGTGTCGCTCGGCGTTGCTGCGACCTGCGAGGCGTCGTCGTCGGCGAGTCTCGGGCGGCAGCGCGGCAGGGGCAACCCGACAGCCGAACTCGGAATTTTCATCGACAGATCGATAAAAATGGCGACACGACTCGTGACTAGCGATGCGAGAGTTGCGCAGAGATGCACCACGCACGACAATATACAGGCGAGGGGAGCGGGGCGCCGCGCCGCACCCCTGACCGGGGGGCGGGCGGAGGTGCGATACGAATGTCAAACAGCTGACTACAAAGAAGTTCAAAATATTATGTAAACGCATACTAGGTAGTACACCGAAGGCGCCGAGGTGACCCTCCATGAGAGATGACGGGGATTTCAACGAATAGGTGTACTGATTGGAGTATGCATGGATTATACTTATATTTTGGCTTATTCTATCTCACTCAGTTTATGAATCCATGGTTATGTAATAATACCGAGACCAGGTAAAATAACAAAATAGCATTTCCGAAATTTACTAACAGAAATCGAACCCACAAGCACCCTGCGCATCAGAGAGCCGACCGAGAGCCGACCGGCTTACGTTCCAACCACTGGACCAGGCGGTAAATAACTGTAATGAAACTCACGAAGCTTAAAGAATTTCCCATAGTAGTGTGTGTTGGGGCGGGTCATCGATACTGCAGGCCGTCCGCTGCGCCCGACTTGATGAAACTGGACACGGCGCAGCGGGCCGTGCGCTGCGCCCCGTGCGGCGTGCACCACCACGCTTCAGATCGAATGACACACACATGCGTGAGAGGCTCGCTTTACACTTATTTCTTTAGGCAGTTGCTAGAAAGACGGTAATTTAAGATACCGATGGCAAAAAAAGAAATAGATGAATCTAGATATTGGGAAAAGATAAAACGTGGTTACCAAATTGTATATCCATGGATATATAACTTACAAGATCCGGTAAGAATCTAAGCGGGTCTGGTATTCTTTATAGTCTGCTGTTTGCGGTGTATAAAAGATTTTCTTATTCCGTTTTAGAATAGCAGCACAGACAGCAAATTTCAAATTATCGTTTCCTGTCCGTGACAATCACAAGAATACAGTTTATTTTTAGATGTTTCTAAAAGTTTTGCATCAATAATTGACTGATACATTTTAACACATGGGAAAAAATCACAAAAAATAAATAATAGCAAACATTCATTTTCTCATACATTTGATTCTGAAGCGGTACGAAGTTCGCCGGGACTGCTAGTTATATATTAAACTATAGTTTGCTTTACCAATCAGTTTATGGACTCTGGAGTTCCTGATGTAAAGCGACATAAATATTATAACGTGTGATGTGAATCTATCCCCAATAAACCTGATTTAACGGCGGAATAATGGGCGGGCAGGGCCATTCGCGTCGGAGCGCGCTCTGGCCGCAGGCACCCTGTTCTTGCCAACTAATGCAAATGCCCGCCCCCAGGATGGAGGTTTCGTCCATGTTCATTGAAACCATTGTTTTTGTAGCTGCCTTATTGTCTTGCTGAGATATATTGTTCCCGTCTAAAGTGTTTTAACAGCTAGTTTTGCTCTAGGTGTCATTTTTAATTGAGTGCAGCAACTAAGTCCTCCTACATTAATTCCAGTGCTTATATGTCAAGCCGGTTCCCGCTGATATTTTGGATTTTTTTTCGAACGTATTCAACGCAATAATTGGACAGCCATTCAAAGAATTTTTACAAATAAATACTTGAACGGCCTATTATAAATTCTCGCATCAAAATTTAACAACGCTTTTGCAGAAAAAAACTTCAATGAGAGAAGTTCAAAGTTCCTTTATTGTGCCGTGCGTGCGGTACTTTCGCTATTTTATTGATTCCTTCCCAGCCTCCGCGGGGCATCCCTCGGGCTTTGCTGAGATCAGATTGACCCTTTTCATTTCCGGTCGCGCTTATTTTTATTTATTTTTTCAGGGGGGGGGATGTTAGTGGCCGTATTGGGAGCGAGACACGCATTGTCGTTGCCAGCGTTGCCGTAAGTAGGTAACCCTTTGTTGTGTTTCAATAGAATCCGCTTTACTTCGACTCATTGTTGTTCCTTGGGTTTCTCGTGTCACTCAGTACAATAGGCCGCGTCAGCGTCGTGCAAATACCGATTTGAATTTCTAAAATCCGAATTGCAATGTTGCAGTCGGTAACCTAATCGCAGTAGAATGGTTAGCCTTTGAGTCATTGGAAAATATACTATTATAAAAAAAATAACAGAAATTGCCCGTCATTTTGAACATTTAGATAGTGAAATAAATCATATTATAAGGTTTTTTATAAAATGACCCGGGTTCCATTCCCAATTCATGTATGAGTACTATGAGTATGATTACTTGTATAAAAATCTTTGAATGTACTTTTCCTTATTTCTAAAATCGAGGACATGGTTATTTTGATATCGCTTGTAGTTTCGGAGAAACATCAGCACCTAAACTGGGATGAACATGTAATATGTATAAATTACTTGCATAGATATTAAACTTCCATCACTCCGGTACATACAAACATTCGTGCTCATCACATTAAGTTTGCCCCTACCGGGATTAGAATACATGACCCAGGGATATGAAGCCCGATCACTACCTACCTACCGATCGGGTTGTGAAATAAAAAATAATTATGGAATGTTTTAATAAGAATATTATATTTTGTAAAACATTCAAAATGTTTTATAATTGTTGGTATAGCTTAAAATGTATCTTTATTTTCAGTTCAAATGTGTATTTAAAACACCTAAAGTTACAACCTACCCTTTTGTTTGATTGTAATAAAAAAATCAACAATAATTATAATTGTTAATGCTTACAAAATGTTATGAAAGGTACTCGTAGGCATGACCAATTCTGTGTACCTATCAGAGTTTTGTAGGCATCCAACAACTTCCCCGAATTTTAACTGGTATTGAAAGTGAAATATTTTAGAAACAATGACTCGGGGGGTGATGTCAACGCGGAGGGGTCACGAAACGAATTAATTCAGGTGACGAACTTAATTGTTTTCTGTTTTATTCAGCGGCAGCGCTGTGGCTGGTGGCTCAACAGTCACCAGTTTCCCCGTCGCCTTATCAATAGGTATATGTACTTAGAGGTACAATTTACGTAATTTAATATAAGTAGCATTCTTTGTTGTCATTCAGACACAAGTCTAAAACAATAAAGATTAATAATTATTTTATTGGAAACAAACAATGTCAAATGTAATTTCTGTTTCGTGAAGTTATAGGATTTCGTTCCGGATTAATTTACACATGTTTAAGTTTATATTTCTCATTCAAATGTCTACATTAATGTTTTTAGAACCTTAAAATATTAGTAACTTATTTCTCATACTTACGTAATATGTATCATCCACAAATTCGTCATAAATAAGTAAAAAATGTCTAACATCTACCTACATCACAAAGAGGAATTAGTACTAAGATTAAAGCTTCACTAAATTCACTAAAGTTGAAAAAGATGCGTGTCACTGGCTAGACCATGACCTCATAATTATAGTAGATAGTTAGGAACCGGTACCCGGGGATCGGACCTCATTATTCAGTGTAATTAATTATGCGGACTTTATCTGATTCATAAGATTATTCATAGTCATTGGGAAATCACAATCAATTCAAATGTTCCGTAAAAAAATAAGTAATAGGTATACAATTTATATATTTTTGAAATAAAATAAATAAAACGAAGTGATAGCCAAGTTAGTATCACGCTCGCCTTGTGGATGGGATGCAGGTTCAAACCCTGGCACCTTTGGAATTTTAAAATTTGATGAAGAAGATAAGCGACGTGAATAAACCGAATGTCGTGTGAAGTTCACCAACCCGTACCTGGGCCAGCGTGTTGAACTATGGCCCATATACTTACCCTACCCGTGAGAGCGTGCTCAGTATAAAGGAAATAAGCTCGCCCTATTGTACCTATTGGGGATTTAAATCAAAATACATAATATGGGTAGGTAGCTACAACTAATACCACTTCGCTGATTACAAATTATATATTTGTAATAGGTATTTTTTATAAAGTCTCACATGATTATTTAAATACATTCTATATTAATAACCTGGGGAGGCTTGCATGATACTCCGTAAACAAAGCACGTTACATTACATGGCCGAGGTTCGGCGAGTCACCTCCACGCCCTCTGCCAGCCGCACGGGGCGTGATTTAATGTAACACTGCGCCGGGATTGCCGGATCAAATCGTAAAGTGATAATTTATTAATGGAAAAAGCTCGCGCGATATGATTGAGAATATGGCGGCATATTGTTATTTATTATGAAATCAATATATAATGGCCGGTGTCGTTATGTGTATTAATGTAATTCTACGCATCTGATCTATGACAATAGGGAATTCACCTCGAGATTAGCCAGTCCCACCCATCCTATCTAATTTCTATGAGATACTATATACTATGTCATCCCTATTCCTAGCGAGACACGGAATAACAGAATAAAATAAATATATCGTTGGAAGAGCACACCAACTGAGCGAGTGATTATGGGCCACAACTCAATGTGCTGATGTCACGCTCCAGCCAGCCTCCTTCCCCCAGTAGGGGAGGCCCCGGGCTGTAATATCATAACTTCGCACTAATTACCGCCCCTCCCCAATCGTCCCCGGATACGGATGCGCTGCACATCAAAGCGGCGACGACGACGCCTCGGGACCTCGACAACTTTGCATAACGTGAAAGCTGAGTATTTTATATTTTGTGCGTACCTGGAAGTATACCTATATTTTAGCCACGACTATAACTCGTGACAACTCTACAAAGTGTTTACTGCTTTGCTTTTTTCCTTTCAAAAGATAATTCTACGATCATCGTGCACTAACCAACACTGCCAATCGGTTCCTCGAATGGATCTAATACCGGGTTATCGCTGTTAGCAATGACCCTGCTCTCCAGGTAGGGTTGGAGCAAACTTTGTGTGATGAGCACGAATGTTTGACATGAACATAATTATATACTCGTTGCTTCTTTCCTTCTTTGATGTGTTCGTCTAACAATATTTATACCGTCTGCATTAAGTTTTAAACAGTCTGACAGTCCATTTAAGTAGGACTAAGACTTTGGTACCTACTTTGTTCAGCGAACGTGGTTCTTAATCGCAAAATCAAACTTATTTTTATGGTTAAAACACGTATATTTCAAGCTCTTAATCTAACAGTCTTATCGTTGGTTCTAACGCACTCACTTACATTTTACCAAACGAACGAACCAAGATTCAAGTGTTTACCCAAGATATCCCGAATCAATATAAATATTGATCAATAAATATGAGCGAGAGCCGAATTGGCTAGCCCCTCGCCTTGACGCCGTGTGTGCACGAACCCACACGAACCATGTCGAGTGTATCTATCTACCTAGCAAGCGTGTCACCCAGTTGGCGATGGCTACGACCACACCATGCACCGAATAGGTGGGCGTTACAAAATATATGTTGGATACAAAAATGTATGGGAAAAGATTTCTACGTGATATCGTAATTCCTTGGAAGTTGCCTTTTTGTCCTAATAATCCTTCATGATCAAAAAACCTTTCCAGTTTATAATACTGTAGCTTATAATTATTACAAAGTAAAGCAAAGTAAAAGAAAGGTCTACACAAATAGGTAACCGTCGTTTTATTATGACGGTTCTTGTATAATTGGCAACGATCATAAATATTTATAACGTTCTGTGTCCAATTCTTTTATTATGCAGTAGATACCGTTCTGTGAGTCGTGATATAGTTTTGAGGGTTGCTATAGCTGCGGCATAGAGATTATACGATAAAAATTACATAATCCTAGCTCGGGGCTATTCCGCCGAGCTGACGACGGCGCGCGGGCCGGGCCGGGCCGGGCCGGCCCTGTCGCTACGGCTGTGTGAGTTGAAGCCGATCCACTGACGGCCCGATACAATCCTGCCCGGTTTGATGCCTATTTAGATACAGATTGATGAAATATGTCTAGACGACTTATTCATATCAGATGGGGAAAAATAAGTAGCTGTACACACCAGACTCCATAAAAATACATTGAAGCCACATTTATTATGAGATCTGAAATTTTATGGGTTACCTACTTTCGTCTCGGTGCACACATTTATGATTTTACCTGAGAGTTTGAAAGGCGCATTATAACAATAAGATGTAGCTGAAGTAATGGATTCACTCGTGTTCCCTGAATCGATATTTCATTTCTTTTGTGCGGGGAAATGAATACGGGAGAGATATTGGCGCAGCACAATGGCCGCTGGGCATAGACAATCGCGGCTCGCGTGACGTCGTGGGGAGCTCGAAGATCTGATCGCGAGATGCGCTGCGATGGCTGATAAGCCTCGTCTGCTGCGAGTACCTACTCGAAGTAGCTGAACTTACCACGTAGCTCATAGAGTTGGACTTTTATTATCTATAATATTTGGTATATATTTAGATTGTTATTCCTTCTAAGACGAATAAACTACTTCCATTTTAGTTTACGATGCTAGGATGGAAATAAGAAACACCATAAAGATTTGATAAATCTATAATTTATTGGTTTGTTATTCAATTCGGAGATATGAGTGAGTGTAGACGTTAATCATTCGGTCGGACGAGTTCCTAGGAGCCGGCGCGGGCGTGCGCCCGCCCGGCACCGCTTCCGATACATTTGGTGAACTAATTAATGTCGCGCGCATTTCCCAGAAAATAATGTGTAGCCCGTTTTATCACTCAATGTTGGCTTTTAATGGCTTTAATGGCCATTCAGCGTAAATATCGGGTCTGTTCTCATAAAAACTGTAATTTCATTTGATCTCAATTTTACCAAATACCGTTTCGAAGCAATTTGAACCGGTATCGTTAATATTGCGGGCTTTACCTGATAACTTTCATTACCATTATTTTATTTTGTTTTTAGCTGTTTTATTGCATCGTTGCGTTCGTGTGCATCGTTCGCGGTCCGACGATGAGCGTGGAAAATTCAAAGAATCTCCGCTAAATATCTTCGAAAACATTTTTATGCCCGCTCCAAGTGAAGTCGTTAGCCGACATTTAATTGTCACTCGTAAAAGAAAAGTCGTAAACTTGTTTAGGCGGTGTTGTCGCGGCGAGCGAGGCCGGGCTTCGCGATATAATGAACCATTGTGGGCTCGGCGCGCCGCGCCACTCCGTCACCGTCCGACAACAGCGCAGCAAAAACAACCAATTTACTCCCAGAACTAACTCCCGTAGCGCGGAATTGGGGTGCCCTTTGGTCCCCGCTTAGAGCTCGAGCACTTTAGGAAGCCATTAAAATTAAGGGTGTTTTGTACCTCGCTGATAGAAAAGTAAATGTAATAATGACTATCGATTTTTTTTCTAGCAATACGATAAAAAATGAATGCAGTGACTTTTTGTCACAAACTGTAACAGAACATTGATAAATGTGCAGCTGCTTTCGCTTCTAAATTTGTTTCTCTTGTTCAAAAGATGGAAGTGGGTCGGTCGATGCGGCGCTATTGCAAACTTTATGAAGACGAAGCTATAAACGGAATGGGAAAATAGTCTATTCATACATTAGGTACCGGCCACACTTGGCTGCATAAAAAATCCATAGAGAACAGCAATGGTCCTTTATATCCCCAATAACGTGCTTTATTACATAACACCGTACAAACGTATGTACTTACCTACTTAATGAGCGTTGCGCAACAAATATAGTTTAATTTGATGAGGTTTGCAATATTCATGTTCTTATATATTTTGTATTCTCCATTTGCTTGAGAGGATATTAGAGACGACGTGGATAATAGTAAAGTGATGTCCATTAAGTTATCCAGCGAATTGATTTTTTTTTTCGAGCTTGTTTTCAGTTCTCTGTAAACAAGTCAACAACAACTAGTAATTTTGTCTCGTGTCCTATTTTTTGGAACAGCAATCAAATAAACGTTTCGGTGAAAATAACAAACGGGTCCCTTAAAAGTTGGACAATAACGCGGGATGTTTTTATCGTTGGCAATTAAAACAAGTCCGGGAAGCCGTTAAACAAAGCTCCTTGCTCCGGGTAGGGGCAGGGGCCGGGGCAGGCGCAGGGGCAGGCGCAGGGCCCGGGAGCGCTCCGAAGCTCCCCGAGCTGTCCCTTTGAATGCAGGATTTGTACTAATTTTCACCGCGTTCAGAGGTGTCTAGACGAGTACTAAAAGGGGTGCAGCTATCGAAGAGATGTGAATTGAAAAGAAATAAGTCTGAGAAAATGTACCTGCATTAATCAACCGGTATTGTGGTAGCAGCCCCCTGGGAAGATTTGAACCGGTCGACATCACCTTGTCTAGGAATCAAATTTTGCAAACACAAACATTATACATTTAAATACGTTTTTTTTTCGTTTCTAATAATTATAATCTTATTACAAAGCATTGGATGAAACTTGGGTTAAAACTTTCTAAAACGTTAGGGGTCACTTATCGCAAAATTGTAATTTGGATGAATATTGAATTCAAATTGATAATTAATATGCGGCTCTAGATTCAATTTCCGGGTCATGTCACAACCGATATGACTGAACAAAATTAATTCTGACGGCATCTTTATTTGTCAAACGCAAATAGGATCGCGTTCGCTTCCTCTCGTGGGAATTACTCCGAGCCCACCGTATGCGTTCACACGACCGTGACATTAATATCAATGACGTTAGAAATGTTCGATGCAAACTGAGCCGATTTAGGATCAGATTAAAAATTGAATCGATTCCATACGATATCCTTTACATAGATAGGAATCTAGAAACTTATGTAGGTGTTCAATTTGAAGGTTACCGTTTTAGCGTTGTTGAATCATCACTCCGAAATTCCGTCATTCGAAATTCTTTACAAAGTGTATTGTGTCTGCAACGCCTCAGTCCTATGTTACGAGTACTTTGTCGATACGTGACAGGATGGCTGCACACAATTCTGATCGAAGTTATTCAGCTCTCAATGCACAAGTAGGAATAGGATCCGGATAAATAAAAAATACAACCGGCTGCTTGCGAGGCTGGTCTGTGTAATGTCCCGGCTGCAGTCTGTCGTGACGGCTTGAAAACAAACAAAGACCGCGTCTTTGTTTATTATCCGTCTGTATTTGAAAATTATTACCAAAATTGGTATATATCTAAAATACTACAACGACTTTCTGTATTATGTGAGTTGATGCGTGAATTCTACCAAATTGTTGAAAGCCTGGCTGTGGGTGTAGGCGTCTTAACTTGGTGCCAACGAGATTGTTTGTAGTAACTCTTTGTAATGTCAGTTGCATTGTGCGGGGAAATGGCAGCGTTTGATTGTTCGCGGCTACACAACAGCCACAGCGCCATACACCGCATAGCTTCCACTAACTATACAGTACATAGTTAGGGCTGCCACTCAGCTATTTATTTAGATATAACATTATTATATAACTCGCATTGAGGCATGTCAGTGGAATGTGTAAGTATGTGCACATTGAAGGACTTGTATAAATTAACTCAATTGTTACCAATCAGTTTTTTCATTAACTAAGAAAACAGAGAAACGGCTTTTTGTTGTGCTTGGTGTGCACAGAGGCAGACTGCATCATCACCTATGTGCGTGCTTAACTCAGATTGCGTTCCCCAGCCTAATTACAATGGGCCAACATTGACATTAAAGCATCATTGTTCACAAACCACATCCTTCAACACTCTCATAAATATTAAGAAGAGCTTTCAAAAGAAGAGATTCTTTCCCACTATTTAAAATCTAAATGTGAGCAGCCCTGCAGAAAGCGCGGCGCGGAAAATTACACAACGATGACGGGTATCGATTGGTCGCACTTGCGACTCGCGCTGACTGCATCGTGTGCGCTGGGGGCGCCAGGGACGCTTCACTACAAATAACTGCTTTATAGTTTTGAAACTTGTAGTTTCGTGATAGAACTGATAAGCTTAATGACTTATGAGATACTTGTAAGCCATAAATGCCATCATTGGGATTCAGCAGTACAATACAAATTGTCCCTCACAGCCAAAAGTGTACGAGTCCTAATTTCAGCATTTGAGTAAGTTTTATTCGTGTTTGGAGACTAGTTAGTCATAACTTATGTGTGTAATTTATTTTAAATTGTAATTCAATTTTGAAACATCACGTCTTTGAAATACATAGAATTAAAATGATTTATTTCCATGTTGAAAGAATATTTTTTGTGGGCATACCCAAGCTTATTAGCGACGCACTGCGGCCCCAGAGAAATGGGACCCGCCCTTGTAGATAGATATGGAACAGCTAATTAAATCAGTATCAGTATTATCAGTACGAGAATACAATAGGACTGTTTCTAATGTTCCATTCATCGTTCTAATTGGAGATTTTAACGAAATTATCTTTGTTTTTGCTATATTTGGGTGTGAGTACATTGAATTGGCTATAGTAGTATTGACTCAATGTTTGACTAGTATTTCTTTGATAAACTATGAATTCTTAAGTAAAGCACGGAATGCATAAACAAATCCTTATTATATAGCTTACTAATTACTAACTAAACAGGATTATGACCGAACGAATTAGTGAATAGACTAAAAATACAAAACATTCCTACCTGGATTGAATAACTAGATGCCGACCTATATCATCATAATTTTAAATAGATAGAATCTGTATTAGCTACAGGTACGTAATTACAAAAGCAATGATGTAGACAATATCAGAAGCATGCTGTTCAAAACAAACTCGTTTACAAATTACGCGCTTAGAACTAATGAATTGGCTGCGTAATGATTTAATTACCTTCCTAGTAGGGCAACTGGTGATAAGTGGTGATAAGTGTAAGAAAAACCTATTATGGTGTGGGCCGGGGGGCTAGAGACGTATACGCTATCGCGCATCAGTAAAAATATATTAAAATGTATTTAGCTATGCTACAGAACTCGAACTATTGATGATCGTGAAAATGTAGATGGGTCACAAACAGAAATTAGGTAACGCTACCTACGGCGATGAATGCGTTGGAATAGTTGTCTGGACAGTCTATTCCCAAAATGAAGAGACATGAATCCTTTGTGTACCTTATATAGGTCACCAGAGAATAAATTGACCCTTTAGAAATATTACTACAACCATGATGGTATTGAAATTGAGAATATTGAATAAGTACCGTCACGGCTCGCTCCCCGCGTGGCCCGGTCCGGTCCAAGGTTCACAATGAGCGCCTTTGATACACTGCATCATTCATCGGCTCCGGGCTCCGGGCTGAGCGACGCGACGGCATTATCCCTCGATTTATAAATAACAAGTGACTTATAATAACAGGCTCGCTTCAAAAGGCGCTGCGACGTCAATCCCAGATGAAAGAACCTTTTGATTTACTTTTTTATGCAAGGCTTTGTCGAGCTGGAATCGAATCCCAGCACGGCCCCGTACTATAATACATTGTGAGTAACGTTTTGACAATAATTTACATGGCATTGCGTAATGAGTTAAATAAATAATTTTATTTTCAGACGCTAGCTTCGAAAACAAGGATTTAATGCAGGTTCAACCCCGGCTAGCACCATTGGGATATTCGGACTTCATATAGGAATCTTATTTCTAAATATGACTAAAGGTCTATGGTGGTTTATCATATTATGCTGTATGTCAGCCATCATCCTGGGGAAACCTGCAAGTCTCCGAAAACCTTATGAAGTTCGCCAACCCGTCAAACCGCACTGACCCAGAGATGCTAACTATGGCTCTAATCTCGCTCGCATTGCAGGTAACTAAATTCGAATCAAATACCATCGGCGGAATGCAGATGTATACTGCAGGCCACCTCTGCCTACAGATTGCAGGTGTGATCGTATTTATTTATGAAAAGCAGTAAAGGATTAAAAAAATAAAGTGTCACATCGTCGAACCCTATTCGGCGTCAACATTTCGTGATAAATTAAAGTGGAACTGTGACAGTTGTTTGAACGCCTGTCGCTGCGCCTGCGCCGCGCGCCGGCTTAAACGTGTAGAAGCAGCAAACTTTCAATTTAAACTCGATTTTGTTATTGGAGCAACTTTAAAATACCTGAAATAAAAATATAACGTTATATTGTAATCTTCACCCTCCAATTTATTATTTGGATTATGTTTAATCAGTGAATGCAGCGTTTTTGTGAGGGTCCTATTCTATAGTGCACAGTCTGGTGCAGGAAGCTTCAATCGGCCGGTAATAACTTGTAAATATAATGCCAGCAGATGGTTCTTTGGGATTGGGTTTCAATGCACTGTGGAATACATTTACGAGTCATTTATCATTTATTTAAAGGTCCGCTGACCGGATCTGTGAGGTTAGCGCATAAAAAGTTATTAAAAAAAAAACTTGATATAACTATGCATAATCCATTGATTTTATTTCCTAGATTAAAGCAGAATGATATATTTTGGTAAGTCAGTTGAAAGGTCTCGTATTGAGTTACCAATAGCCACGTATTACATAACTACATAGTATGCGACCCACGAGTTATATGAACTAAGTGCAACCACCTCTTAACGAATCTATTCCATTTATAGCAGCATCGATTGTACTCGATACATTCATCGGAATAATGAGCGATCGATCAAAACTCGATACCTACATCGCCCGCCCGTGCAGCCGGAAGGAATTTGATCGTCGCGAATGACCCAACCCTATTTTTTACTGTTAGATGTTAATCGTGAAAATGTGTGTTAATTTTCGAATTTAAATCATTACGTTATAGGGTTCCGTATATGTAGTTTGAGCTGTAGGTATTATTACAGCATTTGGAATTTTGGTGCACATCAATTGTTTTTTTCAAACACGTACCTATCTACAATTTTATTTTAACCCATACCTACCAGATTTTTGAAGTAAATAAATTATTATGCCATGCATGTCATTGATTCAACTAAATAAGGAAAGATGGAGCATGGGCCTCAATTCCCTAATTCTCATAGTCTCATGGCAAGAATGCTAACGTCAAGCCAGGTCGGCCACCACACTAATAGGATAATACTACATCTTAGCCATCGGTATTATTACATGCGGTGAAATGACAAGGTACAGCAAATAAAAGGTTTATTATTCCAATATTGAATTCACAAGTACGTGCACATGGTGTCTTCAGCAAAAACACAAAAATATACTTTATTTTCAATATTTTACACGCTATAATCGATTGCAGCGCATCTACCACGCAGATCAAAGCGTGATATTGGAGCGTGTGACGTCACATGACAGGTTGGGCTCTAGCCGCGCGCGTCAGCTGCGTCTGACAGGGTCTAATAGAAAATCGGAATGAATCGATACATAGTCTGCTATTAATGTTTGCGTCTAGCAGACCCCTCCCGGGCGCCCCCACAGCCCGCCGCAGACCAGACCTCGCCCGGGGACCATTCCGTTTCACTTCATAACACTGCGCATCAAAGTGGCTTTTGTTATTTTTGGGGATACGCATTGAGATTGGGAAAACGGGTGAATATTTGAACATCTTATCAGAGGATAAAAAATATTGAAATGAGTCGTGCATCCTTTTTTATATTTTCATAGCTTAAAATATTGGAGCCCACTCATTCTGTATTTGGGGTATAATCAGTCAGTCAGTATGTAGATAAGCAATGTACCTACTTATTCACTTTGAGTATTGTTGTTGTAAATAATGCAATAGCACACATTGCCACATGTCAACCCGAACACGACAGCATAGGATGTTTCCCATTCCCAAACATCGTTAGCGTTGGTATATCTTCATCTATATAGTATATATCAAGCAAAGTCGTGTTAGTGACACCGTTTAAAACTCAATAACGGGTGGCCCGAATTTTATGATATTTTTTTTTACTTTGCTCTATTAGCAGAATAACTATTAAACATGGGAATTATGCATAGTACCTATTTATTATCTGTCACTCGAAAACCACCGACGGAACCCTATAATCCAAGCAAAACTCATGCTCTGATCCGCTTTTTTCCCGGGCATTTTCGATAATGGGCTATTTCACATGAAGCGTTTCTGCCGACGACAATAGCTATAGTAATCTCGACGAGGTTTTTAATTACGTTCCATTTTACACTCGGCTCCCGGCCGGCATTCGGTGCACGGCTTTCGGCACGAATGAGCACTTATTGTTCAAAATAATTTGGACCGTTAGTATACCCCCTCGGCGTCATAAAATTTAATATTATCTATGCCGTTTAATAATAAAACTTAATGGGGCTTTGTTAGGGATTTGTAATTTTTGTATTGCAGTAAGAAAATAATATTTTTTATTTGTTGTATAAAACGTAGATGGAGATTTTATGAAATTGCGCCGTTTTATGGTGTCTGATAGCACTAATAAATTTTACTTATAGGGTAATACTGGATCTGAAACCCATTTTTTGTTCGGTAAAAGTGCTTATTCTTGTAATGGTTTATACATAGATACTAAAAGTAATCATGGCGTACACGGGAATAGAACCAGCACGTCCTACAACTATCTGTTCATTGAATCTGAAACCGTTCCGCTATTCACCGGCTTGATTCTATCAAGCAAGATTAAATCACATCGCAACCATTTTCTTGTTAACTGATCAGGCTCGCGATACGATTCCTCCGCCGAACCGAGCCTTAGATTACCAGTGAACATGCAATAATATGTTAACCCAACTTATTATGTTTATCAAATTTAAACTTAAAAGTAATACCATAAAACTAATTTTACCAAGAAATGTTCATAAAGATACAGAATGATATGGAATATAATAGATATTAGTTTCGTATAAAGAATATTGTAGGGTGTTGTTTCAAGAGTTACAACTTTTCCTCTCGATATTATAGACATAGGGTCGACCACATGCAACTAACTACGTTCACACGGCTCTAGTTCAACGTGAGAGTAACTAATTGGAATGTTAAGGTGTGTGTGTGTATACCTAATACATAGATAAGGCGTGACTTGTTTAAAGTTCATATAAAAATATTCCTTAGAACATACCTACCCAGCAGAAGTCAAAGACTTCAAATAGATTTCAGTAATATGAAGGCAGTTTAAAGTAAATAAGAGTTACTTACAGGTAACTAGGAAAATTACTTACTGGTTCAGAATAACTGTTTAACATATACTTGACGACAGCTGGGTCTAGCAGGTTGAATCCTGCGGATCCGCTACATGTAATCTCGCTCGTTGCGGGATCAGACAATCGTGCAGGATCTCGGTATACCGGAATTGGTTCCCTAGGTTTCAAGTACGTCTCGTCTGAGCAAATTTTGGAAACGATTACGATCTGCCGTGAGTTAAGTGTTACTGGAATTCCCCCCATTTGCACGGTACCTATTGTTTGGGACCATACAACTGCACTGTTGGTATACATATACCTATGTCAAGTGACACAAAAAATATGATCGCCTCCGGCCATACGTTGTATTGTATGCTGTTTTTGTTTATTCGTTCCATATCCCACGCCGCAGCCCTGGGCTATAAACTACGCAATTTAAAGTTAAAAGTAGCATTATTGACGGATCTGGTAGCAAACCCTGCCTTTTATGGCAGGATGCCTTAATGTAGGGTTGGCGATCGCTATATTTTCGTATAAATAGGTTTTTAAGTGTTACTTATATTTAAAAAGCTGTCGGTTTTAATTAATTTTATACTTTCAGACCTTCGGAACAATCATGTAGATACTATACAGTGATACCAGCGAGCACGTTTTATTCTAAATTTTTCTTATTTCAATTTTATTCAGGTACTGCCCCATCATAAAATACATTTTTTACACGTGAATGATATCAGTCGATGCGGAGATGGTATTATGGAGAATTAATAATTATTACTTCAAGTACAGCTATTCAGAATTCTGACGATAGAACATTTTATATTTTTTCAAAACATTAGAGTTTTATATTTGTTACGTGAGTACAATAGGTTATTCAACCCTATTTTTATGCGGCGTTGTGTTCGCTACAAAGTACGGAAAGAGGTCGGTGACACAAAGGGCGCAGCTTATGTTACGATTTTATGTGCACACTACAATGGCCTCCTGCTGCGAGAGTTTCTGCTGCTACTATACATATATGCATTGTAATCTTTACATGTACTCTATATGTTAAAAACAAATAAGTACTGCCCACTGACTCACTCACCACGAAATCACCAAAACGATCAGTCTCCAAGCTTTACTACGTATTATGTTTCTCTCGGCTTCATAGCTCATAAGGTGTCATGTGTATGTACCTTACATATAAGTAACTTTGTTGAGGTAATAAGGTTGGTTTTCTTTGTAGATCACTGTGTCGTGGTTTTGAAGAGAAACACGTCCTTTCTTTAATGAGGTTTATTGGCAACTGATCCAAAATAACAAATATGCTTTAACATAAGCCGCCCACCAAAGGACTACTCTAGTCCTTTCCAAATATACAAATGGTATACAACATAACTTAAATTACAATGTGATGTTAATGTGACTAAGTATTTATCATTGGTGGGGAAACAAAATAAACAATTGATACTTGTAGCAAAATATAAGTTAGTCTGATTCTATTGGTAATGGACACAATTTAGTAACACATCGTTTCGTTATATGGTCACCACCTTTCACGCTGTAGACTCTAGTCAAACCGTCAGAGCCAGGATGCTTATCTGTTATGCGCCCCATTGACCACTTTCCTGGCGGTAGGTTGTCTTGTTTGATTAGCACAATGTCTCCTATCTTAAATTCTGTTTCACGTTTCAGCCATTTTGGTCTCTGCTGCAGTCTCGTCAAATACTCGTTTTGCCATCTTGACCAAAAGTCGTTTAACAACTTCTGAGTATATTGCCAGCGTGAGAGATTGCTTATTTTTGCGTCCTTCAGGTTTAAATCTGGTACCGTTATTGGTGCTTCGGTTATCAAAAAATGTCCAGGGGTCAGTGGTTGCGTGGTATGGTCATCTATTGGGCACAATGGGCGTGAGTTCAGACACGCCTCAATTTCGCAGAGTACCGTCGTCATCTCTTCAAATGTGAGGTTAGTACTGAGGATTCTCTTCAGATGAAATTTAATGGACTTCACTCCGGCTTCCCATAATCCTCCGAAAGTAGGCGATTATGCCGGAATGAAGTGCCACTGCGTTCCGTCGTTGGCGAGCAATTGGGCAATTTCTCCATCAAATTGCAGGCGAGCTTCTTTCCAGGCTTCGGAAAGTTCCTTATTAGCGCCAACAAAGTTGCGTCCTTGGTCACTCCATATGTTTGTGCATCTTCCTCTGCGTGCGCAAAACCTTTTGAAAGCACCGATGAATGCTGCTGAACTTAGGTCGCCAACCAATTCCAAATGTATGGCCTTGGTTGACATGCAAATAAAAATAGCTATATAGGCCTTGTTGGTTTTAGCTCCTCTGCCCTTGCTCATCAATATCTGGAATGGTCCAGCGAAGTCAACCCCTGAATTGAGAAATGCTCGTGCGGGTCTCACCCGTACGCTTGGTAAATTACCCATTACTTGCGTTCTCGCTTTAGCATTCAACTTGGCGCATATCAAACAACGGTGGACATGTTGTTTAACCAACGCTTTTGCGCGCAATATCCAATATTTGGATCTTAGGTAAGTCAGCATTGCTTGCACTCCTCCATGCAACGTCTTCAAGTGTGCTTCGCCAACTATAAGAGAGGTAAGTTTGCTACTTCTACCCAAAACTATTGGATGTTTGCTCTCATCACTCAACTCCGTGTTCCTGAGCCTGCCGCCCACCTTGAGAACTCCGTTTTCATCAAGGTAAGGATCTAATGATTTTAGTTTGCTTGATTTATTTACTCTCCCTTTTCTCTTTAACGACTCTATATCTTCTTTTAATTCTTCCTCTTGTGCTATTTTTATACAGGTTTGCAGGGAATTATGGAGTTCTTCAGTGGTAAGTATGCTATTTATATTTTCTTTCATTACCTTTTGTTTCAGGAATCTTCGGCAGTAAGTGATAGTCCTCAGTAATTCTATCAGCGTGTCAAACTCATCAAATTGTGTAAATAACTTCTTTTCGTCTTCATGATCGTTTTTTGTTGTCTTCAGAGTTAGTACGGTCTCCTTCTTCCTTTCTAAATCTGTTGTTGTGATGTTAATTTCAGTGAACTGTATCTTCTGTTGCTGTAACCATTGTGGCCCGTTCCACCACAAGTCACACGTCTTCAAATCTCGTACTAACATTCCTCTGGATGCAATATCGGCTGGATTGTCGTGGGATTGGACGTGGTGCCATTGATTGCAATTGACATTGCTTGTGATCTCGACAACGCGATTAGCAACGAACGGCTTCCATTTAGTCGGATCTCCACATAACCAGGCTATGACAATAGAAGAGTCCGTCCAAGCATAGATCTGTGATGCAGGTATTATCAGTGCTTGTGCCACTTGCTTGAGCAGTCTGGATAAGAGCAATGCTCCACACAATTCTAGCCGTGGCAAAGAAATGGTTTTCAATGGAGCTACTCTGGTTCTTGCTGCAATGATAGATATCTTAATGCTACCATCTTGGTTCATGACACGGCAATATACAACAGCCCCATACGCCTGCATGGAGGCATCGCTAAATCCATGGATTTCTATGAAATCTTTGTTTGCACTTGACGTGCCCATCCATCTATTTATGCAGATTTCATTAACGTTTTCAAGGTCGGATCTTATCGTAGTCCATTTTTCGGTCAGTTCCGTGTTCAAGGATTCGTCCCAGTCAACCCTTTCAAGCCAGAGTTGCTGAATTAATATCTTCGCCATCACAATGCAAGGTGCAATCCATCCGAGCGGGTCGTATAACTTTTGGATGTCAGAGAGGATGCTTCGCTTCGTAATGACCTTGCCGATAAGAGGTAAGTTTAGATTATATTCGAATTGATCTTTTCCTAAATTCCATTGAATGCCTAATGCTTTAATTGTTCCATCGATCTTCAGCTCCAAGTGGGCATTAGATGATCTTTCGCTCGGGTCGATTGTTTCCATGAAGTCACGATTGTTAGATGACCATTTCTTTAATTCGAAGCCACCCAGACGCAGAAGTCTTTTTAGATCGTGCGAGATTCTTATTGCGTGTTCCAGATTGTCAGCTCCGGACATTACGTCATCGACATAGAGATCCGCGCGTACTATTCTGGCTGCTTCAGGATACTTGTCACCTTCGTCATCAGCCAATTGCATCAGTGTCTTCACAGCGAGATAGGGTGCGGAAGCTGTCCCAAAAGTCACAGTCAAGAGTCTATAGTCTTTTATGTCTTCAGAGGGGTCACTTCTCCACAGAATTCTTTGGTAGTCTGTGTCTTCTTTATCTATCCAGATCATTCTGTACATCTTCTGGATATCAGAAACAAAGCAGACAGCATGAGTTCGCCATCTAATGATTAAACTTCTCAGATCATCTTGGAGTACAGGACCCAACAGGAGTTCGTCGTTCAATGAAACACCGTTGCAGCCTTTACACGATGCGTCGAATACAACACGAGTCTTTGTGGTTTCTTTATCGCTACGAATCACCGCGTGATGAGGTAAGTAAACTGATTTATTTCTTATTTCTTCCGCAGGTACCTCTTCTATATGTTTAAGTTCTTTGTATTCGTTGATTACCTTTGTATAGTCTTGTTTCAGTTCTATGTTTTGATTAAATCTTCTCTCTAATTGCAAGAATCTTCTATTAGCTATTTCTCGTGTATTCCCTTCGCTTGATATTGGTTGTTCTGTGTTGAACGGTAGCTTAACTATGTATTTTCCATCTTTGTCTCGCTTGTGTGTCCTTTCGTATATCTTTTCACATAGTTGTTCCTTTTGTGTATGTTTTCTTGTGGTATCCGTATCAACTTCCCATATTGTTTTCAGTAAATCTTCTATGTTAACTTCTTGCTTCATGGCCGTCAAGGACTTTTCTCGTGCGTTGAGTTTCATTGTTACTCCACCCATTAAGATCCAACCCAGATATGTATTCTGCGCACATGGAGTATCTGGTGGACCTTTGATTAGCCCTTCTTTAAGAATCGCTGCATACTCGCTTACACCCAATAACAGATCAATGTTTCCGGATGCATAATAATTTTCATCTGCCAGTTGGATGCCAGCTAGGTGTGGCCAATCATTCTCCATCGTGGTGCTTATTGATATGTTAGAGGACAAGTGCTTGGACATCACGTAGGCTTTGATAGGTAAGTTGAAGTTGTTCTCCCATCGTGATGTTACTTGTACCTTGACCTCGTGCTTGACTCTTACTTTCATGGATTCCATTCCGGAGACGATAAGATTTACTGGTGCTTTGTCTAGGTTCAGGATCTGAGTTACCTTCTCGCTCATGAAACATGCTTGAGATCCTGAATCTATTAGCGCCTTCACAACAGTAGTGCGTCCATGTTCGCTCTTCAAAATTACTACTGCTGTTGCTAATAGTGCTATCTTCTGCCCGGCGTTATGGTGTGACGCGACCATTGTATGGACCTTCTTCTCTTCTACATCTGCTTGGTTGGACGACGGCGGTTGATAAGATTCTTCTTGAGGAGCCGACGCGTCCCTGCTCATGGGTTGATGTAGAAGCGTGTGATGGCGTCTCTTACAGATGCGGCAAGACATTGGCACACGACACTTGAATACCGAATGTCTCGCTCCGAGGCAGTTGAAACAAAGTTTGTTTGATTTGACATGTTCTCCTCGTTCATCAATTGTCATTTTACTGAACACGCTACAATGACTCAGTGTGTGCGCATCCTTACATAAAGCACATGTTTTCTGTGGGTTATCGTTTGCTGAAGTCGTGACGTGCAAAACGCGTTCTTTTGTTATTCTCGTACTTATCGTGGGGGTAACTAGCTCCAGTGTCCGGAATCTCGCTTCCAGAAAGACACACAATTCCTTCCAGGAAGATAGTTGTTCTGAGTTCACCGTGTACGCAGTCTGTTCCCAGTCTTTATGTGACTCCGGGTCCAACTTCTGCACTACCAGAAATATTATGACTGGATCCCAGGAGTCGGTAGGCACTTGCATGTTATTGAGGCTGTTAATAATCTCGCTGGTGGTATCCAGGAGTGCTTTCAACTGTGCCGCAGATTGGCTGGTACATTTTTTCTGCGCGAACAATCGTTTCAATAATGCATTTACTATTAGACGCTTGTTGCCGTAGCGATGTTTCAGCGTTCCCCATGCTTGAACATAATTTGCTTCAGTCACTTGAATGTGCTTCAATAATGATGCAGCTTCGCCGATGATACTACTCTTCAAATAGTGTAGTTTTTCAACATCGCTCAGTGTAGTGCATTTGTGAACTAATGACTCATACAAGTCCTTAAATGCAGGCCACTCTTCGTAGTTACCGGAGAACGTAGGCAGTTGAATACTAGGTAGTTTCACTTTTGTATGAACTTGCTCGTTTATAGACATATTGTTGTCGCGGCCCGAAGATTGGTGCGCTGTTCTCGATGTACACGCCGCCAACATATCCTTAAGACTTCCTATCATGTTTATGTATAAATCTTCTTGTAGGAAAAATTCTTCATTTACAAAATAAGTAATGACTCCGCGTTGCTCCCGAGTGGTACACTTTAATAACTCTTGATGGGCTTTCTTAAAGGTCGTCCAGTATTCTTCAATCGTTTGGATGCGAGTTTGTAAGTATCCCGGTTTCGATAATCGGTCTTTGGGGCATTTTCCTAAGTTTATTTGGGTCTTCTTTAATAATGACGCCGTATCTTCGAGTATACTTATTGCTTGATCTGCTTGACTAGCCATAGTTCATGTATAAATGTCCAAATCTTGAAAACACTTGCACTGCTTACGATGTTATTACATTCAATTAACTAAGTCTATTTAACTGCATAAAAACTGCACCGGCCGCTCGCTTATCGCTGTGGAATGTGGTTCTTTTGTTCTCGCGGGCGGCTCGTCGTTAGGCAGGTGGCTGTCCTATGCGGCTCGAAGTCGACCATATGTTGAGGTAATAAGGTTGGTTTTCTTTGTAGATCACTGTGTCGTGGTTTTGAAGAGAAACACGTCCTTTCTTTAATGAGGTTTATTGGCAACTGATCCAAAATAACAAATATGCTTTAACAAACTTCAAAAGCTACTTGTAAGATATAAATTGAAAATTCAGGGATAATGCTAAAGGTTAAGTTGGGGTACCTAAGTATACACACAGATACAAGTTGACTGAGGATACAGGTTGAATAATTGATAGAAAAACAGTTCCATACGAGTATCTAATCGAAAACAGACTTGGCAAATTCTTAACGATCGCGTGAGTCAGCCATAAAGTAGATAATGTTGTTTCAAATTCAAATTGACCCGTGAGCAATAAATAAATATGAAAGCATCTCTCCCTTGTGCCTCACACCTTGTTATTTTCGTAGAAGCTACAACCCCAGTAACAGCTCAGACCGCGAGACAGGTTTCGCAAATTTAAAAAGTGTTATCTGACTGGCTGATTTATTCTAAATAGAGCAAAGTAAATTTGGATATATCTAGAGATCTATATAGAATATCGTTTCATTGAACTTGCACCATCTAGGACACACCGTCCAAAGTTTATTTTGCGCTCAGTACCGTAGCGACGGAAGGGCTTCCCGACCGTTCCTTTGATCTCGCCGCTCCTAATTACCCGCTCCTAAAAAAACGGTCCGGTGCTAGCAAGCGGAGGCTGCGGGCTCTGTCGCCGGATGACTTGGACCGAAGCTACCTTGTCTATGGGTATTATCTCATCAATCCCAAAATGCATTAAATTATTATTAAAACCTTTAAAAAACAGTTTAAGAATGCTATATAAATATGTTGTAATTTTCTGTGACTTTCTAAAGGGTATTTCCTTCAACCATAATATCTACAATATATTACACATTATAATAACAAAATAACTATCTAGCTATATCAAAACCCCACCTATAATTAACATTTTACATTTATTTGTTCACATTGAATGGATAAATGAAATTTATAGATACCCTCCGCTAATAATCGTTCAAATTTCCATACAAAACGTAATATAGGTACTGTAAATACAGTACGCATTTCGCTTAAGTATGAAATATCTACATCGGGGCTTATCTTAAAACAAACAAATATCTCGTGGATTATGTTTATCCATTCTAGAGCTACGACGACGCTGCAGATGTACACAAGGACGCGTAGTCGTCAGAAGAGACAAACTTATCTACACTATTTGTACTGAGTTGAATGTTTAATTTTCAGCGGTTCTTTTTCATCGGGAGTTACCTAGCATTAATATTGTGTGTTCAACTATATCAGGGTATGGCGGTGACTACTCACAGTGTCCTATTCTAGGTGTAGTATACTGTGCTATAGCGTGACAGTCCATTGTTAAGGACAAAGAGACACATACAATTCATCTTCATTATGATCCAGAAGGGAGGAGCGTCTTACTTACCTATTTATGCTATAATACACCCCTGTCCGCACAATACCAAGCTCTATTGTGGTGTAACTAAAAAGCCTATGTGTTATATAAAGGACAATACGGCGCATTGATATTTAACACCAGCGCAGCCTTCCAGCGCCGTCAGGGACACGTTCAACCCCATTGTGTCAACGTCACGTTTTTCGGGTAAACGCACCTTTAGCGGGCACGTTGAAGCCGGCAAACATTTCACCAAACCGACTTCTTTTTAAGTTTGAATGCCCGGAATGTTTCCATTAGGGTTCGAAACTTCAGTTGAGGTAAATTCCAAGAAATTTGCTAAGAATATATGAAATACAACACAAAATATTCACTGAGGTATTTTTATGTTATACACTCTGAAAAGTAATGACATTAATAATTCCATTTTGGAAGCACGACCACACAACTCCAATAACAAATATCAGCAAAACTAACCGTGTAACTAAACCAGGTAGATAAAGGCATAAGGGTATAGGTACCTATTAGATCTTGAACTTTCGCCGCCGCTATTATATTAGAGGCTTCAAATTAAAATAACGGCGAGCAGTAAACTTATTTACTCACGTTTTTACGGCAAACGTATTATATGGCGTATGCTTTACGAGTCTTCCCGGTTTATTATGAACGTTAAAATGTATGGCATTGTCTGCGTTCAGGGCTGGCACAAGTAAAAATAAATAATGAAACAAAATAGCGTACTTCAACCTGTCTATGAATAGCATTTATTACTCTTACTCGAGCTCTTTCACTTAGTGACGTACTATATTATTATCTATGAGATATTTCCATAGATAGCTCGTTATTGTTCCACCAAATAATGAAATCAATAAAAAGCAATACACAAAATTTACACAGAGGGTGATACAATGGACGGCTTAACTCTAATAGCGATCTTTACCAGGTAAACTTTGGATAGAAAGGGTCCCAAGAAATGGCTCTGTGCTTTTGATTAAAATCTTTCCTCAGTAAGACATGCTTATGACTAGCTGGTATAGATACTATAATCGGTATAATCGTTTCCTCAGTTTGAAGCTACAGAGATCCACCGACCAACAGACAGACACATAAAGGCATCAAAATTGTTCCTATTTACTTCATTAGAATGCACATATATTGCTGGCAGCATCCAATGGTATTTTTCATTGCCACGCATATACCTCCACATACCCACATATGAGGAGGTCGGTCGGTCGCCCGGGGCCGTATAATGAACCCCTATTTCCAGGCAGGATACTGAACTGGCTGGTAATTTTAAAATTGATTTATCGTAATAAAATAAACTATTTTGTTTCCAAACGTTATCGGTTAAAATTATAATATCAGACATAGACAAAGCACTTACTAAATAGCGGAAACTCATGTCGGTAACATGATACAGATGACATGTTTTAGCCGGGATGTGAGTTGCCTGGAAATAACAATACGAAATACGCCCCCAGGTCGGAATTAGGGTACGGTTCAAATGGCGGCTTCACATTCTTGTCCTCATGGGGCGTGGAATACTCACGCCATGGTATCATGTGGGGTTATCATCCGACGATCTTGGTAGCATGAAGCCTTGGGACTGGTTTTGTTGGAGTGTTTGCTAACTTGGCGTGAGGCTGTACATTAGGTGTGATAGTATGCGTTCTCGGTATAAACATGTCGTTTGTAATACCGGCGGCAGTTTATAGCACTGTGTCAGTTAGTTTTATTGAGAGGGAAAATAACGAGTCTCAATTTTGAAAAAATCTTACATACATATAAATAAAATTGGAGTGTCTGTTTGTAATATTAAAAAAACCGATTTTTACTCAATGCATTTGGATGTATACACGGTACCTATACCAAAATAACCTTTTGTAAGATTTTTGTCTGTCTGTCTGTCTGTTTGTTCCGGGTAATCTCTGAAATGGCTGGACCGATTTTGACGGGAATTTCACTGGCAGATAGCTGATGTAACAAGGAGTAACTTAGGCTACTTTTATTTTAGAAAAAAAATAGGATCTCACGAAAAAAAATTAAAACCAATGTTGCAGCGCAGCGCCTGATTAAGTTTGATAGCAACAACCTGCAATGCGTCCCGCGGGCTCAGAATGGGCGAGCAGGCTGTTGTCAACGGTTGTCTTTGCTAAATACCACGCGGACGAAGTCGCGGGCAACAGCTAGTAACAAATAAAATTAATTTCCGTATTTTAAGAGAGTGTGTACTAGTGTGTAGCGTATAGAGTATGGCTTTGAAAGGTTACATGAAGGGCCTGCGCCGCTGTTTCAGGTGGTAGGTATAGAATAAACATACATTTCAAATACATGCAAATTCCTTGGTATTGACAAACATATAAATAATCGTTGGAACTGTTCCTCTTTACGTCGTACGGTTAACGTGGGTATTCCGAGAGCACTCGACTGTTACCGACCGAGCTCGTTTCAACTCGTAACGACCCAACAAATTATTCAAATTTCACTAATATCCTCGTTATTATTCGAGAATAACTGTTTATACACGTTGGTAGGTCCTGCATATTCACAAGCTCGTGTGTGGGCACAATTATACATATAGGTAGGTACTTATGAAATATTTTTTTTCCTCATACTAATCTTTAAAAATTTAAACTTTAGATACTAAAGGCGGCATGCGGTTATAAATGGCACTGTCAAAATATTAAATAGACTTTTGTTTTGATCGGTATATGATGCATTAGAGAAGAAATTCTGCTCTTGTTTGCTCTATTACAGTGACTCTACACTTATGTACATAACTGGAACTAAGTACTTACTTAATCTTTTAATCTTATCCGGCCTGTCTTGTATAGTACCTATACATTACTTTAATCCTCACCTGCTTTTGCGTCGACTTCCCCCGCCCGATCTCCGGCTCTACATCGAGGTTAATTAGCTAAACACTCAATAATTCCTGTTCATGCCTCTACCGGAACACGAGAGATCATTAAATTTGATTGCGGCGTTAATTTTTATGTTTATAATTAAGACTTATCGTTACGCTGGATGCAATAAACATAATATGTGGGGTAATGGAGTTATATTACTTATTCGGGTGTACGTACATTACAGTTCGGTAGCTTATCTAATCGAAGACTGTAATACTGACGAAACTCGTGAGTCGTGATGCTTCAATACTGGAATAAACTTGGACTCCCAGCGCGTGTTTTGCTCTACAGACTACACAAAAACATTACAAGGTGATACAGAAACGGGTATTGACATGACATGGAAAACAAATATTGTTTTATATCGACGTTCTGACTTCACATAATACGGTTATAAATGCGCTATAGCAGGGTCAAAGGTTAGTATGCCCTTTGAATCACCCTGAATATATCGCTATGCCTACATCCCAGTCTATTCAGCTTAGTAATAAAACCACAGAACACAGCAGATACAACTGAGCACTTCCGCTACTGCCCCGCCAACGTCAGAAGCGCGCACTATGCCGAGGGGTGGTGATATGCAATCAGTTTAATTGCAAGCGCGGTTTTATAAAATAACAGGCAACGTTACCGCAGCGATACTCACCGTCACCGTTGGAAGGGAGTGGGGTAATTGTCAACATAGTCATGGATGACAAAACACAACCGTTTCCTTTACTCAGTCGCGTAATAAACAAAATATTTAAAAGAGTGTTTCCAGAAGATTGCTGGTTCTTTTCTATTGCATGAAAAGAACACTATATAAACACAAGGCTGGAAAAGCAAAAACAAATAACACTGTTCAATGAAATCTATAATTAAAAAACTAAAATAAATATCACTACAACTAATAGGTACTTCACTTCACTACGATTAGTATTACATAGGTACAAGTAAAATCTTAAAATAACGACCACTTTCGAGCCCTTATTTGGAAATGAGTAAATCTCGAAAACTACTTTAGAATGGCCGTCAATTTTACAATTACTGTAGAGGGGAAGTGTTTATGTTTCCCATGACATCGTCCTATGAATTAGTAGACGGTCCCCCTCAATAACAATAGCGATACGAGTAGGAAGGGGAGATATGACTGGCGTCCATCGTCACAGACATTTATTTATTTACTCAATGGCTCTTTAAACACCGTGTTTTCACCGAAGACATTTTCCCATCGACTATCAAACGCGATGAACAGACTTTTATTTACCTATAACACATGGCGAGTGTCGGCTTAGCGCGAAATAAAACGGTTAATATAATCGCGTGCTATCAGAGAAACACAAGCGGTTACAGAACAGTTCAGCGCAGAGAACTCTCACGTAAAACTTTTCAGACTCTGCAACCGTTTAAGTGGCTTTATAAGTCCGCTTATCTATTACATCAGACACTAACATCGACAGATAGTGAGTTGCAGGAAACTGATTAAGTCTTCGTAGAGCACAGATACGATGTAATAACTTAGTCCTAAAAATATCTAAACATTATAAAAGAAATATACAGTTAGATTGTTTCTTGCGTTTTCTTGAACGGCCTACATACATCAGTAACGATTGGACAGCTGTTAGACAAGCAACCACAGGTAGCTATCTAATCGACTTATCTACAGTTTGTAGTGTACCACCCTTATAATGATAATTCCCTTCGGCCAAGTCCAATTTCAAGGAGTACCGGCTAATGGCCCCCCATCCGCCTGACGACGCGACGCACGCCGCTCGAAGCAGGAACTCGGAACATATCAAAAGTCGATTAGAAGATGCACATGTTCACGTAATGTGGATATTATTATGTTGTAGAATAACGATCTAACCGGCTCCACTGGCATGGTCCTACATAAGAGTTGAAGGAACGGTGAACGCAGTTTTATGTGGATGACCTTTTTGGAGAGTAGTGTTCTTCGCCTGTTCTGTAATTGCCCCGCCAAGTTAATGGCCGTCTACTGGCTCTATAGATGGTAATGTTGCTATTACTTAGTTATGTTTCCTAATGTACTCTTATCTACTCTTTTATTATTACGTAAAAACTATTCAGACATACATAAACATGCACTTGTTCGCAAAATTTACTGTAAAAATAAGTTAATTAATTGTTAGTAGTACTAATTTACGTACGTCATGTCCTGGCTATGACTCTATCTACGTTGCGTGTCCCTCGTCGGGGCAAACAGACGGACCTAATTACAGTTTCCAAGAAACGAATTAATGGAACTATTCATGGGCTCCTCCTTCGAGCTTCGGGGAATGCTGGATACCTGCAATGTAGACCAGGAGATAGCGGCAACAAATAAAACAAGCATATTTTACATATTTTGTTTTTTGTTTCCAAAGTAAGTGAAAAATGTAAGCAAGCCCCTTACAATGAATAGGTTTACAATCAAAGACGTTTTTAATAACACTTAAGAGGAAGTACCTACCTACTATGTATAAAAGCATTTTTATTTGAGAAATATACATAGAAAGAAAAGACACGTGCAAGCACGTGTCGAGCCACCCTGACCCGATTTGACCTCGCATGTATTTTCAAAAGAAAATTATTTAGCATCCTGACCAAACATTAATCAACGTGGTCTTGTTCATTCATTACACTTATTACATGGAACGTGTAGGTAAGCCTAAGATGATTAACGACTTTCTTCTTGCCTTATTCCGATCCTTTCGTGTTAGGGTCCGCTTGCGGACTATTCTGATTTGGTTGTTTCCACTCGCTTGCAAGACTCAACCAAAAGGTAAGGTATGGCAACTACGCGCTGATCTATCGCTCGTTTCTCCAGCGAGCTCTTCGCATACCTAGTCTTATTCTATTTTTTGGGAAGATACGAAGTCGCTTTGTTTGTAGTAAACAATCTACAGACGGCCTGCTGGCTTTTGTATTAGTGGCGTGCCGAGTGACGTCGGTGCACGTCGAGGGACCGGGGGTGGCGAGGGGAGGCGGGGGTC
The DNA here is from genome assembly GCA_905333125.1 of Pheosia tremula. Lineage (NCBI taxonomy): Eukaryota > Metazoa > Arthropoda > Insecta > Lepidoptera > Notodontidae > Pheosia > Pheosia tremula. The sequence continues at coordinate 167,482 of HG995415.1, forward strand.
CAACCACGCCTATCATCCGCTGAGCACCATTAATCAGCGCAAAGAGATGCCACGCACAGCCACGCCGCCGCCGCGCCGCGCCGCCGCCCCACACCTATTGATGAACCCCGATTGAATACAAAATGCCCTGAGAAACTTGATATTTACCGAATTATTCACGCTGTTCCGCTCATGCTGTTGTTAATTATTTTTCACGCTCGAACACCGATCGAAAATCAATCCGTGTTGGCACTTTTTACATTGTACCCGGTACCTAAATAATAACATTCGTAGTTAGCAACGGTAACATAACCGGAATGTATGTCCTACGTACCTATCTATAGAAATACTGTAGACTGTAGAATTCATCACACAAATCTCTGTCTGACATAATGGGCCAGCAAATTGAGACTACAAATCATGAGCTAATTGGTTGCACTGTGCTGCCATCTATACAAACATTGACGCACTACGATAAATGTGTTTCATTCAAGTTTTATTCGTCACTAAACTTTACAGCTACAATCCGGGGAGTCGTCAATAGGTGTCACTATAATACTTGGAAACGTAAATAAATAGTAGTTGGGGTCGAGTCACCTTCGTCCGTAGGAGAATTAAATATCCTCGAGATACCCTACACGTGACCCTGGGTGGTGCCAACTAGGTGACAACTCTACTGGTGGTAGGCTTCGGCCGTGGTTAGTCACCACCCACTGAACAATGCCATGTCGCCAAGCGGCCTAGCCGTGTTCCGGCATGATGTTCGGTGTTGCCATTCATGGATGGCATTCATGGATGGTCAGATCAGCTGCGCTGCATGTGCCTAGTGAATATAGCGTCTCCATCTACTGCCGCCTTCCTACCTAGGCAAGTATGCACCATCGTAGATCTCATCGTCACTTACCATCAGGTGAGATCGAGATCAAATACTTGCCTATAATGTAATAAAAAAAAAAAGAGCAGAACACTACCGGAAATATTTTATTACAGTAAAATTGCATTTAAGCAATAAAATTGGTACATCTAATATCACAGTCACGTAATCATATCGTTATGTCAACAAATTGCTTAGATTAAACACAGGTTTGCTTTCGCAGTCACGCACAAACAAACTAGGTACTTTTATATAACATCCCACATTTCTCATCAATGCAGACCTATGTCATTATTATGATAACATAGCACAATATGAGCCATGATAAATGCTAGCCCGGGCAAGTAGAAACATCACTGTAGCTACGTTAATTAGTCCGTGACGTTTGTGACAATTATTCTAGTAACAGCAAACAGCAACAGCTACCTGCGATTCTGGTGTATTGATCAACAGCGGTCTACTAGAGAAACTAATCACTTACTACTTACTTAGAACGACTGCCACTTAGTCAAAAAATCAAAAGGATTAAACACTTGCACTTTGGGCGATGTCCGTTTCTCTACCACCTTTGATTTGTAGAGAAAAATTCCCCTCAGAGTGGGACTGCACGAATAACCGAGCACTGTCTCATTCCCGGTACACACTTTATCTTCTAGTTCCTTCCACGACGCACACTGTTGGCCCATAAAGGCTCTGTCGTCTATAACGGAAGCTGAGTACATCTTCCACGCTTGGGCGTGATCACACTCTAAACTAATGCTCTTCCCCTGGCATTCTGGATGTTTTCCGCTCACCCCATTCACGTAAACATCAATATGCCCTATAGGCTCTTCTAGTCCTAACACTCCAGAACTAGAGTGAAGAACCTGCACGAACTTCGCGTCACGTTTCTCCAGTCTATATTCGGAGCGTGCAAAACATGGCTTTGCGGGGTCCAGCGCCGTTATCCGGCCTAACTTCCTATGCAATCCTTTTTGAACCAGTTTCCCGGTCATACCTGCCACGTGAGCGCCTAAACTGAAGCCTATCAAGTGTATTGTAGATACAGGAAAACCGTCTCTATCTAAGTTTTTAATGAAACTGTAAAGCAAATGCGAGAGAGGTTTGATGCGCGTCGCGGCTGAGACATATCCTCTGCAGAATGATAGTCGAGTGTCCAGAACTAAGATAACTGAATGTTTTGTAAGCAGTGCATTGACGAGTGCGGCTGAGGATTCGTCGTTAGGCGTGTTCCACCAGCCGGGAATGTACAGCACAAGCGTTGAAGCTGTAGGCACATCTCGCAGTCTCTGATGGGCCTTCGAAACGCGATATTTGCGACTGCTCCCTCTCGTGAACTCCACAATTTGGGTCTGAGGTAACTCCAATGTGTAGGATCGCGAGAATAGAATGTCCAACGGTAGGGCCTCACCTGAAACCAGGAAAATGATTATATGAGATTATTAAATATGTTGATTCTTGCAGCGATGATGCAATCACAAAGTCAAAACAAATCAATACCTACATGACTTGATGAGTGGAACAATAATATTCTGATTGACGAATAGGCAAAATCGATTTGCAACCGTTACGATCTCTTATGTTCATAATAGCAGCTGAGTACCTCATCAATCGTGATGACAATACAGGTCCTGTAGTTAGATAACCTAGGGGTTGTGTAAACCTTAATTGGACTCAAGTATGATGGCATAAGGTATGGTTTTATTTCATCAATAAAAACATAATACAGTAGGCACTGATGCTTCTTGCATTGAAAAACATTGTGTGAAGGCTATGACTTGCAGATTTTTTCTCTGTTCCATGAAAAATTATCACTACTCTATGGAAAATTATCAGTGATTTTTGGACATGTACTGCGCGTATTGTTTCATGTGATGGATGTGTGATGGCCTTACCTTGATCATTCGTTGACAAATATTGTTATACCTTTAAATAAATCTTCTTATTTCGTAATGTCACTTTTTAGGTACTGTCAATATTGTAAGGTACATGAATCCACCTAAATAAAGCTATGAACATTGAAAACATGTAACCAGCTTCATTGAGACTTGCATTTTTTTAATGTAAAATAAAAATATATAAATGTTTCTTAACTGCGCTGTACACGAGTTGCGGACCAGGGTTCGAACCTGCACATTGTTTATATCAATGGTTAAACTTAAATTGAGATAACGGCTACAGACAAGCACAAAACACATACACGTAGCAGATCCGACTTTGACCAGTTCATCCAGGTTTTCGCTGATGAACGGTGGCAAGAGTTCCCCCAGGCTTGAGATGTTGTTATCAGCAGCGACCACCACCAGCAGCGACGCCGCTGCCATCAGCGCTACCGGCGCACGCGCAGCCGTCCTCGCCCGACGCATCGCCGCCACTGCGCCCGGGCTTATGTAACTGCTGTTATAAACAAAACGCTTATGATGATACCCTTGATATTGTGATGCGGATGACGTTTGCAACGGTCGTTGAACGCGGTAACGATGGCGGATAAATCATAATCTGTTAGATCGTTATAATCTATAATTAAACCTATCAAGAGAGGTATCCTTCTAGATTTTTTTGAGTCTAAATATTAATATTTTAGTTTTGTATTCTTTTTCCTGGAATCCCCATTTTCCGGTTGTTTGTCGTCGTCTGCTCTCGAAGACCCACGTAATTAGCTTATCTACAAGCAAATAGGTAATTAACTAAATTTCTTATAAGATTAAATAGAAAAAACAATGTTACTTAAGACGCTTCATTAGCGACTTTGCGATCATTTGCAAACTCGGAAGCCCGTGATTTGTGCCAGTAATAAATAACACTAAATGGTATCAAACAAAAACACTTTATTATGAGGTAAGTACGCAGGAAATTATTTGTAAGCATCATAATAAAGCTCCTATATGTATACTCGCGAACGTAAATATAGGAAATTATGGTAATCAACCATTAAAGATTCCGCACAGTGAGCTACTTGTCTCTATTGATCAAATAAGGAAGTCGCCGCTGAACCGGTTACGGTACTCATCCAAAATTATGTATGTTTTTATGAGGAATACTTATTTACAAATCTATCCTTCCGCGAATAACATCTTTATCGTAAACAAACAAACTTTTGGTCTCCAGCTCTGAAGTGCTCCGGTGTCAGAGACCTGTAAAACGAATAAAATGAGAACTGATCAATTAATTTCTTTAACAGTTCCATCTTAAGAAACTAGGTGAGTACCGAAGTAATCTTTTATGTAAAAAATATGAATATCATCAGTTGTGAAGACGAAACGTATGGGTTCCTCATCTACATCCATCCAATAAGAAGTATTAGGCATAGTCAAATGAATACTTACATCATCTGAGTTTTAAATTATTACAAATAATCTAAAATTGTTTTTTAGAAGTAGGTAGATACGTAAACCTTGATTTTATAATCCTTAATGAGTGATTATTGCTGTAGTTATTCCGGAAATTATACTTGTTTGAACTTAGACTTGAAGCCAGGACCTTTACCCAATAAACTGCGTTCTTTGAATTGTTAATTTGATTTGTCGTAGTGGCATAAATCTACTACTATAGATGGTTTTATTCTTTATCAGCCATTAGTATGTTATATAACACCAAAGAAACCACTTTTCGAGTCATAGGTAGTCACTTAATTATCTTTCATCCGGGACTCATCAAGGGTCGAAACTCTGTTTCCTTGTTGGGTTTGATGGCTACGGCTGGCATATGAGATTAACAGTGGAGTGTACTGCGCCATTTCGTCCGCAGCGATCCTCTCTAATCAATTATGAGAGTGTCAAGCCAATAGCTAGACAACATTGAAAAGATAAGTATTCCATAAGGATGAATGTATACCATAGAGCCTGAGGTTCTTAGTGTAGGTACCCGTGGTTTAGTCTGTGCAAAAAATTCGCAAGTGATTCATTAATGAAGAGTTGAAATCTTGGGCCCCGCGTTACCGCGCATTTAAAGCATCAGTTTAAGCATATTTGAGCATATAGGTGCCATTGTTCGCAACACCGTTACGCTGTCCATGAAACATTGTAGGAGACGAACAGGCAGAGAGTTATGAGGGTTCTTCAATTTATTTAATATCTACTATGCGGGTACCTCCTGCTGTAGCAGAGAAAATTAAAGATGCGCAATAAACAGGTTCCAGGTCATTTCAATTGTTGGCTACACCAGTGAGTAGGTCACGCATGCTTTAATTATTATTTTTGTCTGTTACGTTCGAAGTGCACATTAATTATTATTCATATTATTCTTTCCATGTGAGAGTTAATGGGATTCATTATTACCTACTTAAAGCTATCTAGCCTATATAAACAATAGGTAAAGGAATATTATTAGGTACTTACGTGTTCTAGGTGATTAATACTGGCACTAATCCCGTACTAAATTTCTCACACCACCAGACATCACAAAAGAAATTAACTAACTTCAGCATATAACGACGCTCATGTTAATACTTAAGCTCAATTGATGTATCCTCATAGTCTTTTATAGCTCCTTTGTGTAGCTGCCTCCGTGACGATACGTAAAAAAACGGCATAAGTAAATGAAAATATTCGAGTCATGAAAACATCGCATTAACGTGTTTATTTAATACTAACTCAGCATAAAAACGACCGATTTATTGTGTTGTGGATGTTAAAGGCTCTTGCGCATTAGATAAATGTAATCCAAGAAGAAGCTTGCGCGTGTACAAAGGTATAGCATCAAGGTGAGTTGAAAGAGCACTCGGGCCAGGCCAGAGTGGAGTGAGGCATCAGATGTTGCTTGACTCTCTGGCAGCTATAACGTATAGGTCGCTAACTAAAAGATGAAGCCAGTGACTCGTAGTCTAACGTTATTTGCACTATTACAAACATAAAAAAATACCAGATCGGTTCAGCCGCCCTCAAGTGATGCGCTTATCACCAAGAACTGCAGCTTATTTTCGTAAGACTTCGTCGCCACGATTATTCGTGCGAAGTTGTCCACTACAGCATAATATGCCATCAAGAGCTTGGTCGATGATAGTAGGCATGGTTTCCAGCCGTCGTTGATCGTATCCGCCAGTGCGCAAGGTTCCTACCTAGTTTGAATCTATTCTGGGTGCTACTCAAGTGTAATTGAATGGATCTCATTATTGTTATGACTTATTTACAAAAGCACCGCACATGATATTTGCTTTTCATTTGGCGGCAACGTGCAATTATTTGTCGTGGGCGACAAAGGTCGATGTTTATGTACTTAAGTACAAAGTACGCTACCATACAAAGTAAGCATCGATTGTCCACTGTGTTTCAACTGAAATACGGCTGAATACTGAAACATCATTTGAATATTGAAGACTATTTGAGTCTCCGATATCGTCCACTTTCAATCAATACACCCCTCAAATTTGAGAATTCGTGTGGACTCTATAAAAACGTATTCACTGAGATTTGAGAAGACATTACAGTTCAGAAGCCGTAAGCTGAGGCTCTCCCTTGACTGAGCATATATTATTCAGGTGCTAGCAAAACCATGTGTCTAACTAACACTAATAGCGACGTAATTAATATGGAACCTATATTTGTTATTTCTATTAAATAATCAGAAGAGTAAGCGATAGGGTTAAACAATAAAAACCCAAAACAGTTTAATTGGATTTTTTTTTTTATTACATTATAGGCAAGTATTTGATCTCGATCTCACCTGATGGTAAGTGACGATGAGATCTACGATGTAGCATACTTGCCTAGGTAGGAAGGCGGCAGTAGATCGAGACGCTACATTCACTAGGCACATCCAGCGCAACGGATCTGACCCGCCATCCATGATTGGCAACACCGAACATCATGCCGGAACACGGCTAGGCCGCTTGGCGACCTGGCTTTGTTCAGTGGGTGGTGACTAGCCACGGCCGAAGCCTACCACCAGTAAATCATTTTGCATATTGATTTAATGTGTGTAAGCATGTAAGAGAAATTTAACAATTAAATTGTACTCTACAGTTATCGCCATCGGCCGCTTATCGCTCAATTTACATTCGACGTGACCATCACACTATACAAACAGAAACCATGTCCCACATTTTCGCGGCACTAAAATGCGCGTGCATTTGTCCGTGCAAGCATTCCTTGTGTACGTGAGCTCTCGCTGTGGTTGTGATGACGTTAGAAAATTGACTTATTAAAACATGTTGTAAACATTTGCGGACAATCACCATGTTTGAGCATTCTAATCAAAATTATTTACAAGTCACACAAATAGCCACCCATTATTCAGAATCTTTACACTACTCTACCTGGTATCAATTTGTCGAAATTCATTTTTCATGGGGATTTTAGGGCCCCATGATTTTGATATCGTTTTGAGTAAAAAATAATTACAAAAACACAGCACAGGCTTGATCGCCGAACACAAAATTATCTTCGTTATCCAACAATTGATAACTATTCAGTTCAGACTGCACTTGAAACCGAGAAACAAGCAATTTGGTAATGCAGTGCGGCAATTGAAAAAAAAACCAACTGAATACCTGCTTCAGTTATTTCTCGTGCGCACAACATATTTCATGGTCTGCAAAATAATCAAATTGTATTCGTGATTAAATCTGCATAATCATATTAATCAATGGAATATAAAATTGACCGGAACACTTGCTAGGTGATTCATAAGTCGGTGTATCGGCAAACGACGGGTTGTTGGGTTCTAAGCTCTATTACCGGCGTCAGACGACCCTGTGTCTAATGCCAAGGCGACTCTTAACACCACTTTATTTGCGTCAGTTATGCAAGGCAAACTTAACGTCTGTTTACTTGCACAAAATTTAATAGTCAGAAAATATCTTGGTTTATTAAATTATATGTACCTGTGCAGTCGTGCCTGGTCTGGTAGACCCGCCGATTGGTCGCCATAGAATTTACGATAACCTACTTTGTAAGCAGTTTGAGAATATTATTCGTTTCTCCAACAATTCGGTACCCAAATAGGTACCTACTTATTCTGTGTCCGTGTAATCTAAAAATAAAAACATTGTGAAAATACTCGAGGTCGAAACCTTAATGTGAATAGGGAGCATAAAGCTGTTCCTAACCGAAACCCGTTAGCATAAACAATACAATTTTTTTACAAAATTTTGCAAAAAATTTGCCACCTATAGATTTTTGTGCACTGCCCGTTTTGTCACCAAGCTGTCAGCTGATCCTATTACAACATAAATATACGAAATATTTACATTATCCATTTGTATGATTATCAGATTACCTTACGGTTCTACTTCCGAGGTCTCCCGGTGATCGAAATAAACTATTTCAAATATTGCTTTATTATGTAAATCAATATTTAAAATAGTTTATTATATAGGTATATAAATAATTAACTATGGTTTTAACAAAAAAAAACAACTTAACAGACATATACTATCCGATGACAATTTAAAAATCTTTAAATATACAAGGCTTTGTAAAGCCATTGTAAGCTTCTATAAATTGGGAGCCTTGCTTAGCCAAGGTCCCAAGTTTTAAAGGTAAACATATTTTTCCGTAAAAATCAATGTATTTACCCTTTAATCAGTGAACGGGCAGCAATTGACATGAAAATGGAAAAACAAGCAATTTACGTCGATCAAACGCGCAAGTAAATCATCCAATTGTGGGCAATTGGCCATTTATCTGTTATATCTTAGCTATAAGATGGGGCTCAATGATGGATAGGCTTGTTTCTGACAGCATGAGGTCTAGAGTCGTGCTGTGTTGGTTGGTGGGGGCGGTGGCCGCGGGGCTGGGCTGGGGGAGTCCCATTGTGGTAAATATCTACTTTACTTTATTTCTAGTGTATCTACTATATATATCCATTCCGAAAGGATGGTTGCTATGCTCGTTTTGTCGACAGAATCAGAGTCCATGTCTAACTGCAACTTAGGAATAGTTTCCACGTTTACCTTCTAATTGAATAGACAACCAACCAAAGTGCTTCTTCCTGCGTTCTCTTCGCAATAGTGTTTACTAGATAAGTCTTACCAATCGTATATTATTTGTTTAAACAGCTATTTGAACTATAGCGTAGACCGTAGAGTAAGCATCACAGATCTAAAGCCTTAATTTTAACTACGTAGCCTTACCAACCGGACTCCCTACCGATACCCTTGGGGCTGGAGCTCGGTTCTCATCTAGGCACACTCAACAGCAGGCTGCAGGAGCCGCGGCTGCCGCTGCCCAGTCCCCAGGAGCTGGAGGCCATCAAGAAGGTCGCGCAGATACTCGTCACGTTGGGTGAACAGGTAAGTAGGTACAACGAGCTACTTAGACGCCGACCGTTCCATAACTTACGCACAAATTAGGCCTTAATCGGGCCACCGTCTACTAAATTGGGGCATCTGTATGAGGAAACGACTGGTCATATAACCTCTCAATGTTATCACCAGTAAGCCATTTTCAAATGAAAACATTTCAAGGGCTTCTGCAAATATCCAGGGGAAAATTTATATATACGTAAAAATAAATTACATCGCATTTTGTGCGAATTGGAAGATACGAAAGTGAGATCCACACAAATTCATATTTTAGTTTTTTATAATAGACTAGCTGTTGCCCGCGACTTCGTCCGCGTGGTATTTAACAAAGACAACCGTTGACAACAGCCTGCTCGCCCATTCTGAGCCCGCGGGACGCATTGCAGGTTGTTGCTATCAAACTTAATCAGGCGCTGCGCTGCAACATTGGTTTTAATTTTTTTTCGTGAGATCCTATTTTTTTTTCTAAAATAAAAGTAGCCTAAGTTACTCCTTGTTACATCAGTTATCTGACAGTGAAAGTCCCGTCAAAATCGGTCCAGCCATTTCAGAGTTTACCCGGAACAAACAGACAGACAGACAGACAGACAGACAGACAGACAGACAGACGGACAGACAGACAGACAGACAGACAGACAGACAAAAATTGTAAAAAATGTTGTTTCGGTATAGGTAACGTGTATACATCCAAATGCACTTAGTAAAAAGCGGTTATTTTAATATTACAAACAGACACTCCAATTTTATTTATATGTATAGATTCATTAATTATATTGAGTATGCATGCAAGACTGGTTATTCTAAGTTACAAACATTTGGTAGGTAATACCGGCAATAATAGGCGAGCCGCTGCCGCCGCCGCCGCCGCGGCCTCCCAGCTGCGGCCACAACACCAGCATCGACGTGCCTAATGACCCCGTCAATGACAAACAGATAGTGTGATGTATTTATTATTTTTCATTAGAATTGTTACCTAATCATTGTTAAAGGTTATTGGGGTGCGTGTTATGTACATTGCCGGTTTTCATAATAAACAAAATATTCTAACAAGAATGGAGTCTTTATTTTTTCTACTGGGCTTTTAGTTTTTTCCGAGCCAGACACATATTTTTTTTAAATAGAGGAATGTCGTTGGCCTTCGTACTTTTGACAGCTTCACCGGGTAAGGGGCCATCCATAAATTACGTCACACGAATTTCATGAATTTTTGACCCCTCCCCCGTCTTTGTCACAACTGGTCACATTTGTGAGATGTCACAGTGTGATGTCACATAATTTGCAATTTTACATTCAGAAATTTATTAAATTAAAACGCCAGTGTACCGAAATTGTTTTTATTTCCATTGAAATTATTTTTCAATAAAATTAATCTATACATATAAATAAAACTGGAGTGTCTGTTTGTAATATTAAAATAACCGCTTTTTACTAAATGCATTTGGATGTATACACGGTACCTATACCGTAACAACAATTTTTACAATTTTTGTCTGTCTGTCGTCTGTCGTCTGTCTGTCTGTCTGTCCGTCTGTCTGTCTGTCCGTCTGTCTGTCTGTCTGTCTGTCTGTCTGTCTGTTTGTTCCGGGTAATCTCTGCAATGGCTGGACCGATTTTGACGGGAATTTCACTGGCAGATAGCTGATGTAACAAGGAGTAACTTAGGCTACTTTTATTTTAGAAAAAAAATAGGATCTCTCGAAAAAAAATTAAAACCAATGTTGCAGCGCTGCGCCTGATTAAAGTTTGATAGCAACAATCTGCAATGCGTCCCGCGGGATCAGAACGCGAGCAGGCTGTTACCAACGGCTGAGTCTTTGTTAAATACCACGCGGACGAAGTCGCGGGCAACAGCTAGTTATATATAAAATAATCAATTTTATTTTTTTTCAATAGTTGTAGGTAATACTTAGAAATAAAATATTATATTTAAAAAAATTGTGATGTCACAAAATTTGGGACCCCTCCCCGCCCCCTGTCACACAATGTCACACTTCGTGGACCCCCTCTCTCCCCCTTAACGTGTGACGTAATTTATGGATGGCCCCTAAGACCTGGAGATAAGCTAATGAAACACGAAATACAATTTGTAGTCTTCTCTAAGTTTTGATAGCCCCATTATACCTGCACACAAATTATGAATAAAATCGTACAAATGAGTAAATTAAATTCAGAAGACGTTAGCATTGGCAGCATTATGATATTTCATAGCTGTTATAAGCAGCTATAAAGGCAGCATCCCACATGATAGAGCGGCGATTGACGTCTCAACTCCTTACGATTTCCTAAGATGAGCCCTAAACCGAGAGCCCTGCCTCCTTATTATTTTTTTAATGAGCCCTGTCAGGCTTTACTTTAATTTTAAACGAAGGGACTGCCGCCCGCTCTACATGCAAGATTACAGTAGTATAACGAAAAATCTGTAGCTAGTTAAACCACAATTTTGGGTTTCTGCCTAGCCTTACGTTTGCCATGGATGTCAGAAGGATAGCCCTCCAAAGCACGGAGTGGGACAGTTAATGTTAATATGTAATTTGGCAACCGGTCCGATTATGTTCCGCGCTCGTCTGCCTAGAAGCCGTTAAACTTCGGGCCGTGGACAGGAAGCCTAAGAAAATAGTTGTCGTAGTCCACGTTTATATTAACTGGTCTGATAAATTACCCTCTGATGTCGTAAGGTTATTTTGCTAACCCTAAGCGAGGACATGATAATAATTTTAAGATTTGTTTTTAGTAATAGATTGCTACTTTTTACTAAGTAGGTACCTACTTTCTGTAGTAAGTACATGGATTAGTATAATTTTCTTGAAATAAGTACTTTGTATACTTTTACATGTAATTATTATTTTCTTATGTCTATACGATACGGTTACGGTAAATAAAAAATGTATTGCAGAGACATCTTTAATCTCTGCTAAACTATATCCAAAACGTTTTCGCCGTGAACTGTGCAGTGAAGTGCGGTGAGTGATGTAAATGAGCCTAGTGTAAGTGCTTTATTGGCTGCAAAGCATCGAATTTATTTACATTAGTCATGTCGAGATGGCGTTGTTTTAAATAAATCTCTGGCGGATTCGTAAGTTGGCGATGTTGTATCGCCTTACGAAGTGATGAGCCCACCTGACGGTGCAGTGAAACATCAGCTCCAGGACACCGACACCAGACACGCCCGTGACTAGTATCCAAATACTGCTTGATCTTGCTGCGAATACATAATGGTAGCTAATGTCAGTTTAATGCATATTTCAAAAAAGCATCCATATTTGAAAAATTCTTAAAAATTAAAATCACGTTTAAATATTTATCAAGCTCGACTCCTCCTGACCATCTGCGAAAGGTGGGTGTAGTACTGTGAACCTCTGCCTACCCCTTCATGGATTACAGTGTTGATGGTGTGTGGTCTTCCTCATCAGATTTCACGAGTTATGCAAATGAAGCCTTTAAAGCACTACACCGTCTGAATCTCCCAGAAGCCTGCACCCATCGGACATTAAAAAGTTAACAGCTACTACTTGCCAATTAATTCTGAGGAGCGCGCGTTGGTTTCCACGACGTACCTCTGCTGTTGCTTCGTGTTGTGGAACACGCGGATGACGGTGCTGTTCGCTAGTTGGATACCGGACCTACATTAACGATACTCTAATTTATATCGGGTACCTTCACTTATTTTAATTCTCGCCAGATCACCTCTCTTGGATATATGCTTCATACTCACGACAGATAGTTCTGAAGTATATCTTTCTTCGATACGTAGTCTGAATACGATATTTTTGCGGAGTAGACCAGTCGTTCGCAGTCGAACATGCACTCCGGGCAGTCCAACCCGTCCTGCAGCTCCTCGCTGAGCTCTGACTCCAAGCTGTCCCATGGATAGAGATATATGAACTTTTCTAAAAAATAAATATATTGGTTCACTATTACAAAACAGTTTTCAGACCTAGTGCTGGTGTGTAGTTTATTTAGATTCCCAAAAAAATGGATAGTAGATACCTTTATGTTTATGTAAACAGCTAAGCTCTGACAGGCCACAAGTCGGGTGTTCTGAAGTCATGCTTGGAGACACCAAGGTGAAGGACGTGCAGCCACACAGCGCGGCCATAGTATTGCGTCGACACTCAGTGAGGCACCACGAGAACCCCTTCCAATTGGGAGACCTCTCACGGCAACCACGCTGGAACACCATTGATATTTTAAATATTTAGAAATATGTAAGCTGATATTCAGACAGTAACACCTTATGAAAGATATAAGGCCGTAGACCTAGCCAAAGAAGCTAATCCTGGCTTTCAAACAATTAAAGATTTTTTTATAAGCAGACTGGTCCAGCTAACTCTATGATAAGATAGTTATGATGATCGCCTCCAATAGGAAATGGCACCAGAATATAAAAAAAACTGACAAAGCTTATCATTCAAATATGATGATATCAGCGTACCCTGGTCTCGCTGTATCGCAGCGCATCTCTGTTGACTTGCTGCACGCGAGTTAGCATATTGAAGTACAAGGACGAGTTCCTCGGCATGGGATACATGTGCAATGAGCCATCCTCGAGCAAGGGGTATTGACTACCGTCGAATATCAGCATCTAAGGATCGCCAAAACATTGATTTAAAGTAGCAGTCCCAAGCTGCCCTAAGATGATAAAGAACTGTATTTGATCCTAAAAGCTTACTAGCCCTTTTATAATTTGTACTGGCTTAATATTACTAAATACCTCCATGCCGTATATTGCCCGCCTCATATGAGCGGAGTCCTCTTGATCCTCTTTAACGACTACTCCTAAGCCGAAGTCTTGGCCAACCATGTCGAGAACATACGGTGGCGCATTGACATCTTCTGGCCTAGAATGACAATATGTTTGTTGCTGAAGAGAATCTACTAAGAAATTGTGTTTCGGTTTCTTGTAAAACTCTTAGTCTCATGTAATGGTAATCGCAATACTTCAGAATTACTCCCCGTATAAGCAATAAGCAACCTGTAGATGTGTATAGACAGGCTGGGTATATTTTTAAATAATCATTCCGCTTACGGATGCCAGATCCTCATAGCGCAAACATAAAAAAATATCAGTGCGTTGTGATTGGTTAATCTTAATTTAATAAGCTCTGCAATGCATATAATCGTCTGCCATAAAGTGAAAGACAGAGTGTTACCGACTGTAACAAAGGTTTTAACTGGTATCTAGAGTTGAAGACGCAGCAGAAGCCGAGGGGCGTGACTCTGGCGGCGAAGAGACTGTTGCACGGCACGACATAGCCGCGCCAACTGCACCTGCGCAGCAACGAAGAACACGGCGTGGAGAACTGCACACAATTACTCGGGATTATAAGAAATAAACGAAGAAGAAAATGGAGTAACCCGAGATATTATGTCGTAAATCCTCGCTTTCAATATATACGATAGGCTAGAGTTTCGACTAGATCTTACAATATAAGACCTTTATTAACCTTTCAGCTAATCCCATTTACCTGGAAACGGGCATTTCAATAAAAAAACGACAAATATCAATTTAAGCGATTTAGGAAGCAAGCCCCGGATCTCGTCTTCAAGACGTCGATGGCACACATATGAAGATACCCATCGCCATATAAGGGCACATATTCGATTTATAACCTTCTTCCACCAGCGCTATAGTTTAGGTAATCTCACTCTAAATAAAAGATCAGTAACGTTGAATTCCTCCTCGACGCCATCAGTGAGGAAGCGGATGAAGGAAGGGTCGAAGGGTGGCGGTCTGATCGTCAGGAGCGCACCGTATGCCACCAGCTGCGACTCTATATAGCTCTCGTTGTAAATGTTATTGGTTTTCCTGCAATTAAAACAGAAATACGCAATTATGCCAACCACTAATAATGCTGCATCCATACGTCTATTGTGCATCATGGAACTATTGGGGACAATCAAATTTATAGAATTTGCAAACATACAAATTATTACTAAAGTATAAGGCTTTCTGAAATAAAAGCAGGTGTCCTTTCAGTTGTCCTTAGTTACTGATAACACAAAAACATCGATTAAAATTGAACTACAATGAGTGCCTCTTTATAACCACAAAGCTTCCAAACCTTAACGAAAACAATGCTTTATATTCTCGATCATAAGAGAGAGATCAAAAACTCAGCAGAGGATGACAAACACTGTGCAGAATTGACCTCCGATATCGTACTTGGCCAAGAACTGTGTGTAATTCTTCAGTGATTCCTTGCTGATGATGTTATTGCTGCAGAGCGCGATGGCGGGGAAGTGCATCTCATGAATGGCGTTGTCGGTAGACTGCAGAGACACGATGATGGGCGGAGTCGTGAGGAAGCTGCCCATATGGTACGATATGAGGACGATACCCACTGACAGTATCAAGAGGATTGTAGTGATGTGGAGACGTCTGAAACTGTGTCGTCTAATACATACCAAGCGATTGATGGCTGAAATAATATTGGCATGTCAAAATGTTAAGCAAACCACCTTGCAAACCTTCCAACGTTCATTTTGTGGATATATTTAAATCCAGGCACAGAGCAATTGTTCCATAGCTCTGTAATGGTGTCGACGAAACTCTTTCTGAGGCATATTTCTAAAGTATTCATACGCTTTTGGCCAAAATTCTTAGAACTGGTTACCGCTATTGGTGGCTTTGTCAACATCTTGTACCACAGCTCGGGATCCACGGTTCGCATTTTAAATATCGATACGTCTAATTGTATTACTTTTTCTATTGTATGCCACTATCAAACAAATAACACCTACTCTTTTAATGTCCCACTGTTGAGCAACTATATTAGTTTGAAACTACAGAGTGCAGTACTATTTAATTTATACTGATATGTGCCTACCTGCATTTTATTAGTTGTATGCTACGATATGTGTGTTCTTTCGTGACTGTCCACAATAATGTCAGTATTATAAATAATTAATGCAGTAATTACAGTCGAAGTACTGAGAAAATTAATGTTGCCAACATTTATTTTATAAGTACTTAAGTAGGGATATAAAACATAGATAGAAACGTTTTGGAGTAGGTATAATGAATATTTAACTATTAGAATGAAACAAAAATTATTGGTAACTTTCCTGTATTTGTTATTTAATTACGTAATTTTTTTAATTAAACTAACACACCTGATTGATCATAGGTTAACAGTTATCCGTATATGGTTGTCAAGTATAATTTTACCACTATTTGAGATATTGTGCGCGTTCCAAACAATACATACATCAAATGCTCGTTATAATTACAGGTAAGTAAAAATATCATTCAAAATATATTGCTTACCATTCCTTAAAGGTAATACGTACAATTTTAATGTAAGATATATAATAGATGGTTTATATTAAATATTCACCATGATATAAGTAAGAAATTAAAGCACACTATGTGCCTAATACTTCGGATCAATTTAATTATAAAAAGTTTTTTTTAACGTTACGCAATAGATGGTTTACCAAATAAGGATAATATTGATACATACAATAGAAAACAATTGTTGACGAAATTGTTAAAATAATCCCCCTCATTTAATGAGGAACCCAACACAAAGCGGTAACTTACAAACTAAAGCCTTTGGCGTCACAATACTGAACTAGAAATAAATTAACTTATTCGATGACAAACAAATATTTAGGGAAGATGCACAGATGAGAAAACTAACATTAACAGAGCGGCAGGTGGAATAAATAGTGATGCTGAGGTGTTGCTTCGAGGAATCACTTAAAAATAGGGTACTGAACATTTGTATGTATGTGAATTAGAATATTAGTGGCCGCCGATAGACATGCACTGCTGGACACAGACTTCCCCCAATGACTTCCACACATCTCGCTCCTCCGCCACTCGCATCCACCGGCTCCCTGCGACGCATTTGACATCATCGGTCCACCTTGTGGGGAGCCGTTCTACACTACGTCTTCCGGCTCGTGGTCGCGATCCCAGAACCTTTCTGCTCCAACGGCCATCGGTACTTCGATCGATGAGTTGCCCACTTCCTTCGCATTTAAATTCTTGGAGATATGTCAGCTACGGATCTCCTCATAGCTGATTCTGTCACGTAGCGAAACCCCGGGCATAGCTCTCTCCATTGCGCGTTGAGCGACCTTGAGCTTTCTCATGAGGCCTACAATAGCGACCTCAGTGTCATATGTACTCACTGGCAACACACACTGGTTGTAAACCTTTGTCTTCAGACACTGAGGTAATTTGGACGATTCCTACCTATACGTAGTCCCTAATAATATGAACAGTCACACTGTAGAATTTGATATTTACACCCACTATACTTTAATAAATACAATGAATTGTACTCTATAACTACCGAACATCTAACACAGGATGACTTGGGTGTCGTGATTAGAACTTTCTTTCTAGCTCAAGTCATTCTGTGTTGTCGAGATTTCTACATCGAGTAAGTAGTTTATAACTTTAATAAATACTAAAAAACCTACCGTCATACGGTTTCAATAATTCGATTAGAACTTTATATCTAGGCCTAATGGTCATAGTAGTCCGATACCATGTGTTTTAATACATGTTATCGGCCAAATATTTTAATATTGTTCATTCATTGACAGATCATATCCAATCCACAGAAGTCATTCTCTTTTAAAGTGATACCTACTGAATGTATATTCAACAATAAACTATAAATAGATTACTGTATTTAATGATTATAAACTATATCGTCGTGAATCCGTTTGGTTCGAGACAGTGCTTGGTACCCACCCAAGGGTATGTGCAATACAATATGTCCGGTTGTTCGTGGATGGTGTTCACACGTGCGCGGGCCCCAGCAGGGCGCGCGGCGGCAGCTGTCGTCACAGGTAGGCCACGAAGAGCAACATCGACAGCAGCAGGAGAGACACTCCGCTCACGCCGAGACGAGTTGACTTGGACAGGATGCCCTTCCCTGGACATTGGTAAACATATCGCTTATGTAGAGAGTTACTGTGAGCGAGAACTGTTGACGGCTATTTCATGAATGTCTGTAATTTATCATTCATAATTCATTTAAATCCGATATATTTACAAAACCTAAAAGGTGCTTATATTAGGTACGGACTGCGTCTTACATTCGACTAGATGTTAATTTTTGTTATTATCAATAAACTAACACATCGATATCAATAATACTCCTGGCAAATTACAATAAATATTCCCTTGAGAGGAATCGAACCCTTAACCAACCGGTGTAGTGACTTGAACGGCAAATGATCATACTACTATACCAAGCGGGCTACCGGCAACATTTATCAGAGTTGTAGTTGTGTGTGTGTACTCACAACGCTCAGCCAGTATCCTATTACAGCAACAATCCTTAAGCTTGGTGTACTCGACACAGTTCGGTGCCAGAGTCTTGCAACGCCGGGGCCCGATGTAGCAGGTGTGTGGCAGCCACGGGAACGGCTCCGGCAGGTACTGCCGCTCGCAGCAGCAGTGGTCGGCCAGCACTCGGGTCTCGCAGTACTCTATGTCCCGCCGACTGCACGTTCCGCATCCCATTAAGGTTTCAGGCACTGGAACATAACATGAACTATTGTCAGGATACCTTAGGCTTATCGCAGATGACCTCCCCCCCCCCCCCCACAAAATAGGGTCCTATAAACATCGGAGTATGTATGGCCAACTCTCGCCGACCAAACCGAGTTTTGTCGGAAAAGGATAAAATATACAAGTAAATCGTTTATAGGACCCCACAAGGGCGTAAGACGGATATACGTATGAGTATGTAAGACGGATATTGTTTTCAGTCTCACAAAAAGCGGCCTGCGTTCGATTAGATTTTACTTTCATAATTATTTATTCTTAATTGTTTTAATTATTATTGAAGGTACTTAAGTAATGGGTTGAAAATAATATCAAAAAAGCGATTTGGCTATTCAATATAAAAAACCGCAGTATTCGGCACAAGGCGTGCGAATCCCACGTCACGTAGTCAACAATGGAATGCCGACTAAAACGTCGCCTTGTGGGGACGCGCTGACCGGCGTTAGTAGCTCAGTGAATTTATATTACGTGCCTATTAGTCACACAGCCTTCCTGTCTTATGTACGTGATCGATACGAGTCCAAATACCAGGTTCGAATGAGCCAGACTTTATTAACAACGGACGGAAATAATCCATCAAATCTCTTGAATGAAGACTGGAATCTACTAGTCTATTGTAATAATGCTGTTATCTTCATGCAACCAACGTTTTCTGTTTGCTAAAAATAATCACTTTTCATTAGAAAAACTCTAGAACCATATTCTAATTAGTATGTCAAGGCTAGAAAAGCTCTCGGCTGCTGGCAATGCAACAAACAATCTCTCTAACAGCCGGATTGTCGGTGTAATTGAAACCTGATAAAGCGGGCAGGTAGGTAGCTCGTACAGCTGACGCATGTGTAATGCCCAGTCAGTGTTGCCAGATTGGGTATTTTTTTCGCAATTCTGGGTAAAAATTTTGGCACTGTAGAAATTTTGGAGAAATGAAATTCTTGGAGAAAAATTTGGAGAAAAAAAATAACCATGGAGAATTTTAGGTACTTTTTAGTTATCATTCTTTTCACTCTGCTTTTTCTCTCTATGCTATGTCATACCCCTCATACCAATGCAGTGGGGATGCGTGACGTAAAAAGGTCATTCTGCTGTTTCAGTTTGGAAATTAGAACAGTATTTCAAGGAAAAAATAAGAAAAATTAACCGATATTATCAACTTTTTGCCTTAGGGTAAAACTCAAGCAAATTGTATCATCTTGGAGAAAAATAATTTCAAATTTGGGTAGAAATAGAAAATCACATCTGGCAACACTGTGCCCAGTTATTGATCTAGTCGAGATCTGTGCCTATAGGTAGGCGGGTGTGACATGATGTCTAGGAGATCTAGGTCTGTGGGGATTTTTTGTTTTTTAATATTTATTCAATTTAACTAGAACACTATAAGGTTTTGAATATATATTAAGTAAGTCGATGTTTTTGAGCCAGACAGGCAGTGTTCTTCGTATACCACATATTTTATTTAGAGCAATAATTTCACAGCTTCAAAGTATCGGACTACAACCTTTATTAAGATCAATTCAGAAGCTAAAGATCCATTCCGGAATCATAATAACTTACTGGTCATTATTTGGAATTATATTAATAATTCAGTAATACGGCTTACGTATTGTTGCATACCTTAGTCGGAAAAAATGCTATAGTTTTGTAAACTATCCGCCGTCCACGTATCTATATCCGTAGAGGTATATAAAAACTAGCGGATACCTTCCACAGAGACCGTGACGGGGACAAATCGAAGGTTGAATTTACAAAAAACTTATTAGATTTGTTTACTTGTCCGTGACAGATTAATGCAACAAAAGATTGTGCACAACAATACATAAATGCCGTTCAGTACCCATATTCTTCCTATACTTCACACTAGAATTCCGACCTATAAAGCTGATAATAATACAAGTGTTTGGTCTTCTACCTCCTACAGTTTGCGCAACGTTTTAGGCAACGTGGACCTCCTGGGCTAAGGAAGGTTTATAATAAAATCGTTATTATTCAGAACGTTTAAACATCTGCTGGTATTTCGCCAGCCATATGTTGTGGTAGGAACTTTCAATATGGTGAATTCAAGGTTATGTATCATCATGATGGTCCAGTTCGCTATTTAGATGCTACTTCCTTTTACAATGCGCTTTTATTACAGGCTCATATTACAAAACATAAAAAATAAACCGTCTCTGGTGTTTTATGATGCTAATTGATTTGCAAACCTCCGACTGTTGCGGTCGCATGCAGTGCAGAGCATGGATGGTATCCAATGTCACCAGACAATGATGTGGCGTCCGCGTCCACGCCCCTCAGGCCTTGACCAGCGGTAGGACCACCACTAGTGATTACATGTGTAACTCTTGTACTGAAGGTGGCTAAGGTATAATTTTGCGACCATACGTTTCGCATTAAAAGAATGATAAAAACCACGTACTCTTATAACAACATGGTTAATTACGAGTTCAAAGTAGGATGTCGTCAGAAGTCGTTTATGCATCGAAAATTCAATTAATTATATGTAGGTGTACCTACGTGTACCTGTCTCAAGAGATAGGATTTCGATATTCTTCTACAGTCGCTGAATACGAGAGAAAAACAAAATACACCGGTTACTAGTGTAATTGTATTAATATTCAGTAGGTGATGAAAACCATTTCACCTATAGATTCTTCTCTTCAAACGGTTTTATTTATAGACACATAGAATATTGTATTGATTTAAACGGATCCAATGTGATATCACAGATTTTAACTATAAAATATAGGAGTAAAGTTTAAATTCGTAGCAGACTATTTATTACAATTTAACCAATATTGTAAAACATTGTTCAGTTGGTATTCATTCTGTTCAGCGTTGTAGTATAGTAGATCAATGAGCGATATCGTTCCGCTTTCAGTTCCAAAGACTTGCCTCGTTGACAGACGCAATTGATGGCCGTAAACATGTAAGCCAATCATTTTATTATTCTAATTAGAAATATTACAAGTGTTTATTTAGGAGCTATTATGTGTGCTTTTAATGTGCAAATACAAACTCAATGTGTGTGAAATAACGCATTGGTACTGTACCTACCGCTTGGTTTGTAGATTTGAAAAGCCGCTTCGTATGTTAGTTCACAACCCTTAAGTTTAAGTGTTAAGTGACGTAGGTAATGCGCTAATTGCAGGAGAATAGATACTGTTAAGAGTGAAACCACCCACGGCTCTGTGTAGAGACGATAATGATTTATAAATAGTTCATTCTTCTGGACACGGCCAAGTTCTAGCTTCGAATCTTGTGATATTTAAAGTATATTTATATTGAGCTACATCAAACGAGTACCTACAAAGAAGTGGCTAATACAACTTATAACACATCAATCGTACGGGAATGAGTAATATTCAAAAGTAGCTAATGTAAATAACTGCATACCGCCCCTTACGTATTTAAGCGAATGACGTCAGGCTGTCTACAAATATTCTATTCTGTATTGTGATGGTTTCATACAATATGACAAGCAGACTAAATAAGTACCTACGTACTAGTAATTGATTATAGTTATATATTCCACAATATTTCAATGGTAGCTCTAATTAGACGTAGTTTAAAACGGAATGAATAGCATATTACATAATAAGAGTTATGTCAAAATTCAGTATTGAATATAAGTTTGATCATAGGTCCTACCTCGGCGCCCGAAACGAGGGTTGTCAGTGACGTTAATCCTTGCTAGAACGACACGATCATAACAAAAAATACTTTGAACGCGCTCAGTTTAATCTGGGGCTCTTGAAACACATCACCACGCGCAAAACACCATCCTAAATAAACTCAGCGTGTCGCAACCACAATTGCTTGAGTGGATTCTCTAATTAAGAACCATGAACTACGTTTGGCAAATTGACCGTAATCGGACCTCACGACTTGGGATTAAAAGTAAGTCCTTAGTTTTCGGTTCATAAGGCAGAATACATTGAGCTGATATTATGGACCTTATCTTTTTTTATTAAAATGTCGTATGTAATACAGGTTGAGGTAACACCAGAAACAGTTAGGAAACCGTTTGAGGATGTTATTACGTGGATAACTATTGAACTTTAATAACCGCCAGTATTACAAAAACTAGATAGTAAAATAAACATTAAGCTCGTCGATGGTCCCATAGAAGAATGAGTAAGCGTTGCAGCGTGAACCGCTACATACTAGATGCTACTAGGTGGTTTATTTATAGCAATGACTTTGGTTGATTGGACAAGAGGTTTTAACTTACAACAATGCTTTTCTAAAACGGGCATAAGCTGTTGACATAATATTGGCTTTACTAGTCATTGGAGAAGAGAAGAATATACGAGAGCTAACCACCCTAGTTATTATATGCTCTAGCCATAAACGGTTCTTGCCAAACATGTGTTGACCAGTAAAAATTGGCTAAAGTGTACCTTGATGCTGCGTTTAATGGATGAAGGAGTAGCATAGGCAGTGATTACCGTGTCCGTATCATCATATAGCTACTGATAACATCGTGTGCAACAGTAGTGGTCAATGCAATTAAATGAAGACGATCCGTCATTGACGTGACACGCGACACCTGAGCACGGGGCGCAGTCGCACGCTGCATGTGCGTACAATATTTACAATAATCCAATAGAATTTATTTAATAACACCGATCGAATGTTTCATGCAATAAGGGTGAATGAAATAAGAGGGTACAACATCGACAACGATAGGATAGTCACAAGAGCGAGGTCTCATATATTTCGATGGTCACACATGATTCACGAACCCGCTCCGGGCGCCTAATCATATAATCTCGTAATAGCGTCACCGGCGATTAATTAGTCGTTGCGATTAATAGTCGCGCGCCCAGAGCATCTGCTATTACCACCTCGGCCAAGGTTAGCTCATGAACACGTGGGCACTGTAATTGATTGAAATCTGTAGTTTAGCAAGACATGCGTAATATTGGCTGTAAAACTGATGTAATGACGACCAAGGAACAGTTATCAGTTTGATCTCAAAAATTACCCACGACAATTTACAAACCTACTTAGTTATTAGGTTCTTATGATGTTCACTCACCGGTATCTAAGTCCAGTTCTCTGGCTGCTTTCCTGGCAGCCGAGGTGGACACGTCATGCTCTACGAAGTACTCCTCATATTGCAGCTCCAGTTCTTCCCCCGCCCACTGCTGGGTGTCCTCGCGAGTGCTGTTCACGCGACCTGTGCCCACGGACTTGGAGGCTGCTGCGTGCCGGACCTGGCAGTAGGACGTTTTGTCAAAACATAAAAGGAAGCTGGCATAGTATTGAATAACAAACTATCAGTCATTGTGTAGAAAGCCTCAAAATATGACCGGATTACCACTTTATTACAGCCACTTGTGACAATAAAAGGTATGGTAACCACCATTCCACCACTCGAAGAGTTTGATCGTATGTGAATGTAAATAAAAGCTTTGCTCACCAGGACTTCGGGCACCCTGAAGATGAGGTCGGCCGGTGCGGCGGGCAGCAGCGCCAGCGCAGCGCAGAGCCACAGCCAGGCCGCGCCGCCCCCGCCGCCCTCGCCCCCGCCCCGCCGCATACCATCGCACCACCGCACACCCACCGCTCCACTGCCGAACCACAGGACAAGAATAAATAATACATATGTCATGTCGACATGCCTTTGGAAAATCTAACTGCTTTCGAATCCTAGTAGGAGCAAACATTGTGCGATGAGCACGCACACTCAAGTTATGCATGTTTGATATTTATATATACTATACACATATACTGAGACCGCCCTCAGCCCATTTTGCGATACCCATAATACATTCAACCTACACCCACAGCATAAAACAAGTTAGTTATTACCCGTAATTAATGGAATAGGTACCACAGGTACCGACTCGTAGTACCTCAAAGATTAAATCAACGATGTAGAGTTCTCTGCACATCTGCACATTACTACCTCAGGCCCTTAGCATTGTTCTCCTATCCTGCACCATTAGTCTAGTGCATGTTACTTTAATGCGGCTGTTTGTATGCTGCTCGGTCGTGGCCGCGGCGCGAGTGCACTACCAAGTGTTAAGAAAGGTTGCAATCTAGTGAGCGTGTTGGTATCTTGTCTTTGGAGTGCCTACTGGCGGTATGCTAGGCGGTCTATAAAGAAATATACCGCAGGAGAAACCGAGCAGGTAGGATCTGGACACCCATCGCTGGCAATACCCAAAAGGTAAGGAAGTTTGTCGTTGTCAGCATTCTTGAGATATTTTTGCTAGGTTGGTCTTATTTCAGATGAGATGTTCGTTACGACGTGATCAAATTGTGAAGGATTTTATTGCATATGTTAAGAAATCCTTTACAAGAGAGCATGAACATATTCTTTATAAACATCAAAGGTACGAATATATTCTGTGCGGTATCACCTAAATATTTCTCTTGTACGTGATTAGAATTTGATGCTCGTGAATTGGAGCTATAGTTATTGGGTCAATGTGCTTTAAGGGCTTGAAACGCGTCTACGTCGATCAAAGTGAACACCGTTACCAGTACTGTTACTTCTCATAACTTGCCAATTCTTGTTAATTTAACTCTATATCAGTTCAGTAAGAAATTGAATATTTATTACGAAGGTGATGTCTGTTAGCTATAGGCCAGAACATTGTGCATAGCGACCTTCAGTTGTAAAAAAATGCGATCGACTCACGTAAAAGTAACTCAGAAAAAATCCAGATGCTAGTTACTCCCATACAATGTGGCAATTAATAAGCCAAATATCTATACCTATTCAATATAAATGTAGTGGTAATAACTAGAAAGATGTCAAGGTTTAGAAAACCATTTTCAGAATAACCTCATTAAAACAAATATGATAATAAATGTTTACTAGGCACAAACCAAAGGTATGAAAATTTGTATGCAACGGACCTAACGTTTTAGCAATATTTATATACCACTAGCATCTCATATATCCCCTGCTTATAAGCGTATCTCTCGAGTTTCATCACTATGCCGCTGGCGTGCCAACAACGGATCTTTAGTAATTCCTGAAAGTAATCCCGCACTGGCCAGCTTTTATCTCGCTGCGTAATCCATTACTCATCCACAGTTTTTATGTGGACACGATTTACGACATTTTTAAGTGGGTGGCGATGTGTTGCGATCTGGCATAATGCGGTCCCAAGGACAGGCCTATAAACTACACCACTCAAACATCTATAAAAATATCAATAAACAATAATGATAAGTTTGTCGTAAACTAGATGTTCAAGGCGAAGCTTCTTTGTTGTGTGAAAAATGGATATCAACAACCTGTAAATAGATTTTTCAGTGTTATTCTTAACAGTTCGCGATTCGTTTCTTTCGATTCTAGTTAAGTGTTGGCCGAGTCAAATTTAGCTGGTTAGCTTTAACTAGTCGGATAGTAGATACAATTAGGATTGACTTTTAGGGAAAAACATGGAGAGAAACCTTTTAACATATTTTTCAGAAGTAGTGCATATCGTTAGTTTGATAAATAACTTATAGATTTATATAAGATATAACTCATTTAGAGATGAAAAGCACAATGCGCACGCGCAGCTTTGTAACTAAACCTCGCGCGGCGCGGCGCTTCCTGTTCCGCTGCGATTCACGCCGCGCCATAGTCATAGCCGTGGATTTGTTAACTTTATTTATTGTGGTTTAATGAGGTTTCTTATGTCAAACACAATGCAATAGTACGAGACTGGATTTAAACTGATCTGATTGATATTCAAATGAGTCTACAGAACTTTATATTTGCGGTTCTTTGTATGGAAAAATCTTTAAATACAAACGCATTTTTTTACGTCTATGTTGAAGCTTTTAAAAATACTGCTACACTTATTTTAACACTACATACATTAACAATGAGTGAGGCTCATTGTTAATTCCTTATCTATTCTTGGATGATGAATTATATTGTTAAAATAAGTGTAGCAGTATTTTTAAAAGCTTACAAAATCTTCATTACTTATATGTGATTTTACAAATAGAAAAGCATCTTCAAAGTTTCCTCACTGTATCGTTCTTTCGCGTTATCGGCACATAGTACAAAGCTATATAGAAGTTTGGCGCCAACCCGCTCCGTTAACTGATAACTTGGTTTAATCTAAACAAGAACGGAACACGGTTATCAGCGCTTACCTAGAGTATAGCGCTAACTGTTTTTAGAGACGGACTGAGAGGCGTAGCATGATAAGTGGAGAGTCGCTTTTTTCACTATTTAAAATTTAAGCATTTTGGGTTTAAATAAGATGTCATAAGAGGAGGCATTGGAACTTGGAACATCATACAGAGTCCTATCAATTTTCAATTAACATATCCCGTAGCCTAAAGACCATAGATACTACAAATGGATGTATTTTATTTTGTTTTCTACGTAATTGACTTTTTTTTCTTAGAAAACTAGAACACATTTTTATACCCATCAAACTGCTTTTTCATCTTAGATTCTACGAAATGAATTTGATAGACGAGTGCAAAAAAACATCAATAACACTCCGGCTAGTTTGATTGTGGCCCAATTTTCTGTTATTAACGGTACACAATAAAGGAGAACTGAACAGCTGTACTAGCTGTTCAGTTTTTTAGGTACAGACAGACATATTAAGCTAGACAACTTTTCTCAACACTTTAATTTTTTCTTATCAAGCAAATACTGTTAAGTGCAAAAAAGGTCTATTTTGCGTTTGAGGCAACGCAATAGACTATATGTAAATATCTGTAGTAAGAAAAGTAAATTAAATGTTCCTACCAAGACCGATCTATATCATTGTAACTGCGTAGATTATCTATTTACTTATTTTGTAAATTATAATACACTTACCTAATATTAATAATAAATAACATGAAGAAAGTACTACAATTAAGATTCTGCTCATATCGACCCTGTGACGCTGGGATATCGTTTATAAGATAAATCATGCATCCGCTATGTCACGGAGACCAGCCAGCTTACAGATCACGGTCCATTGGGTCGGAAGGTGCGCCGGTCAGACTGGCCAGCTGCCGTCAACCGTGACTCTGTTGTCTGCACTCAATTACTGTTCACTGTACAATATTATATTAGTCATTAGCCGTGTTCGGACCAACCGCACAACCTCGTGGAGCCCCGATGACTCCGCGTCGTCTTCTGTTATTTCTTGTTACGTTACAATGTTAAATGCACTATTGTATTTTATTTTCATTGCTATAGTCGAAGAAAGCTACTTATAATTACAACATTATTTTAAAAATGAATTCATTTTATTTTCGTAATAAAAATCCACAACCAAAACGCGCCTATCGTACATTGACCTTCAGACGAGAGGTCGACGCCCCCGTGCACCCTCCGAAAAGGGTCCGAAGTCGGGGCAGGTGGGTGAGGGTCCCCCTGGCGGCGAAAATAGGTCACGGGGCTGAGTGTTAAGAAAATCGGGGTTCTCTTAGCTTGTAGTTATTTACTATAAAATATTACGTTTAATAATGTCACAGGCAAATATACAATTTGAGATTGCAAAAATCCCTAAAGGATTTGATTGGGTTCCTGATTGTATAATCCTGCGACAGGCTCCATGGAGGACATTGAAATTCGCACACTTATTTTCAGATCAACATAACCTATTTGCCTTCAATATCGTTGCCCGATATTTTCTGTTACTATCTTGTATGAATGTACTTCGATACCATAGTTGAACGAGCTCTACATAGTCTATAGCAATACAATACAATACACAAGGTATTCTACAAACAGCCTTTAGCATATATGAACGCTATCTCCAGTTTGTATAAGTCTGTACAAACTGATGGAGAGCCACTTCCGGCCAGCTGGCGAGGCGGGGCGGACATAATGCTTCATTCACAATGCTTGCGCTGAATGCAACAAACACTACCTAGAGTTTATGATGTGCGAGAGTAGAGAAATAATAGCTTATTCATATTATTTACGTAGACTACCTGACTCTCCTTATGAATTCCTCGGAAAATATGGGTGTATGTCGGAGATCTAAAGTTCCCTGAAAATACCTAATACTGAAATTTTTAACAGCGGCACAACGGAGCAGCACGGATGAATACATACCTGATGTATTCATTCAAACTAAAGTAAAAGGCAAAATAATGTCTGTTAGCTGTGTATATAACTCAAAATATTGAAGTCACGGGATTGTGACTCTGCGACCCCTCCCCTACCCGTATAAGGTGTGGCTTTGCAAATTTACTTTGTGATACGTGGCTTATCTACACAACGTCGAGTAGGTATTCTAAGTGTCCTGCCTAAAATTAAATAGCAACTCATAAATTCAAACTTGTTTTAATTCATTTCCCTGAAACTACCTACCCGCGATCTTCAAACTGCGAGATATACCACTGAGGATGTTTTGGTATTTAATATTGAAATAAACAACGTACAATTTACCAGTAAATGGATACCTACCAGTTTATAATAAATTATTGCTCCACACATTAGTAAGGATTTGGTGATATGGTGCTTATGAATAAGTCACGAACTTACAAGTTAAATTATACGCATTGTAGTGTAACGTGTGACCCCCAAAAAGTACCTTGGTAATATGTTACGCCTCTCAAGGGTGTCACCCTTGAGAAGCGTTGTGTAAACCAAACCAAGAAACCAAATTTTTCATAAATTACAATTAGCACCAGCCCACTCTACACTGTTCTGTTCGGAATTGAAAATCAGCGGAAGCATTTAGATAAATTGTAAATAATGCAATCCTCGAGATTCATCCGTATAAAAAAAAATCTCGGCTTAATATGTTCCATGCAGTTTGACATACTCTGATTGTTTAACTGTCAGGCTTGAGCTACACGAACCATTGACCGGTAATATTAGTTTGGTTAGGAACGGGAAGACCACAAAATGATATATCCTAATAACTCGTCACCTCCAACCGTCTACTAAGGTCATAACGACACGGCCTCTGGTAAACCTTATCATTAGGTATTCGCACGGAATAGAGGAAATCCTTCTTAATAAAACGAGACGATTGACTCAAGTGGCATACTTAGCGACTTACCTATACTACATTTTCTCATTGCACGTTAATGTAAGTCTTATGCCTGCAGACACGCACATTACATATCATATTGTAAGACAACAGGACTATTTTAGCATAAATTCTGTGCCGTGTGTTTTGATCCAGGTAATTCTTTTGTGTATATTGTTGGTACTTATTAGTATAAGTACTACCTTTGTGAGCAGTTTAACAGATATCTCAAAACATCTAATTGGTGGACCTTAAAGGAGAACTACGTTACATTGGATGAGACGACTAAAATGGAAAGAACTCGAATGCAGATCTTAACCAAACTCGAGGATCTGCAGACAAGCGTCCAACCAAACTGCTTAGTCACTTAAAACCGGTAGCGTGAAGGTACAATAACCATTGAACCTATAGATAGAGCAACTCATTAGCACACAATAGCCGAGGAAAAACTAATGTCATTCGCCAATCGGCGCGACGCAGCGATCGGCTTTCTCACGAAACTGAGCTGTTACCAACTATTGCTCAATGCGTAACTAGGCGAGGCTAGGTCGGGTGGCGGCATTAGTGTGAATTAATTTTAGGGAATTAAAACAGCCATGAGAATGTTTGTGATATTGATTTGCCTACCACGTTTCAGACTAATAATAGATTATTAGCATAGCAGTATCCACAGATTCTACGTGGATCAATACATTATTATATAACTGTTTACCTCTTTTGTACTTACCTTTATTGGATAGCATCTGACAGCGTATTTACTGGTGATATGATCGGTAAATACGCGAATTGTTTCGATACGGTTAATGTTCTGCGAAACCTCCTATTAAAAGCAATGCCATCATGGGACTCGTCGTATCCCAATTACGTATTCCCCATGGTGGCGATGGTTCATTGCTATTCGGTGTGTACTGCCAACGGTGTTGTGACATGACGTGAGGCTTTTGAAAATCTTTTCATTCTGGGAAACAGGTCGGTAGAAAAAAAATAGGCATTTTGAGTTGTATGACATGCGCAAGGACTTAAACGCGGTGACTATGATGGTAAACTGTCCCAATTAACTCCACTTACTGACGACCTGATAGGCACACCAAAGCTAAAAGTTTAGATTTAAAGCCTAGTAATAAATCGATCATATAATTCTTCAAATGTGCCCCTCACGATAGAAATGCAAATTACCTAAAAACTATAACCTGAAGTTACTGCTGTAAGAATTTCTTTGAATAAATTTTAATGATTCGATTTGCATGCGCCCCGATGAATTTATTTTTATAAAGCGGATATTGAGTTTTTATCAATCGAAACTCATTTGCATTGCAATTGTGTAAATGTCTGATACAACACTATTCAATGGCTTCAAGTTCTGTACTTAGCTATATTCATGTTTTACAATTACCACCGATTAACAGTCGTCCGCCAACCCGCACTGGGCCAGTGTGGTGGAGACTATGGCCTAATCCCCCTCGCATTGAGGGGAGACCCGTGCTCAGCAGTGGGACATGAAAAAGGGCTAGTATTAATTAATTTTGAAAAAACGGTCGCCTGAATCAACCAGGTCAGAGCCAATTTGTAGTTAAATTTTACTGACACCAGGGCTCTGTAGATTTTGGTTGGTAAGGTTGGTAAGGTGCCTAGATTCCTACTGAATAAATTAAGTACAATCCTAAATGAGGGGAACCTAACGCCTTTGACACACGCGATCATAATAACGATGTTTATCATAAAAATAACGATGATTAGGTTCTACTAAGATTTGAATCTGCCCTCCGCTAGGCACTATTGTGTTTAATCTATGAGGCGCTGAATCAGGGGTTCGTGTTGTGAAATTGTAAGGTCGCGAGTAGTGGTTGGACAACTGCCGTTCGTGCTGCTAATCAAACCAAGCGTCTTTCAGCTGTACGAACTAACAACTATACTTATAGGTTGCTATGAATTCATATTAAAAAAGGTACCCCCATATTTATAGACCTTTTATATTATCAAACGTCATATACTACTGCGCAAAGCAAAACCCTTGTGCGAATTTCTATACGTTTGATAAAAATAAGAATCGTCTATAACTTCGGGGGTTATTTGAAGAATATAATGTGCTTTTGTAGTTATGGCAGGCACTTTTTCATCATTCATCAAAATGGGCCTAAACACTAATGTTTAGGCCCTACGATAGAACATAGGAAAATAAATACAGCACTAGACTGCTAATATCATAACTCTTCCTTTTGGCTTTGCCCAAGTTGGGTAAAGATTGTAGAAATCGTCTTCCTGAAAACGGACTCAAACCAGAGTCTTGTGCTTAAGACTTCTAATCAGACCTACGTATGTTGTTTGATGATTTTGTTGTTTTCAATTAAGTTCAAAAGACTTAGAACTAACTTAAATATGTTTCAATCTCCCGAAGTGTTTTATACCTACACTGATAGCAACATTACTTTGTTCCCTTCTAACTGAATTGTGCCAATTAGATAGAGCCCGTAGGAGTTAAATGCGAAACTGCCGCCGCGCAGGGCATTTAACAGCTGGACCGAGCTAGTTTGTGTTACACATCTAAGTATCGCCTAGTTCCATCAATTATTACATATCTAAGATTGAAAAATGAGTAGCACTTAGGTATAAGGTAATAAGGTATGTGGTATTGTGGTAATAGTTTGACTAATTAATTCTTGAATGAATAACTAACTAATGATAGTAAAATATATACTTAGCCGGGAGGGAAAACCATTTAACCTCAACTTAGTCGTTATAACGTTTTCTTTATCATTAGGTAAGTGTACTTTACATATTTTTAATAAGTATTAATTAGTAATACTTTACTTATTACTTATTAAAAGCCATGAAAAATAATGGAGTAATGATGCATCAGTGGTGACGAAAATGGTTGAAAACCAGTTAAAGGGCAATACCCAATGATTTAAGGTGGTTTTAATTGTTTCCTTATATATTATTCCATGTAATTAGCGCACCAATCATAAATGAGAAAGTTCTAACATATTTCTTTTTAAACATCTGAGGAAACTAAGAAATCCGCGATGAATGTAAAAAGTGCAATCACAGTTGAAACTTGATCGTGAAAATGAAACTGACTTTATTATTTACGCTGGAGTAGATCTATTGTTCAGACTAAAAGGATTATATTTTAAGAAAAACAAACGGTGAATTATAGAATGTTTAAATTTGGGTAAGTAGTTTTCGTTTGTCGGATGGGTCCGGAGAAATGGGCAAAATTCCTAGATGCAAGCTGCATATGGTTATGGGGAGACCTTTGGTCAGCAGTGGGACGATAGGTTAACAAAAAAAATGTTTATAATACCTAGCCAGCTATGTGACGAAAGATTGTATGAAGAAATTGCGAAAGAATGCGTATGTGAAACACCAAATTGGTTAGTGCATGCAAGTATCAACACAGGGAATTTTCGCGCGTAACCGAACGAGTATTAAATTTATCTATATCAAATCTAGAGAAAATATTAATGAATTCGCATAGTTCATATTCTTCGGCATAATATAAATACTATTCGGAATCCTTGTTGTTCGTAAATCATTACTTAGGGCGCCACGCATCAAGAATTAAACACTCGCCCCGCTCGAGTGTATACTAACTATACTATGTTATAGCGATATGTGTCTAAAAGGGCTGTGGGGGATGAATTTGGCGACGTCACATCCACTTTAGATATACCTCAGTCTGTGCTTTATGATGTTAGGAATAAAAATCGTCGATCTGTTTTGAAACCATGTCTATTCATGTTGGATGTTAATAAAATAGAACGTTTGTTAACTAACTGGAATACTTAATAATTCCGTAAAAATAACATGTAGTACTATTGTGGAAAATAAAATTTAATTACTTACATTTTGCCTGCAGGTTCTTCAAAACGGAAAAAAACTTTTAGGTATTTAAATCTTAACACTAATATTTTCCCATTCAAATTCACAACACCCAATTAAATTAATCAGGTGTTACAGTGAGTTATTCGCGATTTTCGTTACGACTACAAACTGTGAATGACTCGGCGAACTGCGAATGTACGTAAACAAAGGTTTTGCTGGTTGTCGCGGCACGCATGCGCCGCGGAGAGCGGCCCGACGCACATTACCGACTGTCGGCGGCTCCGAGTCTCTCGCCGACACCTGCAGGGGGGGACCAGCGGCACCGGCCGAAATAACTATGCATTAGCACATTTTCTCATAATTTTTATTTCCAAAAACAAACAGATCAACAAATTATTAAGAAGCAAAATTAACATAACAATTTAAAGTGAAATTTACAATGCATAATGCGTCTTGGCGAAACCGGCGGCAGTGACAATGCTATTGCCAGCGGTCGTTGTGTTGATTGCTATTTGGACAACCTCTTTTCTTATTTGTATTCATCTTAAAACTAATTTCTTTCAAAAAAATGGAGTCCTCGACGATTGAAAAAGTTGCTGATAGTTTGGGATTGAACACTTAATGAAGTTGTTTCTCGCTAAAACAAGTTACTTTTTTCGCGATAATGAGTTATTTAATTTCGTATAACTTAACAGCCTGTATTGGTGCAGGTATAGTAATGTTCAAAGACTCCAGTTTTCTTCTTAACGTATAGCTATAACTAACTTATATCTAAATCAGTCTGACTGAAAATCATCGAATGGTGAGTTTTAAGGTCACGACAGGCGTGATTCTTGTATCACCGATTTCTATCGAATACAAATTAAATGCTGTTCGTTGGCAAGCGCATCACTTGCGAACGGCTGGACTGAATTGGTTTTTTCAATGTTCGCAATACCTAGTCTGAATAAGGTTTTTTAGGAAAAAAATAAATAAAAATGATTTGAAAATCGGAAAAATTAGGGACAAGACAATGACTCTCAGAGATCAGCTAGTTTAAAATAAAATAACTATTGCGATACTGAATTATTAGGCAGCGGGGAAAAACTGTGTTCAGGAATGTATAGAAAATAACTGGGTCATACTCGTTGATTAATTGAATACAAAACAGCTACTAAAACTAGTTTTATAAGTGTGAATTGAACGAATTTGAGTCATTGCTCACTGAAATATAATATATAGATACAAGAAATAGGGCCCTCGTTTAGCTAGATCAAAAGGAATTAATACATAAGATCTTCAATACTTACTACAGTGATTCAAGAACCACCCCACCACTGTTTCAGGCATCGTATGATACCGCACTTAGACTAAACATTTATGCCTAAAAACTAGCTTAACTTTAACCGTGTGACGTCACATTAGCGATATAGATATTTTAAGGTGCCGTTACACAGGCAACTAATTTAGAAATTAATTGTTCAGCCATAGTCGCTGTGTAATGTAAATCGTAATGAAAGAAAAACACTTCTCGATACAAAGGATATGGAACACTGTTTTCTTTTTTGCCAACGGGAGCGTTAAAGTATTACGTACCGTATTTTTTGGAGATTTTTGACCCCCCCCCTCCCCCTATGTAACTCGCCGTTACGTTAAATTCGTTACGTAATACTTGAACGCTCCCAAATGATAGATTTTAAATATACATAAAAATAAAGAATCCATACTACGGCTTGGGTTTAATAGTAAATAAGCTGTAGTTCTCGATGAGGCATGAATGAAAATCCCGCCACTTGCAATTTCATACAATATTTCAACTACAACTGAAAGTATTTTGGAAAGGTTAAATTCAAGCTAAATTAGTTCATCAATTTCACAACAATTAGCTTAATAATAATATTGAAACGAGTTGCGCAAATCTCCGCGAGGAAACCTGCATGTTTAAAGAGAACCTAAACACATTTGACACCGTATGAAGCTCGCAACCCGAAAGACTTCCAACAGGTTTCAACAACGAAATTCTCTCAATTTATCGCCCGATCTTCTCAGTTGAGGTCGCGTTCCGATCCGGTTGTAGACTTAAGAAAAAAAAATGGAAATGACAACTTGTAAGTGCCCCTGTAGGCCTATAAGAAATAAATGATTTGACTTTGACTTTTAAAATAAACATTAAACATACTAAGATACCTAGTAAATATGTCGCATGAATGAATGGTGTTCACGCATCGGCCATGTTGTCGTCGTGATCGTGGCGCGTGGTGTCGACGCACTCGTAGCCGTACTTGATGATGAAGTGGAACCGAGGGTCGGACACCAGCTCCGCCAGCTCGGGCGCGGTCAGGATGTCGTCCAGCGGCGGCAGGAGCAGCTCCAGGTCACCGCCTACGGTAACATTCAACTGTTTATATCTAGTACTAGCACTCGGTTCTTCCCGTCTGCCCCGAATTTTCCAGATTTGCTCTGGTTATCACCGATCTAACGCAATGAGATCAGATAGCCATTGCCGCGACACTAAGCATTCAAAAGTGTATTTTATACATTCTTCCATAAGTTCCTAAATCTATAATTGTGCGTGGACAAGTTAGGATCTTATGGTCACGGGTGGCTCTCGTGAGGCATACATGAGGATGTGTAAGTTACCCATGATGTGCACGAGGTCGATGAGCCTGAAGAACTTCTTGTGGTGCAGCTCGTCGGCGGGCGAGGCCACGCGGCACGCCGACCAGTCGTCGCGGCCGATGCACGCGCACCACACCTGAGCCACACATTGCTTTATTATTCTCCATGCATTACCACCTTTGCCATTACCCGCACCTAATGCCATTAATTGACATAGAATGTAGGTATTTATGTCGCTTACAACATGGGAAAAAATCCCTAAAAAATAATTATAATAAAGATAATTACTTTTTCATACATTTGATTCGAGGCGGTCCAAAGTACAGCTAGTTATAATTAAAAACATGAAAAGATGAAAATGGCGTGTCTTCGTATGATTTAAAATAACTCCGCTCAATCGGAAATATGCTATGCTCGGGCTGACAGCGAGTTAAACGATTTGCCTCGAGCGAGCGCTCTCATCTGTCATTTGCCTCGAGTCCAAGTTCGGACAGAATCAAAACGCCTGTCGGCCTGATCTCAGGGGGCTTAGTACGAATTTGCACATTATTAAATACCGATCAGGCAACAGTGCATACCCTCAGCCTCAGGTCGTCGCGGCGCTCCATGTCCTGGATGTAGTCGGTGAGGTCGAGCGCCTTCTTGTAGTCGTACTCCGACAGCGCCTTGCTCTCCGACTCTATGTACATCTGACCACACAAACACTTCATTATTACACCCACTGCGTGCACAGCTAGGGGTAGGTTAATGTACACTTGCTACGCGAATTATCTAACCGACCGTTTTGCTTTGCTCCTAGCTCACATACCCATAACAATGTACTGCTCAAAAATGTAACGGATCTTTTTAAGGAGTGTTACCATGGAGTTTCTTCTCCGTTCTTCTCCATATCTCATAGGAACGGCGAACGGGTGGCGAACGGGTGTTAAAGTTGTAGCTTAGCACTTTGTAACTATTTTGACGATTCATAAGTACTGTACTTAATTGTTTATATGAATAAAACATATTCTGATTCTGATAAGAACTAATTTCACGTAAAACAGACCTAACAATCTCTTCTGCTCACAAACAAGTCACAAGGGGCAGTAACATGAACGGTTAAACAAGGATAGTTAACTTGAGGTGTACTATAAGAAGAATATTGCAATGCTGAATTTAAAATTAAAGATTTAGGAATTGCCCGTGCCGTGCATTTCTTCCGAAACGGTATCATTAGAAACTCGAGTCTACTGGATAAGATATTGTAATGATGGAATCTGACCGCTATAACTCTATTTTAAAGTTCAATTTCTATATACACTTACCTGCACCAACTCTTCAGGCGACAAAACTCTTGTATCATCTGTGTCCAATCCGTTGTGTATTTTGATGTCCCGTGGTAGGGCTGTGTGTAGCTCGCCTAATGACAAGCGAGATTCGATCTTCTGCCACATGTCTGACGATTGTATTTCCGGTTCATCCGATGCCACCAAGCATAGTTTTGCTAGGGATGCCATTGTCTAAATGAGGAATAAGGAAGGACAAATAAAATTTGTTAGTAAGTAAGTACTTTCCCAATTTTACTTCATTTCCTACAGTATTTGTCACAAAATGTAGACAG
Organism: Pheosia tremula; assembly: GCA_905333125.1. Lineage (NCBI taxonomy): Eukaryota > Metazoa > Arthropoda > Insecta > Lepidoptera > Notodontidae > Pheosia > Pheosia tremula. The sequence goes on from HG995415.1 coordinate 205,078, forward strand.
GCATCTGTATACTGTTCGCATGAACATTTAAACCAAAGTAATCGCCATTTCATCCGTCAAGCATTTGAAGAGAGAATGGGGTCGAGTCACTTTCGTCCGTAGGAGAATTAAGTACCCTCGAGATACCCTACACGTGACCCTGGGTGGTGCCAACTAGGTGACAACTCTACTGGTGGTAGGCTTCGGCCGTGGTTAGTCACCACCCACTGAACAAAGCCATGTCGCCAAGCGGCCTAGCCGTGTTCCGGCATGATGTTCGGTGTTGCCATTCATGGATGGCGGGTCAGATCGGTTGCGCCGCGTGTGCCTGGCGAGTGTGGCGTCTCGATCTGCTGCCGCCTTCCTACCTAGGCAAGTATGCTCCATCGTAGATCTCATCGTCACTTACCATCAGGTGAGATCGAGATCAAATACTTGCCTATAATGTATAAAAAAAAAAAAAAGTATAGAATGTGTGTGGGAATGAAACCTGTTACGGTAAATTTTAGTTAAGAGTACTAAAGCGGACTATTCTGATAGTTATCGTATTATTGTATAGCTATCGCAACCGTTTTGTTTATCCTGAAGAAAGTTTTGTTTGTCATTGTAAATTGAATAAAAGTTTGATAAATTTCAAGAAATGCGTAACACAACAAAGCATTCTACCCGATCAACATCAACATGAGTGTAGACAAAAAATTTTATAACTTCCGAGAGCTTTACGGTTGGGGGTTGCCTATCATTGACTCGGTGACGCTTGACGCGCGACGTTGGTCGTAAGTATGTGGGGTGTGCACCGACCGTCATCCTGCACACGGAGTCCGTCTCGTGGAGCGCGAGCTGCAGCAGCGGGCGCGCGGCGCGCGCGTGCTCCTGCGCGCCCAGCAGCTGCAGCGCCAGCAGCGGCGCGCGCGCCCCGCCCGCCCCGCCCGCACGCAGCCAGCCGCGCAGCTCGGGCCGCCCGCCCAGCGCGCGCACCAGCACGCTGCGCGCGCGCCCGCCGCGGTCCGCCAGCCACGCGAACGTCAGCTCCGCCATGCCCTGCCACCGACACCACTTTACCGACTCCATTCATACACGAGCGCACATACTGATAGACAACGACGCATCGGCTGGGAAACTATTTCAAAGCCCTGCACGTCGCCGCAGAGTTACCAGTTGTCGGTTTTGTATCGGATACGTTTGAGCGACGGTGCATTGAAATTGTATAATTTGATGCCCCCATCGCCATTCCATCATCGGACGACTGGAGGCACGGCATCGGCATTGGGCCATCGTCTGCGGTGAATATTCCACCTGCACGCCCGACTCGCTTTGCTTTCGCATTTATCACGCGAACCGCTAGGGAGTGAAACTCTCTCAAGAGAGAGAAAGAGAGAAGATACAGACTATACAGGTGGACCTAGATTTGAAATGATGAGGATGTATTATTAGATTTTTGAATATTAGACCCCTATGGGTATCAAGGGGGTAAATTTGTATGAATAATTTTTTTTTCATGTTACAATTGGGCACATGGGTATTGATAATCCTAATTTTAATAGGGTAAAAAGGTCTTATAATCTGATATTTACAGACATTGTAATATGAATATTCTAATACCCAAGTATATGAGATATATCATGTATAGATTATCGTCGACCATGCCTCACCTCGTCGGAGTACTTGTCTATGTAACCGTAGAGCCTCTCCATGTCGTCAGCTTTGATGCACATCTCAATCAGCAGCTCGAAGTCTTTGAACTTCTCGGCCAACGCCGCCGCGCGCTCCGTCTGACCCTCGTCGACTGCAAGGAACAAGTTAGCACTATCCGCGAACCATGTACAGCAAAGATGGAGGTACTGCGTATGCTTAATTGTATGAATACGGCATGCGTAAAACCACCAACTACTTATTGAAATAAAACTAATTTTATCGCGTTTATATTTTGATTTTACGTTCCCGACGTTTTGGCTGCTTTACGTCGGGAACGTAAAATGAAAATATAAACGCGATAAAATCCTAAAAAATTGGTTTATTTCAATGTGTAGTACACGCGTAAATATAATCCACCAACTACTATTGTCATTTAATGATATCTATGCGAGTATTCGTGTGTTTCGATAACCTTTTATGTGCGCTAATATATAAGATCGTTCCGGATTACGTGAGTGTGGCAATACAAAACGTTTTATTTTGTTAATACTGATGTTATAACTACCCACGATGCAGCCAGGAGCCAAGACCCAGGAGCGCGGGTGGTCGCTCCAAGTACGTTACCGGCATGGTGTGAGTGTCGGCTACTAACTGTAGGGCTGTATGGTGTCGCGGCGGAGCTTGCGGTAGAGCGGCGTGTGCTGCGCGTCGGCCAGCAGCAGGTCGGCCAGCGCCGCCGCCGCCTCCAGCAGCTGCGCGCGCGCGCCCGCCTCCGCGCACGCCGACAAGCACGACCTGGACCACACCACCACTGTATGCCTCCCGACACTGGGCCCAGACACATCGGCTATGGCGGCTAATGAGCGGTGTTTATTCCATTGAAGATGTCTAGGTCCAGCGTCGTAACAGAATACCTGGCGAAGCATATTATTGTACCGAGAGTCTACTTAATTGTTCCATGTGACACTGAGTACCCCTTTTACAGTAAATTTTAAAAGCTAGCCACTGTTTAGAGATGTAAGCAGATAATTCTCGGCAATATTGAATATATTCATATACTGCGTATATTTATATACCTAGTCGCTAGATTTGCCCAAGAAATTAATTGTGCGTTTATATGAATATTCGGCTATGGGTGAAGTTTCGCATTTTATTACAAAGTTCAATGCTCTTATTGACTCCAAATTAAACAAAAAATCATTTAGAAGCAATTCGCTAGTGCAAGGCACTCAATTTTAGTCTCCACTGCGGCCTACATACAATATGTACGAGTTAATAGTTTGCATAAATTGGAAATGAGTCAGTGGGAGTCATACACTTCGGAAGTGGTGATTACTAGATTGTAGTGATACCACCGAACGGACCCACAAAAACATTTATATGATTTTCTGGCAATATGTGAGTTGGTTGCAGTGTTCATTTGGAAGGGGATTTTTACTAAGTGCATTTTGATGTATACACGGTACCTATACCAAAACAACGTTTTTTACAATTTTTGTCTGTCTGTCTGTCCGTTTGTCTGTCTGTCTGTCTGTTTGTTCCGGGTAATCTCTGAAATGGCTGGACCGATTTTGACGGAACTTTCACTGGCAGATATCTGATGTAACAAGGAGTAACTTAGGCTACTTTTATTTTAGTAAAAAACATTGGATCTCACGAAAAAAAATTAAAACCAATGTTGCAGCGTTGCGCCTGACTAAGTTTGATAGCAACAACCTGAAATGCGTCCCGCGTGCTCAGAAAGCGCGAGCAGGCTGTTGCCAACGGTTGTGTCTTGTTGTGTTGTGTCTTGTTGTGTTGTGTCTTGTTGTGTTGTGTCTTGTTGTGTTGTGTCTTGTTGTGTTGTGTGTGTTGTTAAATACCACGCGAACGAAGTCGCGGGTAACAGCTAGTTGTATATATGTGGTGTGTGTAGCTCACGTGAGTGCGCGCGCGTGCAGGTCGGCTAGCGCCGGCAGCAGCGCGGGCGCGCGCGCCGGCGCCGCCCGCCACTGCGAGCGGCAGCGCTGCATCTCGCCCACCACGCTCTGCGCACGCGCAACCACACACTCACTCACTACTCACGGTAAGGGATGCCACCGACACGCGATACTATACGTCAAATTACAAATAATTCCACACTTCTAGAAGGATTTCGAACACCAACAATTGTATAACGGAGCATATTTGTTTTAAGATATGTTTAGTAGTGCCCTCGGAAAGATTAAAATGATTGAAAATGTATGGGTAGTGTCGGACTCACGGTGAGCACGTCGATGGTGGCGGCGGCGTGGTGCGCGTCCCCGCGCGGCGGCGCGCGCGCCAGCGCCAGCAGCACGCGCGACACGCGCGACGCGCGCCGGTAGCACACGTCCGCCGGCGCCAGCGCGCCCGCCGCCAGCGCCGCCTCCACCTCCGCCTCCTCCTCCGCCTCCGCGTGCTCGCCGCACACCACCTGCCGGCGCACGCTCGCTACACACCACTCGCTAACACTCATATTGGCATATGAGGAGCCTGAAAAAACCTTCTGTGATGGCTCATAAAACATAAAAGATCCCTCGTACACGACATGGTCTAATTGTTTTATTCTGCAAAAACAACCAGATTTTAATCGGATTATCGGCAAAAAAAAAACAACCAAGTAAAATATGTACTCAAATTTGGCGGGCGCCAGCTGCTCCGCCGGCGCTGTACGTACGTACCTGGTAGACGGCGGCGTCGATGAGGTGCGCGGCGGCGCCGGCGCGGTGCAGGCGGCGCAGCGCGCGCGCGGCCGCCAGCTGCTCCGCCGGCGCTGTACGTACGTACCTGGTAGACGGCGGCGTCGATGAGGTGCGCGGCGGCGCCGGCGCGGTGCAGGCGGCGCAGCGCGCGCGCGGCCGCCAGCTGCTCCGCCGGCGCTGTACGTACGTACCTGGTAGACGGCGGCGTCGATGAGGTGCGCGGCGGCGCCGGCGCGGTGCAGGCGGCGCAGCGCGCGCGCGGCCGCCAGCTGCTCCGCCGGCGCTGTACGTACGTACCTGGTAGACGGCGGCGTCGATGAGGTGCGCGGCGGCGCCGGCGCGGTGCAGGCGGCGCAGCGCGCGCGCGGCCGCCAGCTGCTCCGCCGGCGCTGTACGTACGTACCTGGTAGACGGCGGCGTCGATGAGGTGCGCGGCGGCGCCGGCGCGGTGCAGGCGGCGCAGCGCGCGCGCGGCCGCCAGCTGCTCCGCCGGCGCTGTACGTACGTACCTGGTAGACGGCGGCGTCGATGAGGTGCGCGGCGGCGCCGGCGCGGTGCAGGCGGCGCAGCGCGCGCGCGGCCGCCAGCTGCTCCGCCGGCGCTGTACGTACGTACCTGGTAGACGGCGGCGTCGATGAGGTGCGCGGCGGCGCCGGCGCGGTGCAGGCGGCGCAGCGCGCGCGCGGCCGCCAGCTGCTCCGCCGGCGCTGTACGTACGTACCTGGTAGACGGCGGCGTCGATGAGGTGCGCGGCGGCGCCGGCGCGGTGCAGGCGGCGCAGCGCGCGCGCGGCCGCCAGCTGCTCCGCCGGCGCTGTACGTACGTACCTGGTAGACGGCGGCGTCGATGAGGTGCGCGGCGGCGCCGGCGCGGTGCAGGCGGCGCAGCGCGCGCGCGGCCGCCAGCTGCTCCGCCAGCGCCGCCAGCGCGCTCTCCGTGCGCACGCAGCCGCCCCCGCCGTGCTCTGACACACAATATTACGTCACATTACTCTTTTGCCACCTATAGTTCTATATCCCTCGAGTTACCACCTAATGGCGCGGTATTAATGCTGACGGTGCTAACAGTATCGTGTGTACCATTGGTGACGAGCCCCAGCCGCTGCCACAGGCCGGCCGCGCGCAGGAAGTCTATGAAGAGCGAGAAGGCGCGCTGCTTGTCGCGCAGCTGCGCGGCGATCTGCAGCGCCGCCGAGCTGCCCAGCGCTATGTTGGTCGCCGGCCCGCCGCCGCGCTGCTTCCATCTGCGGTGTGCATTCACCACCGTTATACTCATACGCTGGACTGGACATAGACATCTGGGTACTGTGCTCAAGAGTTTCGCCATTTTGGCGCTGAACGTTCACGGAACTAATCTTAGAGATAAAACAAGTGTCAACTACCTATGAGGACAAATATTCAATATTTTACAATTTATACTGTAAATTGAGACCGGATTTATAACAGGTTGGTAATCATTTTGGGGGTAAAAAGTAGCTTGTACGAGGACGACACTGAAAGTTTTTAGAACTGGCCACTTGTAAACAATATAATAAAAAAATAAGTTCAAATTTTGAAAATGGAACTCTTTGCCAATATTATTGTGTATGTATTTTATTCATTTGTCACTTGTTTACGATGTGGCGGCAAATTGAAAATTGTCTGTGTCACGTCAGCATGAATTTAACGCGAGAAAATTTTGGCAGCATGAATTTAACGCCAGAAATACTTGGCGACGTCAGACGTGGAACTACTGTGTCACCCGCCCTTTAGCCCGACCTCGCACCTTGCGAATTTTATTTATTTCCGAAAATAAAAGAAAAACTTTGAGGAAAACGTTTTATGGACGCCGAGGAAGCAGTGACCGCGTTTAAAATGCCGTCGAAGAGACCCCTAAGGACGAGTGGACAAAGTGCTTTTCTCAGTGGTTCCATCGTATGCAGCGATGTATTGATGTAATTGGAAACTATTTTGAAAATATATAATAAAACTAATAACTTGCTAGTTTGTTCAGCTTTTGATTTTCTAAGAACATTCAGTGTCACCCTCGTATATAGGTTACGTTCTCCGAAAACTGTCATAGAGCGTTTGAGGATCGTATGAAGAATCCTCATGTTTGTTCCGAATATCATCTGCGACGCATCCATGTAGCTTGTGGCGAAGTTGAAGAGGTCGCTATGCGATCTTATATTTATTTATTTATTTATTTATTTATTTGATGGAAGACCAACAGCTAAAAGTAACAATAATAGATACGGGTACAGCATCTGAGAGCCAATTACAGGTCTCCACGTATAGATATAGGGTAACTAGTTGACGTGTGAACTTACATTAAACATTGAAAGATAATCTTAATGGCACTGAACTACGGTAACGTACGGTAAGTAACTTCTGAAAAATAATAAGAAAGTAAAATAACAACAAAACTGCGGTTAAGTCCTACTGGAAAAAATCAAGGCTTAGACACCGCTTCGCTGAATTAATACTGCAAGTGAATATATCCAGATTGTGCTGTTTGCATATCCTATTAACATATCTGCTTGCTCGCACAGTGTATGAGTTCTGCCTATAATTTGTTGTAGCGTGAGGAATGCGTATGGGTGGGTTCAATCTGATAGATTTTTGAGGAACATTAAAAAGGAATTTACTTAGAAGCTCGGGGGAATCAACGTCGTTTGATAGTATTTTTAAGAAGAATAGGAAGTCAGCAATTTCACGTCGATTCACCAGGGGTAAAAGGTGAAAGTTCTTACAAAGATCATTATATTTAGATGAGTGATATGGGATTTTTTGTCGATAGCATAGGTATCTAATAAATCGCTTTTGTATACCCTCAATTCGGTCTATGTATTTATTATAGCAGGGGTTCCAGATCTGTGAAGCGTATTCTAGGTGGCTTCTGACAAATGTACAATATAATATTTTCATGGTCTTAACTTCGTTAAAACACTTGGACATGCGCATGATAAATCCAAGAGCTTTAGAGGCTCTATTGACAATGTTGTCGATGTGGACGTCGAATAGTAGTTTGGAATCATGATGTACGCCCAGGTCGCGGACGACATAACTTCTAGGAAGAGTTTGACCCTGCAGGGTGTATGTAGTTGGTAGAAAGTTAACCTTACGAGTATAGGAGATAACAGTACATTTAGAAGGATTAAGGTCAAGTTTGTTAGCGCTGCAGTAATCCTCTAAGCGACTCAGGTCGTGCTGAAGGGCAGTCATATCATCGGGTGACGATATGACGGTATAGATTTTCATATCGTCAGCGAAGCAAAGGAGATTGGAATTTTCAAAGCATGAGTCGATGTCACTCACATAGGCCACAAAAAGCAAAGGCCCGAGCAAAGAGCCTTGAGGCACTCCACTGGGTATGGGAACCCAACTAGAAATGTAGTTGTTTACCACTACAGCTTGCGTCCTATTGTGTATATAGGATGAAAACCACCTAAGCAAGTCTCCACGTATACCCATATGATGTTCTAGCTTAAACAACAGAGTATTATGTTCTATTCGGTCGAATGCCTTGCTATAGTCCGTGTAAACGACATCCACCTGCTTGCCGGCATCCATAGCGCTGGTAATGTAATCATTTATAAGGGTTAGATTCGTCACAGTTGACCGACCTCTCAAGAATCCGTGTTGAAAGGGACTGAAGGAATTAGCAACAGCAGAGTATACCTGATTATAGACCAATCTTTCAAGCATTTTAGTTATAATGCAAAGTTTAGATATTGGTCTGTAATTGGTGACTTCGGTCTTAACTCCTTTTTTGTGAACTGGCGTGATATATGCCGATTTCCAGATTTGGGGTACTACGCCTGTTGATAAGGATTTCCTAAATAAGAGTGTGATAGGTAGAGCTATACTTGACGCACAAGGTTTAAGAAATTTAGACGATATATTGTCTGGGCCAGCTGATTTGGTCGTGTCTAATTTTTCAAGTAAAGCCACAACAGCCTCAATACTTACTGATATATGACAGATTTCGGACAATTGGTTAGATGATTGAGATGGTGGTACATGTGCTGAGGTTGAGGGAGTATTATCTAAAGAATTGTTGTTAGTGGTGTGATCTAGAAACATAGAATGGAAGTACAGAGAGAACGCGTTACATATAGAGTCGCCCTCACTTAGAACTTTATCATTTAATTTTAACGAACTTGGCATTGCATTAGATTTTAAACGATTCTTAACAAAGGCCCAAAAATTTCTAGGGTTTTCTTTAATAGATTTCTCGGTTAAATTTAAATATTCATTATAACATGTAGATTCCATACTTTTTACTCTTTCACGTAGAAGCCTAAACGTTATTTCATCATATTTGTTACCATATATTTTATATTTTTTAAGGTATTTGTGTTTTTCTTTTATGGCCTTTTTAAGTGAGTTATTGTACCAAATTGGATAGGAACCACTGCAAGAGCGCTTACGGGGTATATATTTGTTTTGAAGAGCAGATATAGATTGATTAAAAAATAATACTGACTCGTCCATTGACCTAGTTGAGAATTCACCACTCCAGTCAATGCCATTGATCTCGGTGTTTATAGTTTCGTAGTCGCCTTTGTCAAAAATATATCGAGTGCGTGGTGCATAATCCAAAATAGATATTTCTTTGGAAATCTTGTTCAGTTTCACGAGTACATTAATCCCCGAAAATACGATTTAATATATTTGTTACACTCTGTATAAATGATGATGTGTACCGGGGATCCCCCGCAGGTATGTCGTCCAGCATCTCCGTGGCTATCTTCAGGACGGTCCTGTCCAGCACGCTGTCGACGTCCCTCTCCTCGAGCTGGTCGTCCACGTCGGGCGCGGGGCCGGCGCGGTGCGCGGGGGAGGCGGGCGAGGCGGGGGAGGCGGGCGGCGCGGGGAACAGCTCGTCCAGCAGGCGGCGGCTGGACGCCAGGTCGCGCCGCAGGTGGAACAGGAACGCGGTCTTCAGCTTGCCGCACGCGTCCGTTGTCACCATACTTACCTGTACGAGTTGGTGTTCATTGAATATAGACCATATTTCAATAGGCATACAGCTTGAATTTTATGTTTAACTAGCTGCGCCTGGCGGTGTTACCCGCGATAAAAAGGATGCAAAAATTAAAACATCTATCCCACGGGAACCATACATTTTACCGGGATAAAAAGTAGCCTATGTGCTATTCCAGACTATAATCTATCTCTGTGCCAAATTTCATCCAGACTCGTTCAGCCGTTCGGGCGTGAAAGAGTAACAAACATCCATCCATCCATCCATCCATCCAAACTTTCACATTTATAATATTAGTATAGATGGATTAACAAACTACTCGAGTCGAGGGTAAATTATAACTTTGATTAAAATACAAAGCCAATTAGATGTAATCAACTCACCTCGTGCGGATCGATCTCATAAAGAGACAGGTTACCGTCGTACATTTCGGAAGGACACGGCGATCCCATAGGACTCTCACATACAGATCTAGAAACAAAAAAAATATTAAAAACGACAGAATATACTATGAAACTCCAGTACAGTATAGGCTACAGCAGCTACAGGCTACGCGGGCTGCTACAGGCTACGCCGGGTGCTACACACGACAGCTCGTGCACCTACAACGCCGCGGCTCCGCGTGTACTCACGGGCCGTGGTCGGCGGCGCTGAGCGCGAGCACGCCGTGCTTGCGGCTGAACAGCAGCGGCACGCCCCCGCACAGCTCCGCGCCCAGGATGCGGTCGCCCTCCGCCGACACGTCGATGTAGTCCACCTTGTCGCTCGACGCGGTCGCTGGGAACAACCGCGAGGTTAACGAAATATGTGAACGGGCGAATGAAGAAGAATATAAAGAGTGCTTTTCGGCGTTTCAGACTTGTCTTGAGAATCGTCAGCGCGATATGTGTATCGTCATCGTGATATAAGTCTCGGCGGCTGCGGGCACAGGGCGGTACTCACCGGGCAGCAGCGCGATGTAGTTGTGCGAGTAGAGCAGCGCGGCGCGCGCCAGCGGCAGGAAGCGCGGCGCGCGCTCGGCGGCGGCCGGCCAGCGCAGCGCCGCCAGCGACGTCACGCGCGGGCTGCTGGGGTCCGACACGCTGATGTGCGCTGCCAGGGAGACACATCATCACCGTCATCGGGATTCGTCACAAAATCTCATTACGACTATTTTACATATCTTACAAATGCACTGTTAAATATGGAGTACCCCAAGGCTGCGTTTTGGGTCCTTTTTTATTCATTCTATACAAAAATTACCTCCCTAAATGTACTGATAAACAAGTAACACTTTTGGCGGATGATAGTACCATCACTATACAATGCAAAAGAAGAGATGGTTATGAATCTGACGTTAACGATTCTTTAAATTAGTTTATAAAATGGTAAGACAATAACAATTATAATATGGACGACGGTATAATATTTTGGGGAAATTCTACCAACAAAGAAACAGCATTTAAGGCTCAAAAGATATGAATTGGAGCCATGTAATTATACCCAACTGAAAGTTGTCAACCTAGCCTTACCTAACGCCTTCACAAAGCTTTAAACATTCAAAAAGTATGTATATTAAATTGGTTACCTATAGCGTATCGCATCTCCGGCGAGCGCGCGATGTTGACGGTCGCAATGAGCAGCAGCAGGCCGTGGCTGCCGCTGGCGCGCACGTCCAGCGCCATCACCTCCAGGCTGTTCACGTCACCTGCCAGCATTACCACAAGCTCTTAGCGACACTCTCGGACTACTTCATAGTCGCGTTATACCCAACATTTAAGAAAAAGTGGACACTATATTCGGTTCTCACTCGGACACAAAATAACACAGCACGGGTCCGGGAACGCTCGTACAGCTCCGCGCTGCAGTACGTACCGTGCGGCGCCAGGTGCGAGCGCGCGTGCGCGTCCAGCAGCGGGCGGCGCAGCGCGTGCTCGTACAGCTCCGCGCTGCAGTACGTACCGTGCGGCGCCAGGTGCGAGCGCGCGTGCGCGTCCAGCAGCGGGCGGCGCAGCGCGTGCTCGTACAGCTCCGCGCCGCGCCACAGCTGCAGCGCGGGCCCGCCGCACACCAGCGCCACGCTGCTGTCCGCGCCCGCAGGGTCCTCCAGCACCACCACGCCCACTAGCTTCTGCTCGGCGAAACGTCGTCGTTAAGACGATACATAGATAGAATTAATCCTAATCTTGGGGCGGGGATTGCGGCCGCGCTCAGAGCGATATCTAGCAATACATACATTTTACATTCACGTAAGAGAAAATTCACGTAATTTTCCTTTTGAGCGATTCTAGATTATGTACTTAATATCCAAAAATTAGGTTCATAGTCCATAAACTTAATGAAATACGTGGAATAGAAAATCAACAAAAATCGCGATACCTCCTCTTAACTGACTATGAGGCTTCGCGACGACTAATAAAAATAAAAACCAACAAATAATAAAACAATAATGTTTATTAACCCTGGCGTGAATAAAGTTAATGTGAGAAGTGGTTCTTACCGTGTCAGCATGGGCCGGCATGGACCCGAAGAACAGCAGTGACACGCGGCGCCCGATGCCGCCCAGCCACCCGCTCGGCGGCCGCAGCGTCCTGCACGTCACCGTGGCGCGCCCATCTGCAATTCACCCTTGTTGACCATGATCTAATCGACCAAGTAACCAATCACGGCGGCTTTTCCACGCAGTCAGTGTATCATTGTGGATTTAAGTAAAATTTAAATTTAGCATGTAGTAATCCTCATATAAAATTATTTCTCAGAACCAAACTGAAGCTGCTGGCTTTTCACTTTGCTAGAGGGGAACATGTTTGGTAACTCCTGCCTGAGGTGTCAGCATCTAGGGTACAATAAAAATATCTGCTATGTTAAGATCAGGTCATTTCTACCAGTGGCCTTGGGCTTGTGTTAGCATGCATGAGCATGTGCTAGCATGAACATAACATCTTCAAGATTACTAAACTTATTAATCTTAGCTATAGATAACGTTTTTTGGTGTCTCACCAACTACAGTGGGATTCAGCAGCACCAGGGTGCAGGTAGTGGTGGCTAGAAGCAGCCCATCTCTTGTGCATTCACCAAGACGGTCGCACTCCTGGCCAGCCAACTCGCATGATATGTCCACATACGCGCCCTCCTGCCCAATGGTCGGCCAGTAGCGAACCATGCCTTCGGGGGATACTCCGATGCAGGACGGCATCTTGATTTTACGAAAAAGTAGAGTAAAATATGATACTGGACTGTAAACACCAAACGTGTTTTGTCTGTGGGTGTTATAGAGCGCAATTGAATAAGTTAACACCATAGACAGAACTTTAAAATAATAAATGAATTTAACAATGATGGCAATGCTTTCAATGCAATGACATTCCTATCCAATGGACTTGACAGTAATGCACACACATACATGCACAGTATAATGTGAATATTATTTATTTTTAAACTAGGAAGCCAGCATAGATAGGTACATTTGTCTGCAAACAATCAGTTATTTGAGATACATACTTGAGCTCCATCTTCATAAAAGAGAACAACTAAATCAGCTTTGTGTGCCAGGTCTGTTTGCGGCAGAGTTAGGTCCCTTGCAGAGTGTGCACCGGCCGCCGCGTCTGTGCCTGCGCGCTCCCAGCACAGCACTCGTCGGCCCGACACCACCCAGCACCAGCCGCATGGGGAAAGCCGCACGCTCACCTCACTGCTGGCTGGTAACAAAGAAGTTCAATTACTCATTTGTATTGTCTTAAAACTTAGCGGGCCGTGAAGATACAATATTATTGTCTGTAGACAAAATGATTTGAAACAATATGTAAGTCTACAAAAAATGGAAATGTTACTGCAGCTCTTTAGAATCTGCACCCTGTTTGAATGTGATAATAACTTATGTGGTCTAACATTAATACTTTTATAAAATTTTGAATTCAAATTTATATATATAAAAACTGAACAACTAACTGACATATCAATGCACAGCCAAAACTGCCGGATGTGAAACGTGGACAGCACATTCTAGTACTCAGCTCAGTTAGTTCAGATTACTTACCAAATGTAAGTGCTTCTGTGACCATCACTGGCAGGGGTGTTCCGTAAGTCTCAATCGTTGTTAACGGGGTTTTGTACACCACATCGCCACTCGTTTCGGTCGGGGTCTGCATGAACTTACTGTAACATAACATTCATAGATTAATTCACACAATGTATTCGAAAAACATACGGGTCAGTCATAGGTTATATTGGTACCTACTCACTTTTGGTTCTTTTTAGCAGATGAAAGGCCAATGGGCCTCCGCCCCGTGATGGATTGCCTCACTCGAGGCGAAAAAGGACTCTTCATAGCACCTGTATTATTATAATCCATATTGTTAACTAAAAAAACTAGATAATTAACCGCTAAATAATCCGTAAAATTAATGAAACAGAAAAGCTTAACCGTCCGTCAACCAAACAAATGAAAAATAAAATCGATCACAGACTAATAAGGATAAAGTGCCTTTTTTAGCATATAAAATTACTACGGGTATTTTGCCAGTGTCATATTGTCGATTTTCATCGTGCGTGGGTCGTGCTTTAGGAGACTTACATTTATCACTGGTTGGTGCTCTATGAAATATTGAATCTTCTTCTTTCTTTACAAAAAACACGTACGACTAAAATATTGAATTAAAACGCAATAAAATCCGCAAAATTAGTTTAATTTCGAGTTAGGTGTTGATGCTGATTTATATCGTTCGCTTTATATTTCAAAACAAAATTATCTAATTTGATAGACAAAAATAACAAAAATAATAAATAAAAATAATAATAAATAAACCAATGGAAATGGCGACAATGCGACGTTATATTATATCTAATAGGCTCAAAACAGTAAGTACCTAGGGATATAAAACTAAGTATTAAAACATCTTTCAAAGTTCTATTTATCTATATTTTTCTCTTTGGCCTATGCAAAAATTCTAAAATTCCTAACGAACGACACAAACGGTTTTATTTATTGCAGTTTTATAGTGTGTATATTTAGAAATATGTGTTTTTACTGTGTTCCACATAAGTAAAATTTATGTGTTTCTGCTTCCATTGACATATTCTTGGATGCGCGGCTTTAAGGATGCATATCAAGACTATAGTGTTGGACGGATTCAAATCCTATGGGAATCGTGTTGAGATTACCGGCTTCGACCCTGAATTCAATGCTATTACTGGTTTGAACGGCACGGGGAAGTCTAATATCTTGGACTCTATATGCTTCGTACTTGGAATCACGAATTTATCTAATGTGAGTCTGTATTTCAATCAATAAAATGTTTGTAAACATTGAGTTGGGTTAGCTTTTTCCCGCTAACATTTGGCGCAAACTTATGTTGAAAGGATTATGACATATATTGAGAGTATTAGAGGTCCGCAAAATAGTAGAAAAATATATTATTAAACAAAATATTTCTGTACGCATGTGTTATAATTAGACATTTATGTCAATTCATGGAAAAAAAATTGTATATTTGTTATTAGATTGCATTTACAGCTTTATTGGCTGTTCCATGAATTTGTAGGTGCGGGCTGGCAGCCTACAGGAGTTGATATATAAGCATGGTCAAGCAGGGATCACTAAGGCGACTGTTAGCATCACATTTGACAACCGTGACAAGAAGCAGTGTCCTATCGGCTATGAGAACCATGACGAGATTACTGTTACTAGACAGGTGAGTTGGAACTAACAATATGGATAGGGATATCTTGGTGTTGTTGTCAGAGTGGGCTCTCTGCTCTTAGCATTTGAAAGTTGTGAATTTGCTTGTAATCTGCGTGAATTGCATAAACAATATTTCTGTAATTGCCTTGTGTAACAGCCCCTGGTTCATTATACAGTACACCGATAATACCAGCATTGCTTAGTTGGGAAGCATAACTTTGATGTGTGGTGACAGTGAACTGTATGATTTAATTCCAATGTATGTACTGCTTATTGCACTTAACTAGTTATCTAAAATAACAAACTGCCTACATTTTATCTGTCTGCTTTTTTGTGTCCTTTTTATATTTTATTTGATAACATGAAAGCCTTTAATTTTTATTGTCCTTGCAGGTAGTGATGGGTGGTAAGAACAAGTATCTGATTAACGGCATAAATGTGCAGAATAAGAGGGTCAGTGATCTATTCTGTTCCGTGCAGCTGAATGTGAACAACCCTCACTTCCTTATCATGCAAGGCAGAATAACTAAAGTTCTGAACATGAAACCACCTGAGGTGAGGTTGTTTTTGCAAAGTAGAATCAACAGATAAGTAAATTCTTTGGTAGAATTCATATTTCAATATTGAATTTGAATTGTTATGTTATACTATTGTTTTGTCCATTAATGTTGTTCATCAGATCTTGTCAATGGTGGAGGAAGCAGCTGGTACTAGAATGTATGAGGCAAAGAAGCAAGCTGCACAGAAAACTATTGAGAAGAAAGATGCCAAACTTAGGGAGCTCAATGATGTAAATATTACTAAACTTTAAAGAAAACATTTGCATAACATACATATAGACAAGTCTCGTACAGTAACTAGCATGGATAATGAGCATTCAGCTTAGAGTAGTTTGGAACGAGGAGTGTTCCAAACCACTCTGAGCTCTCTCCTCCTCCAGCTTCTCCTCTTTTTGATGAAACTCAATAATTTGCATCCAGTAAAAGCTAGAATGAGATATATAATTTTTTCATTAATTAATTTCAAATTAGATATCAAAATCCACGACTGATCTACCAATTATATTAGAAACCAGGAATACTAAAGGGTAAGAGGGCGCACTAAAGGTCCCTAGGTTCATATCTGACACTTTCCCCTATTCATATTAGATACAATGGGTAACTAATTGCAAAAATATTTTATTATCATCCATTGTGATTTAGTACCTTAAATTAAGTAAATTTATGTTTATATTTACATGTTGATCCTCTGTTGTAGATAATAAAAGAAGACATAGCCCCCAAACTACAGAAGCTGCAGGACGAGAGGTCACAGTTCCAAGAGTACCAAAAGGTTGTCAGAGAATTGGAAAACCTCACCAGACTTTATGTGGCTTGGAAGTAAGTAAAATGGTTGCTATGGAGCTTGGTACTGACACTATTGAATATCTAAATTAAAAATATCTAATTTTCCATTAATGTTTTAGATAATTACTATGGAAATTTCAAATTACATTCCTGCTAGGGGCCGAGGTTAACGTAAATAATTATATCGGAAATAAATAACCAAATTATGGTGCTCTCACGTCAACCTCATATTATAGGTTATATTAATAATGTATTTCATTAGACTCCTTGTAATAACGTAACGTTACATAGAAATGAATGTCATTCAACACGCTCATGGATAAAGTTGTCTTTGACTGCACTTCATGATATATGTGATAGTACCCGGCCGTACCATAAACGACTCGAAACTGCAACCAATCTAGCATGCGCGACCGCCACGAGAATGTGGCCGCGCGGTCGCCACGTCCCGTCGTAAAAAAGTATTTTAAATGTTGCCAGATTTCCCATTTTCAACAGATTCTCCTGATTCCAGAAAAATGTTCATATATTCTTAAATATGTTTTACTTTTTACGCGGACGAAGTCTCGGAGCGTGTAGTTGATAATAGTTAATAAAAGTAGTTGGATGATAAAAAAAACATTCGTCTTTTCAATTGTGTTCGCGCTAGGTGTAACTATAAGGTGACTTTGAGAGCATCGGTGATGTTCTTAACTATGACTACATTTTTTTTTCAGATAATTTACAAAATATTGATTATTTGATTAATATAATTTGGTTTAAAAAAAAATTATAAACATTAATTGGTGTGCTAATCTTGTGGCAATATGTATAACTCTCACATGTAGAAACGAATGAGTAAAACATGGTTTCCTAATTTTTGCCATCAACTCCTGACTTTACCCTAAACCGCCTATAATTCTAAATAATTTCTGTCTTGTCTGGCAACATTGACAGTACGTAGCTTCGCGTCAGTTCGATTGTTTGCTATTTTATTTCCTGTTTCTTATTAATTATTGGCTATGCTGTTGTGGTGTGAGCTGTAAATTTATTGCAAATCGGTAAGTAAATATTATGAATTATTTGGTTTTATAAATAAGTGAATAATTTTAATTTCTTAGCAATGTAAGCCGAGGTGTTGTGATTATTGGTGGCTTCGGGTATATACTTATTCACAAAATTATTTTATTAGAAATACCTACTATACTCGTACAATACTTACACAGCTCGAAGTTTTGACAGATGCATTATCAGCTTTAAAACATGCGTACCGCGTTGATCCGAGTTGAGAGTAGGTGCCGCCGGTAGGGAGTCTGACCTTGTACCGTCTCGCTCCCACAGTATAACCGTCTTCTTCCCGGCGCGTACGATGTGTGTGACTTGAATAAACAAAATAACTCTGCATGTTTGTTACTTTGAATTTTTTGGAGTTAAGTTTTATTATGGACTAGCTGTTACCCGCGACTTCGTCCGCGTGGTCTTTAACAAAAAGTTATTCTAAAATAAAAGTAGCTTAAGTTACTCCTTGTTACATCGGCTATCTGCCAGTGAAAGTCCCGTCAAAATCGGTCCATCCATTTCAGAGATTAGCCGAAACAAACAGACAGATAGACAAAAATGGTAAAAAAAAATGTTATGTTGTATATGTACCGTGTATACATCCAAATGCACTTAGTAAAAAGCGGTTATTTTAATATTACAATCGGACACTCCAATTTTATTTATTTGTATATAGATTTGAACGTAGTCACGGTTTATCGTAGAATTAGTTAGTTTTGCCGATTACCGACATTTTATAAAATGAAGAATTTCATAATCGATGTTATTGGCGAAATAAAAAAAAAAAATAACATTCTGCACATTTGTGCCAAGTCAAACATTTGCGAAATGATTTAAATGAATTTAAATAAATGAATGAAAAACAGAACTGATGTTCAAGAATGATTAAATATAATTATACGTTGGCAGATGAAAATGAATTCAGAATCACAGCCCGAGGGCGCGCAACATCGGCTAGTGGGCTACCTGGTAGAGCAAGGTTCAGAGCTCTCCGTTTTAATGATCAACAACACCGCAGCCCCCGCCTCAGATGGCAGCGACTCTGACCATAAACCTGTACGTATTTCATGTGATTTTAAAATTGGCTTTACACATATGGATAAAGGCTCCCTTAATTTTTTCATCCGCAACCGAAATATTAAGAGGAGATAATTATATTTTTGGTAATTTCCCACTTATAAGTACTAATATTAAATGCTTTGGGATCACAACTAGACCCAAACTCCTCCACCCATGGCCCTGGGGAATTCCGTTCTTTTTTATAACATTTTTATTCTGGCTCCAGTCAAAGTAGTCACCAGTAACCTAACATGCACATTCTGGCTTTTCTCATTGCTAGACTAAATAGATGAAT
Organism: Pheosia tremula; assembly: GCA_905333125.1. Lineage (NCBI taxonomy): Eukaryota > Metazoa > Arthropoda > Insecta > Lepidoptera > Notodontidae > Pheosia > Pheosia tremula. Next base: position 223,759 of record HG995415.1, read on the forward strand.
CCCCTAGGGCATCCGAAAGGAGTAAACAGACAAAGTACGTATATTGATTCTGTACAAGGTCAAAACGCTCTATTAGTGTAATATTTTTTTTAGCCTTTGGACCTTGACGAATCTGAGGACCATGCCACCAAATCTAGAAAGGATCCCTTGCTGGTCGATGTGAAAATGGAGAATACCGATGATTCGGCCAGCGAGGAGGAGGAGGAGGGTGTCGCGGCGGGGCTATTCGCGGGTGGCGCTGAAGAGGTCACTGTGGAGAGTAACCACTCTTCGCTCATGTTTTATAAACAAATGGAGAAACTGCGGCGGCTCAACATACCGTGCCGCGAGCCGTCCCTCGACCGCGACTGCGAGGCGCCCGCGCCGGGGGAGGGAGGTCTGGCGATGGAACAAGACTCATGCGAACGGCTCAAAGTGGAAGATGATGGTTCTTTTTCCTGGCAGGAAGACTTTGACACTTTCTCAGGCCAGGAAGAAGAATTTAAAATGGTGCCCGGGCCGTCGATGCTGACCACCTGCCCTTACAAATTGTTCACGACGATTTGGGATACGGAGATAATGGAAATTATTGTGGCCGAAACTAACAAGTATGCGTGGCAAACGATCGTAGATTTGACTGAAACTGAATCAGGCATATCCACCCATTCCCGGCTCCATTGTTGGGTGGAGACGACGGTTTCCGAAATGTATTTATTTTTTGCTATAATGATGTTTATGGCAATAGACGTGAGGTTCCAGGTCGACGAGTACTGGACGACGGGCATCTTGGGAATGCCCGAGTTCAGATCTCTGATGAGTCGGGATCGGTTTACGATGTTATGGAGGTTCCTTCACTTTCATGATAATATGGACCGATCTTTGTCGTCATATAACCATAAACTAAGAAAAATAGTTCGTATTGTGGAACATTGCAATAGGAAATTCCAAGATGTATATACACCGTCCAAGCACCTGAGCCTGGATGAGAGTCTCCTGTTGTGGAAGGACAAGCTTAGCTGGGTGCAATGTTTTAGCACTAAGGCAGATACAATAGGAATAAAAACGTATGAACTCTGCGAGGCCAAGACGGGTTATCAGCTCAATGCCATAATTTATGCGGGGTCTAACGGCAGTGGGCTCGAGCCATCCATCCATGGGTTTCACCAATCAACGGCTAAGGTTGTATTGAAGCTCATGCAGAGATATCTCGATAAAGGGCACTGTCTCGTAATGGACAATTGGTATAACCATTTGCCCCTTACAAGGTTTTTAAAAGCTCGGCGCACAGATGTTATAGGGACACTGAACAGGGGCCGGGATCACGCGCCACACGCCTTGCGTACTATGGATGAACGCCGCGTGCCTCGCGGGACAGTACTCGGGTACCATTGCGGCGACGTCAGCCTCGTCGCATGGAAGGACACCGAGCTGATTACAATGGTATCCACGTACCATAACAAAGACATGGTTATGACGCGAAGATCGGGCCACATGGTTTCGACGCCCAAGATAGTTAAAGACTATGATCAGTACATGGGCGGCGTGGATTTGAAAGATCAGAAGTTGTCTCCTTACCCCATGGAGAGGAAAATGGCGACAAAGTGGTACCTGAAAGTGTTTCGGAGACTTTTAAACGTGAGCATAATGAATGCACACGTTTTACAATCTCAAAATAACAAAAAACACGGGCGGCCTGTCGTATCGCAGCGGGATTTTAGGTTTTCCTTGATTTCGGAAATATTAAAACATCACAGGGGGCTGGCGCTGGCGATGGGCACGGCGGGCGCGGGGGGCGTGGGTGGCTCGGCGGCCGGGCGGCTGGCGCCGGGCGCGCACCTGGTGGTGACGACGCAGCGCGTGCGCGGGCGCCTGCGCCGCCACCGCTGCGCGTGCTGCAGCGCGCGCGGCGGCCGCTCCGAGATCACCACCAGGTGCTCGCTGTGCAACGTCGCGCTGTGCGTCGACCGCTGCTTCTATGATTTTCACACTGTGGCTGAATTGTGAACCCCTACACTTATGTAAGCCTTAAACGATTTACAATAATATTACAAAGCAGTTTTCAGAACAAGAATGCCATTGTAAATGGACAATTACTTTTGTAAATTTGGGGGTCAGTAGGTATATTTGTTATTGTTTTTATTTTTGTGGTACTGGAATACTGGTGCGATCTTCGTGGGACCCGCAAGTTTCCTAACGATACTGTCATGTACCGCGTTCACTATAGAGTTTTGATAGTTCTTGGATCTTTTCTGGATTAGTACATTTCCTCTAGATTTTCTCTCAGCTACCTTCGATTCCAACATCCAGGCATTTAAACTTGTTCCTGATGGGTTATGGGCAGCAAAGTAAACGATGTAGAAAAGATAGAAATGGATTTAATAAGTAAGAATACACACGGACATGTCGTAGAGAAACTGACAAGCAAGTGACAGCTTTGCTTTTCTGTACACAGAGGAGTTTACTATCTAACACTCCCCCTTAAACTACTCCGACATAGTTCAAAACATAATACATACAACTTATACTCACAGCAAACTAAAAAACAACAACATATCAACATTCTTAAAAACAAACATAACTAAACCGTCATAGCATATGACAACTCTAACTACCTATGTCTAATAACCTTATTATAAATTAGACAAACATAAACCTTTAACAAACTGTTCATGTTTTTCTTTTGTCAGAGGTTTAGTCAAAATATCTGCTATCATCAAATCTGTTGACAAATACTTGACATCAATAACATTTCGCTTTATTGCCTCTCTAATGAAATGATGCCTCACATCAATGTGCTTAGTTCTGCTGTGGAACATTGAATTGATAGTTAACTTCTGAGCAGATTGGTTATCGTTGTACATTAAAACTTTACAATCTTTCTCTAACAATTCATACAGAAAGTTGCGAACAAAATAAGCTTCCTTGCAAGCATCTGACATCGACATATACTCCGCCTCTGTGCTTGAAAGAGCAACTGTCTTTTGTTTTCTACTCTCCCAGGCTACTAAAGACTTTCCAAGTTTAAAAATAAAACCTGTGTATGACTTCCGGTCAATATCGTCGTTAGCCCAGTCAGCGTCAACGTAGGCGGTGACACTGTCCAGTCCTCCTTTTTCAAATGTCAATGAAAAATTGGACGTTCCTTTTAAATACCTTAGTATACGTTTTGCCGCTTTCCAATGAACTTCTGAGTAAGTTTCGTTAAATTGGCTTAGCACACTCACAGCGTGAGCAATATCCGGTCTGCTGCATACTGCGATATACATTAGACATCCAATCAAATTTCTGTAACTATACTTCTCTTCCTTTCCTTTTTCATGCGAAAGTTTTAGACCCTTTTCCATTGGTGTCTTGGCGGACTTACAATCTGTCATCTGAAATTTCTCTAGCACTTTCATTATATAACCAGATTGATCAAGAGTTATTTTATCATCACTCTTCTTAACTCTCATACCTAAAATGTGGTTAACAGGACCCAAGTCTCTCATTTCAAATTCCTTCATCAAATCGCTCTTTATTTTCTTCTTTAAGACCGAATTGGTACTTGAAAACAATAGAATATCATCAACGTATAAGGCAATGATCAACAATTCACCTAGTATTCTTTTAAAATACACGCAGGGTTCAGACGAAGTTTTTCTAAAATTCATTTTCTTCAACAAAACTTCATTTATTTTATCATACCACATCTTGGATGCTTGTTTCAGGCCATAAATGGCTTTATTTAATTTATAAACCATTTGTTCTTTACCTTTCATTTTGTAACCATCAGGCTGCTCCATATAGACCTTTTCTTTTAGATCGCCATTCAAGAACGCAGTTTTCACATCGAGTTGATCGATATCCATATCGTACTCCGCAGCTATAGCCAGCAACATTCTAATAGTAGAGTATCTTACCACTGGGGAAAATGTTTCTTCGTAATCTACACCATACTTCTGAGTATAACCCTTAGCCACGAGGCGAGCTTTATATCTCAAGAGTTCACCGTTCAGACCTCTTTTCTTTTTGAATACCCATCTGCACTTTATAGGTTTTTGGTCTTTTGGTCTCTCAGTAAGTGTCCAACATTTATTATCAATGAAAGATTTGTACTCATCTGACATAGCTTTTCTCCACTCAACTGCTTCTGAACAATCCATGGCTTCCTGTACGCTTTCTGGCTCATCACCATCGCTGCATAATTTCTTCACCAGCAACACAGACTGCGCATCCATCTCTGGATCTTCACAGTCTGACATGTATGATGTATCGTCCAAGCTCGTATCACCTGGAATATATGTTGGATCCGCACAGCTATTTGATTCAAAAGTGTCGTCACTATCTGAGTCATGTACTGTATTTGTACTCATCCTTTGCCCTCGGTCATCAGACAACTCTGGACTTACAGTAGATAGCTCAGACGGTCCATCAGGCTGTATAAATACCAAGTCCTGATTATCATCATGTGACCTATTCTTGTAGAAACTCTTTTCCAAGAAAACCACATCACGAGCCCTGACACATTTATACGAATCAGTAGGATCCACAAGCCTGTAGCCTTTCGTATCGTCACAATATCCAACGAATATATATTGTTTTGATTTTGAATCTAGTTTGTTTCGATTCTTTAAAACAACTGCATACGCTAAACAACCAAATATACGTAAATGGTTTACGTTCACCTTTTGATTGGTCCACTTCTCCTCAGGAACTTTTCCAACTACAGCCTTAGTTGGTGTCCTGTTCTTCAAGTAAACGGCAGTATTCACAGCTTCCGCCCAGAATTTGTTCTCCAATCCTGCATCTCGTAACAAACACCTTGTTTTCTCCACAATAGTCCTGTTCGCCCTTTCCGCCACGCCGTTCTGTTGTGGGGAATACGGGACTGTTGTATGATGCTTGATTCCACTTTTCTTTAGGAAATCCTGTAATTTGGAATTAACAAATTCACCACCGTTATCACTACGAAGAATTTTTATTTTGTGATTAGTTTCATTTTCTACCACCGCTTTAAAATTCTTGAAATGCTCAAATACTTCATCCTTCGTCCTCAAAAAATACACATAAGTTTTTCTAGTGTAGTCGTCGATGAAGGTCAGAAAATACTTTTTACCGCTAAAAGAAACACATGGCATAGGGCCACACAAGTCTGTGTGAATCAACCCTAACACTACAGTAGCTCTGGTGTATGACTTCTTAGGGAAAGGCAGTCTAGTCTGCTTGCCCTCAATACACGCAGTACACGGATGAAAAATATTTGTATTATAGTTCACTCCTGTCACCATACCTCGTTTCAAAAGCGTCATGCTCCTGGAGTTCAAGTGGCCTAAACGACGATGCCACGTCTCCTGAGACTCCTCTGCTACTTTACCTTCCGAACTTGATGAAGCTCGCAAGACCGTCTTGCGATCCGATTGAAGTTCCTTACCATCTGTCAATGCACTGAAAGAAACAGATTTATTGATGCTCCCTACATAAGGTTTAGCGATGATATCGAGTTTATAAATACCATCCCTTAATGTTGCAGTAGCTAGAACTCCCTTAACATCGGATATACAACACATATGTTTATCAAAAACTATTCTATAACCTTTCTTTACTAAAACACTCACAGATAGTAAATTTGCTGAAAGATTAGGTACATAATAAACATCTGTTATAGTCCTTACACAGTCTTTAAGGTTTACGGTAACCTGTCCTCGACCCGCTGTCAACAGCTTCTCACCATTTGCTACGTTCACTACAAACGGCTTCTCACACACAAAATCGTGCAATAAATCTCTGTTGTTGCACATGTGACTCGTCGCTCCACTGTCCACATACCACATGTCATGCTGGATATTCGCCGTTAGTGCTGTCAAGGTAGCCTGCTGGTGTACCTTCTCTTTAGTCACCTTCTTGTTTCCTTTCGGGCAATCCTTCATAAAATGTCCAGTTTTCTTACATCGAAAACATCTAAATGGTTTCGTAGTGGTTGACAAAGCCATTGTGTCGTCAGTCTTCTTGTCACGACGTCCGTACTCTTGCAATAATTTACTTTTTACAAGACCGCTGGACAGTTTGACGTTCGAATTCTCGAGGGCCATCACGAGAGGATCATAGTCGGGTTGCAATCCGCTCAACATAACAACCGCTAAGAAATCGTCTTCCAGGGGTGAGCCAATGTCCTGCAATTGTTGTGACAAATCTGACAATTTGGTGAGATAACTTTCCATGCTGCTGTGCTCATTCAGTTTCGTACTGAATAGTAATCTTAACAATCCTAGTCTGCGACACAGTCCTCTGTCTTCATAGGCTCTACTTAAATTCGCCCACGCTTCTTGCGCGTCCTTCGCATTTCTAATGTATGGAAATGCACCTGGTTGCACAGACAGAGAGATCTTCGCTAAAGCCTTCTGAGACTTTTTCGGACAGACTTTTTCTTCTTTGCTATCACCTTCAATGCAATCCCAGAGGTCATCGTGTATTAAAATCATTTTCATCATGAACTTCCATGTTGAATAATTGTCGATACCTCGTAATTTGTCGTTACATTGAATCAATGTGTTTGCTGCCATCTTTTCCAAAAATCACCCGATCGAAAAAATTTAATTATTTAATTTCACGAAAAAGGTTTGGAAATATATTTACATAACTACAGGGAACTACGCCCTGGGCCCATAACCTGATGGGTTATGGGCAGCAAAGTAAACGATGTAGAAAAGATAGAAATGGATTTAATAAGTAAGAATACACACGGACATGTCGTAGAGAAACTGACAAGCAAGTGACAGCTTTGCTTTTCTGTACACAGAGGAGTTTACTATCTAACAGTTCCTTAATGTCGTTGGCATGCAGGTCACTTCGCTTATTGGAATTTTGTATTGCAATTTGCATTTTTTATAATAGTTTGGTTGTTTGTGAAAATTTCCATCCACACTCATTTATATTAGTCTGGATAAACAATAAATAGGTAATTATAATTTGGTAAAATGTATAAAAATGGTATAAGAATATTCAAAAGAAGGTGTTGAGCCCTAGCCTCTCACGGTATGTATGGCTGGGCCGGCGCTGGCCCCTGACACTCCGCATGTGCCCATGCACCGTCTATTTCCGCCATTGTTGGTATCCACCTAGTCACATGTATTCTAAACATAAAAAAAAAATATTTTGAACATGAATTTGTTGTAGATACTAAAGCGTTTATTGTGCCTATTAAATAAAACCCTGTGATATAGTCGTATGTAAGTAAATTAGATAAATAACACATTAAATTTATATTTTAAAATTAAAAACGTTATTTCTTATTTTCCTATATTTTCCCTCCCCAACCTCTACCTCTCTGGCCCTTTGCAATGTCCCACTGTAGGGCACGGGCCTCCCCTGAATGCGGAGGGGTTAGGCGATAGTCCACAACGCTGGCCCAGTGCTGGTGGGCGGCCTTCACATTGACTCACATCACTATAATGAATACCTCATAATTTTAGTTATCTGAATACTAGCATTCCTTGTACTGACTAATCGGTTAACAGAAATAACCAAATAATATTTCAGTCTTCACTAAATTACCATCAGTATTATAGGAGTATTGGCTTTACTAATAACTACAATTGAAATTGTTAACACCGCATTTTATATATTTTTTAAGCCTTATGATTTTTCATGAAGGCAAATTAAGCACTTATTATGAACAGCCACAAGTTACCACCGGTTTGGATTATGAGTGCCACTCAGGATACAATAATATGCTACTCCAATTACTCTTTTAAAAAAAGACGCTGGAGGTACATTGACGGGAAAATCAACGCTAGGTGAGCTACACCTTAGCCACGACACTAAGTAATAAATACCTACTAAGTAGTACTTAACTGATTATTGTAAGTTCAATCTAAATTTTAAGGCACACAATATAAATTATTCAGGTATGTTACTGCCGAGGAGAGTGCTAAAGAGGCTGAAGGCAAAGTGACAGAAGTGCAAGATGATATTCAAACCAAGAAGGAGAACATCAAGAACAATCAGAAAGAGGCCAAGGAGCTGGACAAGCAAGTGGCTGAGCTCAACAAAAAGTTGGATGAGGTGAGGTGGTCCCACTAACACAATACCTCACGTAGCGCTTGTCTGGTTAACAGACGGTTGGCTGAAGACGGCGACAGAAGACGAGTGTGACGCATAGTAAATACTTGGTGGTACAATATTGTTTGGGATGAGCTTATCCTGGCCAAAAGGCAGCGCTCTGGAGATACTATACTCATATTTGTATTTGCTTTCAATGTACAGGGATTCCTGAATCGTATTGATTAAAATATTTCCCAATTATTGACACTACGTTACGCGCGTAGTGTGTTCATTGAAATATGATCACAAATAGTAAATAATTCGGTTCATCCCGAACTTAACTTACGCTATTTTTCTATGTAGGAAAGCGGCAGCGTCCTTAAAGAGTTAGAAACGGAGCTGCACAGCCTGGAGAAGAGCGAGGCGTCGGCGGCGTCCGCGCACAAGGCGGGCCGCGAGGCGCTCAGCACGCACGAGAAGCGAGCGCGGCTGCTGGAGCGAGCGCTCGCCGACGACGAGACCGCGCTCGATGCCAAGACCACTTCACTGGACCAGGTATCATCGACGCATACATATTATAAAACTAATTTGTGTCATTAAAATTAATATTTAAAAAAATTAAAAAATATTGAGAAGGTACGATTGTCGCAGATGGTAGGGATTTCTGTACCAAATGTCCTGGGTTCAAATCTCGGTATGGGAAAACTTCGAATGATGAGCATGAATGTTTGTATCCGTGTCCTGAACTTTTGAAGTCTATACGAGGTGATTCAGAAAGGGTATAATTTGTAATTACTATGTGAACGCAGAATATTGAAGTCTTTTAAAAAAATGTTGCTATCAAAATTACAATAGGCATGATGACTGATTTTCAAAAACTGTTCTATAATATTCTAAGGTATCTACTATTTCCAAAAAAATATATTATTTCGGCAGGAAACTAATTTTTATTAGAAAAAAACGATATTTAAATTGTAATTTTAAAATTCGCTCCAAAACGATCGCCGGTGTCATGGCGTCTGCTTGTGACGTCACTATAATGCAAACTGACCGTAAACACAACAAATCAGTAATTTACGTATATAAATATTGTAAAGAGTATGGAGTTTATCTTATTACTCTTTGCTGATAATGTTGCGGTTGCTTAGCAACAGGTTTTATATTGTTTGTGTCAAAAATTGTAAATCCTTGTTCCATGTTTTGAGAACACAAAACCATGTAATTGATCGATAGAAATCACGAAATACTTTATAAACGCAGGTAAAAACAATTACTAAGTGCAGAGATCGTCGAAGTTCGTACGAAACTTAGCGATGTTTACAATGTGTACATGCTCGTGACGTAGTTCACTCTGATTGGTGTTCAACTTATCATGGCGGACTGTTGAATTTTGTAGTTTTATTTTATTAAATAAATTATCAATCTCGCCCTAAATCTGTGAATAAATGCATTTTTCAGAACCTATTAATCCTATCTCATTAGATAAACACATTATTTTAGTGATTCTTAGTTACTGTCATCATGCCTATTGTGATTGTTTGTATACATATCGCTAGACACACATATGTGGCTATTTGTACATATTAATATTCGACGAATAGATTACTTGATGAAAACTAGCATTTATAAACTATTAATTTCACGACATCGCGTTTTAAAATGTTAATTTGTACTTAACAGGTGTCGTCTACGTTCGAGAAGCTGAGGAGCGCGAGCGAGGCCAGCGAGGCGGCGCTGGCGGAGGCGCAGCAGAAGTTCCTGGCCGTCAGCACGGGGCTGGAGGGCGCGTCCGAGTCGCTGCAGGACCAGCTCATGGGTGAGTCAACCGTACACACGCACGCAGTCACGCATACTGACTCATGACCGGTACACCGGCACAAACCACTCCTGCCATGACATATCTATATATTATGTAAGCTAGCTATCTTTATATTATGTAAGCATTTGCGAGATATTCCATGCCAAAGATTTCTAACATAGTTTTTCAATTTATAGACATACTTCCAATTTCTCTTGCTCGTAGCCGCAAAACAGGAAGCATCAGAAGCGTCGACCCGCATCTCGCAGAGCATGATGGAGAAGAAGCACGCGGAGGAGAGGCTGCGCTCGCTGGAGCGCGAGTTCAACTCCAGCAGCGCGCAGTTCCAGCGCGACCGGGAACACATCGCCAGCCAGCAGGCGCAGCTCGACCAGCTGCAGGTGCCACCACTCGGTTATCTATCCGTATATATAATTGCGTTGACCAAAGAATAAATAAAAATATTGAATTTTATTCATGTAAGCTAAAAAACACTTATGAATAGTCAGAATTCAGATCCGCAGAAGTGCTGTCAAGAAACTAGTTATATTGTATATCTTGGTATTTGTGCCATCGATCGTGATGAAAGGATAAGACTCAATAGGTTGTATTCTTATACATACAATGTTGTCATTGAAATGACATAAAAACTGGTTCAAAATGATTTTTTCAAATATTCTGCTTAATGTAGGTAGCATTGAAATAGGCTGGAAATTTATGGCATCAGTATTACTATCTGATTTGATCAAATAAATCACATAACTGTGGTTAATTAGATCAGGAAATACAATTCTAGCCAAACAGTTACTAAACACATCTGCTAAGTTGGGTACAACAACATCTATAAACGCAGAAACGGTATTTACTGAAAGCCCCCATAGGTCCGTCGTTTTTAAATCAAGACTATATATAATGTCTTTACAACACGTTACGTGTGCAGCGATCTTTATATGTGTGTACAATATAATAGGAGTTTGGTGTTGTTCTGGCAGACGGAGCTGTCCGCGCTGAGTTTCAGCCCGGAGCGCATCTCGGAGCTGAAGAGCTCGGCGCGCGCGCTGCAGGCGGAGGTGCGCGGGCGCCGCGACGCGGCCGACGCGCTGGCCGCGCGCCTGCAGCGCTGCGACTTCCACTACCAGCCGCCGCAGCCCAACTTCGACCGCAGCCGCGTCGCCGGTGAGTCGCTTATCCCTTGTCACCACCACCTACTGACTCACACACACATACAGGATGCTGACACACACATACAGGATTATTCAGAAAGAGTTTACGGTACCCGCCCAGGGTAAAATTTACACTGGTTAAACGTCAAATACTCCGTTCGTACTCCGCGAACGGAAAAATTGCACAGGGTAAAATTTACAACGGCCTCCTTTTACGGACGTCCGCTAATATAAGTTTTCACCGGAAATGTCAATTGCCAATTAAAAAGGTCGCTAAATTTTACTCAGCTGTCATATTAGATCAAATCTTGTCAAATCGCTACTAGAGACATATAGTTGACAAGTGTAAATCAATGTTTATTATCTATGTAAGTATTATATACTGGGTTCGCCCCCTGGTCGGTACGGCACTTATAATACAAACATTGCTTAGTATGGAACCTTATAGTTAGTGTGTTCGTCTGGCGATACTATTATGAATTATGGGCTTACTAAACTATTTGATTATAATGTAAATGTTGATAATTGCCATAAATGTTGGGTAACAATTGTTTTTAGTGTAGACCGCTCTCAATAATAAAAATTGTTTATAAATTGCAGGTACTATCTGTAGATTGATAGATGTTTGTGATCCCAAATACTGCACTGCGTTGGAGACTGCCGCAGGCGGCCGGGTAAGCACGAATAATCTTGTTTCTATCCATGGACGCGTATAGGTCCCCCGGCATATCAGTAATGTTAAACATGTTATATTTACGTTGACGGCCTGAATAGCGCAGTGGTAGTGACTCTGCTTTCTGCGCCGAGGGTCCCGGGTTCGAATCCTGGTAGGGACAAGCTTTGTGTGATGAGCACGAATGTTTGTATCCGAGTCATGGATATTCAATATGTACAAAAGTATTATATACTGAGTTCGCCCTCAGTCCATTGCACAGTACCCATAACACAAGCGTTGCTTAATGTGGGACCGTATAGTTGGTGTGTTCGTATAGCTTTATTTATTTATATGTAGTTGTACAACGTGGTGGTGGACACGGACGCGACCAGCAAGCTGCTGCTGCAGCGCGGCAACCTGCAGACCCGCACCACCATCATCCCGCTCAACAAGATCACCGGACACGTCATCGACCCGGAGACCGTGCGGATAGCGCAGGAGATTGTAAGTCACACGACCACCACGGCTCAGCTCATATCCTGATTCATGATATAGGTTACTTATCCCGGGCAATGGATGGGTTCCCTAACCCAAAAACGATATCTCACCATTTTCTTCCATCCCGCTAGCACCACAGATTTCATAAATAGTTGTGTTGATCAGTCTGTACATGGTTAATGCCATATAACCGAATACTACTCTACTAACATAAATATGCACCCTTGATGTCCCACGATTATCAGTAGCTTGGTACACAGAGAGCTAGTAAAACCGTCGGTCGTGCGCCTTATCGCTCTCGGACTGCGAGAATAAGGGAATAGAGACTGCACCTGCGCATGCGCACACCCATGTTTTCAATAATATCTCCTGAGTAGTTGACTAGGCTGTTGAAATTGGCCGTCAAGACTGACGTTCGGCCAGGGGAACTATATCATATAGGGCTAAGGTGTATAGTCGGGTCGTAGTGAGTGAGTCGGTTGGTCCGCAGGGCGGCGGTCCGGAGAACGTACAGCTGGCGCTGGAGCTGGTGTCATTCTCTGCCTCGCTGCGGCCGGCCGTGGCGTGGGTGTTCGGCGGCACGCTGGTGTGCCGCGACCTGGACACCGCCAAGCGCGTGACGTTCCACCCGCGCGTGCGCCGCCGCTGCGTCACGCTGGACGGCGACGTGTTCGAGCCCTCCGGCACGCTCGCCGGCGGCGCCCGGGCCAAGGTTAGTGCGGACCGCGACCTGGACACCGCCAAGCGCGTGACGTTCCACCCGCGCGTGCGCCGCCGCTGCGTCACGCTGGACGGCGACGTGTTCGAGCCCTCCGGCACGCTCGCCGGCGGCGCCCGGGCCAAGGTTAGTGCGGACCGCGACCTGGACACCGCCAAGCGATAAGCTGATTGTCTTGGAACCCGCACCGAATTTAATCGAAAGGAAAATGAGAGGAGCTAGGAAGAAAAGCCGAGTTTTAAGGCACAGGTGTAATCAGAGCCGGCTCTATCATAGCGCGAACTAAGTCAAAGACAAACTAGACAGACTTAAAGATGTTGTCGAGATCTTTTGTTATATGGGAGCACCAAAATCGGATCTCGCTCCTACCTACGCAATTGGCTCGGGCCAGCACTGTTGTTGTAATGTGAATTTAGTGATGAGACAGCGTATGTGTTTGGCAGGGCGGGTCGGTGCTGCTGCAGCTGCAGGAGCTGCGCCAGGGCGAGCAGCAGCGGCGCGCCGCGGACGCGCGCCTGCAGCAGCTGGGCGCGGAGCTGCAGCAGCTGCAGCTCGCCGCCGACCGCCACGCCGCCGCGCAGCACAAGTACGGACCCCACACTTCCTACCTATAGTATACAGGACGGGACAGGAAGGGTATACTGAGCCTGGAACCGGCGCTTCTATAGCGCAATTGTAATCGTCGAAGTCGATAAAAAACATTACATTTTGTTACAAAACATAAAAAAAATCATTTTGTTGGACGCAAAATTATGTTAACGTATTAATTATTACATTTATAGTTTGTAGGTCTGAAAATTTTAGCAGTGCTCCAGACCTAATCTCTGGATTCCGACCATTGTCTGCGGAGGTGATTTACTTTGGGATGAAATACCTCTTGCATTTAGTTTTAGGTTTCTAATATTTATATAATTTCACCATACAGGTACGAAATGATGTCGCACGAGCTGGAAGTAGTAAAAGCGCGTCTAGCGACCACCTCGCACGCCCAGCTTCACGCCGAAATTGAGAGTCTGCGGAATCAGGTACCAAAATATTACCAGTGACTTAAAGTTATAAACCCATGTTATAAATACTCTGTATATCTGTACGCACAGAACTATCTTCTAATTCTAAGGTGGATTCTTCTAATATTAAGGTGCCATTAGTATTTCACGTACCTTGCAAGAGACTAGCGATAGCAATGCGACAGCAAAAACCGTGAAATATTTGACGTCCAATCGAAAATTTGTTACGAATCTTCTATTTGATAGTGTCTCTTCTGCCTCTTTTGTTTTATGTAAGTCTAAATGACTTCTTGGGCTCATATTTGTAATCTCTCTTATGTGGCCGTTCCATCTTAAACTGGTTATAGGAGTATATTGGTACTTTATGACGTGTCACCCGTTCGAGCTCGTGCACAGGTAGGCGAGCTGGGCGCGGCCGTGGAGCGCGACACGGCGACGCAGCGCGAGACCGCGGCGCGCGCGCGCGGGCTGGAGGACAAGGTGAAGGACATCAAGGGGCACCGGGAGCGGTGAGTAACACTATTAATAATCGTTATAACACAGTTCGACGGATTCATTAGCACATTTGGTAGTGAGCCTGCTTTCTGTGCTGGGCGAGTATCCTGGTAGATACAAATTTGTACCCAAGTCAAGATGTTTAATATCTTTATAAGTAATATATACTGGGTGCGCTCCCAGTCCGCGGTACGGTACCCATAATAAAAGCGTTGCGTATTTTGAGCGTAAACAGTTGGTGTGTTAGTCTAGAAATCTGTTGACTTACTTCCTATCAGTGAATTCAAAAAAGCTGAGGAAGCGTTGAAGAAAGCGAAGAAAGAAGCGGAGCAGCACGGCAGCTCGTGGAAGCAGCGCTCGCAGGAGCTGGAGACCCTCGAGCTGGAGCTGGGCGAGCTGCGCGCCGCCGTGGCGGCCGGCCGCCAGCAGCTGCAGGACACGCGCCAGGCCGCGGCCGCGCTGCGGGGCGCCGCGCTGGCGGCCGAGCGCGACCACCACGCCGCCACGGTCAGAATATACTTCTCTATGCTATGCTATCAGCCCAAAGACGTCCACTGCTGGACATAGGCCTCCCCAAATGACGTCCACACATCACGGTCCTCCGCCACTCGCGCCCACCGGCTTCCTGCTACGCGTGTGATATCATCGGTCTACCTTGTGGGGGGCCGTCCTACACTATGTCTTCCGGTTCGTGGAGGCCATTCCGAAACCATTCTGGCCCAACGGCCATCAGTTCTGAGAGCTATGTGCCGCCCACTGCCACTTCAACTTTGAAATTCTTTGAGCTATGTCGGTTACTTTAGTTCGTCTATGGATCTCCTCATTTCTAATTCTATCTCGTAGCGAAACTCATATTCTCTATTATATGTCTATATCTATATACTTCTCAGCACTTGGCTTACAATCACACTCCCACACATATATCTATTAAATGTACTGTCTAATATGATATAATGTATTGCGCCGATTTGAAGCCCCACATAATATGGACTACACAGCGAACTGCATCAGAGAGAGAGACTTCGTGTGAATAATCCGTGACGCGTGTTTTACATTAGCACTTTCTATGGCCGCAGTATGATAACAATGATGACCTTCATCTCACCAGGAAGCGGTGAAAGAGATGCAGTCCCGCATCAAGCGACAGAAGGCGGAGATCGCGGGTCGCAGCGGCGACATAGCGCGGCTGCTGCAGAAGAAGGAGCAACTCGGCAAAACCAACGCTGACCTGGAACTGAAGATCAAAGAGCTGGATTATAAGATCAAGGAATTGCAGGGAGAGGCCAGCGAGTGCCAGAAGAGGGTAAGGTTCTGATAACGAGTTTTATTTCCGCCCGCGAATATCAAATCTTATTGGTATGCAGCGTGTCACGGACCGGCGCTGCTTTAAATTATGAACAAAAGATTGGCAGATAATTAAATATACCTCCAACCAAAAAAAAAATATATATACCGAACAAACATATTGTTATTTTCCCAGATAAGGTCTCTGGAGTGCGAGAATCCGTGGATAGGTTCGGAGCGCGAGTACTTCGGCGCGGCGGGCGGGCTGTACGACTTCGCGGGCCGCCAGGCGCACGTGGCGGGCCAGCGCCTGCAGCAGCTGCAGCAGCGCCGCGACAAGCTGGCGCGAGGGCTCAACGCGCGCGCGCACACGCTGCTCGGCAAGGAGGAGGAGCAGGTACACACGCACGTGCACGTGGCGGGCCAGCGCTGCAGCGCTTTTTTACCTATCCACATTACTACAAACAGTATAAGGAGAAGATGATTAACAAATAAATTTATAATAATACGCTCTACGCAGAATTTTTTTCTCCAAGGTAAGGACGTAAAGCCACCGGTGACCCAATATTTTTCCACCATCATTCTCATAATTTTAAGGCCATTCCTACTTCCAGTATCAAGACGTGATGCGCAAAAAGAAGATAGTTGAGGCGGACAGGGCGAAGCTGGTGCAGGTGATGGCGGAGCTGGACGAGAAGAAGAAGAAGACGCTGGTGGCGGCGTGCGCGCAGGTCACGAAGGACTTCGGCTCCATCTTCAGCGCGCTGCTGCCGGGCGCGCAGGCGCGCCTGGCGCCGCCCGCCGGACGAGACGTGCTGGACGGCCTCGAGGTAGCCGACACACGATGGAATCGAAATCACCTGCCAATATTGTCAATTATAACTATACTTATTCAGATTATCTCCGGACCATTGATACACAAAACGATATATTAAACATTTATTTGAAATCTACCTGTGTTTGAAACATAGAATATAATTTAAAAATAATACGTGATGGTATTTTGGATGGGGCTGGGATTTGGATATTTTTACTTATTTGCGCACCTCAGTAATTAATTGTAGTATATTTTTAACTAACTGTCTCGGCGAACTTTATATTGCCTCAGAGTCAAATGTATCAGAAAATGAATTTTCTTTATTATTATTTATGTGTTTTTTTTTCAGTTCATAGTTATTTTACTACTCAGGGTGGAGATAGATTAAAAAATTAAAGATCATAAAATCGGCCCGCCCGGTCTTGAGTTATTAGCGTGTAACCAACACGAGTTTGTTTTAGTCAGTTTTAATCAATATTTTTATTAATGTTCCTAAAGTAATCTGGGTCCTATATAGACTTATAGTTTTAAATATTGCCACACATTTCTCTTTCACTCTGTATACCTTAACGTGTTCTAACAGGTTCAATCATTGCGCTCTCTTCAATTTTGCCACTACTGTACCCATAAATAACGCAACCATTGCTCAATAAAATAACGATATGTAGGGGCGCGAGGCCTAGCAACTGTCCCATTAAAATTCTAACAAATAAGGTTTGTGTGTCGTGTGTAGGTGAAGGTAGGGTTCAACAACACGTGGAAGGAGTCGCTGGGCGAGCTGTCGGGCGGGCAGCGCTCGCTGGTGGCGCTGTCGCTGGTGCTGGCGATGCTGCTGTTCAAGCCGGCGCCGCTCTACATCCTGGACGAGGTGGACGCCGCGCTCGACCTCTCGCACACGCAGAACATCGGACAGATGCTCAAGGAACACTTCAAACATTCACAGGTAGTTGGGTTATTACCCAATATCTAGCGCATTTACATACGTCGCTTTAAATACTCAGTGGCCGTAAGTAGTTAACATGGTGTGAATGAGATGATGCCCGGTCAACACGGCCACTGTTGTAGAGTGCCAGACTTGGGATAATAGATCGGGTAATTGGAAAACGGTAAGGGAATTAAACACTCACGGTCAATCAAGGGGAAAAGTAAATAAGTACATATATTTACAAGAGACTCATTTCAACCACTTGAATAAGTACCTATAAAATGTTTAATTTCATATAACTTATTTATATTTTTATTATAAAAAATATTTGTTATAGACCTTATACATATAATAAAAATGTAAATAATCGCTGTCTGTACATGGAAGATAAATGAGAAAAACTGTTATTGGGGGCTTTTATCAACGCAATAGAACCCAAAACAATGATTGTTAGATTTTTTGTCTGTGGTTTTGTGCGTGCTAATCTCAGAAACAGCTTAACTGATTTAGGTACCGTTTTCACTAATGTATTATGGTAAGCTTCACTTAAATTTTGTGTTTGTTGTATTTGAATCAGTTTATAAATAAATAAGTTACGCGGACGAAGTCGCGGGCCACAGATAGTAATAAATAAATATGATCTCATGACAAAACAATTTTTCTAACTCTCAATTGTTCGTCCCACTCTAGTTTAGTATCTATGATCTAAGGGTGCCAATATACATCATGTAGGTAATATCTAATTTATAAGCTTTTACCATGTCACTTATTTTGTTCTAGTTCTTAATAGTGTCGCTGAAGGACGGCATGTTCAACAATGCGAACGTGCTGTTTCGCACGAGGTTCGTGGATGGAATGTCGTCCGTACAACGCACCGTCAACTCGCGCCGTTGATCCCCGCACCGCAGCGGCGACGCGAGAACACGAGAAGCGATGGATCAAGTTCATTGTGATTATTTGTGAAATGTGTCTGTTGAACTCACTGCCAATGCTAGCTTTATAAGTATATTTTTCGTAAAAGTTAAGTAATGAACAATGGTTAATGTGTTCAACGCGGTTCAACGGATTTTTGCAGTATTGCGGTCTGTAATACTAATAATAAGTTGTAAAATAAACATTTAAAAAATATATCGTGTTCTTTTAGAATATAAGTTACATTTAAAAAAATAGGCAAGTAAGACGCTAAGTGGCCACATGTAGTGCAGATAGGTTCGGAACAAGGGATTGAAAGGGTAACTTCAGCTTTTTACACTGCGTCCGACACGATATTAATACCGCTAAACGCTGAATATTGTCGGTTTCCGAGAGTAATGATAATCCGAGTAGCCCGAAGTCT
The DNA here is from genome assembly GCA_905333125.1 of Pheosia tremula. Classification (NCBI taxonomy): domain Eukaryota; kingdom Metazoa; phylum Arthropoda; class Insecta; order Lepidoptera; family Notodontidae; genus Pheosia; species Pheosia tremula. The sequence continues at coordinate 242,453 of HG995415.1, forward strand.
GCTAACACGATTCATAATCGAATAGAAACCGCATAGTAACTGTCACTTTTGATTAAAATTGTATGGGGTATCTGTCAAAAGTGTCAGGGAGTTCCGAGTAGCAAGACGAATAAGCTCCGAGCAGCAGTCGGATCGTATTATTATAACTTAACTACGCTGCAGGAGCTCGGTCCGCGGGGCTCTTGATTACTTCTGTGCCTTGTTATTTTTATACGGCGGGCACGTGCCATTAGCAAGACCATTCGTTTGTGTACATCATCGCAGAGACGAGGGTGAGCCCAACTGAATCTGTTTATACGACATTTTATCATCACTTGAACATTGAACATGGCTTTAATTCTCAAGTTGAGGTATGACCGACTCATATTTTTGTATGTATTCGACAATCAGGCAGACACATACTTTGATCGTGTTATTTATAACAACGTCGGAATAACTGCGCCCGTCTTTAGACTAAAATATACCTAGTAAGAGAACCATTTCAAATATCGATCGTGTGATCGAATCTCAATAAATTTCACAGCGCCCCTCACTAGGACGTGTACCTTCAATGGTAAATGTATGGACATATTATCGATTACTGGATCAGTAGATCACTTGATCACAGGGACATGGCCATGACAAGCCCAGCTGTACCTAATAGCCCTAATGCTAGTATTGCCATGCAAAACATCTAGTATTCAGGCAATGATGTATCTGACACTACGAATAAATATACAGTCATAGTCTGACAGGGCTAACTGGTTATCAAAAGAGAACATTTTTCATAAATAGATTCTACATTTTATCCTAATTTTATCAACATCTGACATCCCCAGTCGTGGGAGTGCCTTAGCAGCGCCACGACTCTTGAATATAAAAGTAATTTGTTTATCAACTATTCTTGTTACCAGCTTATCATACACGTGTAATATTATGTAAATACACATCGCGCTTGCAGACGGGCATTACGAGCACTCGTCTCGGGAATAACTTCACAGTATCTATAGTTCAATGCAACAGTTGCTGCGGCCATTTGTCTTGAGAATTCTATTATCTTATCTCGACTGTAATATTCTTGAAATTTCCTGAAGGAAATATTTACGTAAACATTATGTCCCGTCAAGATTAGAGAGTCAGTCAGTGATGAATTTAGCAAGGGCCTCGGTCTAGGTAATAGGCTGGTAAGTGATCAAGTAAGTAGGTATACCCACAGCAGTACTTACAGACGATAGTCCAGCACGCTAGATGTTTATCGGGTAGGTAAAAAAGAAGAAAAATAATGATTACACATGTGCTAAGGAGGCAGAGATTCAGATTTAGTAACCCTGTTTGAATCTTGCGGCAGGTATACTTCTCGGGCATTCATGTGCTGCGCTTCGTGAGATGTGCGCCGGTCCTTACAATTTTGTAAATTGTTCAAGTGTGCTCCTTATCTGTGCGGCGCTGTCTATAGGTTCGTGCCTTCCCATCTGACCTCCGGGAAATGAAACTTTTACTATCCATTTGAAGCCGCGGCTTTCATATCTGGAATTGATCTGAGACGTCGACGACGATATACCTGCAGCTTTACTGGCGGGAGATAAAATTGCTTCAGCGTTAGAACTGGCCCGGCGGGTGGCCCCAGGTGAGCGCTGCTACCAAATAACGCAAAATATAAACTTGAAACAGATTGATGAGTTGGTGATTTGTGGTGATTATTGCGCCTATAGTTGGTCGGTGCACCTAGTTTGATCACCAGAACAATGTTAATGGGTATGGTAAACTAAATTTAAATAGGTACTACGCTTATTATAATATGTTGAATAAGCGTGCAGAAAGAAGGCGCTTCCTACAGCTGTCTAAAGAATGGAGAAAGACCGGTCACTGCTTCATATTTGCAGATTGCAAACTAAATATACATTATTATGAGGAAAACACATTTAACTTTGGATGCTACTATAAACACTGGTGCATGTAATAATACTAGCAGCATCAGCTAATCATTAACATCTCCGATCTTCAAGTGTACCGTTTAGTTAGAGCTAACGCCGCCGGTGGCCAACTAACAATAGCTTGTTGCTATCTATAAGCTACTTATTAAGCTAGTCGCATCGCTGTCTGCGACCCACCCCGTTGTGAATTTAAATTCTTCGATTAGGTAGTGGGTGCAGTAAACGCTATAAGTGCCTACAAAGAGTTTCTCACGGTGTGATTAGTGAATTCGTCAATTATAATTTAATAAGCTTTAAACACATTTGAGGGTGTAAGTAGATAAACTGAACATAATTTATTGAGTTGTTGTTTCCAGTTATAGTCATAGTAGATATTGCGTAACATTTTGGCCATCATTCAGATAATTCAATCTGATGAACTGTCCCACGACATCTCTCATCGCCAGTCTGCAAACCGCAAACAAGTACGGATACATCAGTGGGTAAACGATTAGCACTGTACTGAATGGTCTGAATTTTCTGCCATTTAGTGGAAAGTGTGCAATAAAAATTATTCAAGTAGATTATACAGATCAGTGATCCAGTTCGTGCCAATAAGACGAATATCTAGTGAGCGGTTAGTGAACCTGCTACTGAACTTCATCAGTAGATTTCCTCCTGACTCCTGAAAAACTGTCGTCTAATCCCAAGTGTCCACCGGTTCGTACTGCGGGACACTAAGTTTGATTGATGCGGGCTTGTAGTCGACTATCTCGCGCGCGATGACCGCTTCGGACATTTTTTATGATTTACGTAAGTATAATTTGGGATCCAGTAATACGATATGATTTATTGGCGAGCGACTCTGCTGGCCTGTCTGCAACGAGAATAGACCTTTTATTTTTAAATATCTAAGTAGGATAACATTTTATGTGAAGTCGTACAGTTATGTAAAGAACTGTTGTAATACAATTTAATATGATATTTAATGCTAAGCTTTCGAGGTTACCTACTTTAATGTAGATATTCACCTACTAGGTACTTCCGCGTTTAATGGTCTGTGCTAAGTTTGGGACCATATTGATAGTTGGGGTGTTGTAAGCCTATTCAAGTTCAAGACCATACCTATTTTTGAAGGTTCTAGATGTTAAAACGAGACTCTCCCTTAGCCAATTTTGAAGAAAAAGTAGCAATCCGCTAAGCACTAATGGATAAGCTGTGTTTGCCCGGTTTTTGTCAACATCTGCGATTGTTTCACGTCCTTGAGAGCATTCACGGAATAAATTTAGTGACCCAGATATTATTGTTGCTTATTTTGAAGGTGAACTTGGTAAAGTAACATGCCAATTCAGGTATATAGACATGACTTAACAAATAAGTTTCAAAATATGTACATACTCTAAGGTATCCTACAACCAGTTAAATATTTAACTAAGGTTGATTAATAACTGAAAATATTAAAGTTTCACTTACCTTTAAGTGAATTGGTCACGTAAGTTTGATACCTACTTCCTAAATAAAGAAACATTTTATAATATGACTGACTGCCGCCATTTGAGATCCGATACTACTTATTTAACACTTTATTTTCCAAGCAAACACAATATGAACTGGGATAAGCGAGCTTGTAGCACCATTTCGTTACTAATTATTAAAGTAGGTAGTATTCAATAATTCTGGGACGCAGCGCAGTATAACATCCAATTGACCTTATCTCAGTCCTTAAAATGAAACATAAATTAAATAAAAATAACAGCGTTTGCGTCGCTACCGTCCGGGACAGGTTATTGATACAAATTAAACAAAAGATGAATGGTCCGGGGTCCGCAAACAGCAATCATACGCGGCGCTCTGCCGTGCAAACATAGCGATATTGCTTTCTTAGCGCGCCTGTTGACATGAGACCACCTTCCTGTTACACTCGTGTTCGGTATACTACACCCACTCCTGGCTTTCGCCGACATTTCGCGTATGCCTTTTTGCCCATTACTCGTTTGTATTGGGGTCGGTTTGAACGTCTACGTAAATTTGGGTGATTACCGATATTCACGCGGAGCGATTGTAGTACCTCCGAGATCTAACTAGCGGGGCTACCGATAAGCTAAGGGTAAGGTCAATAGTCTAAATTACAATTGCTGGTAATGAATAGCGCATAGAGATAGAAATTCTAATTCGTTCACCCATTCGATGACCAATCAAGTTGGCTCACCAATCCATCGGGAATGGTAACTAGAACCCCATCTGTGAGCCTACTTCCTCCCTAACTTGACTCTACTGATATATTTGGAACATTATTTTGTAGTAACAGACAGAATAATTGTTTTCTAGAGTATAAACATAATATCAATGTTACATAGGTACTGCTGAACAAATCTAAGATGGATGTTATTATTGAATTGTGTTCAAATAACGTATACGAGGGTAGGATGTGTAATTTACTTGTCCACACTATTATGGGAAGGGTTTGGGACACGGTGTTTGTATATTGCCGATAAGGGCACATGGAAAACGTGCCTCCCTGTCAATGCTAATTATTCTATTATGCAAAATCATTAGTTATTAAAGAAGGTTTCTCGGAAGGGTTTGTATTAAAAATATTTTTTTAGAATAAGACAAGGACTTGTATATAATAAATTACTAATAATTGTAAAAGTATAGGTAGGTACCCAGAAGCGCGAAAAGAAGTTAGAATACAAAATTAAATTACATTAGGTTCTTCATTACATTTCCTTACAATTAATTACAAAGCGATTGTGAATTATGCTAAGCTCCGGCAGCCGAGCTTAGTTGCTACCGGTAAGTACTTCAGCAAGTAAGCACATAAGCGTTACTTAAGTACGTATTTGATTTGCGTAGCGGAATCCCCACGCGTGGTGGAATAATTATTATTTGCTTCAAAACCAGGCCCTGTTTGTTTATGTCCCCGGCGAGCAGTGTGCAAATATATTTTGCTTTGAATATCGTCATTGTATATAATTAATTAAGTAGAAATGATAAGTAAAAATTGGAAAAAAAATACACATTTAAGCTGAAAAAAATCGTTGACGGCGTCTACCTATACTTCTTTTTTTTTCTAACCGTTGGCTCATTATAATGTCTAATCTGGGGGTGTAGTGAAATGTGGGTACGTAGTGACAATGTATCGGCGAAATGTGGTGCATCTCTACCTACTCCTTCGGGGATTCCATACGTGATGGTGATAGTGTTAGATCAAGTGATCGAGAGGAACGAACCATCCAGATTTTTTTTGTTTATACGAAGCACATAACTTCATAAGAGTTCAATACCATTTTATATCTCATCTTATATTCACTGTTGGTTTGATTTTAAAAAAACTACGTATTTTTTTATAGTTAGCCGTGTGTCGAATTGTAACTTTAAAACAATGTTCTTATAAACGTTGACCCCCTGAGGAGTAGAATTAATAAAAATCCAATATTAGTGCATCTCTAGGGTACTCAAGGAATACTTTTATCTTCCAAATTAGGTCCACTGCTTCAGACGTTGTCTGTCAGTTAGTGATACGATGCATTGAAACAGCTCTGTTGACACGCCATTTTCAAATCATAATGTCACATCCATTATTTTATTTATAATATGTATTTATTGATTGTGTTATTGCTATTAATTACTTGACATTGTGCAAAATACCCGCTTAGTTGTGGGTGAGGCCATATTCATATCCATTTTATTTCATCGCATCTCATTACGTAAAGAAAGAAGAAACAGCTCTGTTACATATTTTTAATAATTTCATCCCGTTTCACTTCGAGATGATTTTTTAATCCTTTCTCCGATGCTCAAAGTCAAATTTAAATTAAACAGCTGTCCTTGTCACTAGCCCGTGAATTAAAAAAATACCTTCCAAATCAGCCGACTTCAACTGAAATCAAGTTACCTGTTGCCATTTCAATAATTCCTTCTTTAGAATTCAGTCGTCAGCTCTGAATTTATGTAATTGAATTATACCGGGCCCGCCCCGGGATTCGGGAGTTCCTTTAAAAGGTTTCGTTACGTTTTTTTTTAAGAACAAAAGAATGTCGTTTATAATTTATTCAAAGCGAAAATTACGCATTAGCTGAGAGTAATTCGGAATGAGGCAATTTTGAATTCAGATCCCGATATGGCTCAAGTGTTCCTTCAAACAGAATACACCCACTTCGTATACTTTGTTTCGTATAATTTATTTTATTCCGGTGGAGAAACAGTCGCCCGAAGAGGTGGAAAGACCTGGAAAGACCCTTCAACATGAATTAAAATAAAGTTAATCTACTACCATTTTCATTATATGAGTACCTAGATCGCTAAAATAAAAGCAGTGAAGCCTGCAAATCTGACAGACAACACCGCCACCTGTGCATCTGGCATAGCATAGTTATCATGTTTGTGCTACAAAATATAATTAAATTTTTAAATAATTTACTATTTCGCGGGCGTCTAGTTAATCATTCAAGAATCAGCTGTGCGAGTCATAAAACCTAGCTTCAATTAATTTTCAGTTAAACATAAATAGTGAACATGAATGTTGACCTAACTAGACATAGCGCATGGATTCGGCGCATGCGCAACTTTTAATAATGATTTGCAGCAAAACTCTTAAAAAATTATGGTCATGTTTTTTTAAATAATTCATATTTATTTAGAGGACCATCAGATAGAGTCCAAATAAATCATCGTACCTTTTAATTTTAAACAATCTATAATACCGTTTCTTATCTCATAAAAAATGCGTTCGTAGCAACACTACAAATTTTCTTCCATATGTCAGTATATGTGTAAGCAAATTGGTAAGTAGGCACGCAATTTACTTTGATCATTTTATGTTCGGCTAGTAGTGTGTCTCTTTTTTTTAATCCATTCGCAGACCGAACGTGAGTTTCGGCTAGGACAATTAATTTAAGCTGTAAAAAGTTTATCAATTAGCCCCGTTGTTTGTTGCGTTTGAACTCGTATTCCTCCAGCATTCAATTTGATTTATATTTATTTTTCTTTTTGTCAATAACGGTTGTTTGTATCGAAACAGAACTTACAGCTCGGCCGTTATTTCGCAAAAGTAGTAAAAGCTTTTTAAATAACAGATGCTTCAAAATCACTACGTATAAGTTAATAGAATAGGCGTAGCCTATAAAACCCATGATTGATTTTGATGCAACTTGGTATGGGCTAGGAAGCTACATGAGCATTCTCCTCTGCAATTTTGTTTTTTTTTATAATATCTTCAATCTACCGTTCAACTTTATATAAATTTTATTTATTATATACAATAAGTACAACGAAAGTAACCCAGATAGACGAACTAATATAAATTAAAACTTGCGTTTTACTATTAAAAGTCAGCTTTATACCTTTGTTTTACATTTATAATGGTAAAGAATAAAGTCGTACTTCAAACAGTTATGCTATTTGAACGGTACTAAATATAATGCGAGGGGGAGGGGCGGGGGCAAGATTCTTATTACATCGATATAAGATTATTTTTAAGTGTAAAAAAAAAATTCAAGCAAAAGTGATTTGTAAAATGATTGTCTTATCTGCATATGTATTATATACTGGGTTACAAGTACTCATAGCACAAGCGTTGCTTTGTTTGGGAATGTACAGTTGGTGTGTTCGTCTGGCGATGTTAAATTCATTAGAAAAGCCGAAAAAGATACCCGCAAAAATGTAGTTGTTTCAAAAACGAATTCCAACCATATTCAATTAATTCCATCATATATTTCTTATCTTACTCGTATCTTAACTTATATCCATTTATGGCTTGCACAGTTGAGTAAACAGAATGCAGTGACAACATAAATATTACAAAGTAACACAGAATTCATGGGTTTTCACTTAAAAAAAGCTACTTAATTACAACTAGCTTTATTTATATAATATTTTTTGGGGAAAATGGAATTGAAATATTATTTGGTTGCCACAATATTTTGCTGTAAGTTTTGGTAAAAGGACACACGTTTCGTGTACTTCTGTCTTTTTCACTTGTAACCTTCATTTGTAACCTTAATAGGAAACCATAAAGACAGCTAGCACGACGCTGCAGTTTTTATAATATTTTTAAGTAACTCTCCTGCTTAGACTATAGGGATTTTTTTGTAAGTATATTTTTTTCTCATATTTTATTATATTTTTAGTTAGACTGCTATTGGACACCAACGCGATACATTTCAAGTCGAGGGCGAACTTTGAACAGATCGCGCCGTGTTCGATGACTGGCGGGAATATATTCGCAAGAAATAGGATTTGGGAACGTCCATGCAAAACTCGAAGGTAATCCGAGCTTATCCAACAGTGTTGTACGACGAGCTCTTCCTGACGGTGCAACTGATGAAGTCTTTCCAGCTGTTTCTACGGAAAGCATCCTCTTTCACCTTCTTATACAACGCGACAATGGCTTTTAATCTGACTCATGTGTGTTCAAGAGGAACACCGTTTTCACGCTTTACCTCTCGCATGTGTTATATGAAAGTATAATGTCACATGTGGTGTAGTACTTCCACTTCCCACAGAATCAGAATCAGACTATTTTTTATTCATGTAATTCATTAAGTGCTCACACGATTCACTTATGAATCGTCAAAAAACTTACAAAATGCTAAGCTACAACTTTACCACCCGTTCGGAATGCCCGTTCCGCGCAACCAAAGAGTTTATTGCCAATAAACTCTTTGATTGCTCTTTTTAAAATGATTTTTACTTATTATATCATTTTCATTTAACCTGGGCTACTTGCATATATGATGTTTTCTCTTTTCCTAGTCTGGGTGTAACTAGGGTTGCCTAGTCCATTATACGGTACCCATCGTCTAAACGTTGTTTATAGTTTGGGACCATAAATCGTGTATTACCTCGACGATAATTGCACAAAAAAAATATTTATTTAAATTGTTTGATCCTCTCACATTAACCTCGCCAGTGGGGGATTAATAACTTTTATTATTGTTTAAAACAGGCAAATCGTCTACCATGATTTGTCCGAGTTCGCAAGCAGAGAGCGGGGTCCCAAGCACACCGTCCACTATGACCCGACCTATGGGTACGAGCCCTATTGGGAGTACGGCGACTGGGTGTTCGACAAGGTCAAGACTTATGTGTCAGAGACTCAGATGTGCGGTGCCAAGTGCCCCATGGTTTACATGTAGTGAGTAAGCATTATTTTTTTTGTAAGACCGTTATAGGTACACGTTTGAACTACCGTCGGCTACCGTCATCCACCCTGATCGTACAACCTCCCGTCAGTGCAAAAGGGAGAGATATATACAATTTGGCAATGGTTCTGCCTCTGCTTGAGTTTCGGTGAATGCTCAAATCTTCCAAACCATCTAAACGCGCTTATTTGTATAGCTGTGCGAGATGATTAGCATAAGTTTCAGTTGCAGTTGTTATTAAATGGCAATGATATCAATACTGTAAACTCTGTGTTGTTATTTAGCTACGGAAAAATATGCGCTGCGGATAAAAATCTCCGCTATGAAACGTTCCCAACGTACTGCGCCATGAGAGATGTGGACTGCGACGAAGATAAAGGTGTGACTCTTTCCGGCTTGCCGCCTTAGCGCGGTTGATCGTGATCGGATCAGGGGTAAGGCCCAGCGGCGTAGCTATGTAACCGAGGATCCCGGGGCAACAATTTAATCGGGGCCCTATTTAAACTAAACACACCATATTATGTTTCTGTTCTTGAGGTGAGAGATTTTTCGTGATTTAAGTTCGAACTTTTCGCGATTAGTTGGTCAGGGGCCAAAAAGCTAAAAGTCGAAAATTCTTTATTAAAATAGGAGAGTATATTGCTTATTTGAACGTCGTTCATGGAGGCTGAGGGGCCGCTTAAGTTTGGGGGCCCCGGGGCACTGCCCCGCCTCACCCTACAGTAGCTACGCCACTGGTAAGGCCTCAGGCAAAGCTTATATATTTATATGAACCGCTTACATTTGCAGGTTTTAAGGTGGTATATAGAGGAAAATGCTTCGAGGAGCTGATTACTTACCCCACTAACTCCAGCAAAGTGGTGGGCAGAGTAGATGAAATAATAAATGATTATTATGCAAGGAGTCCCATCACCACAGTCAATTTGGAGAACTGGGGAAAGTTTAAGCATGGAGGTAAAGGTTGAGGATGGTAGGGATTCATGTAGTGTGTGGTTATTGATTCTCCACAAAATATACATATAAACTAAAGTATTAGTACATTAAAAAAAATTGGTAATGTGCTGTTTATTTTTATTGCGGGTAGGTACCAGGGACTTGTCCTATTTTTAATGAAAGCGTCTTTATTTATTTAAGGGGGAAGCGCAAGGTCAGGGCGCGAAATTCAAAATGTCAATGGTTTTTATTTTTTATACGAAAAATTTGGACATCTTTACGATGTAATTTAGTTTTTTGCCATAAATAGCCTTCTGAATTGGACGTCTCGATGTATTACGTTTGCTTAAAAAATACCTAAAGCGATACAATACTCCAAGGTTTACAACTTTATGGTGTTGTATCGCTTCGCTTCATCGCTTCCTATTTATGTTTTAAAAAAAATAACCCGGTTTATGTTTAAGTTAAGTACCTAATACGACGCAGTTATTAAAACATGCATAAGTATTAGATATAATTTAAGAAAAAATCGTTGGAAATAAGGCTCAACGAACACATAAACTTTTCGGTCCCAAACTAAGAATGCCTTGTATTTTGGGTACCGTACGATACTGGGGTGATGTCAGTATTACTTATATAGATATTAAACATCCATAACTCATAAAAACATTTTGAATGCATAATTTTTATTCCATTTATACTTTTAGGGAGGGATACACTTAGGAATAATAAAATAAAATTATAGTAATAAAAAAAAATGCCTTATTCGCCATATTCGCCTCTCCAGTCCTCCATAACTATATTTGCAGTACGGTTGTAAGTGTTTAGATCTTTAACTATTTTTGCGTCGCTGTATCTCGGCTTGAAGTAGTAATCCTGCGGTCGGCATTCTCCCATGTGCAAAAATACTAAACCTTGAATGATAATAATACAAACTTATAGCATGATTACACGTATAAATGGCTAGACAGTGCCCCCGAACGAGTAAACAAGGTTTATAAGTATCGAGCACTTGACTGAGAGCACAGCCTTACCATATTACGCGTTACGTGTAATCACGGCATAAGGTTTAGTAGAATTATGCAAAACACTCATCTATTAAAACATTTGCACAATGTTCAATTCTGTATAACAAACCTTAAATGTAAATATATAAAACAATGTCGTGTTAGTTACACCATTTACAACTCAAGAACGAGTGAGCTGATTTTTGAAATTATTACCGCCCCGAATAGCAGCATAACTATTAAAACATGGCAAACCATCACTTTTTCGTTAAGTATAGATTAGCGGAGCATATGTAATATAAGCTGAGGTAGTTGTGCAACTCACGTCCGCTGTGCTTGACCACCGTGCACTGGTCATCCAAAAACTCGCAATAATTCTCATAAGTCACATAATTCCCCATGATGTCACCGTGGCTCTCCCCGTAGCAGAATATGAACGCATACCAATGAGGCCAGCAGCCCTGGTAATTGATGAGAGATACGTTGTGGGCGCAAATCTTTCCCATTCTATAAATAATAAATAAGAGAGACTATCGAATCTAAATTATTATGGCCGCTTGTATTATGGGTAGGTACCGTACAATGCACCCCGGGGCCGATCTTGGTCATGCCGAAACCAGAGTAGATCGTAAAAAGTTAATTTACGATATTTCTCAGACGGGAATCGAACCCGCCACCAACCGGTGCAGTGAACCCAATGGCCCACGCTCAAACCACTAAACCAAGCTGTCGTCTTCTGGAAGGAGATACACATTTGACATATGTAAGATACATCATTAAACTTGACATAATATTACAGCCAGACAGGAAAAAATATGCTCTTATAGCATATTCACTGAGCTGAGCCTTGTACGTGGCCACGGGGCTCCTCACAATGCTAGGGGGATCCAGGCTACAATAGTGTACCGAGCTGGCCCAGTGCTCTACTGGCGAACTTCACATATCTTTCAAAACATTCCAAATGTCATGTTTTCAATTCATTATTGTAGAAAGGAATATTTGCACATGAAATCCGAAAGACTCCGCGGTGCAAACCCCGATTTGTGTGTGGTGCTTTCTGTGCCGAGTTTCCCGGGTTCGAATGCTGGTAGGGACAAACTTTGCGTGATAAACACAAATGCTTGTACCCAAGTGATAGATGTTTAATATCTATATAAGTATTATATGCTGTGTTCGCTCCAGTCCATTATACGGAACCCATAATACAAGCGTTGCTTTGTGTGGGACCGTATAGTTGGTGTGTTCGAATGGCGATATTATTATTATACCATAGCTCTTCCTGGTTTATTACCTCAGGTAGAGGTAGTTGCACTCCTCGCCGCACGCGATGTACCTCACCGTGCTGGTGGCGACGGTCAGAAGGTTCTTGTTCTTAGTGGAAGGCTTCATGTCTCCATTCCAGTAAGGCTCGTAGCCATAGTTAGGGCTGTACAGCCTCACCTTCAACTCATACTGTTCCTCCTGATACCTTTCCAACTTACTTTTAGTTCTTCCGCGTTGTCTAGTCGGTCTCCCAGGATTTGGAGAATTCCTGAAAGATATAATAGTGTCCGCTAGATAACATTCGCTATGTCATCTATTCACGATGGCGGAGGATTAAGTACATCCACAATGTAGTAATGGTGGCACTCCTATACATTACAGAAAAATACCAATCAATGTACATACCTCGACGGTTCAATTATGATAAACAACACTGAAACAAATATTTTAGTTAATTGTGTTTGTTGTCGATAGGTTTTAATTCTAGGGTCGTAAACTATAGTGAAGAGAAACAGAGTACTACAATGAGGCATAATCATCGCTAATGTAGGAAGTCGGTCACAATCGTATTTAAGTAATGAACGCGCAGTTGACGATGTGTGTTTTATACTGTATTACCGCATAGGTAGTACACTTTGTTTCTCTTCCCATACTTGGAGAAATAAAAATACCAACAAAGTAGTATTTGATACATAATAATATTAAATTTCTGTGATTCTTGGGCTACTTGGAAGTGTATAGTGAGTTCAAGCCAAATATTTCTTCACTATAATTGTAAAGTTAATTGCTCGAAAATAATGAACTAAGCAATTTCATACGTTACTTTATCGGCTTGATTTTCGAGCTCTGCCACATAATAGATATTGGTAGTTAAATTGTTGTCAACCTCAGTTTGTAAACTTACAGTTTCCGTTCTGATATACCCGCTCGTGTTTTTAAGGATTGTGGTTATTTACATGTATGTGTCACACATCACCGCACCGCCAGGTTACGGAGATGTGATCGTGTTCCGTCCCACTGACATCACTGATCTCAAAAATGGGTGTAAAAGTGACAAATGTTTTCTTGATGAGTAAGTGTCGGTAAGTTCTCTGCGAGTATTCGAAGCTCCATCGCCGCTGGGGTGGAGTGATCGTTGCCATACATTAGGGCTTTATCTCCGCGGCTCGGCGACCGTGATCGAGAGCTCCGGGCCGGTATTCGCCCTCGTCCACACACGATTGCCTTCTTTTTAAGTGGACACACTTCCCAAAAATATTTTATTTGGTATCAGAAAAAAAATATTTTCAGTATTGTTGTTATATACAGAACGATTTCCAAAATAGCCTACCACATCATAGCGAAGATGCCCGATAAACTTTCACAGCCTTGTTTTTTAATTTGTTTGCAATGAAGGAAAGACCGTCGTTTGATGAGACAGAATCATTCAGAACACAACACAGCAAACTGTTGTTGGTGAAATCATCGACAAAAGTGAAAATGTGAAAGACTCCTCACCTATTACCCTGAGGCTTCTTCTTAACACTATTCACGTGGCTTTTGTTAAAGGTAAGAAATGACTGACGTCGGTCTTCATCACCTACATAATGCTCATTAGGGAGGGCTAATGCTCATTAATACAAAAACAAGTCACTGCCGCCGGGCGTTGATAGGATAGCGATGGCTGGCTCAACGCTAAGAAAGGGGCAGGGATATTTTTTTTTGGGATTATTTTTTAAGAATAATATGAACGGTGTGTCAGGTACAGGTGCTTTAGCGCTCAGACTATACGACGATGCAAAATATTTTGCAGTATATTTATTATTGTGAACCATTTTACCATTGAAATGATGCAAGGCAAATCTGCAATTCAAAATCTTCCCGAAACAGTAACCATACAAACAGAACTGTCTTCGATATTAAATATTGCTGTTTTTTCCTAGTTTGCAAAATTCTAGTCGAAGTCATATTATTTAATTTGTATAGGCCTAGGTGGCATTCAAAATTTTCATACATAATTGTTCCTCAACTCTACAACCAGATCGGATAGTATATTAATTATCATCTGTTTTTATCGAACTTTGTACTCAGGCCTCCCATCATACATGCGTTTGCCTAATTTAGGTTTCGGTTTAAGAACAGGAATAAAAATATTTTATTGAAGCCATTTATTATTATTTATTTAGCTCAATGTGAGAACATAAGGTTTAACATAAGTCTACCAGTGTTCCTGAATAATATTGAGTATAGATAACATCCAGGAATAACACAATAAATATTCTTAAATCTTTATTAAGGCCTCAAACCTCTTTGAAATGCTAGCATCCTTGTTAACATTAATGCCGCGTAGCAGCCAGCCCTGACCTGGTCTTTGCGGCTGTTCTCCAAGTGGTGTGTCATCAGCCGAAGCCACTTGTATGAGGAGCATACGGCGGGGCCTGGTGGAGTTGTTGACGGGGCTTCCATGGACCAGGAGATAAGAGAACACGACGATGTCACCGCGGTCTGCCTGGATGGGGGTCGCACCTTCCAGTGGAAACTTGGTCTGAAATTTGTGAGTTAATAATTAATTCAGATTTGTGATCCAACATTATATTCCTACTGCAAAACAGTGCTTTGGAAAAAATGCACTAGAGAGGGTTGCGTAGGCATGAATAAATAAAAAAGATGGATCCGTTTCCAGACCTTGATAAATTTATAGGTCAGTTATGTAAAGCATCATCTCATTAGCAAAGTCTCTAGGCTCCTACCAATTTGATCACAGTGTAGAAGAAGCAGTACCAGCAGAAATGAATTTGCTGAAGGAATAGGTATCCTGTGCTGCAAGCACAATGATTGAACCTGTCGTTTACTGACGTTAGAGCCTTCCACCCTGTTCACAAGATAGATACCATAAATAAGAATGCCAGTACAAGCATGTTTTGTCAATGCCGTAACAATTTGCATTAGGAGCTCCTGCTTATTGCACTGATGATGTATTTTCTGAGTCTTACAAATGATGTCTCATTTACCTGATCAACATAATGGAAATTTGACTTCTTAGCCCCCACATCTTCGAGAGGCCCTAGCTTGTGCGAACCTGGGTATACGCAAAGCCCCCCGTTTTCTGGTCCTGCAGCATCCAGGTGGACAAACGCTGCCACCATGGAGTCTTTTTCATAGGGGAAATAGTGATAATCCTGGGAAGAATCAATAGGTAATATGTCATCTTCTTTGTAGATCATTTAGTCTTAATTCTCGTTGTGAAGTATCAAGTTAAGTCAAAGTCCCACTCTGCATATGAATAGTAAATAGAACAAGAGACCTCGCTTGGCTATTTAGCTGATGCCCTTTACATATATTTGTCCAGAGTAGCTTCTTTGTGTGCATATATTTGGAGGATTTCTACCCTGTTCTTATGACTTTTCAACACAGACATTTTACAGAACCACATTGTAACTATTAAAGTATCTTACTTGATGCATAGGATACGCAGCTCCCTTCTCAGGTGGCTTGAAGTGGGCTTTAGTGTGGTGCAGCACTATGTTGCTTGTCTCCATTATATCCTCCAGGGCATCCAGGAGTAATTTGTTGTATAAGAACTTGGCAAACACCTCGTGGTGGTACTGTAGGTTGTGAATCCCCTTTACCTAGGAATACGCAGTAGACGCGCTTATAAGCTCTGTAAATTTTTTGACTTTTGGAAGGAATTATGTCGCAATGAATAGTCTTCTTTTTTTAAAATCTCTGCCGTCATCTTAGGTATTTTTCCAGTGTCATCTGTAGCTATTTTTTAAGATTCATAAAGATTTTTCAAAATAATGCTTTAAGTATTTGCAAGTCTTTGGTCAAGTCTAAGTACCACCTACTCGTGCGATAATTTTACATTTCCGATGGTGTTGTAGTGCTATGTCGTTGTATATAGTCGAGTTATTACACTAACTTGTGATAAAAACATTCATTTATTTTTGTAAATACATTTAGCATAGTTAATTAAAAAAAATGATTTTAAAACTCAAACTATATATGAATTTTGTTTTTACAAATGTCACTTACAGTATACGCTCCTGTATTCTTTCTGTCATCAGCATCGCTCCCGACCCAAGAACTCTCCATTTTCTCCTGATTCTTCCGTCTGAACAGCTGGTCATACTGTTCAATCATAGCCGATAGCTCTTCTTCGGAGATCAGGTTCTTCAGAATGATGTATCCATTCTCTTTGTAAAATCGCTTCTGGTCTGCTGTCAATAAACCCATTTTGACTGATCACTTGTCTGACTGTTCTCGAAATTATATAACTTATAAGTTTAAAGTTTTCATATAATATGTTCCATAAACAATATAACAATGTTTATATCAGTATCGATCAGTAATTAGTTCACAAACATAATAGTCCGGTTCGCGACTTCGGAGATGTTCACACAACAGAAAAACGATACAGAGATCTAATTATTTATCCCGAATGCTAATGTATTTCGAGATTTTGTATCAAATAGTAACCAAAGATTTCTGTTGTATGAACAAAAATCTTTGGTTCGAGAAGAATTTCGAATAGAAAGTATAATACCACATAAAGACAGTAGTAAATTATAGAAACTTGTATATTCATATCATCCAATTAAGATTAAAAGGTTAAAGATGAAACTGTTTATCATTTAAATGTAAAAAAACGTTTTCAATACATAACATAATATCAGTTAAGTAAGATGTTTACTATTTAACAACCGCACGAGGTTAATTTTATTGATATTCACGTGACAAACGATTTTTCATCATCCGCACACAGAGAAGGCTGAAACTAAACGCTAAGTTCAACTTAAAAAACTATCAATATTCGAATCAGTCAAGATACGATGCCAAAGTATACAATATCTGTACAGTATTCCTCTTTATTCGTGCAAGTGTAAGTTTAACTCTATAGATAAAGATGCAAATAGTCTGTAGAATTATACAATACACATGGTAGAGCCCGACCCTGCGAACCCTGCGCTTTGTTCGAGGCGCATTGCACGCATGCATTTCACGGGGGATGAACCCCCCTCCCTCACTACTTTATGGATGTCTGTTAACCTATATTATTTATACAAGATGCTTCAGTAAGGGTATACTAAACCTAGAAGCTGCTCTTCTTTATTGCTTATTTGTGATCATTAACTCAGAATTTGGATATGCCAATATTTAATTTTAAAAATCCCAATAAAATGATAGTTGCGTTTTTTGTAAGCAATTTCTTTTTAATTTAACGTATTGAAATGTTGACTTCAGCTAATGATTAGATCGTTTTATTTGAATAGCTATCTTTTAGTTTCTACGCACGTGTATGGTGAGCATTACGATTTAGAATATGGTACAGTGTTCAATCTATGACTATGTCTAGCTGGGCCAATGCTATCTAGTCAACTAAAGACTTCAAAAGTAATCATGAGGATTATTTGTGTCCCGCGGTATTAAAGGGAGAAGCCTCTTGCCATTAATATTAGATGAAGGCTGTTTCTTAGAATTTCTTAACGGAAAATAATTATCTACGCTAGACAGAAATCAAATGTTCGAATTCAAATATAATGGCTTCACAAGTTATTTGTTAGATATTCTTATGAAATTCAGGTGATTTTAATGATACTCATTACTGTAAATAAGACCAAGTGACTATATATTCGCAGAGAAAGCTACTGACACTGAAATACTGAGTGCGTTTACGAGTACAACACTCTTCACATTCTATATGTCAAGCATTCCTTCTTTTAATACCAAGTTGTTCATAGTTCTATTTAAACTTTGGCACACAAATATCATTATTACTTATACAAGTATAGAAAGTTTGCACCCGTATAAAGTTCTTTCAATTCCATTGAAAAATAGGTTAATGTTGTTTTTGATTGGAATACATCTCATAGCGGTTATTTTTCAGTAAATACTTGGGTATATTGAAGTGGTAGCTTCTAATTTGAATTTATTTACAAAACGCTCTCGGAAGTAGTTCAGTTATTTGTATAAGTTATCAAGCTAAGCCGTGTTTTTAAAATAATTTTAATATAAGTTTGATCGGATAACGTTGGAAGGAAAGCTAGGATAGTAAGGTACTAGGAAATATAATTCTATTAGAAACATGCAAGGAAGAGCCTTATATAGCTCTTATGTTGTTAAAAAATATCTTGGACGAAAAGTAGCTGTAATGTGCAGGTACTCTGCCTAACCCATCGGAGAGAATGGTTTTCAATATAGTTTTCTATTTGAGAAAAATGTGTTTCTTTAAATTATAATATGTAATTTATTTGTTTACAAACGTGCACGAATGTAGGATAATAAATTTGGATTTGGTTGGTGAAACATAATTTTCCAAGTTCTCCAGAAGTCTGGAAATTTGTCAGTAAAGTATACACTACTGTACAGATAGGGTTAGGGTGGGTTTAACTGATTGCGACACTATTCGCATAGATGGCGACTGTGTCGCGAATTTGGTAAGCAATATTTTATTGCGGCAATTTGGGAGATTTATAAGAAAATTCAAGTGCTAATCTAGTAACATTATTTGCATGGGATATACTATAGAACATTACTGACAAACCATTCTTACGAAGTATCTACTTGTTTTTTAAGACTGCTCGCGCAATCTTAATCGGCTTTTAATCTGCTCGCAGTAAGCAGTGCTCGCTAATTACGCCTCGCTTGGGGCGGCGCTAGTCTTACGAGTTGCACAAATAATGTTTACCCGCCTAATTATAACCTGTTCCGCGCATTAATTAACTTAAGATCGGTGTCTTGCGGTGAGCCGGCGGGATACTTATTTACCTGTGGCTTTAAGAGGAGTTTGAGAATGGGGTTCGATCGGGTTTGATATCGTCTATAGGTAAGCTTTATACCTTTATAAACATCGCTTTAGATTTAGCGTTTGTAATATGTAATTTATTTATAAAAAATTGTGTACAATATTTTAACAGATGAATCAGTAAGTTATATGGGTTATGTTGAAGTATCAAATAACTATGTCAATGATGTTTGATTTTTGTGTGTGTTTATATGTCTAATAATTTGATTTACTTCATTGGGAATGTTACCTTTATAACCTACTGTGTGCCCTGTTAAAATATTTTACACTATTATTTTTGCACCTTCTATATTATAATACCCGGAGCCTTGAAGCTGTTAGTGGGATGTATTCACGGCAATTACAGTATATTGTAGGTTAAAATTAAATTTCCATTAAACATGACTGTGCCCACAATGGATTAGTCCTGTATGAGCTTGCCACACGGTTTAGTTTTGCAACCGGTTTAAAAAACTATGAGCAGATTGTTTGGGAGCAAGCAATTGGCATATTAGGTCCGTTCTTTTAGCGAAGTATATGCCTTTTATTTTACATATAACTGTTTTTTTAAACTAGCTCTCACGCATAGCGACTTTTCAGGGCTAAATTGCTGTAAGGTCATTTAAAACTATCGCTGAGCTGTTCACACGTGAGTTTATGTGCAGGTTGATTTATTATTTCTGATGGCTAGGCTGGTTTAGTGTCTTATTGTGTCACATGTTGAGCACCACGTGGATAATATAACTAATTAATTAGAACTTACGACTGTGTTGTGTAGTATCGACAAGATTTATCACAGAACAGCGATGCCGTCGTTCAGAGTAAGATGTCGCTTGTCAGTGCGCCGCTGAGCGCTGTACGTCCTCAAGTGTTGTATCTCATTATTTAGCGCAAATCTCACACCGCGATAAAACCCTCCCGCGATAAAACGCAACGCCAGCCACTCGCTAATGATTCACATTTTTGCGGGGCTTGTTAGCGGGCGCGCCTTCGTCTCGGCTTATTTTTTAATTTGCGAATGAAGTTGATTTACTCCGAAAACAACTTTTATATTATCTAAATAAACACGCAATGCTTGCTTCGGACGGTTTGTGGAGGTATTGGCACATTATTCGTTATAATTGCAGCCGTCCCCGATTGCCCGGAGTGGGACCGAAACATGAACAGCTCGGCGCCGTACATCATATTTATCGTACATTTGGCAAAGCCCCGGGAGATGTATGCACGCGGCAATACGCGCCCTCCCAGGACCCCGAGCATCGCTCGCCGCCGCATTATCCATTGACAAATGTCTTACAATAACCGGAATGTATGCAAAGTGGCCGCCGATGGATCGGGAAATATTTATTTGTTCCGCTTTCATCGAATAGTGGTCGGCCGTAATGAATTGCTTTCTCGTGTCTAAGGATGTGTGTTTGTTGGTTTAGCGGCTGCTGCTTTGTTGGTATTGTTATACTTATTATGTTATGTTGTGGGCTACAATGTGAGTTATTATTACTATAATAATGGAGACAGGTTCAATTTGGCTAAATTTGGCAGTGTTTACTCTTGTGTCGAAAAACATTAGTAGAATAGAAAATAGCTCAAGAGTGTATAAAATGAGTATTTATAATAATAGTATATCTTTGTGTCCATTGTAATGTTTGTTTTGTGAATTAGATGTCTACCTCAAAGCTGCTCTATATTGTGGTTCACCCAAATATTAAAGAATGTAGGTATCTAGTAGGAACACTATCCTAGTGAAACGGATGATTTTAATTTTATGAAGGTACTTTCCTATTATTCCTCAGTTAATCTGAATACTTTACATTGAACATTTGCGATAACTAATGGCTAAGATTACAAACAGATCCAATGAGCTCGTGAATCCAAATTATTAGTTGCCAAGTTTTCCTTGTATACAACATATATTTATATATTTGTTGAAGAATTCAAAATCAATACTACTATCATGACAGCATAATATATTATTATATCTAAAGGCTATTTGGCCCTATTGGAATTCAATTTTTTTTGTCTATTTAAGCATTAAGAAATGACTGGACCAGTTTTAACGACTTTTTTAAAATTTGATCACGTGTGGTCCCACATCATGTAGTGTATAATATTGCAGCAACATCGCGCCTTGGCCGTTGGCGTTATAGAGCTTGTACGGAGAAGGCACGTAGCTTGATGAAGCAGTTCGAACTACAAACAGATAGATATGCTATTAAATCGCTTGCATATTGCATTCTGCTGATAATTATGTTAGTTTAAGTGGTACTTTGTGTACTCACGCCATTGAAGCAAATGGGATGAACAGTCCCCAGCCAGTATTTCTTTAGTGAAAACACTCTCTAAATCAACAAAGGACAGACATTAAGAGATGGCACCACAGAAGTAATTAATTATTCCGGAGCGGGAAATACAAATTCATTTCCTTAAAAAGTAAACAAAACAAAAGAAGCTCGAATAGAAAAGAACAACACTATCATTATACAAATGATCCGCCGTCACTTCTACTTGGACGCCTCCCCCGCATTGGCTGATGTGTAAATAATTGTCTACACGTCACTCGTGACGTCACCGCTGCGGTAATTAAGCCGAGCGCCGCAGAAGACTAATTTGTCAAATAGGACCGACACAACTCAATAAGGAGACTTTGAATCAGACTGTACTGTAACACGTACACATGACTCGTTCAATTGAAAGGTATGAAGATCGTCGTCACTCGCTAGCTAGTCTTGTTACTAGCGTTTACCAAAGTGAGGCCATCATGCAACATTCATCAATCAGATAGCTATATTTTGACATGATAATGTCAGCCACTTTTTTGGTTGGATTTGACCTTACGTATGTACTTATACAAGTGTTTAGTATCCAGAATATAAATTAAGTCTGTGTATATGTATACAATGGAACTATAATAGCTTGTTATTTTAAAATAAAGTATGGAAATAGCTACGATTTAGACCTTTAATTAAAAACATATAAAACCTTTTTAAATTACTTTTTCAGGAGCAACTCCCCGAGCATGTTCGTGTGCGATGTGGAAGCTACTATAAAACACTACGGTGTGACAGCATCTCCATGATAAACGCCTTTTTGAGACATACGTAACAGGATTTTTTTTATTAAACACAAATACTTAAGCGATGTGTTCAGTGCTAAACTCTTGAAGATAATTTAAGTGCTATATTGGCACGTCTAACAGCTACATACAAGTGCAGTGGAACGGACACAAGTTCTTTTTACAGTTTTGCCAACATTCCTCATGACGTTCCCTTCATATTGTTACTGTATGGAGGAAACCTTTATATGTAAACACCATGCATCCTAATCTTGGTTTTAAGCGTTTACACGACTGCTTCCACATATCGTGTGCCCGCAGGGGGTTGGAGGTTGCAAATTATGCGACGCTAGCTGACCATAGGGCCCCAGGTGGACTGAAGTTGCTACAACTTGTAATAAATAAACGTTGAACAAGTTGGTACTTTATTGAAAATATCCCAGTTTAGGATTTAGGTTGGTGGCACAATATGGCAAAAGATAGAATATTGCTAAATACAACTGATACACAAACTGATATTGACGACCTGATTAGCGCAGTTGGTATTGACCCTTCTTTCTGTGCGCGGGGTCCCGGGTTCGAATCCTGGTAGGGACGAGTTTTGTGTGATAGGCACGAATGTTTGTAACTGAGTCATGGATGTTTAATATCTATATAATATATACAAAGTTCCTCGCCAGTCCATGGTACGGTACCCATAATAAAAGCATTGTTTAGTGTGGTGTTATGTGTGACGATAAAAAAATGTTTTGTCGTCACGTTCGTAAGGATGTGGGTAAGGAACGTAGGAGGAACATAAGAATGTTCTTATGTTCCTTTACACACATTTCTACATACACAGCCCGCCCCTATACTTCTTAAAACTTTACATGTAACGCTAGGTTACAAACTAGATGGAGCTATTAAGTAAAATATTAACACTTGGCCTAAGTAGCGGTACTTAGGCCTGGAATGAATATTTCATTCATTCATTCACGTAATCTGGATGTCGAAACGCGTGCCTCCAAAGCTAGATTAGGCTAGGTTGTTAGAGAGTGAATAAATAATGGATGTAGACACGCGGAGTGAGGCACATTACCCGCGGAGACGGCTGGAGGATCGAATGAACCGGCAGGCGGTCGTAAATCATCGGGAGTTGTACGACGTTCCGCAATAGCTGCGGTTGAGAGCAGGGCTGCCAACCGAGATGAAACAACCAGGGGTACAATTCTGCTAATTTAAATAAAATGACATACCATTGCCATTCCAGCGACACACTATTGAAGTTCCATTACAACTGTGACAGATTGGTTATTCTGCTAAAACTTTAATGTCGTCTTGATGGAGTCTCATTTCAGTGTCAATGGTAGTGTGTCGACTGCTAGAAACGTCAGATAACGAGTAGAATACCCTTACTTAGCTACATTATATTGATACACGACTGAAGTACAGAATACTAAATAGTTCAATGGCAGATGAATAGCTGATCTTGAAAATCTAGTAGACTACCAAATGTCCAAAATCATTCAATCGACACGCTACCGACACTCTACTGAAGCGTTTGTAAATTAGCAGAATTAAGTCCCAGGTACATAGAAACAATGACCAAAAATTATTATTCTACAAATCACAATATTGATAATCTCTTTACAAAATCTGACTGCTTAAAATAATTGCGTCCGACGAACCTGGGTCCATCAGAGAATCATTCAAAAAATCTGATATCAAAATAAGATTTTTTGCATAGTATCCAATAGGCCTATTATCGTCTCCCTCACACGCGTGTAAAAAATACCAGTGTTGAGGTATTCATTTCAAGTAACTTTATACAGGTAGAAACAACAAGTCACTGGATTTAGTGGCTCACGAGTCGGTGGTTTAATAATCTCCTTCTATTAGGGTTCCGTAGTTAAATAAGAAACCCTTATATTATCGACTCATGTGTCGTCGGTTCGTTTGTCCGGATCACGGTTATTTTATTTAGTATGTATTGAAAATTATATTATAAAGCTGATGCTTGGCATGTTTATAGAACATATTTGTCACTCTGCAAAGATATTGTAGTTAGTAGCAGATATAGGATACAATTAAATTTGTTTAACATAGTAGACGCTAGTTGTAAAGTTATCTACCAATCATTGGCAGCCCAAAACAAGAGCAAAGGGTAAGTACGAAATATAACCTATTTGAAAAAGAGAAATTAAAATGCTTGTTAGGCACCGAAACGTGCAAATAGTTTAGTTAACAAATAAAGTAAACACAAATGTAACATGCTGGCAACACATTCAGTAAGTTATTGGCTCCCCATGGACCGGCCACCAACCGCCGCAAACAGCGTAATCGCGTAGCGTCCCTAGTTTACGGAAAGTTCGAATAGTGATGCGACACGAATGATAAATAATTATAATAATAACAATATAGAATGTTGTTTAGAAAATATATCAACGTAACGATTGTAATTCAAAAACTGGTACAACTCTGTAAGGCAAAATTTATTTGATTTAAAACGCAATACCTTTTGAATCTGAGTTATTAAGGTCAATATTTGTGAAGTTTAAGTAACTGACTGGGTACTTAGTTAATTAATTAATTCACCAAGAGTCTATCAATAGGAAAGTTTCATAACCACTCAATCGTCCGCGCATAGCTCGGCAACACTTAAATAAAGTTGGACCAAGAGCCGGCATAAATTTCGCGAACGTTTCGAATTCTTTCCGATACGCATTCGCGGCTGTAAGCGAATTCCTTTATCGGGTATAAATCAAAATCCGAATACTTCCGAGTGGTCCCGAACGAACATACCGTTTGCGTTTAGAACACCGATCACCAATACAAAATAGACCTTAGAATTTAGGTCGTAAGGTCCGTGTATTATTTTCTTTATGGTAAATTGGTTTGTTAAGATATAAACAATTTCTTCAAGGGAAACAAATTGTTCGCAATTCAATTACTGTAATGGGCGGCAGATCGCGGCTCGTCGGACCACTCGGCGGTACCAATGATGGACGGGGACGGTTTGGGAACGCGTTCTCAAATGCACCCCCGAGGTTGCGGGGCTGAATACTGATCGTTAACTATGATTGCTCGATATAAAACAATAAGCAAACAAATCATTACTGAATTTATTTTAGAAGATCTGTTGCGAGTTTGTATCGTCTTATGACTCGTCTTCATTTAAGAGAACTAACTCAAATATAATTTTACTTTTTTATTTGCATTCAACGAGGTTAAAATTGCTGTAGACGCCGAAAAAGCGGGTACATTTACATAAGGCACACTGCAGTGGATAGCACACAGCATCCGCGCCCCGATGGGCTGAAGGAGATTCTGTCAAATATATGGTAAGGCTGCGAAAGAACTGGACAGTTGGCCCAGAAAATTAAAGAAATTACGTAGAATATTTCTCTGACAGACATCGTAAATGTTCACTCAACTGTGGTTGGCTTAATCTATCTGGCTTTGACTCCATTGATCAATGGAAAAAGTTTAAGATATCGACTGATTGGTGGAATTCGCCAGGTCAATGCTATTTAAACAATCATCAAGAACAAATCATGAGTAGTAGTAAGTAATCGTGAGTAGCAAGTTAGTTCAAAGCCCCCAATAGTATAATGCCAGCGTAGCAATCGCACGCGAAAGCTTTTCGGTTACGAGTGGTTTTTCTAGCCTCCAGGCTATTGACGCTTAATAAATTTGATATGTTGATGGAATAGATGTGTGCGACACACATTAATAGTTTAAAGGTTAATTAGGGTAACAGGAAGATATCTAAAACATTGTCATCTCTTGAAATAATTGTAGAAATTTTAGTGCGAGTAGTATTTATGTTTTAAATTAATCAGTAATCATTTTTATTATTTTGAAGGGGTTTTCAGTACCCGGATCCGGAGTCCATAACTTGAGTGAGGAATTCATTTGAATTGAATTAACACATGTATTTAATGCGTTGCTAAATTAGATAAAACACATTTTTGATGAAGTCAATCTCATCGCTGCATACATGCAATTCCTAAGCGATTCGCTTGCAACATTTATAGAAAGACTGAGAACTGGACAAGCCACCCCCCCCCCCCCCCCCGCGCACCCGGAATATAAGTCGTTATTCCGTTCTATTACGCTGGCAGCGGCGACCTCTGTCGAACCTCAGTCTGCCCGTACTTTAGGTTAGATTTCTTTATTACCCAGACAGGCTGATTTATTTGTACTTTATTGACTTTTAGTTTTGGTGAAACTAAATGGTAACTTTTCTGGTGCGAACGAGGACGGCATACGAATGGGTGTTGTTACTTCGTTTAATTCTTGATGACCTTGCAAATTCACGTTATTGGAATAAGTTAAAGCATCTATTTCATTACATCGTTTTAGGCAGAGAAAAAAACTGATATTTGTATGCAATAAAAAGTCATCAAAAAGAATATCAATCATAAAGAATATCGCTATTCATTAATACTTTATAGGTTTCGTTGTTAATTAATTGCAGGATTTTCCTTTTGATCATATCAAATGCGTTTGCTATGTGTCAATATAAAGTCTTATCAATCTACATAAATAAAAACATTATCATAACATTATTGTATACTATATTAAGTAGGTATAGTCGCAGAATATTTATAGTATGTTCTCTGTGTGACCTATCGTACTTTGACAAAATCCTGTTTTAATTAAAT
This sequence comes from Pheosia tremula, assembly GCA_905333125.1. NCBI lineage: Eukaryota > Metazoa > Arthropoda > Insecta > Lepidoptera > Notodontidae > Pheosia > Pheosia tremula. Next base: position 269,151 of record HG995415.1, read on the forward strand.
TTGTCCACCTAAATACTTGATTTTCGATATCGAAGGTACAAAAGCAAGGATCATAAACGGACACCGCTCTGTGCATCGTCCCGCATCGACCTGGGCTCGTAAACCACGCTCCGCAGGGCTAGTTGCCCCGGACAACTTTATAAAGATTATACTTTTTCTTTTACACTTTCAACACCACCTGCCTCTTAAAGGTAGCATGTACTGTAATTATCTGTGTTGATCAGAAGATCTCAATGATAATCTCTGTGTTAATAATAGGTCGAATAGTTAAAAACGTGCTATAGAACTAGCACAGGCACACACACGCACACACACAGCACAGCACAGGTAATCTCTGATTAAACACTAATACCCAATGTTTTAAAGTTCTAATCACTATAATGGCATTAGACGTTTCTGTTGAAAGAATTTTTGATGCTGTAATAATGGGCTTCAGAATTTATATCGACGAAGCCAACAACATATTGAATCACAAAACACCAAGCCAGCTTGTGTATTACACGCGAATTGCGTCCTTACACGCGTATTCGCGGGTACTACACAAGTCGGCTTGGTTTTTTGGGCTTTAGTATGTTATTCGCAACACTCCGTCTGCGTCTATATTATTTCTTAGTCTGAGGTTCTACAAAATAACACATTCTATAAATTGGGTGGTACCATTTTAATCTTCAGTGCATAATATTAAAACCTTGAAATAAATATTTGAAGGCGTCAACGTTATCTGTTGGATGTGCAAACACAACTAGCGTCGAGAGCAGACCGCAGCCACCGCAGCCAGGCCGCGCCGCACACCTCGGCGGCGGTGCTACATAAGATTAAACGTTGTATCACAGTTATTGCTGTCAAATAAAATGTTCGATGAACCACACATCGCAAACACGAGAGAGGCACTAGTTATAGGATGTTTAGGGTTCTTAATAATTAGATTGACCTATATCAGGAGAGATGAGGAAAGTATAAGGAAGAAAGCCCCGCCATTCATGCTTTATGTCACGGTTGAGTAATGATAGTGTAAATAATTATAAATCTCTACCACCTAATATAACAATATCATACTATGGATAAACTTTCACCTCAGACGAAGAAAAAAAACTAGAAAAAGTACTGATTTAAAATGAAAGGAACCATAATAGCTGGCTCCTGGAATAGTGTAAGCAGTGGCCTAGGAGAAAAAGGATCGCCTTTAGATTGAACGAAATTGACATGATATAAGATATACATGTATGCTTGAGTAATTTGTGTATCCCACGCAAATAGGCATGGTTTTTATGCCTTCAAAATTTTGCGAGCGGTATTTGGTTTGTATTTTTTCTTACTGTCTCTCGCTGTCACATAATAATAACAAAAGTGCCCTAACACCTGCCATTAGGGACCTAATGTTTAGGACTTGGCCATTCTCTGCATAGTTGTGTTGAATATTATCATATATATATTGTTTACATTACAAAACACACCTAACGCAGTGAGCGAGGTGCCGCGAGCGGGTTTTTCGTGTAGTTTTTTTGATTACAAATATTTCAGTCAGATATATGTTCGGTGTTGTTGAAGTGCAATTCGTGAATTATTGATTTTAGGAGCGGATTCGTATTTTACTTTAGTAGCTTTTAAAGTGCCTTTTGTAATTTTTTAAAACATATTACCTACTGTAAAAATCGGTAATACCATCATCAGCCATTCCGTTTTCAACTCACCGCCCAGTCTTCCGCCATTTCCAACAATCTTTAATAGTATAGGGCTTGTTTTACACCGCGGTCATACACCCTATCCACAACTTATTTCATATAATTTGTATGAGACATGTGTCAAATAACTAGTAGATAGAGTTTAATAGCACAATGTGAAATAAGCCTTTAAACTCATTTCAAAATGATACCTTATAAACTAATTCTAAGTATACAAAATATTTCCTATGTTCATGAAAATTCCGTCCACAGTATCAAAGTTGTGAGTTATCCGGCGGCCGAACATTCCACGACGATTCAATGTGGCCAGCACAATTTAGGCAATTGTATTGTACAATCACATTCCTGAGGGAATCAACACAAAACATATCCCCATTCTCGCCTTCAGGAACACCTCCCTTGACCCGGCTCTTGGAACAAAGCAATTAGAATTAACTAATCGGTTAAATTCCGAACTAGTTAAACACTTAACTAATCCATGTTGCGGCAGACGTCCTGTTCTGGTTTATATCTAAAACGTATATAAATTAAAGAATCACATATAATGATCTTAATAGGCTGAACAAAAAGAAAAGTTGAAAAAAAGCCGAAAATGAGAAAATTTGGAAAAAAATGGAATTGCTTTTTTACTATACAAAGTTGGACATGACACGTCTGTTAGGACAGCTAGTCTATACATATAAATAAAATTGGAGTGTCTGTTTGTAATATTAAAATAACCGCTTTTTACTAAGTGCATTTGGATGCATACACGTTACCTATACCGAAACAACATTTTTTACAATTTTTGTCTGTCTGTCTGTCCGTCCGTCTGTCTGTCTGTCTGTCTGTCTGTCTGTTTGTTCTGGCTAATCTCTGAAATGGCTGGACCGATTTTGACGGGACTTTCACTGGCAGATAGCTGATGTAACAGAGAGTAACTTAGGCAACTTTTATTTTAGAAAAAAAATATATAATAGCAACAGCTAGTTGTAAATATAAATGAAGACCATCGTCGATATCGCAATTTTCATATCATCATGTCCCATCAATTATTTTATTTATAATGTGTATTTATTGAATGTTTTATTGCTATTAATTACTTGACATTGGCAAAATACCCGCTAAGTTGTGGGTGAGGCCATTTGCGTATCCATATTATTTTATCGCATTTCATTTCGTAAAGAAAGAAGAAGAAGAAGACCATCGTCGCTAAGATATGCAGCCAATCAAGGTGGTATTGTTATGTCTCATGAGGTAATCCCACTATCCCACTAATATTATAAATTTAAAAGTTTGGATGGATGTTTGTTACTCCATCGGGCCAGAACTGCTGAGCGGCTGAGCGGATCTGGATTAAATTTGGCACAGAGATAGATAATAGTCTGGAATAGGCTATTTTTTATACCGGTAAAATGTATAGTTCCCGTGTGATAGGTTTGTATTAATTTTTCATAGACTAACAATAAATTCATTTTCTCATACATTGATTCTGAGGCGGTACGAAGTTCGCCGGGACAGCTAGTAATTTATAAAGGGGAAGAATCTACACAAAGTTTTTATATTACATTATGTAAATCAGTTTATTCAGTGGGATACCTACCTACTTACGTTAGATATTGATTAAAAATATGTTATTAATAAGGACCGATAAAGAAATATGCGCTACTATAAACGTATTGATCCCGTTTCTTTTATAATATCACGGTTTTTGTAAAGAGTAAATTTTTTGTGAGACCTATCTCCGGAACTAGCAAAAAAATCGCCTGTAAGAACTTCTTCGTATGCAGATGGTCTGTGATGTGTGTGTTGTCCTTTAGACATCTTTTATGTGACTTCAAGAAGTGGTGTTGGTTTAACCAAAGACCACATCATAAAATGTCATGTACTCTGAATGGTGTCAGATCTAAAACAAGTCTTATAAGAGCCCAACGTGTTATAATTTTAACCCTTACTCATAACCATGTTCATAACCCTTTTGTTAACTGTGCACTTATTAAGTTTGCGAGCGCGTGACGTCACGAGCGTGTATTCTAAAGGCCTGTTCACACTGTACATTTGAAAGCGCGCTCGCACACCGACGACATAACGATGCACACTAATTACGTTAGGACACCGACGAGTGGGAGCCGAGCGCGTGATTTGAATTAGGAATGAAAGTGTGACGATAATGACGTCACACTTTCATTCCTAATTTAAATCACGCGCTTCTATTCATTTTTACGAAAATATAACAAGTGATGAATGTATAATTCATTTTTTTTTTTAATAACGTCTTGACCCAAAGTTTGATAAAGGGACTTGACGAATGATTGCAAGAAAATAGCAGCCTTTCGTGGTAAATTTAGCTCGTCAAATAGTAATAGCAGTTATTACTGTAAAGGTGATTCTGAAAGGGTGACTATGCCTGGAATCTGCGTTTTTTAACTCATATGGACTCATTATATGACGTTAGTATTATTTCTTTTTAACTCAAATGGACTCATTAGGTGATGTTAGTATTTTGACATGTTATTACTTTTTTTTTATTGACGTATCGAAACCTGGATGAACATAAGAATAATAATATAACATTTTATAATAAATAAATAAATAAATAAATAAGATTTATAAATGCGCTGAAGAAGTGAAGGTTGCAATCTCAGTAGGTATACCTTTTCTCCTTTATAGCGGGTACGGTTAAGACCTGTCTACCTGTCTACTTGTCTAACGATTAATCTATCCTACTATTATAACACTGTAAGAGCGCAGTTACATGAAGATATATAAAAAATGTGTTTTTTGTAGAATAATACCTACCTGTCTATGTATCTGTTCATCCGATCATCACGGACACCCCCTGTGCCGATGAGCATCTATTTATATTGAACATTCCAGAATTCTTTTTAAACAGAAATAAGAGAAATAAAGTATCAACGCTTAACCCGTCCGCGGCGGCAGAGCGCAGTTTACAACCCACCTCCCGCCGGAGCACTGAAGGCCATGAATTTATTTAGTTTTATCCTTCTATGGCAAAGTTGGAGTTATGATCTTGTGGCTGTTGTCGGTTTGGTTGATATTTATTCAGGAATTGTTTGTTTGAATTTAACGTGTGGCAGTTAAATGGAAATCGAGATTCACGATTATAGGCCTCTCACGATTCCGATATAGTAAGAACTATATCAATTGGAGTCTATTCTTTATGTACACACTATATTATAGTAGAGAGCAAAGAAAAATATTGATAACAAGATGAAAAATCAATCTATAGAAAAAATGCACAACCTAGCAATGGTTGATAAAGATAAATATATATCGCCAGACGACCACACCGACCATACGGCCCACACTAAGCAACGCTGGTATTACGGGTACCGTACAATGGATTCGGCACCGATCACTTCCAATTGCACTGCTCGGGCTGTATTAAATATAAAAAAAAAACTGATAGCCTTCGGACCAGCATTTACAAGTTAATTCTGATATCCATACTGGGTCTACATAATATAATAGAGTGGATAAATAAGTAAATAATATTATAAGATTACAATAAATAATTAGTTCATGCATTCTTGTAATTAATGGGCAATGTAATGAGTTCATGTTACAAGTGTGCTCGTTTACACAGGTAAAATATGAACAGATAAAATGACCATCAGTCCAATTTATTACTGTGGCATAAATAAACGTCCTCTTCAACCGTCCTCAAAATATAGTTCACAAGGCCTCTCCAGTCTCCGCGGCTGTTTACGAGTATATTGATTCATTTCTTTTAAGAGCCTTGCACGCATAGTAACTTGATTGGTTTAAAATTAGATGACAATGACAAATTTAACGTACTTGCCCTAGTATGGAGGAGGTCAGCTGCCCATCCAAGGTTTGCTCGAGACAGATACCATGTTATCTGGCCTATCTACCAGTTAGGCTACCGTCTCATATATTCAGGTAAACAATGAAGCGTTTAAAGCGACCAGATTATTATATTACGATTATTAAATATACAAAGAAACATTATGTAAATAGATATAATTACTCCATTATGTATTTAAGAGTTAAATACCTCAGTATAAGCAAATAATTGCTCAGTATAATAAGATTCAGCTCATTTATGTGTAAAGCAAAGCTTTTAACCCGTTTTCGGGAAATGCATTAATTAATTCGTAGCGTTTTCGTAGCGCTACGCCCGTCGTAGACAACGTCTACGATGAGAATTGTTTTACAAAATTATGTTTAACTTGCCGAAGTACTCGACCGTTAATTTTGGCAAAAACTGACTGGCTTATAGTTGGATACGAAATGGATTCATTTTAGTTTGTTATACGAAACTAATTAAACCAGGGAGCTTCCTAACACGTATATTTATTCATGGTCTGACTCGGGTAAGGGGTGAAGGAGTCTTGTTAACGGGATAAAAATTTATATATAGTGACGTAATTGTGGCCTAGTTAAACAAAAAAATGCTTTGGAAAAATATTTAAGTTCTTACTTTAAGTTTTTATTATTATTATCTGTCGAAAAATCTGTGCGATCCAGTAAGGTCTAGTATTAAAAAGGGCTCTCATTATTGTGACATACAATATCTATAACCATTCCATAAAATATCAAACATAAGTAAATAAGATAATAAATACCATCACGCTTGTAATCCCACGAAGGTTAGGCTGAGGTGCGCTGTGGTGCACCCGCATTTCACCTATGGTATTTAGTTCCAATGTAATACCCAGCGAGCCTGTTGTCTTTATACTGGTGATGTTTCCCACTATCGCTATAGTCCACCACACTGTCGCAGTGCGGGTTGACACCGGCCTTCAAAAGACGTGTTGGCTACTTAACAATTTTTCCAGCACCGTAAAGCAAGTTGAAATGTTAAATTCATATAAAACCAGCTTGTAATATTCCGCACGCGCTGTACACTTAGGAAAGGGCAGTACCGCGCTAACACGCGATCATTAGACGGCGTCATTAGCCGACACTCGACACTAGTGGCGACACCGCTCGACACTTGACGGAGGCGCGTCGTTATGTAGTGTCCTGGCGGAGCAACTTGTGTACGTGTTTATTGCAAGTTTACTGTGTAAATTATGCATTACACTCGGTACATGGTGTACCTAATATAAGTCGGGAATTTTCTGACGGACATCTGACTTAGTTGGGCTGATAAAGAGGCAAGTAAGAGATTGCGTGTGCGTATAATATGACCGTGCGCTTGGGGAGGACAGCACGAACATTTTCTTAGATTTTTTGATTGAGCGAAGAAAACCAGCATCAGTAATTTTTGCGAAGAGTCAAATAGCAACTTATCACTTAATAGCAAAATAGTGATAGATTCTATGTCGGTTAGAGCACCTTTTCAGTCGTGTAAAAGTTTTTGAAAGGTTTGGAGATCATTCTTACGAGTGGAAAGTGATTTGAGTCTTACTCAATACGCGAAAAAGGCATAAGCTTTTTCAGAGAAAAAATGATTCTTGTAATGCCATTGTACTCAAAACCCATCACTGGTTTTATATACAGAGTACGGTTTCATAAAATAGAAAATGGAATTCAATACGTTGTTAGCTATGATAAATAGAAACTTGATTAGTTTTCAGGATTTGATCGGCCTTCCTATTTGCGGAGCTCTTTGTGAAGTGAACTGGAACTCCGAACAATACCTACACTTGTATCGATACGACCGTGATAATTGATTCAAGATTTGTGGATATTAGTTTTCATAAAATATATTTCAGAGATAAATATTACGAGAATAAAGAAAGTTTTTTAAATTGAATAAGAATTTAGAACGTATTTTTTAAATTAATATTCTCTCTTTGTATCATTATTAATGAAAATAATACTCTGCCTTCTTTGTGATGACGTGGAATCAGTCCCGTAACCATAGTCAAAGTTAATGGCATCAGCCAGATGTGCGGTAGAGTTTTTAAACTAATATAGGTTGATTGGTACCCTAACTCCGCGGAAAATAATTCGACACGTGTTTCGCCTCTAAACACGGCATCCTCAGGACGATTGGGCTCGAGCACCGCTCGCACGCGTATATTATACTGATTGTGTATAATAACACCAGCTCTTTTAAGGCCCAACTGTTGGGAACGGGCCTCCCCTAATTGCGAGGCGATTAGGCCAAAGTCCACCACGCTGGCCCAATGCGGGTTGGTGGACTTCACACGTCTTTCGAGAGGTTTTCTCAGACATGCAGGTTTCCTCGCAATGTTTTCCTTCACCGTTGAGCAAGTGATAACCATGGTTGAAAATCAGATTTGCACATCAATCAATCAATCAGCCGATAGACGTCCACTGCTGGACATAGGCCTCCCCCAACGACTTCCACACAACACGGTCCTCCGCCACTCGCATCCACCGGCTTCCTGCGACGCGTGTGATGTCATCAGTCCACCTTGTGGGGGGCCGTCCTACACTTCGTCTTCCGATTCGTGGCCGCCATTCTAGAACCTTTCTGCCCCAACGGCCATCGGTTCTGCGAGCTATGTGCCCTGCCCACTGCCACTTCAACTTGGAAATTCTTTGAGCTATGTCGGTTACTCCAGTTCGTCTACGGATCTCTTCATTTCGGATTCTATCACGTAGCGAAACCCCGAGCATAGCTCTCTCCATTGCGCGTTGAGCGACCTTGAGCCTTCTTATGCACATGAAATCCAGAAATCACAGATGTTACCGAGGCATGCGTTCTACCAAATTGGCTATCACTGCGGATTGTGTGCTTTAATCAAAAACTTGCGAGACACAAGAAAATAAGTAGCTTATTGCCTGATAAATACGTCGCAGCATTATATCTGAAGGCGTCAAAATCCTACCGGGTCGCAGCGTATTCCCGGCTCGCTCAGCCCAAAACAATGAGCACTCCCCCTCATGTTTCACCACGTCCCAGGAATACATCACCGGCACATACGTTATCCATATTTATGTGTATCCATATACTTGTATTATTTTCTATTCCGTGGAACAACCGCTACTGCCACAAATACGTTCGGATAAATCACAAAATATTGGTAGGTTCACCTTCCATATTGAATATCAACCCGTTACGCACATCCAACGTAAATTTAACTCTATATATGATAGCAAAAGGCTTTGTTTTATGTTTATCCTTTCCCTATCTTATTGTCTTGCTAGGGATTGACACCAGCTATGAATATGTTAGGTGTTACGGCATTTTCGATCGGGGTATAGACGTGACACGTGTTGTGTCGTTGTTCGGGTTTGTTTATATGTTTCTCATATTACATGCTGGTTCTGTTAATAATTTATGACTGAAGCTGTTCGTAACGTTTTGAGATAGAGCAAGTAATAGCAAACACTACAAAACTATTAAGGACTTTATAACACTGTTACTCTTGGTACAAGTTTAGTTATTGCGCGCATAGATTTTGAAAAATTAATTGATTTTAATGGCATTAAAATTAAATTCTCTGTTTCAAATAATAAAGAAGAAAATCAACACATATGCATAATCTATATTAATATATACTTATACTAATATTATAAATGTGAAAGTTTGGATGGATGGATGGATGGATAGATGGATGGATGTTTGTTACTCTTTCACGCCCAAACGGCTGAATGGATCTGGATGAAATTTGGCACAGAGATAGATTATAGTCTGGAATAGCACATAGGCTACTTTTTATCCAGGTAAAATGTATGGTTCCCGTGGGATAGATGTTTTAATTTTTCATACTTTTTATCGCGGGTAACACCGCCGGGCGCATCTAGTTAATAATAAATTAATAATTCCAGTTAACTACTAGATTAGTTCAAATAGATCTGTTTGACTTATTGGGCGTGTAGTCCAACGGTTTTCAACATTCGTATCAAAACCATTTATAGGACGATCTGGGGGCTTACGAAGAACTACAAATTAGGACCTCAATTGATCTATATCGCAAATTTTTACCAACGGTCTTGATAAGTTAAGGTGATATAATGTTCCAATTGAGGTCCTGATTTGAGTCTCATTATTAGTCAGAGTCACGCGGTGGCGCGTCAGACGAACTAACCAAGTATACGGTCCCACACTAAGCAATGATTGTACTATAGATACCATACAATGACCTGTGGCCGAACCCTTATATAACACTTATATAGGTATTAAACATCCATGACTCGGGTACAAACATTTGTGCCTATCGCACCCAGGACAGAAAGCAGGGTTGCGCAACAAACCAATTGCGCAAATCAGGTCGTCAAAACGAGCTTTAAAGTATTGGAACATACTTTAATGCTCGCTGCTATTATAACTCAACTAGCTGGCTCGATGCCAGCCGTAAGTGCCAATATTTTGAGTTATATTAAACCGTCATATGTAATGTATTAACAATTCGCAGCCGACGGCCGTTAAATCAGCAATAACGTGAAAATGGGATAGCGACAATGTATGTTTTAATATCTCGATGCGTTTATTTTAGATATGAGTCTTGCTGTTATTCATTTAATTAAATAAATGATAGCGCCTAAATACCTAGCCCTTAAAATTCTGAGTAGCTTTTGAGTATCGTGTATATCTACATAATCTAACACGCAATCTTATACGCCACGGATATGGGGTTGGGGCTACGTACACCGGCGATATTTCAGCATTATTGACTGGCAAAATTTTGCATAAGTACAATACAAATCTGTCATATTTCGTGCAAGTTCGTGGTTAGGATGGATGCTAGCTAAGCGATATGGGGAGCTATGTTTTGTCTTCATCATATCTGGTAAATAAGCTCCATGTAACATAATTCACAAGGTTTAATGCTATAGGTTTACTCTGTTTCTTTATCTATTTTATACTAACTACGACCTATCTAATTCTCGTCAATTTCCTATTTACATAGATCGTAATATATCTTTAATTTCCATTCTTCGCGATTTTCCATTTACTTGTTCAATTCAATCGCATCATTCATATCACAAAGCATATTTTTTTCTAAAACTAATTTAGTGAAAATATTCTTATTTAACAATGCAGACGTTATAATAAAGAGATAAGAAGAGCATTATCTGGCTCTAGGGTACACAAATAACGACAATTTGATAATGTATAGTCAATTACTTGCGGTGTGAAATTGTCAACATTCCTAAAATCATCTCTAACAGCTTCGCTAATACAAACCTTGCTGGCACCCACGCGCCCACCACTATAATGTTATGTTTACGAGCGCTGCGCGCAGAGGGCGCTGGTGCTTGGCACGCCGTCGCATATGTGCCTATCATTTGCCGAATATCAAATGGGCCCTATAAAAAGATTTTCCGGCGGCGCCCCTTCGCGAAAAGGACCCGACCACTCTACAACTGATTTACGTAATATTGCTAGTTGAATGTATAACAATTTTTCGAGTGTTCCTCTGTACCTGACAGGTTGTTTGTTGTCGGTCATAAACTTGGGTTGATTTCTGGGTGAATGGTTGTAATTTTGGGTTAGTTCGCTATATTATATTAGCACTACTATACGAGGTTGATTCAAAAGGGTATATATAAACTTAGAAATGTTGAACCTGCCCTTCTTTTGCGAATTTTTAATTATTATGTGACGTTAGAAACTCTGGGTTGATTTAAAAAAATATATATTTTCCAACAAAATCAAAATTGTGATATTTGGTGGGATTGGAATAAAACTAATTTTGCGGATTTTATCGCGTTCCTATTCGCGTAAATATATGAAATCAATATTTTGGTGAGATTTTTTTTCAAATTGACGTATCATTCTGACTCTACATAATGATTTCAAATGCGCGATAAACGCAGGTTTATGGCTTACTATAACCTTTTCGAATCAACCCGCATAACAAGTTATGAAGGCACATAGATGTTTATTGTCCCACGTCGAGTATTAAATAACAGAAAAAGATACGAAAAAAGTGCCAGACTGTTTGGCTCATTATTTACATTATCATGTTTATTCTATAATACAAATAGTTTCAGCAGTTTTCGATATTATCTCGAACAAAGAAACTTCTAACACGATCGTATTGTTATTAGTCATTGAATAATTTTCTTTGGTGTACGCGTTCTTAAATAAAATGAAGGAAAATTAAGTAGCTACTTTCTCGAGCGAAATAGAATAACAAGAACTATTTTATACGCCGCCTTACAATATCGAATATTATTGAGTGAGCTTCCAGCGCGAGGGAATTTGATAGTTAACCGTATACTTCATTTTGTATGGCAAATTGAACAGCGCCTCTAGCGGACGTTATTCAGAACATTAAATTCTTCATTCAAAGCCCACTATATAATATTATTAATGTTAAAGTTTGGATGGATGGATGTCTGTTACTCAATCACGCCAGAACGGCTGAACGGATCTAGGTGAAATTTGGCATAGACATAGATTATAGTCTGGAATAGCGCATAGGCTACTTTTTATCCCGGTAAAATGTATGGTTCCCATTGGATATTTTTGTTTTAATTTTTCATAGAGTACCAATAAATGCATTTTCTCATACATTTGCGTCTGAGGCGGTTACGAAGTTCTTCGGGGCAGCTAGTAGACTATATACGGTTAGCTTACGAATACAGTCGCACTTGACCTACAAAACCGTAGCAACACCAGCTATTTCGAGCTAGCGTAGAGATACCATAGAGACGTTGTTATGTCAGTTGTACGCCATACAGGGACAATTCGATGATAATACTATTTCTTGTTATGCACGTATATAACCTATGCTACCCACACAATATTGAATTAAATTTAAATTTAACTATTAGAATAGTGGAGACTCAATCTAAGAAACTATTATTATAAATCCACACGTCGAGACCAAACTTTGTTTTATTGAATAATTTTTCAGTGGCACTAGACATTGAACGAACGAACTATATGTGACCTTGCAGTCATTGCCCAGGTTTTAATACGAGCGGCTTGGGTGCCATTTCAACAAGCAAAGTTTCACTGATGGATAGCGTCTATAATACTTAGTAAGTGTCGGGGCCAGTCTTGTGCGGGGTGGGCAGTTGTGCGACTACTGACGATTTCCTTTACGTCTTGCCAATAAGTATTTCTTGCTGACACCTATTTTCCTTTTCCTAGTTAACCTCTCTGGGTATACTTAATGACCTTAGAAGATTATTACCGGTGTAGGCTAAATTAAGCAGACAATGTCAACATTTAAAGCTTTTGAATAATGATGTACTGACGAATAATTCGGTAAGTATAATACCGATGTAGGACTAGAGTGTGTGTAAGAGTTGCCTATTGATTACCAGGATAGTTCAACACGACATATATAACCACCTAGTTGGTATACAATGTGTCACGGATACACGGTAAATTATGAACTTGTCTGTTGTTGCCATGATATTATTACTAACAAAGTCGCTCGTTTACCGCTGTAGTGGTCGAGCCCCCGATGAATAAGCATCAGTAAGTAATGTTTGCAAGTGACACTTTTTCTTTGCATGTCGTAAGGTTGTGTCATCCGTAGTTCGGGACGGAAATTTGTAATATTATTTTCTGTTGGTACACGATTTTGTGTTATTGGAAATATAATATTATGTGAAGTTGTATAACCCATAGAGTAGCATCGGTTTTTTATGATTTTTTTTTCGATAAATATCTGCAACGATTTTAATCATAGCGACTGTTGGACATACCTTGAGAGTGTTATACTATTTCCCTTTCAGAAAAGTATATAAGGTGGTTCTGCAGCAATTTATTTTTATTAAGTAGGTACGTGCTTTGAGAACTAAGTATTGGTAAGTATCTAGCTAAGATACTTATCAATATTAGATTAATTACATTATAATTATATCAAGATTAGAGTTAACATTTACAAAATTGTATAAGTTTACGTATTTACTATGTTGGTAATACAAATTATTTATTGCCATAATGGGCAATGACACGAATACTTAAAAAAGCTGGGCTCAGTCACAATATCGGAGTAAAATCATTTCGTATTTTTGATGTTCAGATGTTTATTCAGTACTTAATAACAATTCTGGAATTATTATTACATGGAAAACTGGTCATGCTGGTGTTTTATCTGAATATTGAACACTTAAACGTTGTAAATTCATGTCTAACCAATGTAACCTCTCTTTATGTAATTATATTAAAGTGTGTAAGCGTAGTAGAATGTAGGCTGAATTATCTAGGATTATTTTAGAGGAGCCCAACTGTGGAAAAAATATCGAACATTTTATTAAATTAAGTTTTGAGACCAGGTCTGCGGCAAGTAGTAAACTTTATTTAACCAAAAAGACTTCGCAATTTGCTATTCGTTAAAATAGCTTACTTCCCTGCACTTTCCGTGAGGTATCATTAACAGTAGCGAGTGACGCTGCTAATTTTCCGGCCCGGCGCCCGCCACCCGCCCGCCCTGAGGCGGTCACACTACCTCCGCCCTAACCTCGCGCTAACTCCCAGGTAAGTCGCGGTGACTCCTGGCTATTATAAAGAAATTATAGATTAGATTGGCCATCTCACGTTCGGAATGAAATGGAAAAAGTTTCAGCTAATCAAGGCCTCTTTATCTTGGATAAGATTATAAGCAAATGGGGAATACCAATTTCGCTTTGATGTAGTTCTAAGTTTTTTTTTAGTCCCGGACTCCTTTCCAGTCTTCTTTAATCTGGCTGATTATCAATTTATCCTAATAGAAACAGCTGTCCAGATTCCGGCAGTAACTAATGAAACACACACAAGTCAACTAAAGTAGATTGGCGATATTTTATATATTGAATTGTGACCCGATTATGTTTTAATGTTTTTTTTTTACCTATTAAACCCTAGACGTAATCGAGAAAGTAAAGTTTGTTAACACCCGTATGAGTATGGACGTGTAAGAGATAATAACCAGAACAATAAATACTATAGAAATAACAGCAATATTTACAATTTACGTGAGCCATATGGAAATGTGACACTGCAAATGTAAAAACTATTAAAGATCTCATTAGCATACACAATCCCTCGGCATGGCCGCTCCGTGCCAGATTCGGTCCGGCAGTAGTTGGCACATGTCGTCGGGATGGACCCATTTGAATTCATAATGCCGCCGCCGCAAGGATTACAGGACAATAACACCGGAGATCCGAAGCCGTCGGGTGATCTCGCGCAGACTTGTGTAATAGACATGAATGTTGATGAGTATTTGTGTAGATTCTGGTTTATGTAATGGAAGTTATAATTTTTTTTTCTTTAAACTGATTAAACTGAGGTTCAATGCCTATCGAATCTATTATACGATCAAACTCATCCTCTGAATGAGTTGCCAACATTTGAAATTATTTGATATTCAAAGACAGTTCATATACAGGGTTTAGAGAGCATGATAATGAGAGCTACGGGTAAACAAAATTATAGAAATCATTTATGTCAAGAGTCATGGGTAACAAATATTATAATTTTGGAGCACGCAATGCATCGTGAACAACGCAATCACAATACAACGGCAACGCTCTGCGCGATACCCGACACGTGCGAGTGACGAGCGTGCTCAAGCATATCATTTTTAAATTAATATTGCCGTTTTTGGTCTAAATTAGTAATTATGGTTTTTTTTATTTATAATCGCGTTGAGATACACTTCAATTATGATTTCAAGCTAAAATCAATTAAAAAGAACTGAAAAACAATAATGAAAAGATCAACGGAAAGTTACAACTCTAGGGGTACATAATCATGAGTTGAGTCCATAGTATCAGTTTTCGTTACGAAGCCACTGAATCCCCCCCCCTGCCCTGTATATAAATTAAAATAAAAAAATATATTGATACATCGACAACCGCGAGAATTTGTGGTTTGATCATCAATTTGCGGGTTTGATTCCGCTTCGGTAAATTACAAAATTGACCCCAGTCTGGTTGTGCTACTGACATCACCAAATCGATACTGGAGAACAAAAGCCTAGCGAAGTTGGCCTTACTGTTGGAACTTATATCATGTGGGTCTGGTGATATTTATTTGATATATGTATTAATATATTTTATTGGATGATTTAATAATGTAATGATATTGCCACAATATCAAACGCATTTTAGTTCTCCAGCTGTACTTATTATTGTAAATAATGTGGTATTAACAAATTAAAACGAAAATTAAGTTAATTTACGTAGGTCACGTTCCTTAATTAAGCAAGTTTACTGAGAAACATATTTTTAATTTGCTACGGGAGACTATGTAGAAACATTTTCTTTCAGTCTCAAGTCATTTTTCATGCAGGAATATGAAAAAAAAAATTTGCAAAAATCATTTTTGAGCCCGCAGGCTAAAGACACAATTCTTACCAAAACCGTACCTAAACATGGTTTTAATACCAAATGAGCTCAGTCTGCTCAGTAGTCCAAGATCAAAAGACGTTACCTACCTATTCTGCGATCGTTATTTAATGGGATACTCGTCATTTATAAAGTGTGCGCTAAATCAAACTAATGCAGTATAATCTTTTGACATATCTACCGCGCGCGTATTGTCGCTCGATGTATCGGGAACGCGGCCCGTCGATGATAACGCCTCGCTGTGCGACATTGTGCCGCCGTGTCGCGCGTCAACCGCATTGTAGCCGCGTGCAACTCTTCGTTCTTTTGTTCATATGTCGCATGCATGACTAGTAAATCACAAGCCATTTTAAACTATGTTTCAGCGGGCGAGAGTTTATTTTTCATTGGTTAGAAAGTATATACTCAATATTGTGTCAAAAATATATATTCATGTCAAACAAACCTAGGAAAAAGTTTTTACGTAAACCTTATGTTCAATCATTATAAAACATTTACAAGCATGCCACTTTATCAAGAGTTATTTGTTCGCTTTCAGGAAATATACCCGATAAATTCAACACGAGTTGTCTAGACAGAGGTGCGCATTTTTAATCGATTACTTGCCTTAATGTATTCGAACGTTACTTTAAAGCAAGTTCAAAATACACCAGTCCACCCAGGTACGTAAGTACAATTCAGTGTATTAAGCGTGATTGTAAGCTATAGCTTGAACTCCGAAGTTTTTGGGTTCAATTTAGCATTTAAAGAAAGTAAAGTAGTAACGTAAAGAAAAACTTGAATAAGGGCAGGAGAATGTTAGGACACCGGGACGCAATGATCTTAAATTTTTTCATATAATCCTGAAGGAAAATTGAGAATATAGAGCAAATCCAATTTTAAAGAAAAACTTCAACTTTCATTATAGATCCCAATCTATTATATTAGATTCTGGAACGCACCTATTTTTCAATAATAGGAATAATACAAACTTGAAACTAATTGTAAATATGTATGAAAAGGAAAGGGAATTTAAATTATAGTTTATTCGGTCCTTTCGTCCCTTTGATACCCCAATTGTGTTTGGCTCAATGATTCAGATGCGTGGTTTGATAAGACACTTTTTATATCCTTTATAAAACCTCAATAGGATGCTGTAATACAAATAAGTTTATGCATGACGAATTATGTAACTGGTATCTAGCATATAATCCTAAATATTTGTTGATCCAATAGTAATATCGCCAGTCGAACACACATATCATATGTATTTTTTGTCTCGCTCTGAGCATAGGTTCTATAATCCCGATATCTACTTCACATGCTCCTCACTCGCGTCGCAAGAAGCTGGCGGACGCGAATGGCTGTGGTATGCTTGTTTATGGGGCTTGGGAATTTAATGGGGGTTTAAGGGGGTGGAAGACTGTCTTACAGCTGCTTGGAGATTGCGAATTTATGAATGACTTTAACGGCCGACTGATTGCAGGATGGACATTTAAAGAGTACTCATTCTCGAATGATTATACATTTCAGTTGCAGTCAAGACGCCAATCCTAGACTATCTAACGCTCAAGTTACTTGCATCTGAAATTTTATGATGCTATATGTAAGCCTCTAGGATGATCTAACTACCAGAGACATTAGCGGGCCCAGGTACTTATAAATTTGGTATTTTAGTAGATTCAGAGAAGTAATTCAGATATCTAATATAAATCTACAAACTGCCAACAGGTCTATAGGCTGCCTAAATATGCTTAAAAGTCTCTCGAGACCGATTTTGACAAAATTAAATCCTGCTTCATTCAGGTTTGGAAAAAATAAATCCCTAGCATGGACTTGTAGTTAAGAAAAAAAATCTAATGACAATTTATAAGTGCCCCCGTAGCCCTATACGAAATAAATGATTTGACTTTGACTTTGACTTGAACCTGTTGATTTTGAAAAAAGAAACAACTTACTTCGACGATGTATTATTGCATCATCCGTTGGTATATTATCCTGTTGCAAGTACATTCGCCGTCAAATGGTGGTGCGAAGGACGATGCATCAATATTCAACGGAGGGACGCGAAATAGCTTTGCAGGTGCTATATTTTACTGCGTAACGGAGACAGGCCATAGAACAGGCGAGTGAACAGGTAGATGGCGGTTTGCTTTGATTGGATGATAATTTAAGATAATGGAACAGCTACGTTCAGTGGAATCTTAGAAAATATCACAAATGCTATCCTAGCGGGCAAGTGGAATGAAATAAAACTATTTTTTCCGATGTTTTTACGTTCCCAAAATTTCGGCTGCTTTACAGCAACCGTGATTAAATCCGAATTTTTATTTTATTTTAATGTGTTTTTGATACAATATTTCTATAATTTACTGCACCATCAATTATCAGATCTTGAGTAAGCACACCTGTACGCCCTTTTCTTCAAGCAATTTATACGGTTTTCAGAAATGAAAATAACTTTTTAAACATGCACAATCGAAATTGAATTTACTCAGTAACTTTGTTATTTGTGTAGCTAGAAATGTAAGTGTACCAACTAGCGTCCGCCTGAAGCAGGATGCTTTTAACCTCTTTAATGGTTTTGATCTCAAGCTAGTCTAGAGTCTCGCCTCTTGCTTCCGCTGGTGTTATGGCCGCCGGATGACTGGCAGTATTGCGATGCATGACGTATCTTACATTTAAATTTCATAGTCCAGCCTCCTTGTTACGCAAGCTCCTGCGCCCTTTCCGCGTTCATATTGTTTATGGCCGATTACGCTCTCTCTTTCTACCGGCTGCTGAGTTTATTGCGAGATTCGTTTCTTTAATATGATTTCATGGTGATATACTTGCTTTGGGCTAAGAAAAAAAATTACCAATGGTGTGTCGTTTATTTGGTAAGCGGTTAAGTACTTAGAATGACTTGTAATCTATAGGTAAGAAAATTGATTTTTCTCAAAAAGTTTTTTTGCATAAACCAAAATTAGGTCGGGTTAAAATATTAAACAGCCAACGAATTAAATTTCATGATTCGTTATAAATAGCCCTTTATTAATAGAAGTGGATCGCCAGACAATCGCGTGAATAATTCAGATATCACCCAGTAGTCTGGCTGTCAGCACGTGACCGTGTTAGAACCACCTAATGGAATCCTCGCGAATTAAGTGCGCATTATTACAAAATGAAATACAATTATTGTCTTATGTATTGCAATCTCATTCGACTTAATTGTATTTAGAATAAGGATGAGATTACAGCGAGGGAGCGTCGCGTTATTTGAACGTAAATAAATGCTTGGGTATATCGTATATCTTCTACATTAAGTATCGATACCTTATTTTTTATCGATGGCAACTCTTCGCTCACTTGGTAGACCATGACGAAAATCGTACTCACTCCGATTTTTTTACCGATGATTTTCGTCACAGATTTCAAAACAATTTTGATTGGACCCGCGGCTTGTTAGGGGTTCCCTTCACTTACAGGGGTGTAAAAGTGTTTAAAGAATGTATAGGGCTGTGACCATTACTGTGATGGAAAGTACCACGTTCAGTATCTGCACTGGTTGAACTTAGCCTAAGGCTCGGTGTGCACATTAAGTGTATTGTGTACGCTAGATTAAAATGAGTTCGTAAATAAGGGTGCATAGTTAGCGATGCGCTGGACTATGAGACTTAGTGATAGGGTTTTAGCGATAATTTCTTATGTATCTCAAAAACGAGTGGGCTGATTTTGATTTTTAAATTTGTTTTCGCCCCGATTAGCAGAATAACATGAGAAAAAAATCACAAAAAGTGTTATTTTCTCTTATTAAGTCGTTTTCTTATACATCTGATTCTGAGGCGGAGCGAAGTTCGCCGGGTCAGTTAGTCATAAATTCAATTCTTATTGATTAGCGGCCTATTGTTAACTAGATACATCATTATAAGAGTTTTTGTGTGTGCTTAAAAGTTATAAATGGAGCAACAAACAAGGGTGTAGCGATGAAACCTATGTAAAAAAAAATCAATATGTCCACCTAGCTTAAAATACTTGCCACTGGACTAACAGATAAACTCTCTTTCTAAAAAAATAATTTGAAACACTCAAAGGAATTAAATGTTTAAAGCTAAGGTGTTCCGCTTATCGCCCGCATCGAACCCGCTACCCTAACGAGGGCAGGGCGCTCCATTACCCGGCGCATTGTTCCGACTGTACTTACACAGATGTACGCGGCTGACTGTACTTAGAAGATAACTAATGCTTAATAAATTAGAAATCTCCTAAGATGACGGTCTGATTACCAAACATAGTAGTTTGGTAATTTTTATCTTTGGGAGATCTACAATGCAAACGCCCGGAATGAATGCATTGAGCTAAATTACGAACCGATTTGCACTGACGGTAGGGACCCAGTTTTCTGTACCGAAGGTCCCGGGTTCGGATCCCTGTATGTATGAAAAATTATGGATTGTTCCGGTGGTTTAAATACTCCCCAAAACTATAAATTTGAAACGCAAACATACGCTTCATATAAATCTAATTCCGCACTCCTTCCAGTGAAGGTACGGCGTCCAAACATTTACCAAACAGTTAGCGCACAGACAAGTCTATCGGTAAGCACTAGGTCTAGTGTTTGTGCTTCTAAGTGGCGCCCGACGGTTCCACTTAGCGCGCCAGTAAAAACGGCCCACTATGTTTTTATAAAGAAAATTTGCGCAAGTGTAAGATAGACTTTCGTTCCTATACAATTTAATGTGTGTTATATACTATTTAAAGTGCATAATCATTACGCTCCGTTCATTATGAATCCAGCTGCAAAACAAAAATATCCGTTCATAGCTGCAAAAAAAAGGGAATTCCCGCCCGGGTGGCCCGCGATTAAAAGCTAGTTACGAAAGCCCGCCCCTGAACAAACGTCTCGTTCACCTACATTTCCCTAAAGCAGCGGTATTGGTACACAGCGCAGGATAATTGGGATCACTTACCCAGTGTCATAACTCCGAGTCGGACCCGCTCATATGGGTACGGTTCTCACGTCTCATATGGGATTAGGGTTGTCACGCTCTGAAAAGAAGATGCGAAATGTGGAGTCAGACTCGGAATATTTCTTATTCAACTGTTAAGTACAGTAGTTATGAGTCTTCAAAATAGGTACAAAATGCTGAGTCACATCTTTACCACCCGTTCGGAATTCCAATGGTGAAGAATGGGCAAGAAACTCCATGGTTGTTCTTTGTAAACATCAAAATATTAACCTGATTACCTGCCTACCTAAGTTACCTGATTAGCTCAGTTGGTAGTGACCCTGTCTTCTGCGTCAAAGGTCCCGGGTTCGAATCCTGGTACGGGACAAACTTTGTGTCATGAGGACGAATGTTTGTACCTGAGTCATGGATTTTCATTTAAAGCGCCCGTCGCAAAGTGGAGTTATGTTTTACTTTTATATTTCATCAAAATTTCCAACAAATCCCCCGATGACAACCCTACAGGTAGACAAACAGTGACGTCTGTTGCTGAGCAAGTTTGAATGTATATTATAACTCTGATACTGAGTTAATTGAGGTTCAAAGTTGGTTAGTCAGTTTAAGTGCCAAATTTTGATGAATCTGGAAGTTAGTCAAGTTTCAATATGGCTTGCCTTTTCCGTTCATTTGACATATCTCAATGAGAATATTTATTGGATGCTGCTATATGATTTAATTACGTCAAGAAAATCCATGGTTACTTTTATATTGAAAATATACGATATAACAAAAATAGTGTAAAATATGTTGAACTGTTCCCTGTTGTAAAACAAATAAACATAAACAATTATTACAAAGTGATAAATGATCAAATTTCCAAATTATAAAAGAAAACGCACCGATATCCTTTCTCCCCTTTTCCGCGACTCGCGTCGTCAGAATTTCTTCCGATCATGATATTTCATATTCCACACCCGATATCAGGATACCTACTATTAAATGAATATTAATTCAAAGGCATATTTCCGATAAAAATTCGCAATCACGGCTCTCGGCCGCTTTATCAGTTTATTACGGGCGCTCTGTGGAGTTGCGTGATCGGAATTTGTTTAAAATACAAAGCCCCCTATTTTTGAGACGTGGTAACTTTTCAGATCATAATATTAGGTCAATAATTCGGGATATAAAGCGAAGTGTCCCAAGCACACGTGTGCCCAGTGTTCCATAATTTTTATTTAAACAAGAGGTAATTATCAACAGTAGGTACACGAGGACTCCACATTTCTAAGTTACATTTGATAACTTCCCCCGTACACGCGGTCGCGAATCTGTACTAAATGAAAATATAATAACCATTGTAAAATCATTCATTCCGATGTAAATTATTGAAAGTCTAACTTCTCGGTTCGTGTTTCAAGTGTTCGAAAGATACGTTTATTTAATAAGGAACTTTTGTCTTGAGCAAACTTTGTTCCATGAATCATGATTTTTTGACAGTTCACATGCTTACACGTGTTACGAAAAGTTACATGTTTAGCCACCCAACACCCAAACCCAACTCAAATTTAAGGGGTTACTTAATTTGAACCCATCAAATAAACATGCAAGTTAACCGTTACGACAGATTTAAATATTTCAGTATTCGGCCGAGGTATGAATAGGTTCACTGTGGTGCACTAACATTTTGCCGATGACTTTTGCACACTCCCCTCAATGTGAGCGGGATCAGAGCATACTCCACCATGCTAGATCGGTGCCGGTTGAGGAACTTCACACGTCAAATGTAATCCGAAAATTCCAACGGCGCGCTAGGGTTTGAACCTGCACACCTTAATCCCAAAAGGAATGTATGACCAATATGGCTATCACTGTCCCTTATACTCATCAAATTATAATGAATATCATTCTGCTTTTATGTGAAAACCTATATTATATTATTGACATAAAAAATAAACTCCCTTTGATGTAGCGTATCACAAATATAATATATTCTCATGTTTACTGTGGAAAAATATTCTGTAATAACTCGACGGGCGCCTTGAGATTGTGACTCATGAGAGATGTATAAACTAGACGCCGGGATTTGTTGGGATATGTAAGTGCTCTTCAACCACTCTCCTGCATCCGCTACTAAACTACAATAGCCTCTAGCAAAATAATTAGTGTTAGCTGTACAACACTAAGTAAACAAAACTATTGAAATTGGATTATTAACTATAAAATCGTGTAATATAGAAGAAGAACAAATATATATGTCGAATTGAAAGCCGCAATAATTTTTAATTGCTTAATAAAAGTACTTTTCGTAGATTAATATCGTGTATAGACAAAAGAGTGATTGATAGAAGTCAATCTGTTGTAGTGTTTTGTTGAATGTATCCAACATTTTCTTTTATCGATAGCCTCATTCTTATCTTGTATACTTACACTTATTTGCCTGAACACGCTTTCATTTGACTTCTATTATTTGTCTCAAGAATGTCGCCTACAAAAGTGTTTAATCAGATATGTCTGTCTATAATAAACAAAATCTAAATGCCATCACTTTTTTTTTATTTTATTTTTTTATTACATTATAGGCAAGTATTTGATCTCGGTCTCACCTGATGGTAAGTGACGATGAGATCTACGATGGAGCATACTTGCCTAGGTAGGAAGACGGCAGTAGATCGAGACGCTACATTCACTAGGCACATGCAGCGCAACCGGACTGACCCGCCATCCATGAATGGCAACACCGAACATCATGCCGGAACACGGCTAGGCCGCTTGGCGACATGGCTTTTCCCTAACCTGCATTATATTTCCCCAAATTTATTCAAACAAATATTGTTCGAGGAAATTATAGCAGCCCCCATGACAGCCTAATAAAGTACGCTTATGAGTTGATTCCATTGATTAATTACAAACAGCAAGTTGATGTTTTTATGTGAAGACACTGAACAGTGAACATTAGTTAAGCGATATTGCGCGTCGCGTCACAATTTACGGTCGGACATTAGGGGGGGCGGTGGGGGGTGCATATGTGCCTTATGAGGGATGTAAAATATTCATAAGCCCGTAAGTGACGCCATCGATTATTATAATGCGAGCCACGGGCGTTTGTTCGCGGTGTCGTCGCGCACAGAAGTGTGTTTTTCTAAGAAATTGCCACTTTCTTCAATACGTATGAAGCCACCATTATTTTCTTGCATACCCTTTTTAAAAAGTTTCAATATTCGATTTTCAATATAAAAACCAAGCTCCACGTGTGCCAATATTTATCGAAGTCAACCTCGGTGTTGACGCGTGAAATAAAATGCTTGTACCGCTCACGGCGTTACATAAACCTTTAATCATGAAAAATCCCAAAGGGTCGAACTCGTTAAGATTGAAAAGAATGCACAATGGGAGAAAAAAATCAAAAGATTGCTCACAAAACGCAAACCCTTAATGTATTCCGAATGAATTAAATCAGAATGAAAATAGGGCGACAAAAAAAACAGCAATTTGCGGGTAACGCTCGGGCTCCGGTCGTCTTGTACGCATAAAAAAATGTCCGTACCGGGAAATCGCTAAGTGTGGTGACCGGCGAGCCGATGATGGCCCGAAAATTTCTGCAAAACAACATCAGAAACAGTAAAGCGGAAAAGTCAATGCGTAATGACCTCCGACCCGCGCCCGCCCGACCGGAGCGTCATAAAATGTAACGTAATATGCTCCCGGGCCGATGGGAAAAACCACTTGAAAATTTGGAACACAGAATATGGCGGCACGGATAACGTAAACTATAGTTTCTATTCGTCGCCGAGTCGGATTGCTGCGGAAATTATGGAGGTCTAAGGCTCTTTGATGGCATTTCAATTGAGCTCTGCTCGATATTGACATATTTTTTTATAGGATTCAATTTGCATGAAGAATATAGCTGTGAGTGAGTAGTAAAGTAGATAAATTTGATATGAAAATATGCCGATTTTACTGATACAATAATTCTTGAAGGCAATTCTTATTATATTTATGTAGTATTTAAACTAAATAAATAGGTGTATTTGATATAAGATTATTAAGGCCAAAATACTGGTAACATTTCCATTTGAATATTTCTTATAAGCCAGATACATCATCAACAAGCTTCGAACAATAATATTATAATTAGCGTCGATTCAAAATACTAAGGTGAAATAAATTTGCACGCGAGCGTACAATAATATTCATTTTCATACTTGACTTATGCAGAATAGAGATGTCTCTATCGTGATCATAAAACAACCTCCAAAAATCGAAACAATTTTGCACGCGACCGTCCAATAATATTCATTTCCATACTCGTCTTAAGCAGAATAGAGATGTCTCTATCGTGCTCATCGGGGCGCTGTGAACGATGAGAGAGCGACTCGTTGCCGCTAGTTGCTCCCACTTGCTCTTAGTTGCTCCATGTACTTAGCTAAATCGACGGGTTTGAGTAAATGTTCGCGAGCATTAGCGTGCGTACGGTTGATGGACGTTTTTTCATTTCAGTGGAGTGAAATATGCGGCCGGTTTTATATTGTGTTACCGAGTGAAAGGTATGGCGATATACTGACATCTTTTTTTATATTAATTAGATATCTAACCTGGCAGAGGTTGTCTTGTTTTGTTTTTTCCGGGCAACTTTTTTTTATGCTAAATAAATAATATCCAAATCGGTCCAGCTGTTGTCAAGTGATGCGCTTACCAACGATCAGCATTTATTTTTTATTTATATTGATTGCCAATACAACAAATCATCATCGCTTAACTTAATGTGTAGGTTATATACCTGGGCTAGTTTGTCTAAGTCTCACCAAAGTGTATGTGTAATTTTTCTTGTGATAAAATGAACTGCCGCCCCCGGCTCAGGCCGGCAGTACAAGATTCATTACACCGACTCATTACTTGGCGTTCTCATATAAATCTTGTTGGAGCTGCCTTATGTTTAATGTAGGCTGGTTTAGTAACAGATTTGATTACTGACTTGACTGACTAAAACAAGGCTAAAATGTGCCCCTAAACTTTTCACTTATACAAGGTGTAACATAAATAGTGTAAAATAATTTAACAGATGAATCAATAAGTAATATGGACCACGATGATGTGTAAAGTAATTGTGTAAATTATGTGTGTTTTTTTTTTATGTAAGCCAGTCCGTATCGCTTGGCCATCCACTCAAGTATACAGGGTGGCATTTTTTAAATTTGTAATTATTCGTTTTTCTTCAAAAATGTGCTCCATACAACCTACTGATGGGCTCGGTTTAAATATACACTATGACTGAAGTAATCAAATACTTTTTTAAATCTGTTGTTATATTACGAGAAGTTTTTCAACACTAATTAGTAAATTTAATGACAATCGTAGTACTTTCAAGACAGTTTCCATCTATCACGATATAAATGAACCAACAGAATAATTCTAGCTCCACATTGGAGTTGTAGCCAAATCACTATTAATTATTCAGCGCCGATTTTCAGAGTGCTCCCAAATATATGTATTTTTAGACAACAGTCAATAACTGGTACTTAAATTCTGATTCGTGGATCTGGGTTTTAGCATTGTTGAGGTAAACCCATGGCTGGAATGAATTTAATGAGACATTTAAAGTATTTTAGATTCGTGGTTCTCCAATGCCATTGTGCCCTATAATACAGGTCATCCGCTATCTAGTTCACGCGAGCAGTTAATCTAGTTAAAAAAGCCTGTCTGATTAATTCTTAGCGTCACACGAATTCGGTTATCTACAAATAACGAAATTAAGTTTACAATCTCTCACTGCTAAGCACGAGCTTCGCCGTTTGACAACATTTTGGTTATATTAATTAATTTAATTATTTAGGTATTTATTTATTCACCAAAAAAGAGATTTACAGGTGTTATATTTTTTTTTTTTTGTTTATTAGGATTACCAACGACTGTTACATTGATACAGATATCTGAAACATTTTCCATATGAATCTAAGCTTAAATGCACAATCACTTATATATGAGTGTGTGTAATGGCTGTCTCGATTATTTGAGTAATAGTTTCAATTTCGTATATAATGGTCAAAGGTAAAGGCAGTAAATAATTGCATCCACACTTACGTTGCCTGTAAATTAAAATGGATTATAGGATGATCCACTAGAATTGAATATTATTGGTTAGCGTACATTACGTAGAGGCCGTATTTGAGGCCCATAAAAAGAGAGCTATACAAATAAATAAGATATTCCTGGAGCTGGCTGGTGTTAACCCTGTCTGTCCATGATATGATCAGATTTAATATAAGTGTGTTTTCAAGTCTGTAGAAAGTACTGATACCGAGCCAAAACTATGTACTGTTCAAATAATTAAAGAAGTAGGAGCTGACTAGTTTATCTGCAACAGTAAAAACATATTTGCAGATATGATCAAGTTTTTTTTGCTCGCAAGTCTTATGATCGTTGAAAACGTTAAAGAAAGTGGCTCAAATATGGTGTCTGTCTCCGCCACGCCACAAACGCGATATACGTCAGCATTAACATAATACGAGCGTGTACGAGACCTTGACGCCTCACTCTGCACTGCTTGAGCCTTTTTTTATTGTATAAGTTTTTTTTTTTCGTCGAGGGGTGTATCCAGTTTAATTTTCACCGACATAGTTGGACGTTGCGCATGTTGGATTAAGGGGGAAGGGGGGGGGGGGGGGGGTTGCAAAGCGAATGCCTATAAAGTTAAACATGGAAACATGATTAATATTTTTTTAATATCAACATGACAGAACAATACTCGCTCATAATTATTATTGCTCTTTTTAAAAGCAAAAACGAGCAATCGTCTCCTTATATTACAATTATTATTTATAACTCAATGAGACTAAAATAATACACGGCTTTGCACCTCTCACGGCACAAAAAGCTTTAAACGTTCGTATAATTTCACAAAAGAGAACGGAGCTTCCATTTCGCAAGCCAATCGCCTTCATTAAAATTGCCCTTAGAACAGATACTATTACGTATTCAAATGCTTTTAACTTTCACAGTAAACTGGACTGAAGTTGTACATTCAGATTCTCGGCTGGATCTTTCAACAATGATTAAAACTTGGCTCTCAATAATTCTCGATGTAGTATACGATACTAAAACTTCTTCACTATACACTACTTCATTCCGCTCATCTACTATTAGTACCTAAGTAGTTATGAGGCAATAGAATCCAAAGTATTTCAAAGTTTGTGTATAATATCTTTGAACAGGATGATACCGTCGAGTTGTCTACTTTTGATGGACGGTCGTATATTGAAGTTCGTCGTGGAAACACAAGACCCCTAAAGAGGGCATAAAGTTTCTTAGTTGTCTAAAATTTGACGCAGGGTAAAGTTTACAATGAACGTTTTGAATACTATATTTGCCGTGTCTATTTTTGGCATCGTAAAGTGAACTAGTGGCAGGAATAATAATTTATTATTGTAATACCTAAGTCTATGACATTAGCGCTATCTGCGTCAAGCCTAAACTAGCCTAAACAAGCCTAAACTCAGTTAAATATATCAACATACTTAACCTTCCAGCTTATAACCTTCGATCACATAGCTATGTCAACCTCTGTTCTATATATTATATTTGGCCCACACATTCTTGAGTTATAAATGAAAACGTTAACGTTATAAGTGAAACCAACACGACTTTGTGTTGTATATATAGATTAAGTCTGATTTACTATAACGTCATTTTCTTATCAATTGCAGCTCCCCTGATTTTTTATCTTATCATTTATATGGGAGCCTAGCTGACCCCACCACATTCAGCAAAACTATCGGCCCAATTTTCTTATTATAGAATAATAATTGTCACACAAGCCGGGATTAAGCGAGTTGTCATAACATAACAACATCCGCCAGCTAGCCATAACATTCCTATTATATTTTTATTAGCGAATTTATTCTTGTAGTTTATGGTACGTGGGATTGTAATCAGATATATTATTTCTTATTGTTATTCATTAATGTGGCCTCTATAGAGTGGCAAAATGAATGATTAGGGTATATCATTAAAAAAAACATTATTACCATTAGTATAACAATGGATTTCCGCCAAGTATCGCCTAGTTCTATCAATTATATATTATTAAAGCTTCGTTAAAATGAATTAATATTTATTTACAGGACCATAGCTAGTACTTCCTGCAAAGGAAATGAAATTTTGAAATACTGTCCGCAAGAGGGTCGGTTGTATTTGCCATACGATGTGCCTCAATATGTCAACTATAAACTATACAAGCTACCTTACAATTAATTTCGCACTTGACATCCTGCTCTTGTTGAAACATTTATTGAGAATTTATCTGGCAGATACATTTTCCATTGCAAGAAGAACTATCCATTGTCTGTTGAGTTGGCATTGGTTATGAATAAAAGTTAAAAGTGTGTCACAACTAACTTGTGTCGTATTCAATCCACACAAACTTAACTCTGCTATTTAGTTGACCCACTTTATACTGATTTTTAGTTTAAGAAGAATCTTTTATAAGTGCTTAACACCCCAGTTATCATTCCGAAGGAATATCCGAATCTTTGTCCAAATCACATATCCTTTTTTTGGGACTTATTTTGAATGATTGTCATTCTTCCTATAAAAAAATTGTAGCAATACAAATAAATGGCCGACTGTTTCACACATCCTTACATAGTGTAAAACCTCTAATAAGGGCAAAGTGAACGGTACACGTGCTTATTAGAGCTTTCCTCCTCCCCCCACCCCTACATGTGCCGCCCCTGAGTACCTTTAGGGCTGTTGCAGCCCATGATATATTATGTTGTTGCTTTTAACCATGTTAAATAAAGAGTGATGGAGCGGAGGGTAATTTGTTTTCCTGTGTCGTTTTTTTTTATCTGCGCTGTCTTTGGTAGATGCACGGTTGTGTTGAGTACTTTTGAATAGGCTGACTTGAATTAATAATTCAACGGGTGGAATACATTGGTGACATGTCTCTATTATTTACATATTATTAGGAATTGACTCAGATCGCAGGTAGTTCTTTTCAAAGAGAGCCTAACTAAACCAATAGGGATACGGAAGAAGCACAAACACCAGATGTGAATGTGGTGCTTCTCCCCAGACAACAGTTAACCCAAACTTCTACCCCCCGTGTGCCCACCTGCACGCAGGAAGAGTTGCAGCAGGTAAACCATAACGTATTGGTGTCTATTAATTTCAGGTCGACACGTAACAAGATTATTATTATTGGGTAACTTTTAGTCTCCAAGACTTTGCAATCTTGAACTCAATTGTCTTTACGATAGCTAAGTTAGTCGTTTGTATACACTGAGTATGTATAGACATATGAGTTTTTTTCCCAAAATAACCCGCCTTAATTCTTTACCTAGCTACAGCTGTACTATCATGGCGGGCTCAAAATATGATTTTTTAACTGTATAGTAACATCACAATTATAAATTCTAATACCTCACATCACATCCCAAGCCAAGGTCAAGGGTAATAATGTAGGCATTTGAGAAGCTTAACCGCCGCTAATGTTGAGTCATCGGGTAAACTGTTACCCTGGCCGTTGACATTTTTGGCCACACCAAACGCTCATTACGTACTAATGGGATGGCGTGGCGGTTTTAACACGCAGTGGTAGGCGAACTTTACCCGTTTCTCGAATGATGTTAAGGTTACACCATTTTTTTACCATAGAGCAAACACCTTACAGCATGAAGTTGAGACTGTTTTTTTTTAAAGTATTATTGTACACTCTCCATCCGAAGGTTGTCTGGAAGGAAGAAACTTGCGATAAAACCGCCCATTGTGTACTGATGTTTTCTCCTTGTTTTGCCAATGTTGTATTGTCTGTATATTAAAGGGGTATAATAAAGAGTATAATATCCACCTTAATTGACACACTGTCCTACAGTCTAGACAATTTAGCATCTTATACATCGCCTTTGATGGAAATGTCTATTCGTATTACAGTTTTAATTAAACCCTTTAAGCCAACCCGTAACTTAATTCAAGCATCGATCACTCTCCACTCAGAGCTCTGTTTACCTATTCTAAATGATAGAGCCGTCGATATGTACCCCTTTAAACTCTCCCCCGTCTAATACCACTGAATTTATAATAAGTGTAAGCAATAACCATTAGCAATAAAAACAACCTGCTTAGTTTTAGGCCGACGTCAGCTAACACGCTACAAAATAATCCATAACATTTTCAGGCAAAATTGTTATACCTTAGTATACCTACGCGGCTAGATTTTCGCAGTAGAAAACATTTAATCCTGATATTTTGGGGTTAGATAACTAAGCTACTGTTAGATTAGTTTTTTAGGGTTCTATTGTTAAATGAAACAGTACATATGGCACAGTGCGCAGATATCCTAAATCCTAGTAATACATATAGTAACGGCTGACGAATTTATAAGTGGGTACGAGTTCCTTGGAATGGTATAGTAAGTTTTATACCAACGCCAGTAGCACAAATGTACTGCTACTTTCTAGTCTTATTAGCGATGTTTTTATTAGTACGAGACGGAATTAGCTTAAGTTTAGCTACCTAGTTTGTACTCAGGCCACTAAGCCACACAAGTACTTTTAGAAACTTAAGTTACTGTTTCATTACTGGGCGAAGATACATCTTTGCTCCCTCTTTCTTCTTAAGTTATTCAGTGATTCATAAGTGTTTGAAATGAGTGTTGAAACATAACCAGTATCTGAAAGACCGCTGAAATGTGGTACACTACCTAACATTAAATTTGTGCAAAGGAATCTTTTATTAGAATGGTGCAAAATACAAAAATGAAACAAATACGTTATACAAATTCTCCATATTGATAAAATGAATATTGTTAAAAATAAATTTATCATAATCGATACATCTCCTATAGAATTATTATCTTAGATCGCAGCATCTCTGCGCTCTTTTCGTTGTTTGGCCATCAACTCCACTACCTCATAATTCAAACCTTTCATATGTTACTTTCACCCTCCACTGCGTACCGAACCAATCGAAAAAAAACAGTGAATGTCGACTCTATATACGGTTTACATTAATGGTTTTATTGAAGGGTTCGTCTGTTAAGTGTTAACAAAACCAGCAATGGCTTTGGTGTACTTCGATAGTATGATACATGTGAGTTGTGGCATGGTAGTTTTTTTTTGTTTCCTTTCTTACAATATGTGGCTTTGAAAACAGCGGTGATATGACGTTTTGACATCTAATAATGAGTGCAAGTATATCCGTTACAGCTAGATGGAAGGTAGAAACATATGGGGTACTTTATAGTGCTGTAGATATATTATTTTAGTTAATATGAATTGTGCAAGACAAAAATAAACTAAATACCAAGTAATAACAACACCGAGCAATTTAAGAGCTGCAGAAATGTCATCTTTTGCTAGGCTTGGACACTTAGAGGAAGATTGAAATCCTGCTGAGACCACTTGAAATTGTTATAACCGCGTGTTTTATTCACCGCTGTTTTCCCGGCCACGTCCCTCGTATGTAATACATAACAGCGCTGCCAAATTAAGTTGAGATGCTCTCGTATTATTTATTTAACGCTATTATTCCGGCTCGTGGGGCCCTCGTGATTTTTCAGCGTACAATTGTGTTGTGCCTTTGTGTGCAATTCAATTGGTGCTCCAGCCGAGAGGGAACGCGAACGAGTGGGACGGCCTTAAATACAATTTCATTATTGACAGATGGTATTTGGATGGTTGTTTCAATGTAAATAATGTTTATGTGATTTGTAATTTGTGGTTGCAAGAAAAAGTCACGACTTCTGGTAAATAATTTCGAAGAAAGCTCTGACGGTAAAATCGTTTGCTTTTGACACTTTTATTTCATTTTGCCTTGTATTTCCTTAGACATTATTATTGTTAGGTTATTTGTTGGTTGTAGATTTATCTCGCTTTACCGTGACATGTTTAGATCTACGCATCCAGTTGTTGGAAATAAACAAATGGTCGATCTATCTAGAGTGTCCTACGCTTGTTATTTATGTGACATGAAAACAATGATTGAAGTAATGTGATATTTATCGAAGTTCCGAACTAAGAAAATGTTTTCCCTGCGTCATAATTAAATGATATAATCGCAGAAAACATTCAGCAAGTGGATTTTGTCTGATATTTTATTTGTATATGCAGCAAAATAGTCACTGAAACAAACTAGCAGTAATATAACATTAATATTACTCATACGATGACATGATTTATACTATTTTCTCACTATTAGTTCCCCCTCTTTGCTGCTGACGCTACACAGGTGCTTTAACGACCGAACTAAAATGTTCGCAATTCGAAAACTTATAAAGACGTTTTGCTTGTGACAGCTAACCGTACCTAATATTTGTGACCCAATTTTGACTAAGTTCTTTCCAAGTAATTTATTATATTTCTTAAAACATTTCTAGTGTTGATTGTCTATCTGGTCATAGTTTCACTTGAATTAGAATACTTACAGTGATACCCAATCTTTAAATTAAAATAATATTGAATATATTTTATACTATCACCGAGCAATAGATAAACTATTTTAAATAATAATATACTGTTAGTTTTAGTTCTTACAAAGCTCGCGGAAAAAATCGTAAGTTTTTGGAAAATGTTGAAAATTCTTCGTACATCGTTGTGCGGCCTTCACGATTGGCGCGCGTGGCGTTCGTTACGTATTCCTTTTTCAAAATTCGAAGCCAACTAGTTTCAATTTCGAAGATAGGGATTAAAAAAGGAAAATTGTTTTTTTCTTTCTATGATTTTTCTCGCAGCTCTATCGGTTTTCGATCAGTGTTGCCCGCGGCGTCGAGTCGTACGCACGCCGTAACGCGGCGCCAGCGGCCGCTTGTCAAAGCGCGATTTGTTTACTGTCGCT
The DNA here is from genome assembly GCA_905333125.1 of Pheosia tremula. Taxonomy (NCBI): domain Eukaryota; kingdom Metazoa; phylum Arthropoda; class Insecta; order Lepidoptera; family Notodontidae; genus Pheosia; species Pheosia tremula. The sequence continues at coordinate 302,749 of HG995415.1, forward strand.
CAACACGTGTCGTTGTGTTTACCGTTAAGGAATAATTTAATTTATATGAATAGACCCATTTAGACATATTACTTAAACAAATAAATAAAGTGAACAGAATAAATAAAAAAAAAAACATGAACTGAAATAAACAATTATAAAATGTAATTTATATTATTTGTTTAGTGAAGACAATGGAATTTGTTGGTGATTATAAAATGTCTGTGAAGGCAAGCCGTGTGATGTGGCTAGTGCTGATAGTCCTGGCGGCTGGGATACAGGGATACGTGGAGATGGAGGAGTTCATCAGCGACCTTGATAAGCCAAGTAAGTAATTTATGAGGGCGTGCGTGCGGGCCGAGGCGTTGCGATGCTGATGGATGTCAGAATATGGGATTCGTGTTACCGTTTGCGGCCTACGACGGCGCTTATTCATGCAGCGGTTCTGACGTGTGATACTTATATATTTTGACGTTTCCCTTTATCATATTATTTACTCACTTTCATAGAGCTTGTTTACCAATGAGTCGTTACACGGAATATTTAATATTAGCACCAGGTTTAGGATGAGCTAATTAAGTAAAATTTACTACATATATATTATAACTACTTATTTATATTAGGGTGAGTTATATTATTTTATCTATAAGCATTAATGTCACGACATCCATGGCCAACGATACTTGTTTATTATTTTACGAAGTGGTCTATTACTAGCATAATTTAATGAGACTTTTGGAAGGACTTCATGAAGGAGCTGTCTGCAAAATCGCCTTTGTATTGAGAACTGTGCCCAACAGTGGCAATCATTATCTGTTTTTATTCACAGTAAAATTTAACATAAGTAAGTAAGAATAAAATATTCCTCGCTTCGGAATATTTGTATCAATTATTTTCCCGATCTATCCTGTTGTTCAGTCAGATTTTCTCGCATAAATAATTCCCGAGTTATTTTTCATTACCAACATCAATAGAAGCTATTAGTCCACTGGCGCGTACCTACCAAACTTAATTAAATGTTATAATTTCCATTAAAAATGTAGGTATACAGCGATATAATGAAACGAGTCTTTTAACGATGTTAATTAAGCAGCTCTCACGAATAACTCGGGGCTTTTAGCAATAAGACAGGTAATGAGCTTCCCACCGAGACGCGCGAGTATCACTTACACTTGTGATTTACAGAGAGTGGTAATTACTTGCGGTTATCGGAGGCAGGGGAGGGGATACTGCAAATATACTTTACGTTCAAGAATATGGATTATCAATGATGTCGTGAAAACTTCGTGCTGTACGCTAACAGCGAGCAGGCTACCACGATGGACCAACGACCTTAGGAAAAGAACTGTATGTAAAAAGCGTGAGACCGAAAAGAAAATGGAGAGCTTACGAATAGACCAAGAGTTGATGGATATGATTTCAAGAAGAATGAAGATGCGTAGTGCATATCTACATTGGACATCATGCACTGATTTTCTGAGAGAGTAGTATCGTAGGGGTGGGGCAAAACAAGTATCTTGTTGATAAGGGTTTTCTAACGAGAAAAGCCTTTCCATGCTGTTTTTCTCTCCAAGATTTATTAGTTGAAACGTTACCAAAGGAGGATTAATGTGTTGTAGCATTTAATTCTTACCGAGAGCAAATAAAACTAAATACTTGTATCTGAATAAGCTTTTTTTGTTTTGTTTGTGTCCAAAACTCGGCAGACAAAGGGGATTTCAACGAAATTTCAGTTAGGATTTAATTTATCTATCATCTTCGTTGAATTCGTGACTAAGTTATCTCACCATTGATGTCTAGGCCTCTGATGAACCCCAAAACTACATTAAAACTATAATTAAAAGACTACCCTGCGGCTTAACTATACAATAACTACTACTATACTATAACTATAGGTAGTTTAAGTGCTATAACCACTAAGCTTCATCGGAAAGGCCAGACCCTCAGCCTAGACTAACGCCTTGTATGTGAAGCTACATGATATAGGTACAACTTTCTGTTTACAAACCCTTTTAAAGTGAACCATCCATCACAGGTAATGAACGTTTACCTATGCTTAAGCTTACAAGTTTGTATCGAAGTAATATTATTAGAGTACATGTTTTTACATTGAACGAATAATGAATCCTAGTTATTCAGAGTTTTAGTACTCTTTTTGATACAGTCCATTCTTTGCCTGCGCCGTTTCTTTAATATTATTCCAATGTTATTAGTGGTGCTGAGTAGCGTAAGCACGTACTTCTAATGCAATCGTAACATCATCGAGAAAAGATGATGTAATTTACGACATCTATGGTGTGGGCGGGACGGAAAACGCCTACGCTAGCGTAACGCTAAGTAAGAAGCTCGTGCTTGAGCCACTAGAACCCAAAAGAAATAAATGACTATGATATCATGTTAAGTCTTGACAATATCACGGTAATTATAAACCTTCAAACTAAACCATTGTAGTTTTAAATTATATAATTAATCTTGTGTTAGTAATCCACCAAGTATATTGCACATTTGGACTACAATCTAAAACAAATAAGTTTCATCTAAAACCCCTCCAGTCTCCACTTAATCCTTATCGGACTAAATAGGCTGCGAAAATAGGATCTATGTTTCGATCTATCTCGATGAATGGTCACCTTAACTATTCAAGTGAGCCCCCACGGAGTGAATGCGATTTGAAGCCTTACACTTCATAGACTATGCGTTAATATCCTGTGAAGGTCTCCGATGCGCTAGTCTGACATTGTAAACCATGTGGTTTCAGCTGGAATAGGGTTAATCAGTTTAAACGGAGTTGAAAAGACGTGGAGAATGTGTCAGGTCGTTTTAAAAAAGTGTTTATTTTATCGTGATTGAAATAAAACTTATTTTACAGATTTTATCTTGTTTATTTTATTGTTTTTACGTTCCCGAAGTTTTGGTTGGTTTACAGAAACCATGGTCACGGGAGGACTGAGGTGTTTGACGTCCTAGTGTCATAGTTTGAACTGGGTACCCTCATATTGAGTTGTTGCTTGCGGTCCGATCTACGCAGAAAGTGCTCACAGTGGTTTGAGATCGTGCAATGGTACGCTTGGTTTTGGATTTAATTATATTAATTACTAGATCCTAAGTCGGTGGAAGCACCCAGCCATCTTCCTTATTGGTGCTGTAAAGCAGCCGAAACGTCGGGAATGTAAAAACATAAAATAAATGCGATAAAATCTGTAAAATAAGTTTTATTTCAATATGTAGTATTTGCGTAACTATAAGAAATCATGATTGTTAATTCAGCTGGTTGAAGCTAATAAGTACTATATATAAAACATACTGACATTAGGCATTCTCAAAGAAACCCACTAATATTACAATTATTTTCATGATAAAGTGAGCACAGATGAGAACTTGGTACATTTTATATTAATGTATTTAGAGGAATAATAATGACTTCAATAACGTTTAAGAGGGCGGGCAGCGCCGGGTTGTAAATGCATAGTACGTGGGTTCACGGTTACGGAATACTAATGACTACTGCTGCGCGACGCGGCTCGCACTGAGTTTCTTTCATGTTAATAAAATATAGCACGGAGCGAGTTTTGTGTAATTTATATGTCAGAATGTAATTTAATTTTGAACGGAGCATGCAGTCGTGAAGGCTTATATTTTTATATTATATCAGGTATAAGATGTATAAAGGAATTCCAGATTATAGTATTCTCGTTACCGTTATCCTAACGGCGTTATATATGTGTGATAAAAAGTCTAACCTGGGTAATTATGTAAAACAGTAAAGATGCATCGATAAATAATAAAAAACATCCTAAAATATAATAATAATATATTTTTTTTCATGCAGTCTCATGTAGGAGACTTTTATTTATTAAAATTACAATCTACTGTTTTTTTGGTCGTGCTGCAATTGTTTTTTCACTCCACGAAGCAGCCCTAAATGAAAGCCCGCAGTAACGGTCCAGCATCCAGCGCGGCGCTTACAACGACTACAGCGATATTTCTCCAAGTCTTTTACCACTGGCGCGGAAAGATAAGTGGCTTACTACCCTCACTTAATTCCCGAAATGATAAGGAAACAATTCTTTGAGAATGCTTCCGATGCTTTTTAAAGTATTCTGTGTCGGTCCCGCGGGTAATCTCAAGATGGGGAACTCGTTTCGTATTGCGCACGTGCGCGGTAAAGGTCGTGCGAAACGCCGAAGTGAATAAGGTTTTACCCTTTTTGAGACTTGTATGCGACAAATCCCGCTCACATACCTGCGACTCGGCTACCTGTTGCTGTGTATGCTAACATTGTGTAGTGCAATTTATATGAATACTTAGATGTTTGTTAAGCAGGCACTTTATCATTCCAGAAACTCTCTTAGTATATCTAAACTTTGATATAAACGCGATATAAGATGTATAAATTATAAACAAAATGTGGGTGCGGCAGCAATTTTTTTTTTGATAGAGTCGTGAAAATACCAACGCGTTTGTCTTTAGGTATATACTCAAGGTTAAGGGTAGAATGGACTTGGCGTATGCCTTATTCTTGTTAACTATGAAATGGCTTAGTGCAGTTTGACGCAGCGTACCATTCATCCTGCTAATGTAATGTACAAAATGGTAAATGCGAAAGAAAAACCATAAGTTCACAGTAGCTAAAAATGCAATTTCAAATGTCAGTGTAGACAATCAGTAAACATCTTACATATAAACATTTACCCCTTAATATGAATACATAATAGCAACATAAACCAAGGAACTTAAACTTTCCCACCCATGTCCACAAAGTAAAAACTTTAAGCATTAATTTAGACGATGCTGCGGTTATATTTCACGCGGTATCCCGACGGAGAGACACTCCCGGTACCCCGAGCACGTCGGACGCTGGACACATGCCAGTTGCGGTGTCAAATTAAAAGATGAGCGGACAAAAGCTTGTTTATCGCTTTTAGAGAGTGTTTAGATGAGGCAATTTATGGGAGATTAGAATCGAGCATAACAGTGTACAGGTATCTATTCTATAAAATTCCCGACTTAGCTCTCATGATTCGACTACCGCGACTTAATATATATAGTTATGCTACTGTAGCGACCACTTCAACCGCACCACAAGCTACACAGATAGCACTGCAGACGCATTCAGAACAATAGACAATTGTCATCACAATCCTGAATCGCGCTATAAGAGTTTTCGGAGCAAGTAACATATATACAAGATCCCGACAATAACCGTCGGGGCATAGCGGCCGCCCCGCCAGGCATACCACCCGCCTGGCTGGAAGATCTTTCCTTTTCCACTAATTACTTTGTATACACAGAACGTGCGAGGGTAAAAACATTGGCAATATTGAATACTAGCCCCCTACATGAGATTCACATTGTTTTAGAAACAAAACTTTATGTTAATCGAAGAACATTCGATGATAAGTTCACCTAGTAATGTTGTATCCTAAAATAACTTGAATCGCGCACGGCACTTTGTGAGGACAGGATCTGTCTGATAGTAGGTATTGGTTGTTACCTGGAATTGATAGCGTGTTTTGGCAGATAAGGAGTTATTCAGTGTCCCTATAAAGAAGAAATGTTTGCAGGATTTTCGGAGGACATACGAGTATTATGGGAGGAATGGGACGCCCCGCGGCTAGATGGAGCGATGGGGAAAAGATGGATTGTAAAACGGGATTAGGTCATGAATCTTGGAAGAGGATGATGATAAGAAAACATGGTTCTTAGAGTAGATACTTGGTATTTCCCTGTTATTTTGCGCAATATTATATGTAGCATAGATCATCGCTTGGTTAAGATTTATCCAATAAAATACTTATAGGAACTACGAAGGTTGCAGTTTCAATTCCTGCATGAGGCAAGTTCTTTAGCATTCAACATTCTCGATAGGTGTTTTGTTTATATAAACTCTTATGCACTATATTGCAACACGGGTTAACTAACTACCTCACATGTGCAGTATATATATATATATATATATTAATACCTCAACTACATACTGTATGTTATATAGTACGAGTATAATAGGTTGGCTAAGATGCAGTTGCTGATGCGTGTTACATGTGCACTAAGACAAACACCTGACTATAGATCAGTAAGCGGCTGCCGATTAGATAATTATGGGCTAGATATTTTTATCTTTAACTCATTGGGTCCTTGGTATTATATGATTTTATGCATTTAATACATATAGTGGCGACTTGAACACACTGTAACTGTACCAACCATTCCATTTTGCCTTTAAGACTCCACGAGAAACATACAAATTTACCAAATTATCGAATTGGAATATTAGGGTCAGAAACCGACGTACGCCGAGGCCGTTACCTTTTTATATCCCTTAGTCGGTTTTACAAACCATTTACCGGAGAGGTTTGGGAACTATAACGACGTTCATGTACGCAACCGATCTTGTAGGTGATCACGTAGCATTCACGTCGAACGATCATAATCAAATTGAATCTACGTTCCCTCGAATTAAAGATCCGTCGGGTAATCAACGTTGATCACATAACATCATATTACTTTTAGAAGTATGAAACGTAAAACGTAGTACTTAAGTACCAACTCTAAGTAGTCATTCTACTCTATCACTACATAGGCATATATTACATACTATACATTATCATCTTCACTCTAATATACATTACTTATCAGATTTTTGATATCGTAGGTATCCAGTCGAATAGTCTCATGCACATCCGACTATAATACCAGCCCTTTTTCAATTTCCTACTGCTGGGCACGGGCCTCCCCTCAATTCGAGGGGGATTAGGCCAAAGTCCACCACGCTGGCCCAGTGCGGGTTGGCGGACTTCACACATCTTTCGAGGGGCTCTCTCAGATATGCAGGTTTCCTCATGATGTTTTTGATAATTGTGCTTGGAAATGAGATTCGCACATGAAATCCAGAAATCCCAGAGGTGCGAGCCGGGGGGTTTGAATCTGCGATCCTCGTTACCGAGGCAAGCGTTCTACCAACTTGGCTATGACTGCTTACAACATCCTACTAAGATACTCCTAATTTGCAGTTCAGCACGACCATTATCTATGAGCTCGACCCTATAGGGTTTCTTATCAACCCGCGGTCGACAATTTTACTAATAACTTATTTCTTACCTATTACAGTTATTAACTCATATAAAAATATGGATCCTGTTTTTATCGAAGTAATTACTTACTTAAATAAACACAGCACATAATGCTTGTTTGTGCATCATTGTAAGTTCCGACACTTTCATGAAATGTTTTGAGAGTGCAGCCATTCCGCAGGTAGATCTAGTTATAAACAGAAATTAAAATGTCAGACCGACTGAAACTTTCAAGTGGCAACTGGACTTTTTTATCTCAATTCCTTTTATAATATTTTTATCTTGTCCACTTTTGATGCTAAAAATCGTATAAACCTAATCATTCTTGAAGATTTTGTAGTTAAAGAAGTACCTACTTATTTTGAAAATAAAGTTTGCACTTAAATAAAACTACAACTTACATTGCAAAGTACTAGCTTTGTCGACAAGCAAAGGAGAGCGAACGGATATTAATGTGTACATTGCATACTCTACAGTGAGTAAATGTCGAGGAAAGACAGAACTAAGTTGACCTAAATTCAATCCAAGTCTCTAGTATGTACTTTCTTGCGTCTGATAAACGATCCTCTCTTATTCTTTCGCTTTTACTCAATTATTCTCAAGTTACTTCACTAGGATGCAAATTATTTACCGAAGCACGAAAACGTCGAATATAATTGTTGAAGAACCGAATTTGGTCGGAAATAATAAAAATTTACAAAAATATCGCTGTCTATTATAATAAACTTTAGCAATGACTAAGAAGTTATTAGGCGATTGGCTAAATTACGTACGTTGATCACAAAATTTAGTTACAATGTTATCCTTTCGGCTGATAAAATATGCAAATGTGTCTGCCCTAGTGTTTAGACATAGCATGTAAGACTTTCTGCCACTACTTACAGCATTGTTACCTCAGATGAAATCATTTTTGATGAACCCTCTGCATTGGCCACAACAAGTCGCTAAGTCACTCTAAAATAATCATCTATAATAGCTTCATATGAGTAAACAGCTGATAGCCTTTAAGTTATGTTCGCCCTTAGTTATAAAGTACCTTTGTGAACCTAAGTTTATATGCATGTGGCATCCGTTTAAAATATGCTGTATATTTGCCCAAGTTTCACTTATACAAATTATTTGCAAACACGTGTATCATCTCTTGGTGAATCTAAATATTAAAAAACAACGTAGCGGCAGATGCAGTCAACATACAATTATAAACCCTCCTATCGTAATATAATAAAAAAGTAGGAGCAAAAATAAAGTATGGACGGATTTTTTCCATTGCTCCTCATGTGTGAAAAATGATCGGTAGGCACTTTCGTCTATACTATCCCTGCAAGCGGTATAAGTTTCAACATTCCCTTATCCCTTATATTAGCGGGCTCTATCTCATAGCTAGGAAAAATGAAAAACATAAACATAAGGTAAACAATGACCGTATCAGCATAGAAACGACATCTGATTACGTCATAACAAAGTCACGATGACTGTTCCCTCGAATAATATGTAAATCTGTTTACCCTCAGACATTGCGGGACAAAGAGTCAGGAAAGGTTGTAATATCTTTTGTGTAATCCGTGGAAGGACGTGGAGGTGTTAGCCACCCGGCGAGTGTCAAATATCGCGGTAAACGTTTCGTATTCAGAATACTTTCTAAGCATTTTTATTGTCAGCGCGTGATAGGAAAGTATAGTTTTAGTTTGGAAGCACACGGCGGGGCGGATTGAACGGGCACGTTCAGAAATTGCGGGTGATCGCAAATTGTCTTTAAAATTGAATATGACCGAATTTATATCAATGTTTTAACATTAGTTATAATAAAAAACATGGTACTGATTGAAAGTGATTATTCAAAACTCATATCCAATTCGAATATCGAGAGACTCGGTAAATTATGAAGTATTGATGTGTCAATGGGTAATTTAATTTGTCTTTTGTCTGACATTGAACGATGGACGAATGTTCAATTATTTCGATGTAGGATAAATTTAATTTCGCCATTGCAAACTTTTTTCAGGATTGTTTGAATATGAGATTGATCATCCCTTTATATAGGATGTATTGAAATGCGAGATATTAATTTGGGTATACATATTATGAGTTATTTAATTGAGCATTGGTCAGTGAAGACAGTTCGTTCGTAACTATCATAGTTCCTGATTTACAAGACTGAATATTTGTCACAACTTCGGTATTGTCGCCTAAGAACAGTGTTATCTGTGTTTACAAAATAGCGGCCACAAATACTTAATAAATTAGTTAATAAAGATTTCATATAGCACTATATGAACTCATAAAAATTATGTCAAAAAAAATAAGAAACAAGTACAATTTATGTTTTTGTTTTAACTATTAAGTTGATTGTCCAGCGTGAAGGAAGAAAAGAAAAAAATATTCATTTACTAAGAAAAAGAGACAAATTCTGCCAATAATGCACGTGAATAAGGAATTCCAGATTAACAAGAACACGCATATAAAAATAAAAATAAAATATGTTATTGTTTTGCAGCAAACGGCTTCCAGTTCAGCTTTGTGGCAGGCCTAGCGCTTATTGTCAGCGACCACACAATTCTGACATATGCGTGAATATTATCTAGCATTTTTAACATTTTGCAATGTCGCGTCCGTATGTAATGTAAGTACAAGCGTATGCGTACCAACTATCCGTCAATATGTTTCCATGTAAATATATCTTCTGATATCCAGGTTCTCGTGTCGCAAGCTTTGTGTATATTTTGTCACTTCGGCTGAGATATTGTCATCACGTTTTTATAAAATATCTCCAGAATGTATAGACAGCTTTGTCCATTTTCAATCAAAAACATACACGATTACACTATTTCCATGTGGTTGAACTAACTGATGATTTAAAAATACTGTAGGAGTCCTCTTAGTCCTATCTATACATATAAATAAAATTGGAGTGTCTGTTTGTAATATTAAAATAACCGCTTTTTACTAAATGCATTTGGATGTATACACGGTACCTATACCGAAACAACAATTTTTACAATTTTTGTCTGTCTGTCTGTCTGTCTGTCCGTCTGTCTGTCTGTCCGTCTGTCTGTCTGTCTGTCTGTCTGTCTGTCTGTTTGTTCCGGGTAATCTCTGCAATGGCTGGACCGATTTTGACGGGAATTTCACTGGCAGATAGCTGATGTAACAAGGAGTAACTTAGGCTACTTTTATTTTAGAAAAAAAATAGGATCTCTCGAAAAAAAATTAAAACCAATGTTGCAGCGCTGCGCCTGATTAAAGTTTGATAGCAACAATCTGCAATGCGTCCCGCGGGATCAGAACGCGAGCAGGCTGTTACCAACGGCTGAGTTTTTGTTAAATACCACGCGGACGAAGTCGCGGGCAACAGCTAGTACAAAATAAATAAATTGAATTTGACTTCGGTAATGTTTTCGTCATATAATAATTTGTTTATGTATTACATTGATATATTATATATGTTGCTAAATGCTGGTACGTTAAATCATGTGAGGTGTTAATTGTGACATTGTACTTTATTAGGTCCCGTTCACTTTTTTTTTACAAAATCTTTTTTCTAAGTAAAAAAGACAATTTACTCAGCCTAGAATTAAAATAGATAAGGTATTAAAACAAGCGTTTATCTATGTCCAAGTTCCCTAAAGGTATTAAGTTTAAAAAAAAAATACTGCCAATCCAACGAAAGGAATTTCTTTTGCCCGTAGAGATGTATCTACCAACTATAGCATACCTACCGAAAAGGTTGGCTACTTGTGGAATGGGCACTACTTTCAGTATTTATTCCTAAAGTCTCGTAATAATGTTACTGTTAGCTATCCAAGAAAAAAGGTTTCCATCTTCTAACGAGAATTTAGAAATTAGTATGTATCGAAAATCAATTATGTTGCCTAGATACCATCCCTAGGGTACGTTATCAAAGAAACGTACCTAGATTATTGTTATTATGTACAGCAACTGATGCATATAACTATTAGTGTATTTGCTTGACTTGAACTGTTGGCAGTTCAACCAAGCCAATGTTGGAATTGGCGATATTATTGACAAAGTTATTTGAAAATCTAGTATCATAAATATATTAGTATCCACTCGTTCTCTCTTAACTTCACTGTGGAGGGTGCCTCATTACCAAAATGCGGTTGCCATCGAGTACCCATTTGCACTTAGGTAAGTTAATAATATAAAAAATCGAACGAAACTTGGTACTTTTTAGTGTTATGTTACTTACATTAAAAAAAGTAAACTGAATTTTACAATATTACTTTTGCAGACATCCTTTTTGAGAAGTAACTCATATATTTTATCAGTGGAAAAACTTGCTGACCTTAAAGTTTGAAACTTTTTACACACGGAGACGGTGCCAAGGGCTAATCCATTAATCATTTTGCGGAGCTATGATAGCGTTATACCATTCTGATCAGCCTGGACTTAAGCTTGGTTGTCATTTGACAAGGAAAATTACTTTCCTATTGTTTTTCTATTTGCCAAGTTGCCGCTATGTTTGTATAACATGCGAAAACTGACTTTAGATAATTGTTTTGCATTGAGGGGAAGTCTGCTCGATATAATAGCAACAGACTTGTCCCTTATTATGGCTTGAAAATACCATTGGTGAAATGTGGGTTCACTGTAGTGTACCTCTGCCTATCCCTTAGGTTAATAATAATGGCAATACGCACCAATTTCGGTCCCATACTAAGAAACGCTTGTGTTATAGGTACCGTAGAATTGACTGCCGCTGCTGGTGCATGCGAGTGGCGGAGGACCGTGATGTGTATAATTGGCGGAGGCCTATGTCCAGCAGTGGACGTCTTTCGGCTGATTGTTGTAGTAGTAGAATGGACTGGGAGCGAACCCAGTATATAATTATTATATAGATTTTAAACATCCATGACTCGTAAACAAGCTTTCGTGCTCATCACACAATGTTTGTACCTACCAGGATTTGAACCCGGGATCACTACCCACTGAGCTAATGAGGTCGTCAAAAAAAGCAATGACCGTAAAAATCGACCCACCCATTCTTGAGTTATAAATGGTGTAACTAACACGACTTTGTTTTATGTATCTCGATAATGTTTTTAATACCATACAATATTGTGTCAGGAAACTACAATAAACCTCTCAATATCATACTAAATCGTGATGAAATACCCAATTTTCCCATGCCAGTGTTATATCCAACTATAGTTTTCAGGCTAATGGCTTCAGCCTCGATTAAATTAATGCTACTAATTGTACGTACATATTTTATAAGTAACTACTTCTTTGTTATTTCTAAGTTGTTTTGTAGTTTCGAAACTAGCCTGTTATTAGTGTGTACTGGTTCATAAATATAATAGTAGCGTAAAAATATAGGGCGTTTTTGAAAGTTAATTAGAACGCGTAGAGAGTTATTGTCGGCTATTTAGTTGAAAATTTATAGAAATAAGATTTTACAGCTCATTTTACAGCTTTATTTTATCTACTTCGATATCCTTAATATTGCTCGTCTGAGGCATACGCTGGTGCTGCCTTGCTCAAGCGCTGACATCGTCATTTGACTCCCTGACAGCCCTTCAGCACGCATCGCACGTGACGCGGTATCACGGTCAGTCTGGAAATGAAGATACACATGACATATATAATGAATATGAAAGATCAATGTTTTTCTCTCTGCAACGGAACTGAATTTATATAGATCTGTATGCTTACTAATTTAAAACATAACTGGTCTGTGCATGCTTAATACCAAAAAAACCGACTTCAAAAAAAGAACGGAACAGCAAGAAATAATCTACTCGAAATATCTGACAAAATTAGTCTATATTACGGTAACCATAGGTATCATGAATTTCGATCGAATCATCCAATAAAAAGTTATGCGTAGTTGTACATAAAAAAAAATACGTCGAGTTGACAACTTCCTCCGTTTAGTCGTTGGTTTAAAATAGTGCATGCAATAATCTTATTGGACAAACGAAACAAGTGTTTTTAGAATTTTGTAATGTATGTATGTAATTCAATGGGGTTTTTAGTATTGTAAATTATATAGTGCCATATGTATAATAGGGTAGCATCATCACGCTGAGACCTTTGGGAGTCGAGCAGCACAGCACAATCGACAGTTTAGCGGAGCCGCGGACAAAACTAGTATACTACCATTATGTACAGTAGTTTGGATTTTACGGTTTGAACTATACAATTGAATACAGCAGAAAGCATAATGTAAATACTTGAGCATTTGTAATGAATATTACTAGAACTACTTGTACTATTCGTATTATAATAGAACTGGCGAAAATGTTTAGTCTCCGACATAAATATCTTGCATGGCTCAGAATTCATGTCTCATTAATTGGTCAGCTAAGTATTAGATTTCAATAAGTATTTTTTTTGGGACTAGGCTCGCCACACACTCCCACCACTACTACTCCTATCAGCCAGGATCTACAGTGGTGTCCAATAATAACACCGATGTTTGACCCTCGGCGAGTCCTTTTTTACATGTGGAAATGCGTTACGCATCATGCCCCGGGGGGCGAGTATGTGGGACTCCCCGGCGGCAGCCGGTATACCCACTAAAACCACATGGTGAACCCTCACGGTCGCTTGTGTCGGGGACACGGGAACGCTTGCGCACACTTCCGCGAACCACCCTCGGCGAGTCCTGGGATAATGTTAATTGTCTCGGAATCCGCACGAATTTAATCGAAAGTAAAAATTGGAGGAGTCGGAAGAAAATTATCCAATTCCCTCCATTGCAAAGTGGGAGACAAAAAAGATCTAGTATACAAATTTCCACAGAAGCAAGACTCTTACAGCTGGATTACGTCCAGGTGCTAGGCACTATGGAGAGTTTAAATACTACTCAATAAGTATATTGTGGTGTTATTTATGTAAACAACCCATTTAATAATTAATTAGCTGCTCGGCTGCAAAGTGAACCACAGCAAGCGATAAAGCTATGTTTAATAGATTGCTACGACCCAATTAGCTCAGAGGGTAGTGAACCTGCTTTCTGAGCTACGGGTCACGGGTTCGAATCCTGGCAGGGACACGCTTTCTGTGATGACTGCGAATGTTTGTACCCGAGTCATGGATGTTTTATTTCTATATAAGTACTTGCTGTTACCCGCGACTTCTTCCGCGTGGTATTTAACAAAGTCACAACCGTTGGCAACAGCCTGCTTTCGCGTTCTGAGCCCGTGGGACGCATTTCAGGTTGTTGCTATCAAACTTAATCAGGCGCAACGCTGCAACATTAGTTTTTTTTTTTTTGTGAGATCCTATGTTTTTTTTAAATAACAGAAGCCTAAGTTACTCCTTGATACATCAGCTATCTGCCAGTGAAAGTCCCGTCAAAATCGGTCCAGCCATTTCAGAGATTACCCGGAACAAACAGACAGACAGACAGACAAAAATTGTAAAAAATGTTGTTTTGGTATAGATACCGTGTATACATCCAAATGCACTTAGTAAAAAGCGGTTATTTTAATATTACAAACAGACACTCCAATTTTATTTATTTGTATGTATAGATTATATAGTGGGATCGCACTCAGTACATTGTACGGTACCCATAGTACAAGCATTCCTTAGTGTGAGAATAGGATAGAGGATATGAAATTGTAAATTAAAAGCTTTTAATACCTTTTTTTGATTTATTTTTTAATAAAGTGATTGGCAAAAAAGCGGCGCTAATTAGCACGAATCAAATTAATTACGGAGCATAATGATGGTTCCCGAGTATGAACTGGAGAAATGTTTTTACTTTGCAAAGTTTAACAAGCTTCTCTTTCGCGAGTAGGTAGTAAAAGTTTAATCACTCTTTCCTAGACCTTGATGACAAGAAAGTTGGTACGTTGAAAAACCAAGTTAATGTTGTCTATGACCCATAAATCTATTCCTGGGAATATCACATTTTTTCTCGCGCTGATTGTTTAAACGCAGTGTTCAATATTCAAAATGAAACCGCTCATATGATTAAACTGCTACCTTGCCTTTTGCGTATTTATTTACTTGTCTGAATATAAAATCCTACATTTATAATTGAAGTGACTGGAATAAGATGTTATCTGGAGCATATTATTGAGTAACACACTTCTCTTTTGAGGAAGTACTACTTAGCCTTTTTTTTTGCTTTAATATTGTGAGTATTTTTTATAAAAAATACAAATAAAAATCCAGTTGAATTACCTCTCGTCATGGATTTGAATAAAAATAATTTGATCCCTGTCAACGGAAGAAATTTTCTAAATTAGTAACATCACTTCAGCCGTCACAATTTGACTGGAGAACAGACATTGGAGTACGTTTTGATTCGAATTTGTTTATTATTCCGTTTCTAATTAGATACACAGCCAATTTGTGAGAAAATTGAGCATATTTCCGACGGCAAAACTGTTGTCATCGCGCCCGAGTTTATAAAGGTAATAATGTAATAACAGGCATACTTCTAGTTACTTGGTAGAGTGCAGTGTTTCTAGTGGAGCGGTAAAGAGAGCTTTTTGGTATCTGGCTATCAATTATTCTTCGATATGGTAGCAACTCTCCCGTCACGTAATCCCTATACGATTTCAGATCGTTGCTCAACGAGATCGCGGATAAGTAGTTCTAGTTATATGATGTTTATAAAATATTGCCGAGCGCTGGATGGATAGCGGTTTTTATTGCATTCTATCTCGAATAATAAAAATCGTTTCATCAAATATGGCGCACGAAGCAATCGCTAGTATTTTTACGGTCGTTTATACATGTAACCGTTGACAGAAGTTAACTTAAAACTGACTTTGACGGTGACATTTCTAACAATATGCATAGAGACATTTGAACTGAAAAATCATCACTTGGAAGATGAGATAGCCAGTTTCGTAACTTATCTAGTTGCGTCATCTTAGAAAAGTGTTTTTCAGACCTCCGATAAAAGTGTAATCATACTAATGACAAGAGAAGCTAGTTAGGATTTGACACAGACGCAGTTACGAGACATTCCATACTAACTCAATAAAATCCATTTCCCTTTGATATTCGATGTGGTTCATCAAGTGTAGTGTATTCACTACGGAGCTATTTGATGCGATACGCTTTCTGGTTATTGCGATACGAATCGTATTTTACGTATCGTACAATACGATCAAACAACTGGCGCGTGCATTGACAATGATCAGTCAGCGTTAACAGTCATCGTATTGACGTATAACTCAGATTGCTAGTAAACAATCTGCATTAACGAAGTGGTCAGAAATTCGCAATGTTACGCAACCAGGTCTATTGCTGCTCGCTGATAAAATGATAGTAATCAAATGGATACAGATGATACATATTTGACCTTTGCTGCTAGATAGCACACTATCCGGCAGTTATACTTATATGTCATAGGTTTTAATATAACATTATAAGACTGTGGATAGGTCCATAATTCGGCGACAATGTTATTTTAGAAAAGAAGACTTTTTATCTGACTGTCTGGTCTAGTGAACTGAGCGCCAGCCATTCAGAACATTCAATCGGGTAGGTACGGTTTCTTTAAGTACGGGGCGAATTCTGGGAATGATAATTTGCCGATGTCTGTAATCAGCAAAAGTCCAGAATTAGAATCAGAATATTTTTTATTCATGTACTACATTATACTACATTATGAAACGTCAAAAATTTCACAAAACTAAGCTAACTGAGCTACGACTTTACTACTCGTTCGGAATGCCGCTCCTATGGCGAAGGACCCTTCGCCCGAAGAGTCCCTTAATGTTACCCATAATATTATATGTTACTACTTTGTTTACTTGTTACTAGTTATGACTTTGTTTGAAACCACACACTCGTTGGTTTGTTTGGTGATAATTTGATGGAGGGAGAAAGGAGTAAAAAAAAAATCTGAGCTACTGGAAATACTTTCAACACTATTTATTTGGAGTCTCACAACTGGAAAATACAGTTTTAATACCCATGGTAAAAGCATTGTGTGTGCAATTCCCCGGAAAGCCACACCGCCAGTGGCGTGATATTCCTTTGATGTTGAATTGTTGATACCGCTGCAATGCCTCCGTAGAATGGTTTGTCCAATTCAAAATTAAAAAAATATATCTTAGGTTTTATACAGAGGTATATTACATTTGCTGTGCAATTTTTTTGCGTCATAATTTTATTTGTGTAAGTGTGTAAGTATATTATCTTAAGTAGTTTTGTGTTTTTTTGTGCTTTTGCTAGTTTTATAGAATGGCATAGTAAATAAATAATGTTTAAGTTCTAAAAGGTTGTACTTTTTTTTATTTCCACATAACCAACTTGCAATGAAGGAATGAATTTCGTATATATTGCGTTAAAATAATAGACAAATCATGTGTCCCGTGTATATACAGGCAGCAAATAATTTTGATTTTAATAAAATTTGATCAGCGCTCGCCGCGACCGGTTCTTAATTAACTGCTGAGCTGTCTAATTATGAGTTCGTGCCCAAAAATAGGGAAACGCGACCCCCAGTATCGCTTTGCATCGTTTTGCGTTTTGCAGGATCGATAAAGCTGTATTGAAATGATGAAAGGTGGTAATGCGATTTAAAACAGAGCGTCTGAAATGAAAATAATAGAACCTGAGCAGACATACTATTATAGCACATAATATTTGAGATTTCATTATAATTACTGCGTTAGACAAAATAACGAGATAGGAACGTGACCCCTATTTGTTGGTCCCAACAGACCAAAAGCGTTAGACAGGACTAATGACCTAATAACATGAAACCTAATTCTTGCTCCTAAAATACCAACTTGAAGTTACTCAAACGTGACATTCTGGGCCGAAATATTTAATTCAAGGTGTTTTACTAGGTGGCACTGGTAATGGTGGGTGCCCTAAATCCTTGAGGCAAATGTTTAGAGAGGCGTATCTTTACATATATATTTGGAACGACGTACTTGACCGCCCGATCGAAAAAATACTTGGACGTCCGACCTACTAGTTGATACCCTGGGATCTGTGGACGCAGGTGGCGAAACGAAAATAAAAAACAAAGATGCTCCGTCATTTATTTTCGGCCTGAATTCTCGACATTGGCAAAATAAACCTTTCATTTTGCTAGCACTACTATTTCTCTGACACACCTAAAATCCAGTCAGAGCTACAAAAAATGTCAACAGTGATAGTAAGACAATCTAATAATAATACTTTCGAGCTCTTTCTATATCCCACTGCGAGGTATCATTCCTCAGTGCGAGGGGAGTGAAGCCATAGTCAATGTAATAATACGATTGAAAAAAAAACATGTCCCGTTTACATTCAATATGGCCTTGCTTTTAATATGCTCACCTAAATCTTTAAATTATCACATAATAATGACAGCTAACACAGAAACATACACCCACCAAGCCCTTTTAGGCTGAAACAATTCACGCAAGTTTGCCCACATAAGGACTTTTTAGCTGAATGGTATAGTAACAGCTTGTATAACAACCCTATAAGTTTAGTATTGATAAATGATACAGTCTAAACTGAATAGTTTGAAATCCTCACATCAGCTCAAAACCTAACTCAAACAGTTTATAAGGTGAAGGAACAATGGCTGAGCAGGAAAGTTGGGCTGCGTTGTCGAATAGTTCACCTGTTCAACCGCTGTCGTGTCAGCGAAATGCTATTCTAAATTACTGAGGGTAAGGTCTCTTCGTGAGCGGCTATAACATAAGTTAATATTATGCATGATAATTCGATAAAGTTGATTTTTGTAGTCCCTAAAAGGGAAACAGTGTGAGGATTGCTAATAACATTTAAAATCCATGACTTTTTCCACTTTTTTTTTGTTTAGTTCTATATATTTACGCGAATACTACACGTTGAAATAAAACGCTTTTTTACATTTTAAGGTACATTGTATGTTATGTAATCTTATGTAAAATATATATTATGTTAAAACTAAACCTAATTGAGTCTACAACATTTTAAGTCACGATTATAAGCTCAAGTACCTATTCCATCACCCGTTGTGTAACCATTTTTGTCCGGATTTTGGTGTCACACTAGTTTATTTTGTCGACACATTGCCCACTTGATGTTAATCGCTTCGTCACCCGCTCGTAGTCACGCCCCACCCCACATATTTTAGGAATACTGCCAACTTTAATTTCAGCACGTGTGATCGCGATATAAATTTCTGCTGTTTGGTGTATGCCTGTGCATATTACTACACCAAATACTGTTAAAACAAAGTATTCTAGAAAAAGCTTTAAACATAGTATTTTATGGAGTAAGTCTTAGAAAACGAAGGAAAAAAAATTAGTTTTGGGTCATATTTTTGGAAAAGTCCTGAAAAACGTCATCCTACCTTTTCTATTTAGTTTTTTAATTTCATTATGAAGCGCTTAGCGCTTAGCGCGAGTTAGACTCCAACTGTGATCATAATATCAAAATTTAGAAGTGTTCGTTAGATTCATATCGGATATAGGCAACTTAATTAGAGATTCGATTATAAGAAATAAAGACAATTTAAACAATAATCTATCGAAAGACCAGTGCCCCAAGGATTCGGTTAAAAATACAGCACTAAATAGATGTTCATAGTGGGTGGCGTTAAACGATCTAATTATAAAATAATTAACAACTAATTGGGACATAATTGAATGCCACCAATCATCCGCTGATAGGTTTAATTATCAAACGGCCGATTTTCAATTGGCTAAAAAACATACTGGGTTTGATTCGAGTGGGAGTTTCAACCTCTATTACCATCGTTGGACCAATGTGTCAGGTTATAATGACGAATAATATAACCTTATATAGGGTTACAAACGTCGTATCTACAATTTAGATAAAAATTATACCAGAAAATTTGCTTTATGAAGTCCCCTATTATCCAAACTTCCAGAACACGACACGAGTAAGCAGAATAATTGGAAATTGGATTTCAAAACAAAATTGGAGTCTTCGAATGCCGTAATAAGCGCCCGGACCGCAGTAACAGCCGTTAATCTGTTTAAAATTATGCGATATCATTTGATGGCTTTGTAGGGTCTTAAGCTGTCCGTACGCGAGACGCGTGATGTGTGTGTGTCATTTGAAAAATGATTCACTTACTCGGGATATGTGTCACAATTTTTTTACTGATGCTAGCAGGAATGTCCGCATCGACTCTGACGACCAAATTCAAGGAAATAAATAAGTCGGAACCTTAATAAATTTTAGTACATAGATTTCTGTGGCACCATGTGTGATGTGGTCACTGATGTTATTGCTGAATCCCGCAGCCAACGGTGAATAGCTTGGGGAGAACTCCAACAAAACGTAACAAACATGACTACTTACTTGTAGTAGATTCGGATTTATTTAATTATATTTTGCATATCCTTGTCCTCCTAGCAGCTGTTGTATTCTTACCCCCACAGTCTCTATTCAGATAGCCGTTGTATCTTGTGTATAGATGCCCTAAATCTGCGCGCACATTTCAACGCCTCTCGGTTCTAATGTCGCGTCTGGATCGAGATAGCGCGCAGTTAAAATCTTGGCAACAAATGAAGTAGCGATAAGCCACCCCACCGTTACGATGTTCCACTCGCCCGCCAGTGTAGCATTCCCAGGATAAATTGTTTCTTCGCTCCGTCACGATCGATTCTGGGAACTTAAAGGTGTCCCCGGATTCGGATCTCCCAAAACTTTCCGATAAAAATTTGTGTTGATTTAAATTTTGTGTTCTTTTAGGACTTTTTTTGTTCCAAGTTTTTTTTCCGGTCGGTATTTATCCCCTTTAGCAGTTGGGTTTAGCAGCGGAATTTATTAAAACAAAATGGAAGTGGATTTTATTTTTAGGGATTTTAACATTAAACAAGCAATCAAAGAAATTCAGTAAGGAAATAGGTTTATTACCTTGCTGAATTTCTTTTATACTTTTGCAGACTGAAGTTTACATGTGTGCTGTATATCTTAATGTTTCTACTCCCTTGTTAAATAATGTTACTATTCATAGTTTGAAAAAAAATATCAAGTTTATTTACGAAAAAGATGCTTGAAAGCCAAATAGCTAGATACATTTATATTTAAATAAAGAGATTAACTATCACCAACAGAAACTTGCTTATAATAATAACAATAAGACTAGCCCCTTCTCATGTTCCACTGCTGGCACGGGCCTCCCCTCAATGCAACGGGGATTAGGCTATAGTCCACCACGCTGGACCAGTGCCGGTTGGTAGACTTCACATGAATTTCGCGGGGCTCTCTCTCTCTCAGACATGCTGGTTTCCTCATGATGTTTTCCGTCACCGTTTAGCAAGTGATAATCATGCGGGTGAAAATGAGATTCGCACATGTAGTCCAGAACTCTCAGAGGTGAGAGCCGGGGTATGAACCTGCGATCCTCGTTACCGAGGCAAGCGTTCTACCAACTTGGCTATCACTGTTTTTTAAATACTTAGTATAAAAACCACAAAATGTTCATTGTCTATTAACACAAGTAACAATCGATCGATTATCATCAAGCTGATGGGCTTACAAATAAGTATATTTAAGTACATAACAAGTCAACATTTGCTTTTTATTGCGACATAAAATCTTACAGCTCGTACGTTATTGGTTTGTGAGCTCTCAAGGTCGACAATATTATACATTTTGTTGGCGATACAGAATATAGCATTTGTAATAGAGCTTGCAGCAAGTATGAGGCACTAGGAATTGGCAATAACGATACAAATAAAATATATCAAATTCTGTCTGTAGAACATCATAGCCTTAGAATTCTTAGGCAGAGGAAACCAAAAACCAAGAAGTATAACACCTAGTCAGTACCTGTATCTCAAAGTGATACTTGAGAATGCTATTGCTAATTCAAAACGTACTTACTTAGTAGAAAATTAATAATTCATACAAATAATCAAATGGCAGAATTAAGTCTGCCTGTTTGCATAATAATATGCATTACGCTGCAATTACCTGATGAAATATTAAAGAATACATTATCATCTCGGGAAATGAAAAGGTCTTTCCGGGACTGTCAAACGACAACAACGTATAAAGTCTCGCTCACAATATTACACCAGATTTGCGCATTCTATCTGAAACATCGTCGTCTGAAAGCTATATCTCCCGTCTCGTTCCCGCTCACAAAAATGAAAGGAATCATTCACACTGTGTAAACATAATTATTTTAATGTCAATATCAACATTGAAATTGTCCATTCACAAGTCCGGTAATGTATTCTCGCGGCGCGCTGGGGGTCACGAGTGTAAACACTGCTTTATGGTGAGGCGTCGGGCATAAGCGATAGAGGTATTGGGAGCGACTATATAGTATTATTGAAAATATGTCATTAAAATATATTTTTTAAATAATGGATATATTTCTTCCTATATCTTTGAATTAGATAGGTATCCATATCACAGTTTCTTTGTGAGAGGAAAGGTTATGGCGACCATGAGCTTAAAGTCGTAATGTAGAAGGCTACATGGTAGACAATGGCATCACACTCATGGTAAGAATCCGTTCAAATCGGATCGTGATGTATGTAAGTCAATGTGGGTGGCCTTGGTCGAGCAGTGGACGTCTTCTAGTTGATGAGTCTATTGGATGGAAAGTTTTAAACCCATATATTTGGACTGCTGAATACGTAATATAAATATACTTAGTCACTATAAAAATTCAAAAACACATCCTAAATACCTACATAATATAAAAACTACTACTACAAAGTAACAGAAGTATTAAAAAAAAAATGTAAGTACCTTGTTATCAAACCTACAAACTCGCTGCCTCTCGACACTTATGCCGCACACATCCCCGACATTTGTTTAAACAACTTGGTACCGAGTTTCTTACAACCACAGTTGGTTGCGATCGGTCGACTTATTTGTTTGTCTTGCGACTCTTTAGTCGCAAGTGACGATGCCCAGCCTTCCCGGGAATAGGGGTTACCGTACCAAAATACACTTTCTATTTCATTATGTGAGTATCGGGAATCGACGGTTTTAATGGCGAATGGCTAACCTTTGAGGGTTAAGTTCAGGGCTAGAGGACGGCTCTTCTAGCCTTTAAAGGTCCTTTTTATAGTAAGTATACCTGCTTTATAAAACGTAGTATGAATAAGCATGTTCCATTCTAAAATCCGTTCCAAAAAAATTTGTTTTGTTCTATGTGATACAGATACATTGTCAACAGCACTATCATTAAATCTAATTTAATATTATCTTTACTTAATTGATGATATTGTTGTTATACTATTGAAAAACCAATTTCACTTTTATTGGTGTCCTTTTAGTACTTGATAATATCTGAAACATGCAATAAAAATGTTTAAAAGTGTTTGGCGTGTTTTTGAAAGCAGCTGCCGTGCGCTTGTAGATTTCTTTTATGGACGAATCAAATTATCTTTTAAGTGGAAAACTTTTATTGTTATTTCTCTAATGATAGTCAGATAAGACGAAGTGCAGAGATTGAATCTAAAGTTTTCGAAACCTGTTCGATGTCGAAAAGAATATAAAACCCTATTAGGATTACAATTATAGATTTACTCGTATGTGAAGGTTACGGTTTGGTTGTTAAATTATTATATTACAGTATGAAGTACCTATTGGAAGTAGGCGTTTATATGATATTAATAAAAGAAAATAGGTACGTGGATATATTACTACATTGGGGCCAAAATACCAAGTATGAAATGTGGATGCACTTCAGTACACTTCGAAATAAACTTTTGGGAATATAAGACTATCTCCTTAGCTAAGTACTTGATTGTGATTTCCGATAGTCCAATAACTGGCAGAAGGATTGGAATCAATGTACGAACTTAATATGTCCGTGTGCGCCAAACATGCGCCGCCTCGCACAATGGCTGGTGCTTTGTTGAGGTCAGCTGCGGTTGCTTTGTCAGTCAGTTTCTATGATGGACCTATTATTGTCCTTTGAAGAACGTCACAATCGTTGTAATTTTCATTAGCTGTTAACTAGCTTAAGCATTATAACATTGCCTTATTGTAATACTAAATCAAAGCAAATAAGGGTCATAAAACTATTGATGTCTTTGTTATTCAACCCTGTATGGTATCGTAGCTGTGACCGGATTTCCACGTATTTGCTTTATTCATTTGCTGGTATCTGTTGGCAGGTAGTAACAGCATAATTATGTCTCAGTGTTGGCAACACTGCCAGTTATATATCGCTCTTCTTTGCCTCCGTTATTGGCCGCTACTATTTTATCCAAGAGGCTATATTAATTCATGATAAGTGCATTACTTGAACTTAAAAAAAATGTGTTTTATTGCACCTACATTTATGAGTGATACCCAACTTAGTAGCAGCAGAAAGGTTCTTAGCTATATTGTTTTCAATATAAATCAGTATTTTTATGTAAGCAAGCGCTACTCCCAACGCATAGACAGCACCTGAAAAAAGATTAAATGAAAATCAAACTTTTATTAATGAAATTCTTAATAAGTTTCTCAGAGCTCAGTAATTTGTGTTGTACTAAAGTATTTGTAGGTCTACATAAGTGTACACGTCCAAACAACATTTTTATCCATTACTTGCAAACATCCGAGAATCTATAATAGTATCTGCCTACCTATCTATGACGCGTGCGAACGGTCGCCAAATACAAATCAAATAACATTTCTTTACCATCGAACGTCAATTCGGAATATTGTGTTGAGGAGCACAAAGACTCACGTGTAAGAACGACGACATCATGTTCAAGTTCAGGCCTTATGACGTCATAAAGTGACAGGTGAGAGGGGAAGCGAATGGCTTCATCATGCTATAAATGTTTAGTTTCTCTTTTCTTGCGGTCCTTTTCACACGCGCCCAATTTCAAAGAAAACTATCTAGTATTGGGATACCGTTTTTGAGAATAGATTTGGTGAAATATCAAGTGCCTGAAATTCAGAAAAAAAAATCTATTTTATTTAATTAAATACCAATAAATAAATTCTGGCTTGTTGGGTTATGACAATAAAAATCTCATAGATGTAAATGAAATTATTAGAAATTTGAAAATAGCACCACAAACTAAAATATTAATTTATTAAAATAAACTACATTAATCACCAAGTAACCTCTTCATGAACTTACCTGAACTTACCCCTAAAGTAAGTAATTTAATACACTAATTACCAAAGAAAATTCATAGGAACCAAAGAGAATTTGTAAGTTTTGCCGTAAGAACTATTATATAATCTGTGGTTTTACTTGATCTCAAAAGCCCCGTGAGGTCGCGTTAGTAATTCAACTACTTAGAAATCACCTTGAGGTATTTCTTGAAATTCCTTCGGATATTAGGGACCTGGATTCGTCTCACTAATGCAAAAGTTCCAAGCTATTTCCAATATCACCAATTATAGTTGAGTCTGGTAACGTTGAAAATTCTCCGTTGATATCAATCAATGACGATAAGTAGGTATAGTAAGAATATTATTCGGGATTAAGCCTTTTCTTAGACAGAAATTGTTCCGTCTATTACAAATAAATAACTACCTTATTAAGTTAGGGGTAAGCGGTTTTCGCTCATCTAATATTAACGGATTAGGCTTAACATAGCAACACTATTACTGTATATATATTTTACAATAAAGAAATATTTAATTTAACTACCTTACTACTAGATTAACCTGAGATCGTAATTCAAGGATCCATTGTCCCTATGGGATAATTAGAGTGGGATATTTTGAATAATTAAAAAAAACATATCGTGCAAACATTTAACCCGAGAGATATCTGGAGCATTTGCCGCACACGGTGCACTCTCTTTGTGCTATTTCAAAGGAATGGTTTGTGTAGCTATAGAGCTGCATTCCAAAATGCTTTGCGTAAAATCGGTCTATAACTGATTTAGCCTACACCTAGAATATGCTACATACTAAAGATAATTATTGTATGCTTGTTTATGTATGTATTGCTTTCTCTCTGCGTAGATTACTTTGCTCAAATATTACTAAGTACAAAACTTTACATACACAGCAAAAGCTTTCAATGTTGCCATTCTTAAATCGATAAATCCATTGTTTGGTTCTTAATAACAAAAGATGAAACATGTTTGCCAACAGAAAACTAGGGCTCCCGCAATCATGACACCGCAAACAGACATTAGTTGAGATCGTTCTAAAGATAATACTGTCCGAAATACAGTGCTATCAGCCCTATCGCGTCTCAGTTTTATCGTTACTGAATGGAAGACAAAAATAATTGGTTTGAATGACGAAATTAAAATTTCAATTTAATGTCAAGATGAATTTGAGTTTCTCAGTGTAACTAGACAAAGGTAGTCAGACAGTCAGTTTGAAACCTAAGAGCTAATAGTGAAATCAAAATTTACTGAGTAATTAAAAAGAGGTAAGCCTCGAACCTGCGCTTCTGTACGCATTTGTAACCATTAAGTGAAAATTTAGATACGTCGATTTAAAAAATACGTCACAGAATATAAGTATATAAATAAGTAATAGGATAACACATGTTACTTAGCGCGCTACTCTCGCCTGTAAAAATGCTAGTTGCTCAGCAGATGCTACCTTAAAGTATGTTTTGATAATTTGAACTTTAACAATGAGTTAGCATCATCAAATTCCTTAAAAAGTTTCAAGTAACTTGCCATAAGAGGTGGATTCAGGTTTTATAATTATTCTATATTACATTTAGTTATATTTTTTGCATGTTTTGAAAAAATAGTACAATAATATTTTTAGAGCCAATATAGTATTAATAACGTCTCTATACTTACTCTATCTCATATTACACAATCTCGACCATCTCCATTTCCCAATTTGCAATGACGTCACTAGGTAAAACAAATCATATCTTTCATAATCGTTTCATAGGAGGAGTCCCCCTAACTAAGGACTCCCGTTAGCAACAGTCCAACTATAGTCATGTGATAAACTCACATAGCTCGTAAATATCTTCCGTTTATATATCGTAAAGAACATATTATGAATCCACGTGTTCATATCTATACATATAAATAAAATTGGAGTGTCTGTTTGTAATATTAAAATAACCGCTTTTTACTAAGTGCATTTAGATGTATACACGTTACCTATACCGAAACAACATTTTTTAAAATTTTTGTCTGTCTGTCTGTCTGTCTGTCTGTCTGTTTGTTCCGGGTAATCTCTGAAATGGCTGGACCGATTTTGACGGGAATTTCACTGGCAGATAGCTGATGTAACAAGGAGTAACTTAGGCTACTTTTATTTTAGAAAAAAAATTGGATCTCTCGAAATAAAATTAAAACCAATGTTGCAGCGCTGCGCCTGCTTAAAGTTTGATAGCAACAATCTGCAATGCGTCCCGCGGGATCAGAACGCGAGCAGGCTGTTGCCAACGGTTGAGACGTTGTTAAATACCACGCGGACGAAGTCGCGGGCAACAGCTAGTATTCTATAATATTAGCGTGTTGGGCGTTATCGATGATGTTATGAAATCTCTATATGCTCTTAGATTTGCGGTTCTGAATATAAAGGTCGTGTTTGAAGATAATAAATGAGCAATTCTAGGTTGCTCTAATGTAAAAGTCTATCATTTCTTATTATTAACCGACTTCAAAAAAAAGGAGGAGGTTCTCAATTCGGTTGTATTTTTTTTTTACAATTGAAGTCAAACGCCATCAAATTATGTCAATACAAAATAGGACAGCGTTTTAATGGCTGCGTTGGAATTTACACGTCTCTAGACATGGCGCGAGGTTTATGTTGTCTTATATTGATTGCGAAGAAGATATATATTGCTATTCCTGTACACCTCCTAACTGTGATCATATACCATAATTATAATATTATAGATCTTTATTTTCAGGAGTGCCAATTATTGGGATGTCTCAGGTCAACTTCCATTTAAAAAAACCTTTAAAAAGATATCAAAGATGTCAAACCCACATTTCCCTTTAATGATTAGATAATAATCTCGGTGATACTATCGTTCACAAGTCCTTCATCATTAAGTAAATGGACAGTGGACAGTTGTACAGTAATAACTTCTTGGAACCGCAGAATTGATTCGCGTAAGGGTCGAGCCCCGAGCGCAGCGGCAGTGTGTGAGATTGTTTATTTATTAGCCCGCACGTGGTGGAACTGACGTGTGGAACACACGGCGCTGGGGGATGTCGGACAAATTGAATTAGTCAATTAATGTACCTACCGTAAGTGGAAATTAGATGAATGGAACAGTGATACCTTTAGTATCGTCATTCACCTACAACACAAAATAAGGGCTGTTAGAAGATTAAAACATTTGACTATTTATGCATGTCTGTAGCTTCGTATAACGCCGAAATGAATGAACCGATTTTAATGCGGTGTTTTAGATAAGGATTGGTTTAATCGGTATGTTTCTTATCTAATGTTGATGAATAATTATTGAGTGGTTTCTAAATAAAATTATGCACAGCTGATTCGTCCATATGCAATTGTGCCTGTGACTAGAATGTTCTATCCACATAAATAAGGTTCAAAATATATTATGATAAATAGTTATCTTACTTAAAAACTAACTTATTATTAGCGTCATACCCAATTTAGTCGCATACTTTTTACTTGCCTACTGTGAAGTTTGATAACCTAGCCTAGGGTAGTTACTCTCAGATTACTACGGCCAGTAGATTTTATAACTAGGACTTACAGAAACACAGCTATACAATTTTCCAATGTTAAGAGAGTATAGCAATAATAGGCGTCGGTGGAACTTTGTTTATGTGTGTCACGCTGGCAACCAAACCAAACCCGCTGTTAAATAGTTTATCGATGTTTTCATTAATCAATCGAGTAGCTAATCGATTGAGCGGACACGATCGATTACCCCGAAGGGCGTTCGAGTCAGCTGAAACTTTGCTGCCAATATTGTTCAGACATTCTTGTGGTCGAGTTTTGAAGACCTGTGGTTTACAGCTATTTCCATCGGAGAGATTGAACATCCAGAAAGTAAATAGATACGATTTTTATAAAATAGAAAACTATTCCGTTTGGTATTAACTACCCACTCAAATATATTAGCTATCAAAGGTTACATTGTATGTTATGAATAAACATTAAATATATATGCTAGCAGAGATAGCCAAGTTGGTAGAATGCTAGCCTAGGTAAAGAGGATCGCAGGTTCAAACCCCGGCTTTGGGATTTCTAGATTTAATATGCAAATCTCAATTTCAACCTCCATGTCGGAGATAACCCCTCAAAAGACTTGTGAAGTCTGCCAACCCCCACTGGGCCCAGCGTTGTGGACCATAGTCCGCCACGCTGGCCCAGTGCGGGGTTAGGCCATAGCCTAGCCCGCCTCGTCTTGATGGGAGGCCCGTGCCCAACAGTGGGACATTAAAATCGCTGGTATTATTATTATAGATAATATAACTAATTTGAACATAATAAAGTTGAAATAAGAATATAATTTATTCTACTTTGACACAAGCAGCTTTCGTTTCAATATAAATCACGAGTACATATATAGAAAAATAATTTAATTTGAATTGGCATAAAAACATTAAAATAAATAAAATACCTTGATTAATAATTGTTAAGCTTTAATAAACATACTTCATGCAGTAATTATTTATTTAAATGCGCAATTGTGCCAATTTTAATGTTATTTAGCAAGCAATTAAATGATACAAGATCTGACAACACACTTGTATTGCTGCTCGCTGGCTGCTAGCCAAGTTCTTGACTGAAACTTCATCTTTATTATTAGTTCTTAAAAATTCTGAATAATATGATTTATTCAGTCCTCAATATGATTTTTTTATTGAATCTCTATATTAAGATAATAATAGCACACTCCTATTATATGTATATAGTGTATGGCTTTTGTTTGTTGTAAATATGTATTGTCATCTTCATTCGCAATTATAATGGAGACAGGTCGTAGCTAAAATCGATTATGCATTTATATTATAATAGCTCTCGGCGGACTTCGTATCGCTTCAGAATCAAAAATGTATGAGATTTTTTTTTCCACGTTTTAATAGTTATTCTGCTATTCGGGGCGGACACAAAATAAACATCATGACAATCACCTCACCCATTCATGAGTTATAGTGTAACTAACACGACTCTCTTTCATATATAGATTCCAGTAGACGACTACTTGAGTAATGGAAAATATTACAAACCAGAATTATATCAGTTATCAGGATATAATTATTAGTCAAATTTTAGCCCTTCTAGCTAAGTTAAAGTACGGTAAAGCTTGGGTTAAAACGACCAGGGTAGAAATCCAACCCAAAATCTGTCGGCCATGATGGCGGCCTCACTAACCACTAGGTTATTGACGCATATTATTTTCTTATTTACATTTTTTTCCAATAAAAATTTATTGTGTACTTACTTGGTCAAATAAAATGAAAGCATGGCTTAATTCATATTTATTGAGAGATGAACATCGAAATAAGAAATCTATTCGGCATATTAATGGATGATTATTTTTATTGTCATGC
The DNA here is from genome assembly GCA_905333125.1 of Pheosia tremula. Classification (NCBI taxonomy): domain Eukaryota; kingdom Metazoa; phylum Arthropoda; class Insecta; order Lepidoptera; family Notodontidae; genus Pheosia; species Pheosia tremula. The sequence continues at coordinate 333,143 of HG995415.1, forward strand.
AAATTTATTTTTTATTCCTCTTGTTTTGGTAGGAGTGTCCACCCACTTTCCGATATGAGAGCTTTTGAGATCATTGTCTTCTATTGAATTTGTCATATTTAATACACCAGGATATACATTTAGGAATATTTGTAATTGAGGCCTATAAGTGTCCGGGTAGACGAGTAAATAATGGCGAAAGTGGTGGCAGTTAGTGTGTGAAATAATTGTTTCCTAAGTGGACAAAACATTTGATGTGGTCTATATATTTCTTGGCTACTCGAAAAAATCACACCCGAGTGAAAAAGTATTAAAAAAGTACCATAGACTACCCGGTATAGTAACCTATGTGAACCTGGCAACCGAGTATAAAATATGTATTTTTTATGATGCGCATTCGATTGTACCGGGTTTGTACCGGATTGTACCGTTTTTTAAATCGTTTGTACCCTAAGGGTGTAAGAGTTATAGGGGTGGGAAAATTTGGTCAGCAACGGGGTACGAGATAATTAAATTCTATTATTCGCATTCGATTGTACCGCGTACGTACTGGATTGTACCGCTTTTAGAATCGTTCTAACCCTAAGGAGTTCGGAGATATAAGGGTTGGTAAATTTTTGGTCATCAAATCGGTAAAAAACGGCAATGGCACAAGATAATTAAATTCTGTGATACGCATTCGATTGTACCGCGTTCGTACCGGATTGTACCGCTTTTTACATCGTTCTAACCCCACGGGGTCGAGAGATATAAGGGTTGGAAAATTTGGGTGAATCGGTAAAATCGGAAAGTTCAAGATAATTGAATTCTGTGATACGCATTCGATTGTACCTCGTTCGTACCGGATTGTACCGCTGTTTACTTCGTTCTAACCCCAAGGAGTTCGGAGATATAAGCGTTGGAAAATTTTTGGTAACCGATTCGGTAAAAAACGGAAAAGCATAAGATAATTAAATTCTGCGGTACAATCGAATGCGTATCACAGAATTTAATTATCTTGTGCCATTTCCGTTTTTTACCGATTTGGTCACCAAAAATTTTCCAACGCTTATATCTCCGAACTCCTTGGGGTAAGAACGATTTTAAAAGCGGTACAATCCGGTACGAACGCGGTACAATCGAATGCGAATCATAGAATTTAATTATCTTGTGCCTTTTCCGTTTTTTACCGATTTGGTGACCAAAAATTTTCCAACCCTTATATCTCCGAACTCCTTGGGGTTAGAACGATTTTAAAAGCGCTATAATCCGGAACGAACGCGGTACAATCGAATGCGTATCACAGAATTTAATTATCTTGTGCCATTTCCGTTTTTAACCGATTTGGTGACCAAAAATTTCCAACCCCTGTATCTCTTAACCCCTTAGGGTTAGAACGATTCTAAAAGCGGTACAATCCGGTACGAACGCGGTACAATCGAATGCGTATCACAGAATTTAATTATCTTATGCTTTTCCGTCTTTTACCGAATCGGTTACCAAAAATTTTCCAACGCTTATATCTCCGAACTCCTTGGGGTTAGAAATATTTTAAAAGCGGTACAATCCGGTACGAACGCGGTACAATCGAATGCGTATCACAGAATTTAATTATCTTATGCTTTTCCGTTTTTTACCGAATCGGTTACGAAAAATTTTCCAACGCTTATATCTCCGAACACCTTGGGGCTAGAAATATTTTAAAAGCGGTACAATCCGGTACGAACGCGGTACAATCGAATGCGTATCACAGAACTTAATTATCTTGTGCCTTTTCCGTTTTTTACCGATTTGGTGACCAAAAATTTTCCAACCCTTATATCTCCGAACTCCTTGGGGCTAGAAATATTTTAAAAGCGGTACAATCCGGTACGAACGCGGTACAATCGAATGCGTATCACAGAATTTAATTATCTTATGCTTTTCCGTTTTTTACCGAATCGGTTACGAAAAATTTTCCAACGATTATATCTCCGAACTCCTTGGGGCTAGAAATATTTTAAAAGCGGTACAATCCGGTACGAACGTGGTACAATCGAATGCGTATCACAGAACTTAATTATCTTATGCTTTTCCGTCTTTTACCGAATCGGTTACTAAAAATTTTCCAACGCTTATATCTCCGAACTCCTTGGGGTTAGAAATATTTTAAAAGCGGTACAATCCGGTACGAACGCGGTACAATCGAATGCGTATCACAGAATTCAATTATCTTGAACTTTCCGATTTTACCGATTCACCCAAATTTTCCAACCCTTATATCTCTCGACCCCGTGGGGTTAGAACGATGTAAAAAGCGGTACAATCCGGTACGAACGCGGTACAATCGAATGCGTATCACAGAATTTAATTATCTTGTGCCATTTCCGTTTTTTACCGATTTGATGACCAAAAATTTTCCAACCCTTATATCTCCGAACTCCTTTGGGTTAGAAATATTTTAAAAGCGGTACAATCCGGTACGAACGCGGTACAATCGAATGCAAATCATAGAATTTCATTATCATATGCCATTTCCGTTTTTTACCGATTTGGTGACCAAAATTTTCGAACCCCTGTATCTCCTGACCCCTTAGGGTTAGAAAGATTCTAAAAGCGGTACAATCCAGTACGTACGCGGTACAATCGAATGCGAATCATAGAATTTAATTATCTCGTACCCCGTTGCTGACCAAATTTTCCCACCCCTATAACTCTTACACCCTTAGGGTACAAACGATTTAAAAAACGGTACAATCCGGTACAAACCCGGTACAATCGAATGCGCATCATAAAAAATACATATTTTATACTCGGTTGCCAGGTTCACATAGGTGGTATAGTATTGGGTACTTTTCTCAATACTTTACTAAAACTTTAATAGGAATGATCACGCATGTATTACCAATAGTGGAAGATATTGGAAGTACTTAAGTCTACATTTTGATGATGCCTTTAGTAGGTAGCTATACAATAAGAGGACGCGGATAGTATAGACATGCTGCTGTTTATTTACTGCTTAAATAAAGGCATTTAAACAGGATTATTACCTACTACACTAAAAAATAATTACTATTATAAAGAACTCCAAAATGAAAGTGGCAAATTGAAGTCTGGATAATTATCCAGACTTCAATTTGCCACCGGCGGCTCGCACCTTTGTCCGTCTACCTGGCCACTATTTAAATTGCATAATCTAATTTCAATATTCGCTACCCGGCTCAAATATATCACATACACTATTATCTCCTTACTGATTAATTAAAGGCTAATAAAGCTTGTTAATTGACCTGATATATTGCGTCTATCCGTCAACATCTGATAAAATACCGAATAAGGCGCTGAATGGATATAAAGCGTTCTATTTACGTGACTGATTCTGTAGTGTATTTGTGCTAGTTCATCATTGAGGGGAATAAATATCGTTGAATCTAGGTGATAATAAGTACATTGTGGTATGATCATTACCATAAATATATGTTATAATAGACAATGCATGATTTTAAATAGCGTATGTTGACGTCACCGTAACTAACGTAGCGTCAAAAAAAAAATCATGAATGATTGCGCTGTGTACGGCTGCCAGCACGGCGCTCACCTCCTGCGTTGTAATTCTTCGGGTTTTCTTGGATGGGATATTTTTGGGGTTTGATGGTAATGACAGTTCGTGTCGTTGCTGCTGAGTCTTTTTAGTCTATATTGAATCACCTTTTTAATGATAGCAGAGAACAATACAGTTTTTATGGTATTCCACAGAACAAGTAGTATAACTTTATATTATAGCACCGAACAATACAGTTTTTATGGTATTCCACAGAATAAGTAGTATATTGATTTGACTTATGCATCAAAGTGACATTGGCAAGTTTTGCTAGCGCCATCTAGTGTTCGTTTAGGTAAGAGTCTCGACGACACTAGATGGAGCTAACACGCTGTGATAGCCCTCTGTATCGCTGTATAGTAGTAATAGTGCAATACTAAAGCAACAAGCTAGCCCTAGTTCAATGACCGCTATTACGTGTAACATAAACCTCTAATGGTGTATCCTTTATTCGACTTTACTAACTCTTTCATCCCCGGATCATGGACTAAACTAATAATTCACGCTGCAAGCTAGCATCAAAGAGTAATTACGGCGATTAGATGTTACGAGTCACGAATTTGATACAAACTTGACTTAGGTCTTTGACAAGTTAGTTAGTTTTCCATCCATAGAAATAAATCCTTTGATATAAAATGTAAAGGTTGTACGTCTTTCTGTCGGTTTACTTACTTTCTTACTGCATTGTGGCATATGACTAATAAAGATTACACATCATACTTCTGATATTTTTTTCACGTCATCAGTATTTTATGAAAACACTGTTATTTTGTGTGATCCTTAAATTTAGGCAATTCCCACGGGAGCTGTACATTTTCCCGGGTAAAGCCGGGCCTCTTCGCCGAGCCCTCAAAAGTATACATTCACTTGATTTACTTGAAGCGTGAACATGTCTGAATGCGAACATGTGGAGGACTTTATATTTACGAAAATAATATTTCTTAAGTTAAGTAAATGTAAGTGTATTTATAGATGAAACAAGAATACACACACATACATATATTTTACTTAGCTTTTGCTTGTGACTTTGTTGATGAGGTTGTGAAAAAAATAAGTATCTCGTATGCAAGTTAAGCTTAAACAGATAACGCTAGTAAACATTAGTGAATGCAGATTTGCTTTCACTTTATATTTTAAATTTCAAGGCTTATCTAAATCCTATCATCAAAAAGGTTCATCTAAGTGGTCTTGGATTAAACAAAAACAAATTCCAGATTTATTTCACTAACAGATTCCCGTACTCAATTTCGAATTTAAAGCCAATATAGAATCTAAAACCTTTATAAAAACATTATTTTCATTGCTCAATACAACTACACGGGGCAAAGCCTGAGGTCTTTTTTATTAAATAGAATCCTTTGAGAGCGTTTAATTAAAACTCAACTCAGCAATGTAACTGTATAAGATGGAGTCGGTTCCCATGGTGACGGCGACAGCGACATGCGACACCGTGCGACACGCGGCGATTGTCGCAGGCGAGCGCGCGTCAGGCTCCACCGCGCGCGACCGGACGCTTACGAAATGAAATATGTACCCTTTTAAGTCAGGTTTTGTGTAAATAATAATCTACTACTAATGGTGACGTTACGAAAGTAGTTAGCGCAGCAATTTAAAAACGAGTAGTCATTGCGCAACGTTCTGTACCATTGCTCATACGAAATATACCATTAATAACGTTATAAGATGAGAAAATAAAACGACTTATTATGACAGATGGGTCTGAAGAGCAGTTGCCTAAAAATATGACATAAAACTAAAATAAAATATTGTTACAGTTCCAACTGCGCAGGCGCAGGGTGTGCTCGGCAAAAAGGCGTCGTTGCCTTGCGACATCCAGCCACTGGCAGCCGAGGACCACGTTTCAATGGTGCTGTGGTTCAAGGAGACCGATGGTGAACCACTTTACAGGTAACTATGTCTTTGTTAGTAAGACGGTGGTGTATGTGAAACAAATCAACATTTCAGTCACTATATTAGTTATTGATTTATCTATCAGAACTTATTTAGTGGTAAATCTATGATATCAATTGATGATTAATGAATATATACAAAGTTATTAACACGAAAAAACAAAAAACAACGTATGATTCCTTCATTATTTTGAAAGATATTTGGACTATACGATATTCTAAGAGGTTATATGAATTACATGGTTTGCTCAATATGGCTGCACTTGCACTGACAGGTATAAGTTTAGTGAAAATTTGAAGCCTTAAGCTTTTTTTTTAAGTATTACTATACTGAATATCAAAATAGATTAGATTCTTGATTATAATTAACATTCATGATTAACCTGAATTTTATCTGCATGATGAATTGACTATCCTCTTTTTCCAACAGTTATGATGTCCGTGGTCGCCTCGCCACGCAACCCAAGCTCTGGTCCTCATCGTCAGGGTTCGGTACTCGAGCTTACTTCCGCGCAGCTGCGACTCCAGCGGTTCTGTTCGTGGACAATGTGGGGTCTACCGATGCTGGGGTCTACCGCTGTAGAGTGGACTTCAAGAACTCCCCGACTAGAAATTTGAGGGTCAACTTTACTGTTATTAGTATGTACTTTTGTTATTGTATATAGTGTGTAAGTGGCTTTGTACTAAAAACTGGTACCATGGATTCAACTCATGATTCTGGATCCCCAGAATTTTAATTTGAATACGCATACGATTTCATATTTTTTAATTAATTTAGTATGAAATGATACTAGATGTCGATCTCAACGTGATAGTAGATAAAAAAAACTATAATTACTAATTTAGACCGAAAACTGCAATGTAAATTAGAACTCGGTATGTTCCAGCGTGCTCGCAACTCTTACGAATCGGGTTTCGCGCGGAGCGTTGTGTTGTGATCGAATATTTACGATACATTGCGCGCTCAAAAAATACAATAATGTTGACTCATGACTTTCGACATAAATGTTTTCTAGCATGTTATATAGGTTTAACCTTTACCCAAAATTCGTAGTTCGTGTTTCGTTACCATGCCCCTTTAAACTCTGTGTTATATGTGGGTTATGGAAATTATGTGATAGAGCGTGGGACATAGCTCTCCAAAACGACAGTACTTGGAAAGGACGGTTCTAAAGTTAGTTATCGCGAGCCAAATAACGTAGTCTAAGAAGGCCCTCTCGAAAGGTCGACCGAAACTTATTTCTCGATATAGGACACACAAAGTCCGCAAATTTTATGAAATGTTTATTACATTTTGAAAGCGCAATTGAGAATATAATTACGATGTACCAAAAATAAAATTGCTTTTAAGTTTTTTAAGACTGTAAAGATTCTGACGTTTTACCTAGCTCAGATCCAATCTTTATAAGTGGTGTGGTATTTTTTAAGGATATATAAAAAGTCTGTAATTTTTTTAAGTAAAAAGAGCAGTGTATAGGTATGTAGTGAGGATATAATAAAAGGCGGATAGAGCAGAGCCGGCTTAAAGCTTTTTTATTATAAGAACTCGATAGGCAAGGATTTATGAGCAATTCAATGATCTGAGAGCGGAAAACGACTTAATTTATTAGCATTGTACCCCTCTCTTCCATTTTTTGTTTGGAGGGGAAAAATATTTATCTCCTATCGTTCCGTTGTAATATAACCTACCAATTTTCATACAAAACATTCAAAATGTCTATAATATTGATCAAAGATATCCTATAACAACTAATTACCGTTCAAAATACATCCAACACAAAATGCGAAATATTTTCTTGGAACGAATTCTTCACGAATTCAATGGATTTATTTTACAGGCTAGACGGGTTTCTGCCTAGGCAATTGGTTCATAATTTCAAACGTGATACTTCACTCTGTCTATCCTCTAATGATATATTTTTGAACTTCGAACATCAATACACTAGATGGCTTTGTTTAGTTAAAGATAGGATATAATATAAATCGTGTTATAAGTATGCATAATAGACGTGTCATTACAGAATCAAAATTTGAATTTAAATCTCGAATGCGAATTTATATGGTTTAGAAAATTATTGTCAGGAATCGGAATTCAATAAGTGTCAGAGGTTCGTAGCAATAAAGTAATTGAAAAAAAAATAGCATTGATAAGTAAGTTATGTGAGGATGACGAAAATATCCAAATTTATATAACAGTTTATTTTGAAATAAAACTATTTTTAAGGATTTTAAACGCGATAGACTCATTAAAAATAGTTTTATTTCAATGTGTAGTATTCGCGTAAATATAAGAAATCAATATGTGAAACAGTATATTTTGTCATCTTTATAGGCTATTCTTTCTATACGATTGTCATATAATAGTATTTTTTTAAACTGATATTTTAAATCAAGCTCCGACTCTCTAGTCAGGTTACATTTTCCGTAGATATAACCTTAGAACATGTATAAAATATAACAAAGAAACGGAGTGTCTGATTACACGATCCAAGTATCTAGTTCAGCCCATTCGGATCAATAGATCTGGACCTAAATCCCCAATGAAGCCTACCGATCACTATTTACACAAGTTATCTAAATTTTACGGTCGTAATTTACGCAATATGTATTGCCCCAACATTGATCTTATGTGGAACGTTCTAGAGTCTTGAGGGACGGCGGCCATTTGTCCTACCCAAAACTAACGTTAGAGAAATAACAATTGCGAGAAAAAAATCTACTTTATTTGTATTTTGACCTCACAAATGGCTATTTGGAAGTTGAATTGTATTTGTTAGTGCAAACTAGTGCTGTAAATATTTGTCTGAAGTTCGTTCCACCGACATTAAATAACAATTCTGTATAAAGGTAAGCAAGAATGGCGGTGTGTGTAAAATAGGTATAATATGTTTCTTTACACAATTCATCCATCTAAGGAATAACTGCTGCATCGACAGGAAAAGATGGAGAAGTAGGTAATATTGCGCTGACTATATGTGAGTGAGGGCAGGTAGAGTGCTATAAAATGTAGAGTTAAAGAATATTTCCTGATATTGGTTGTGTACAGACCGACCTCGTGTAACCTCGCGAGCCAAGCTCGGGCTCGCAACGCGGCTGCTTCGATTCCAGCCCAGCTGTCAGTTCACCCAAAATTGACATATCTAGGAGGCAAGTGACACTTGACCGCGTTCGGCATATTAGATTTCATAGTACTTCTTGTTGTCCTTAATAGAACTATACATTCTGAAGTTTCGGAATTTACATTCACAATATAACATTACCAACGCGACATATTTAATTAACGACGTTAAAATCGCGTCGTCACCGAGTATTGTTGGTCTGAACAAAGTACAAACACGCCATGATTAGTCGTCGCGCAGTGAACAGCAAACAAATAGCGATCAGCGAAATTAATTATCTGACTATGAATACCGCAAGATGGCGTGACGGCTGTTTGATTAATTTAGATATTAAAGCTTTTTATGGGTTTCAACGGGTGGATTTTGGAGTACCTACTTATATTTTTTAGATTATTATTAATGTTCTATAAAGACTTGATACAGGACGCCCAACACTTTTATATTGGCAATGACACCAGTCAACACAGTCTTACTACACCCTCTATCTTCCTACCAAGGAGTTCAGCCCCAATCTAAATCAAGTTTATACCAAGTCAAAAAGGACTTATGACTAGCCAGAATTCACCACCGGTTGAGAACGTTGATACCGCTGTGAAGAGCCAGCAAGAACCGCAATGGTTGATAGCTTTAAAAAAAAGAGGTGATGTTTCACAACCCTACCCCGCTCACTCATTTGACGTCCTATCTACCAACTAAATTAATATGAGTGGTAGTGCGTTACGTAAATACAAATATACGTAGATATATATATATATATATATATATTACGAATCCAATTATGTTCAGGGTTTACAAACGCTTTCCACTGTTAAACCGTTTACAGGCAGCAACAGAACGCCGCATAATAGTAGTTCGGAACCGCAACATGCATAATTAAAGGCGTTTAACGAGTAAATATTGGTTAGGTATTGTTGTAAGTGGGCCAATTTATATTCCCTATACACTGATTTGGTTGATTACTAGTATTTACGCGGAGTGGATTCTAGTCTGCCTTACAGTGACGAAGGCTCTATTTAACAGGATTCAAGTCGGCTTCCCTTTAGATATTAAAATTTGGCTGCGTATTTACTTGGTTAAAAACGTTTTTTGTTTGGAGAAATCGCCTAGAATCTCGGTTGCTTACGGTATTTTAATAGGAAATCAAGACCACATTGAGTATGAGTGCTATTTTTATGTTTTCATGCAGTTACGGGTAAAGTATTTTTTACCGGCTTCCCTAGTGCTAATTTATTTATTAAACTCTTTATTGTACACCAAAGAAATAAATATAACAATAATCAAAGACAACAGATAGAAAGTGCAAATGGCGGTATTTTCACTAAAATGTTGTCTTCGAGACAACCTATAAGGGAAAATGCGAAGGATAAAATAAAAGATGGCTACAAAGCGAATAATAGTTGGCGTACAAAGCGTCAGAAAAGGTACTCTTGGGTACTGTTTAATATAAAATACACGCTAATATTCATACTAATACTTACAATAAATACTATATTAGATATGTATCTAGATATAATATACCTATTACACATATATACATACATACTTAACAGATAATGTGTATAACACTGAAGATGGGAGAATAACAGTAACTTTATAGTGAGAAGTAATAGTCATGGATAAGACCTTTGAATTCGCGTAAAGCTGTAGCCCGTCGTATGGATATCGGCAGTGAATTCCAAAGACTCACACCTTGGACTGCGAAGGACATGTTGAGGCTAATATTCATCCTTCGCCACTGCTACCTTCTGAAACCCAACTTTTGTGAGTCCATAAACGGGGTCTTCTTACCGTGCCTGCCTAAGCATAAACGGGGTCTTCTTACCGTGCCTGCCTAAGCATAAACGGGGTCTTCTTACCGTGCCTGCCTAAGCATAAACGGGGTCTTCTTACCGTGCCTGCCTAAGCATAAACGGGGTCTTCTTACCGTGCCTGCCTAAGCATAAACGGGGTCTTCTTACCGTGCCTGCCTAAGCATAAACGGGGTCTTCTTACCGTGCCTGCCTAAGCATAAACGGGGTCTTCTTACCGTGCCTGCCTAAGCATAAACGGGCGCAGACTTTATAATTCCGCGATGCATCCAAGACCTGCCTGGTCTACGCTTATCTATCGATTTGTGCAACTAGGCGGCTCCTCAGGATGTTGTTATGTTCAGAAAACAATTGGTATACAATTAAAGTCTCTCAGCTGGAAGTGCATCGCATTCTGAAGTGAATCTTCCCGACGCACGTGGACTGATGATTAAAATCTTTAACCTCTCAATAATTGAATTTATATATTAGTAAGTCATTAGTATGTTTTCAACGACGTAAGTTATAATTGGAGCGAAAACTAATTAATTCTAACAAAAGATTATTTACAGGTACAGAAAGGTTTTCCTAGAAAATATAATACGAATAGACTAACGCTAAAACAAATAGATAAAAATACCTGTGTTTACCTAATTCCGGGATCTGGCGTTTATATAATTTCAGCTGTCGAAACGCAAGTCAATAACAGAATTGGGTGCGTCTTATAAAACATTTTCCTCATAAGCCGTGAGACACGTACAGGTTTTTTTGTGTTTCATTATAACCTGTCTGTGCGATCAAAGAACTTTTCAATTTCTATAAACGTCCGTCGAAATACCTTTGCTGGCTAACATTAACAATAATTCACGAAACGAAATTAGTTCCGTAAACGTTTTACGGAGACCATTCGGAATTCTGGAGAGGCACAACGGAATATTAAAAAAAAAACCCATTTTCGTTTCAGTGTTCCGTATCAAAATTGAATATCGTCTTACTAACAACAATTTCTCGAACAAAGAATTTCTAGTAATGAGTATTATTTATTGCGTTGTACTGATTGCAAGCTGCGTAGATTTTGTTCTGTGAAATCACTGAACGCGAAGTTGACATACACAAAATATTTCCATTGCTTGGAGCTTGTAAATAATAGCGGATGGATTATAATTGGACAACAATCTGGTCTAGTAGTTTGCTTGCCACTCGGCTTACTGCTCGGGTGGGTGCGGGTTTGAGCCCATATCGGATTGTTGCGTTTTTTTTTTAATTTAACCTGGTCTGGGTGTTTTACTCAAAGCTTCCCCAGTCTATGTTTGGTAGCCGTGATACGAGTTTTGCCTAGTTTGGGAACATACAGTTGGTGTTAGTCTGGAGATAAAACAGTGTTTATGTAGTAAGTACTTAAACAATAATACGGAACAGAGGCAAGAACAATATACACTGGACTACCTTTTAAATTTTTAATTTATCCCAAGCCAGTGTTTCAGATGCTTGAAAGCTGAAAACTTTTGAAGTGTGTATTTTGTTTACAATTATGTAAATCCTCATGCCGGGGAGATGTTTACTTCGTGTTGTTTAAAAAACAAACAGCGTTTAGGGGGGAAAACAATATAAAAATCTGTAAATTATATTGTAAGTCGTTGGAGCGGCGGACTTATCAGAAAACGATAAACTCTCTGAGATGCATAGAAAAATAATTTGGATCTATGGCTGAACCAATATGTACTCACCTCGACAAATTAGCCTGGACCTGGCTTCCCAGGCTTACCACTCTACCAAAGCATCACCCATGGGCATCCTAAGTGTTGCATAAAACTATTGATCGTGTGTTGCTTTTTTCTTAGAATAAGTGTATATATATGATGTAATTTGCGTTAAAAATGCTGCACGTGTTGCCAGCCTCCCTCAAGAATTGGCAGAAAAACGGTAACAGATAATTTTTAAGCCAAATCCATTATCAGATACTCAAAGATACGCCTAATATTTAGGTAGAAGTGTCATTTCGTCTATCTATCTAGGGCAAAGGGCCTAAAATGTTTCTCGAAATTTGTGTTTTCCCTAAGATTTAGGCATATGGGCATAAAACCTAAATTGTCGTATAGAGAACATGATACGCTCATGATACATGAATATGAGCAATCGTCAGTATTTCCAGTGATACTCGTAGAAATATGAATAGTTTCCGCATTATTTCTTTAGCGGTTGAGTCGGTATATGACGTTGGATCTCTGCCTAGCAAAAACGCACAAAACTACAATTAAAAGCCTAAGAAAGAATGCCAGAACTACTCCCTTGTTAAGAGTTTTTCTTAAGTTTACTTGTACGACGGTCGGCGTTTACTTTGATGTACCTAAACACTTTTTGTTTGAGTAACTTTTACAACTGACTTGGGCTTTTTCAGAATTCGCATTCAGTTGGTTTTATTAGTAGACGTTATCAGTTTTACTATGTAAATATTATACGTTCCAGTAAGGGTTTGAGAGAAATCATCCCACTAATATTATAAATCTGAAAATTGGGATGGATGGATGGATGTTTGTTACTCATTCACGCCAGAACGGCTGAACGGATTTGTATGAAATTTAGCACAGAGACAGATTATAGTCTGGAATAGCACGTAGGCTACTTTTAATCCCGGTAAAATGGTATAGTGGTACATTTTTTCATCGCGGGTAACACCGCGGGGCGCAGCTAGTAATTTATATAAACATAAAAAAAACAGTTTAGTAGTTTTGTAATATTAGAATTGTGATATTCATTATCATCTAGCCGCATCAATGAGCAACAGAAACTTATCTATAAATATAAAAGGCTTTGTCGTGACTGACTGACAGACAATGAAGGCGTGGAGTAGAACCATTGGGTTTGGGTTTATTCAATTGGTATTTACGAGGATTTTTGTTCATCATCTGACCACGGTTTGATGATAAAGCAGTAAGATGTTTATTGGAATTCGATGTGAAAATTGAGAACATCCTTCAAGTTTGGGGTTCATTAGATCGTCCTTGAAGAGTTCTTTGCGCAGACATTGTTGCGAGGTTCAAGTTATGTTAAATGATATTGACTATGTTGTACTTTTTACGTGGACGAAGTCGCAGGGCAAAGGCTAGTAGAATATATACAGGGTTTCCAAAACATTTTGTATTATGAAGATTGTTATATTTTGGTTGCTTCAAGAGTCCCTCAACTACAGATTACTAAGTACCAATTTTATTAGGAGGACGCCATTAGATCGATCAAATCCTAGCTTCATATTTACTAGAAACTGTTAATACCTATGAGCTTTGAGAAGATTTAGTTAAAGCTCTCAAAATATTTTTTTTGATATTTTACTCAAGTGTACTCATGGCAACTCAAGTACCGTTTAATACTTTAAAGGTTTCACGTATCAAACGATTGGATGGTTGTACGCTAAGTAGGTATCAATTTACGTATTCGGTTCGATAGCATCGTGTAAATTGAAAAAATAACATAACTAAGAGCGTATGCTCAGATGATTTCTATCTCATTATTGACTTGTCGCGGGACAAATATTGCATTAGCTTAGTCAGATACAGTTCATAATCTAGCTTAGACTGCCGCAATACATTATATTGTGAATTTGCACGATGTGATATTATTCTAGATTTATTCAGAACAATTTTCAGAAATTATGCAACCAATGTAGATACTATTTTTTAATATGCCACAAACACGTCCAAGTTAAGTCTTATTTATGTAAGGATTGATGGATTTGTATATATCACACTTTCGATTCTTTAAACTTTATGAGGGAACACAGAAGAGTATTATGTTAAAACAGGCCAGAGAATAAATATAACAAATTGTTAAATATAATGTATATAAATCCTTTAGTGGAATACAAATGCATTGAAGATAGTTTCCTCAGAACGTTGGCATTACACGAAATTACTTTATAAAGGTCAATTTCCTTATGGCAGCCATGTCCTTATACATTTCTAACTAGTTGACCGATTAAATTTAACTTCTGGGTAGGTTTTTTGGACCTTTACGTGAACAAAATCCGTATTATTTCGGATATACAGGGGGTTGGGATAAATGAGTTACATTTTGCGGTGTGTTTTACGGCCGGTAATTTTGTTGAGTGCGCGTGTAGTGACTTTTGTATTATGACTAATAACATTATGGTCTGACTGGTTTTTGGCTGAAGATTTGTGCATTTTACGCGACACAAAGAATTTTTCGTTCTTTGGACATTAAGAATCTGAATAAAAAACATGGATCTATTTAAAAAAAACGTCATTTACATTATAACTTGTCAGCCGATAAAGGCTAGGCTATTGGGCAAAACAATGCTACCGTTCTCCTTAGGCAATATATGTACTGACTGAGCGAAGCTCCTCATTGTCAGAACGCGGTTATTACCTAACTCTTTTACGTATTTTGCATTATACTTGCATTTTATTTATAGATGTCCACAGAAATTATATTTATAAATCGTACGTGCTTTCGTAGCGGACACGTCTTAAAGAATGAGATTTATAATGAATTCGAGACAAAGACGGAGACATAGTAACGCAGAACAAAGCTCGCGAACGTGTTGCGACCAGACAACTAGGATTATATTACGTCCAGGACCAAGAAATTTTATATTTAGGAGCCCATGAACCTGATAAAGGAATGGGATATTCCTATATATATTTAGCTGTAATAGGGCAATGTTGATGGTTGTATCATAGTTAAATATTCTTAATAACAACATATAACGTCATTGTTGTACAGAAAATTTAAACATGCACAGGTCTTAAAATGTATCGGAATAATTCAGAAACCCGATCTCTGTCAGCAAACGCAGACTTTTGTATCGGCGATTTGTCACTTGTGCAATATGTTGTTGGTTTCTTATGATTTATTAATGTGTAGGTGGATCAAATAATAGGATGGGTTATCAATAGAATGATTGTGATATAAAAATAAGTACCTATTGTACCTAGTTGTTTTTAATTCAAAGTAAAACATATTTCTACGAACATTATAAAGAGGGATGTAACTAATAACTTTGGCATATTAAATACAGTTAAAGACCTTTGTTGTACAAATTTAAAAGGAAATAACTTTCAAGAAGCTCAATTGAAAAAGCTTTCAATTAAAATGCTTAAGTATAACTTTAATGGCATAGTTCAAAAGACATTTCTGTGATAATGAACGACGCCAACTCAATTAACTTGTAATTGGCTAAACTTGGTGTCTTGTTGACAGGTGAGTTTTAAATGGCGTTTGAAATGTAACTTATTTGGCAATTGCTGTAAACAATGTTAAAAGGTACCATTTTATTTAGTAACTAAATACCTACTTACCAGCATTGTATCCAACGTCGATAGGGTTGCGTTGTGTTCAGCATTTGCTCTCTTATACCATAAACTATCAAAAGACCATAATGTCTCTATATTTTTGTTTTATGTCTACAATACTATTGCTTTTGAAAGACTTGTTTTAAATGGCTCTAGGTATTTCTACTTTAATTGACTACTGCAATATTATATTTATATATGATCGAATTGAATAATCGTAAACGAATCCCTGCGTGATAATTTTCAGCTAAGAGTCTGCTCAGATCAATGTATTTCATTTATTTATATTTATAGGACATTCGGCGTCTTATTACATTTTCAATTTAGTAGACAGAATGAGGAGTAAATAGGCATTATGTAGAGTTGTGACGAATTTTATTCGATTCTTTATGAATATCATACAAAGAAAAAATTAAGTTACAAATTAATTTTCCCAAAAATATACTTGTGTTAAAACGTCACGGATACATTACACGGCCAATGGCAGCAATGCCATATTGAATGGCAATACTATTTTCGAGATACGTGCATATATACTTTTCCTTGTGAAATGTACTAAAAACAAAGCAGTCCTTGCATTTTCATTAAAATAGAATAAACGTGATGAGTTTTAGAACTTTCCCCTGAAAAATGTTTTGGTAAAACTTCCAAAGGGAGAAATAATCATCAAAGTTCCGAGAAATGCCTTTCCGACCGGCCTTCTTTACGAGGACCGAGTTCGGCACAACACATAATGTAGCTGTAATTATAGTGACCGGTGGGGAAGAAATAATGAACCTTAAGATATATTTCTTTGATTAAGTCGTTAGGTGGGAACAGAGGTACGAAATGAAAACAACTATATGGCGAGTTCTTTATCGATACCTATTATACATTAAGTAGCAACTCGATTGCTAGTTGTAACTAGACATACTGAATTTAAATAGTTACTAAAAACCACTATAATACTTACCACTAAATTACTATGTCCTTAGTTTGAACGTACTCCGAAACCGATTTCTAAGTACAAACAACTAGATGTCTAGGTAGCATCCCATACGGAAAAATGCAGTTTTACTCAAATATAAGATAAAAATGATGAATCGATTGGTGTTAAATTATTTTATTCTATTCAAAGGATATTATATAGAAGTGGTTGATGGTGTATATGGAAATGTGTGTCAGTTCATGAAGCCCTATAAGGCTGAAGGGTGCTCTGACAACATTAGATCGACTGAATATGATGGCAAGTTTGATTACTTTCCTGTTATCGCATAAGGATCGATATTTCGAACCAGATAAAACTAATTAAGCGGTTTCCAAATTTATTTTAGGGGTGTTTAGATATTATCTGCATAGATATCGTTTGAGGGATGTTTCGGCCTCCGCCCAAACAGGGTTAGCACTAAATTAAGCAACTTTAAAATAGACGAGATTTTAAATTAAAAAGGGGGCGCTGCGAACCGACTTCCATTTGTAGGTGATTCTTTTGATATGAATAAAGGCAGGTTCTAGTTAAAAAGAATTCTGAGTAGATTGGAAGTTGTATTCAATGTAATCCTAACAGAGACTTGAATTAAAGCGATTGGTTTGTACGTAAGTCAGTATCAAAATATCGTAGCAAATGTAATGTAATTAGGGTTCTAGACGTCTTTTTTTTATTACATTATAGGCAAGTATTTGATCTCGATCTCACCTGATGGTAAGTGACGATGAGATCTACGATGGAGCATACTTGCCTAGGTAGGAAGGCGGTAGTAGATAGAGACGCTACATTCACTAGGCACATGCAGCGCAACTGATCTGACCCGCCATCCATGAATGGCAACACCGAACATCATGCCGGAACACGGCTAGGCCGCTTGGCGACATGGCTTTGTTCAGTGGGTGGTGACTAGCCACGGCCGAAGCCTACCACCAGTAGAGTTGTCACCTGGTTGGCACCACCCAGGGTCACGTGTAGGGTATCTCGAGGGTACTTAATTCTCCTACGGACGAAGGTGACTCGACCCCGAAGAAGTCTAGTCTAGAAAATGTTTTACAAAACATTTCCTGCCGATTTTCCAAATTGTTGTCATTCTTGTTTGTTTACAGCTCCACCTAACCGCCCCACCATAATGGATGCAAAGACCAGAAGTCACACGCGTCTACTGGAGCCCTACAACGAGGGAGACACACTGGAACTCGTCTGCGAATGTTATGGAGGTGAATTCTCAATACCTATATCTATTCAAAATACAGATAATATATCACTTTAGAAAACAACAAATGAACAATTGCAGAAAAGAACTAACAAATTCAAAAAAAAAACTCTTGTTTTCTTTTCGATTATATATGACCATGTTTTCTCTTAATGATTATGAAAACAATAATAGCCCACCACTCACTACGACCATCAGACTAGTCATTGATTTGTTGATAAATAACAAAGTCAAACAAATCCACTGTTTTTTCAAGCGAATTTGGTGGATGGACAGAAAAATGTTATTTTTAGCCCGTGAATCACTGCTGCGATGATTTAGAGCTTGCATTTTTAGATACATAAAAGGGTTTTTTTTAGTAGTTGTTAGTTTTAGCCAGACTCTCTGTTGACTTAGTCCAACCGCCTAGGTTTGATTTTTTTTTATTTTTTTTTATTACATTAAAGGCAAGTATTTGATCTCGATCTCACTTGATGGTAAGTGATGATGAGATCTACGATGGAGCATACTTGCCTAGGTAGGAAGGCGGCAGTAGATCGATACACTACATTCACTAGGCACATGCAGCGCAGCTGATCTGACCCGCCATCCATGAATGGCAACACCGAACATCATGCCGGAACACGGCTAGGCCGCTTGGCAACATGGCTTTGTTCAGTGGGTGGTGACTAGCCACGGCCGAAGCCTACCACCAGTGAAACCTTCTTGGTTGTTCTAAAACAATAATTATGTTTTGCAATGGAAATTAAATTTCCTCGATAAAACGTATCCTATATAAGGAGTTATGATTTAATTACTATGTTAAGTTGTGTGCCGCAAAATGTAATCCAAAATATTAAACAGAGATTTTGATCATTCATGACTACTGTACTTAATGGTTTACACGAATGAAAAATTGCAAACGTCGGGTGGAGATATCTGGTGACCAGAACGTTGGCACTTTTTTGGCCAATACGTGGAATGGCAATGCTGGAATGGCAATCAGCATTGCCATTCCACGTGGTAAGGCTGCCAGCGCTTGGGGCACCCTGCCGGGTGACTGTGGTGGGGATTCGCTGAGTGCTTCCTGATACCAGTTTAATTTTAATTTATTACCTCTTTAGTTGGTATATTCAATTACTTGATAAACTATTGAAATAAAACAAATTTTACAGATTTTATCGCGCGTATATTATGTGTTAACGTCCCGACAATTCGGCTGCTTTACAGCAACCATGGTCACGGGAGCACTGAAGTTTCAATGTGTAGTAGACGCGGAATATAATAAATTAATACGTAATAAGCTTAATATGTACTTGGATAAAAAAGCTATATAAAAATGTCGATATACAAAATGGGGTTATTAGACCAAACAAGTTCCTGTTTGTAACTTTAATATTCCAATAATGAATAAAATATTTTGTGCGCTGCTCATTTTTATAAGGCAACATTGAACGTAACGACAAATCGTCTATTTTCCTCAATCTGCAAAAGTAGGTCAACTAATCATTTCACTGGCGGGGGGTGGGAAAAAATCTAATCCTCTTCGATGTGCCACATTCCGCGAATCTGCTAAATAGGCTTTACACCATTGATGTCCCAGTATTGTGCATCTAGCAATCTGATAAACAGCCTCCTTGTATAAGATATATGCTATATCTTATGTGTTGTGCTTGGATCCCTCAGCAAAGTAATACGATCAGTGTAATAGGATCTATAGATTGTTGATTCGACGAGTTCCGTAACTGCGGGTGCATATAGATTGGGTTATTTATGAGCAGTAGCCAACTTGGTCCGACGCCGAGTGGCTTGGAAACAAGACAACTGGTAGCCTTGGCGTCACAACTTGAATGTAATTATCTCTGACGTAGTACGTAGCAAGAGAATAATCATTATTAATAATACACATGTATATATATACAATAATGTCGAGGTAGTTACACCATTTATAACTCGAGAACCGGTGGGCTGATTTGTATGATGGGCGTTGATTTTTTTAATTTTTCATCGCCCCTAATAGCAAACAACTATTAAAACATAGAAAATAAATAGATTTTCCCATACATCTGAGGCAGTACGTAGTAAACTAAGACAGCTATTTCTATGTATACGATATTATACTTTCAATATTTGTAGGATATTTACTGTCATTGTAAAAGTTTTTTTTCCTAAAAGTACTCGACATCATTAAGATAAAATAGTCAAAATACGGTGTCTCTATCTCAACAGTAGCTTAGACTATTTTCTTTTCAACTTTCCATTATAACACGCTATATCATCTCTCAGGCGACCCCCGCCCGCGCCTCACCTGGTACCTCGAGAACACCGTGATAGACGATTCGTTCGAGCAGCGTGACGACGGCGTGACGTTGAACACGCTCACGTTCCCCAACGTGGGCCGGCAGCATCTCAACACGAGACTCGTCTGCCAGGCATCCAACACCAACCTGGCGCAGCCCGAGACTAAGCTGGTTATACTGGACATTAACTGTGAGTTTTATGGCGCTGGTTCTAAAGTTTGGTTTCGTACACGGTCCATTGAGATGAATGTTGCGTTGGCGTCATACTACCTGAATTGAGCATGAAGTATGTACTTGTTCTTTTTCTTGTTCGTGTTCTGTTCTGTCCTGGTAATTGCTTTGTGGCTGTTTCTAGACAACAACATCAAGCCCTATATTGTTTTTAATTGCATTTTTTTTTAATTCTTCATCGGCTGTCCTCTTTTACATAGCCTAACCTATTCTCATTTGCTAGCACACGCCGACTTGTTGTTCACTTTGTGTCCGCATCATAAAAAAGTATAGAGATAAAAACACATAAATATTGCGCCGGAGCACCCCGCACGGACAACGGGACACGCCACGTGATTCCTGCGCCGGTTCCAGCGAATTTATACGCTATTGTTATAAAAATAGCGAATCTTTCCGTTATTTGTCGAGTCGGTGACCGATTTATATCCGACATTTAGGGTTTGTGTCTAAGGATTGTTTAACGCAGGGATAGGGGTGTGCTTATATTAGACATTTTAGATTATTAAGCTAAATGAAATTATTATTATTTTCATTAATATCACTTTAATTTATTATTGTCCTCTTCATCCAAAGCTTGTCTGTCTCGAAGAGAGCAAAGCTTGCGATAAGGTCGCAAATGTACACTTGCTATTCGATCATGTATTTTCCATTGTATGTTGTTACGAGTGTATAACAAAAAGTGTTCTAAATATTATTCAGCTTTGGTTACCAAAGTATTCCTCCAATGGCAGGTATGGACTGTAGTGCACTAAAATTAAGCCAATACCGTTCGCCCTTCAGAGCATAAAAGCCGGTGATGGATGGTAGAGTTAGCATAGTGTGTCCTATTTGCAATTGCACACTCCTGTAAACAGAATTCTGAAGTCTGATATATTTTCACCAATCTATAAGTACTCAAGGGTTTGCGTAGGTAGTAAAAATATTCTCATTCTATTAAAAATATGATATATTAGAAGTATTCTTCCTACACTTTTATTTTTTTGCAGTAAGACCCCTAAGCGTTCAGATCATGAACAAGAAAACCCAGTTATCCGCAGACAGGAACTACGAGGTCGAGTGCAGGGCGGTGGGCTCCAGGCCCGAGGCCCAGGTCACCTGGTGGAAGGCTGGGAGGCAGATGAAGAGGAGTGTTAAAAACGTAAGTTTTTTTTACCGTCTGATAAGGTAGGTAGCTACACATACATACATATACATCTATTAAAGGTATTTTGTAGTCCGTAGCTCGGAACGTTTTATTCTTATTTATTTGTAGCATTATTATTATTTTCTTGTAAATAAAAATCACATAACAAATACATTAGTCATAATGTTAACAAAGAATAATTCAGCACCATCTTTATGTTTCTCTTCGTAATTATGACTTCAAAATAAAATACATGAAACACGACATATCTAAAAAAAAATATTGTTACTCATAACATAGTAACTAGCCATAACCCACGCTTTTTGATATAGCAGCCTGTGGTGATTACTAGTGACCTTAATATAAGTTCATGATAGAGGCTATATGTCCGGCCTCCGATCACCGGTCCAAGCCAAATGTATAAAATTTATAGACAGTTAGGTAGACATTTGATATTTTATTATTATTGGCATTTGATCCATGTTTGTCCTAAGATTTTCTATTTATACCCTTGTCTAAGTAATCCTAGACATTCACGTTTATTGGAACAATTTTTACAACATCTTTGTTTACTGTTGTTACCTGGTTTTATCGGTAAATATCGTTCGAAATAACTCGATTATTTTCTGACGAGTAAGCGAAAGGATTGTTATTTTAAATAATTTTAGGCTTCTTTAAGTTAATTACTACGTTATGGAAGCGTGTCCGAAATTAGATCCATTTATTTCGAACATCCAAGAATGGTTCAGCGTCCTATTGTTATAAAGTTTATTTTAGAATTTTCTGTAATACCCTTTGGTGCCATAATAGCTTCTATAGCGGTAATTTATTTTGTTTTTTTACCATTAATAACTTATTTCATACAATATACTTGCTCTAACGCCACCACAGAACTATAAACTTAGGAGTGTTGGTTGGCTCTATGAATGTGGCTGATCAATTTTGACAGCTACTCCTAGCTAATGAAAATTTCACTAAGACTGAGATTTGGAGTGTTCAAATTAATAACAAGTGCCAAATACAGACTGCCGTCATATGAATTGAAACTGATATTTGATCTTAAGGTGATAAGGAACTTCTGAGCCTACAATCCTACTATACATAAATGTTAATGGGTAACATAATGAAGTGGAATTTCCAATGCCATCCCATTGAAAATTCCAAAAGTCCCAGTCCCAATAAAATAAATAATCAGTTGAAAACTTTAACATATCCATTTTCAAAATTTTGAGAATGCGAATTAAATTCGTAATCCAATTAAAATAGTTTCTGCGGTCCGACTGATAAAACACAAAACTTGGAACAATTATTATTGTAATTTGACCCGTTAAAATCGAAGTTTGACGACAATTAATACGGTGGATGACTAATTTAAATTTTCATATACCTAAATAACTAGCTGTGTCCACAATTTTATGTATGCGGACGTTCTACTTATGACTATCCCGTGGGAACCCACACGGAGCGTTTATAGTGAAAGCTATACATTTACCGGGATTAAAAACTGAACTCTTACTGCATGTCAAATATTCTTAGCCCTTATTGTAATGGCTGGCCATTGGATGACAATTCAGTGTTTGAGTAGGTATAAAGGTACCTTACTTCTAAGATGTTATTGTCATAATTATGATAAATTATAATATAATTTTTTTTATAAGCTATGTTTATTATTAGGTCGTTACCATAGCCTAATTCATGGCGGCCGTGTCGCTGGGGGCGAAAACAATAGGGGTTGATATATAAATGGTGTTCATTTGGCTTTCTTTGTTTCGTTCTCACTAAAATATACTCACTATACCTAATTTTCTATGATTTGCTTATTTGCTTGGTTCCGTTATTATTATATTTTAAAAATAAGAATGTAAATGTAGTGTTATTTTTTTATTCTTCTGTAATAGTAGTTCTTTGTTGCAGCGTCTATGGAGAATAATAACGAATTATAGTTATTGAAATAAAACATTTTTTTAAGGATTTTATCGCGTTTATTTTTCGTTTTTACGTTCCGAAAGTAAATATGAGGGTAGTCCGCTTCTAACTATGACACCAGGACGTCAACCACCTCAGTCCTCCCATGACCATGGTTGCTGTAAAGCAGCCGAAACGTCGGAAACGTAAAAACGAAAAATAAACGCGATAAAATCCGGAAAAAATACAATTCACAGAATATCTATTTCAGAACGTTTGAATAAGCTTCTTTTTTTAACATTAATATTGTGAAATCTATTCACAATACGAATCTGATAATTTATTCAGTGAACCAAATATAATATATTATTAATAATAATAGCCACTTATAATTAATTCAATAATACTTTATGCCAAGCATTTTTTTAATTTATATACTGTTTATAATTTAGCTATCACAGTTACTACTAATTGTTTATAGTAACTCTACTTCAGCACTGACATCTGGTGTCTGAATGCATTAAATTAATTAGTGTTTGTTTAATGATTATCTCTGTAATTTATGATTTGAAATGCGCTTGTTATTTTAGCTAGGCGTTAGCGTGGTAAGGTGGCCAATGATTATCTAAATATTTATTGTGCGCGATCATCTATTCTGGTGAACGCAATTATCCAATTTATATTTTAATTATTCGATTCCATTTTCGATTTTCTACGATTGAAACATAAAATTTACTCTATTCATGCAGTTACAAAACCAGCTTGGGTGTTCTTAGAAAATCAAGGACATGGGTAGGCATGCTATTAACTGGCAAATCTTACCTATTGCTATGATTAAGAATACTTAGTGTCATAAATACATATCCAGCAGACACAGCCATTTTTATTAACAGAACGCATCCTTAAAGTTGAATGGGGCTTATAGCGTATCGCCATGTCTAGTTTCATCAATTGTCTTTATATTTTTTTTTTGTGAAAAAATCTAAGGAAAAAATCTAAAAATTATAGATCATAACAATCGGGCCATCTGTTCTTGGGTAATAAATGGTATACATTTATATATATATGCACAGGCACAACCAAGTTGCAGACTTATGTAAGGATTACTAAAACTAGTAGGTATACATTCTAATTGATTCATCCTCCATAAAATTAACTTAACTAACGATAACTACATTATTAATATTGACATAAAAACATAATCTTGGTACACCTACGCAGTTCTCGGAGAGTAACACAACAGTCAGCATCTTGAACCTGATGCCAATGGCGGAGGACCACGAGAAGTACTTGGTGTGCCGTGCCGACAACTCAAGGGTGCAAAACGCCATGATCGAAGATCGATGGCTGTTGAATGTACATTGTGAGTACCAGTCTTTAGGTTTATTGTTAAGCAGGTGCTGTATAGATTGTTATAGACAAGCACAAGATGGACTTGCGACTAATGTTTAGTTGTTGCACGCTTCGAGCCATGTATCGCCTCAAGATATACGAACAAGTGAAACGGACAAATTTGCTATAATGTGTTAAAGATGCTGCACGATTTTAAGGCACTTTTGATGCTGCAATTGCCAAGCTCTACCGCCCAGCTATGGTAGACAGAGTTGCACTATAATATTAAACATAGTATAAACAGCATAATAGGTTTTTTATTGCAAATATCTCAATAATCGCTTTGAAAAGTGTTTGCAATTACAATTTGATACATTTAAGCCTTTAGTCTAAAATGTAGACTTCGTAACATATATGAACTATGTCATGGACATTATGAAACTGAATTAATAGTTGTCGCGATAATTATAATGTGATGTTGCTTTCTGAAACACCAATATCTTTACCAATATTAGACAGGTGATTTATTCTAAAATGTTATCTTATCTATTATGAACCTATTAATAGAAGTCTGTGGGCTTTCATAAATAGGAAATTAACCAGAGAGATATTCTTAAATTTCTTTTTCGTATTTTCTTTATTCCACATTGCAGTTTTTTTACAAGCTAAGTATATTTGCCATACATATTGCTCTTGATGGGGTGAGCTTTAGTTTTTTACAATCCCAGGGGAATCCCTCAAGATTTCCCGAGATATAAAATTATTGTTTACAGTGTCTAGTATATTTGCTTACACTATGACAAGTAACATCCAAACCCGACCAGTATATTATTTCCGTGCTGTACGTTCGAACAGACCCACAATTTGTTTGTATATTTTTGTTTCATTGCTATTATAAGCTAGTTTTTTTAATATCTATGAAATGCAAATTTATAAATTCCTGAATTTGCATACGTATAGAAAATAAATATGATTACAACAGCAGTAACTTTATGTTTTAATTAACGAACGTCCAACAGATGTGCCAATTGTAACGCTGAAGCTGGGTTCGAACCTCAATCCCGGCTACATCAAGGAAGATGATGACGTGTACTTCGAATGCACCGTGAAAGCCAATCCAAAGACGAAGAAACTCACTTGGTATAAGGGGGTAGGTTTTCTTATACATACCATATATAGAAAAAATCGTAAGGAAAATATACTGCAAAGCCTATATCAAACAGGTACCTACATATTAAACATTAATGACTTGAGTACAAACATGTTTGCTTATCACAGAATACCAGGATTTGTACCCTGGACCCCAAATACAGGAAGCTAGGTCACTACCAACTTTGCTAATCAGGTCGGCATTGAATATGTAGGTACCTTATTCAAGGTGCTAAAGTACATATTACTAGTAATAACACTATGTGTTTTTAATAATGATCCGAGCCAAATAATTGGAATTCCACGTAAAAACCTTAACCACATTCCCGTGATACAAATGAAATCCTTAACCAGATTAAAGAGATCCAACACAACGCGAGTGCTGGCATCATCCTGAGTGACCAGAGCCTGGTGCTGCAAAGCGTGACCCGAGCAGCTGCCGGCGACTATAGCTGTCTCGCTTACAACAACGAGGGAAGCGCTACTAGTAATCCTGTGTCGCTGCAAGTTCGGTGTAAGTTTGCTGTTTCATCCAAGTATTAAAGAGATATAAATATACAATACAATTTTAACAGACAAATGTATCGTTCGTAGGGACCATGTATGTTTTATAGGCATCTATCATACAAGGATTAGGGACTATTCCAATTACTCCCAGACCCATGCAAGTTGTAGCTGCACCTTTGGCTTTTGAAACCACTAGGCTTTTTAAAATTATATTACTTTGAACTTCGTATTCCTATTACTTGTTGGAATCGTTTTAAGGCATATGATGGATCCATAATAGGATCTTATAAGTAGTTTTGTGGACAGATGCTCCAATGTGCAAGGTGGCCAATGAGGGAGAAGTATACGGAGCTCTCAAAATGGAGACAGTGATACTCCAATGTGTGGTAGACTCCAGTCCACCACCGATAGCCTTCACTTGGATCTTCAACAGCTCTGGGGAGCAGACTCAGATGCCGCCAAGGTAAAACCGATTCCCATTATAGACCTTACAACTAAAACTTATATTTGTATCTTATTTTTATTCCCAATGCCAGGCAAAGGCTTTCCCAGTACGTTTTATCTAGGGCTTACCGTGATCAATTGGACAACCGACAAGAATCCTAAAAGTACTTTCTACAGATTCAGAGATGTCCCAATAGACTATTGCAACTTTTTTTATGATATATAATGCATAGACACAGCACAGTTATAATTATATTAGATTACATTAAAATAGTCGTTGGAAAACATGTGGCTGATGTTTAAATACGTACGGACTAGAATCACAAACCTATGACTTCAGATACTAAAAACAGCCTTTATTTTTGGAAGAATCCTACGTCTTACGGATACTTACTATGGGCTGAACAGAGATTTCATTAAGATCTGCATAACAAATGTAGCGCACATTGGTATTCATACAAGCGGTCTACATTTAGAGAATCTATACATACTCAATCAGTTCTTGATAAATCAATATGCAATGACGTTGCATACATAATAACCTACTATGTACATAATATTATTACACATACTAATAGATAATATTGGATAAATAAATAAATACACAATCACACCGATCTGTGAGGTCACAATCGAATGTACGCCTTTATTATAGGATTGAAATCAACTCCCGTAATGGTCCGATTAAAAAAAATAACGATATTATAATTACTTCCATTTATCCAGACGGGAATCGAACCCGTAACTAACTGGTGCAATGAGCCAAATGTCAAACCACTACACCAAGCTAGCTTCAAGAAGCTGTAGTCTATATAATCTACCCGATATTTTTAGGTTGAAATAAGTTTATAATGGTACCTTTTTTCAGAAAAATCTATACAAATTTATAAATATGAAAGTTTGGATGGATGGATGTTTGTTACTCTTTCACGCCCGAACGGCTGAACGGATCTGGATGAAATTTGGCACAGAGATAGATTATAGTCTGGAATAGCACATAGGCTACTTTTTATCCCGGTAAAATGTATGGTTCCCGTGGGATAGATGTTTTACTTTTTCATACTTTTTACACCGCCGGGCGCAGCTAGTGCTTTATAAATCCATTGTAATTGGATTTAAGCATGTATTAATATTAAGGCCAGTTTATATTTTTGCTATATTTTTCATCAGTTTGTACTCCATGAGCGGCAACTCGTCAATACTCCGGTATACCCCGACGACTGACATGGACTTCGGAACCATATTGTGTTCAGCCACCAACTCTGTTGGAAAACAAGAAGCCCCATGCCTGTATAAGCTGGTTGCGGCAGGTAAATTTAGACTTTAAGATCTTAAGGTAACCCGATCTATTTTCACTCAGGTAATAACTTTAGAAAATGTATACGGGGGTTTCAATACGTTCGTGATTCCTTTGGCAAAATGAAATGGCCAATGACCAATTTCCGTTTCGTACAAATAGATTTGATGCGATACATGTGTGCGTATATTACGAATGTGTGATGGTGCCTAAAGTAGCTACAGTAATTTTACATACCGTTACGTTAACATAATCGTGTTACATTCCGCTCCCACCATAGATTTCACAAAAACATACTAACATCTTATTTCGATGCAACGACGTTGTACCCTGCCGCTTTTATTCGTGCGGCGAAAATGTTTAGAATGTTTTGTGTAGTGTGTGGCGAAAAATACGCGCTGAAGACACGTCTGAAGAATATGTATTTTTTTTCGATATCGATAAGAATAGGAGTTCCCGCTTCGCACACAGTGTTTTCTTAGTATACACTTATAAATAAATATCGTCGGACGAACACACCAAACAAACCTCGGATTATGAGTACCGTACAATGGACCGGCACCGATGCTAGTATACTTATAATAACTATACAGATATTATTCATCGATGAATCGGGTACAAACATTCGTGTTCATCACTCAAAGTTTGTACCTACCATGATCCGAGGCTGGGACCTTCAGCGTAGAAAGTAGGGTCAGTGCAAATTGAACCAATCAGATCGTCTAGTTATAGAAATGGATGTGGGCTGAATACTACTTCTTCCCCATTTATTTGCAGTATAAATGCAGCGTGACATGTATATAGGCCTATAATGTCGTAGATAAGGGGTTTAGGCACGCTATGTCTCTCCAACTGTAATTGCATTATACTTGTTAGCATTCCAAATTGTAAATCGACCAATTTGGTTTGCTAATCTCAGGCCACGAATCAAGAAACAGTGAAGGGTGTTGTTCCTAATGAAACTCGGTTCTTACATAGATTTTACTTAGGACAACTCGTTTTGCTAAGCAAAATACGAATAAAAAAATACGGGTTTGTATAATTATGAGTGTGTAATTCGGTGTCGTTCGTACGAACGGTTGTAGGAAAAAATGTCTGTGCGGCTGGAATACTTTGTTACTAGCCGTGCTTTAATATGAGATATTCTTTGAACTGCTAAACTGTTTTCCATCAAACATTGCTGAGAGCCATCTCAGGAGACAAGCTTTCGAACAAATTGCGTTGAGATCCTACGCTAAGCGGAGGTACGATACTTTTGCTTTGGGGATTTATAAAAGAAGACTTTTACCTGAAGCTATCTTTAATATTTACGAAAAAAATTGTCCCTTGTCTTTTTCTGATTTTGTGGTACTCACATTTGTTTTAGTTAACGGTATTATTTTAGAAAAAGCTTATTCCTTTCAATAAAAGTATATAGATATCAGTTTATTAGGCCTTAAGGGTTTCAAATTAGTTACAGTAGGGTTGATACACTTGAATATATGAAGTAAGAATTAATTTATCTAACCTATTGTCCTAAAATAATTCTGCTTCAGCAGGGAACCCAACAGCGCTTCAGAATTGTACCGTAGTGAATCAGAGCTCCGAAAGTCTCCAAGTGGAATGTCTCGAAGGCTTCGATGGAGGCCTACCGCAGGTTTTCTATATGGAAGTATTTGAACTACCGTCCTCAATGGTGGGTTTTTGACAATTTGTATAAAAACATACTCGCCCTAAAATAAAATTAGAATTCAAGTTTCTAGATAATATTGCGTTATTAATAAAAAACTACATAATGATAGATAAAAAGAAGTATCTTTAAATTGATTCATAGGTCCGAGCTAACATCTCCTCCAACCACACACCTGTCTTTGAGGTACATAATCTGGACAGCAGATCTAGTTACACCCTGGTTCTGTATGCTGCTAATGCCAAAGGCAGGAGTGAAGAGATCACCTTATACACTATAGCCATCAGACCGCCTGATAAGTATACTGGTAAGTGGAACCTACAAATATTCTCATCATAATATCAATCTTAATCTCGTTCATAAAAGCTCATGACTTTTATGGTCCCAAACAAAGTAATGATTTAGTATTTTAAATCTCGATAGATTTAAAATACTAAATCATTACTTTGTAATATATATAATAATAAATATATAGAATAGACGGGACGTTCTCGGTAACCAGGGAACGTGACGGGGTTTGCAACCTCCCGTTGCTAGGAGCAGAGCGGCCTGTGCATTAACCCATTGACAAGTAGACATTTACAAAGTTCCCCAATAAATGAAACAAACTGTGTATACCATATAGTGTATCAAGAAAAACAACCAAACGTGGTGCCCGTTCGAAACACGTGAACCAGATGTAATATCACAGTATTAGAGCCGTCTAATAAATACACAAGCGGGCAAGGCTTCATAAATTGTTTGCTGCAATATTCATTTCCACCGCTGCAGTTCCTGTTAACCGTTACTCATAACAGCATATGTATTTGTAGAGGCAATCATGTGCAAATGGGGGAATATGACTTTTCATGCGACAACCTGCTAGTATCAGATTATATTGTACCATTGCACCACGAATCCATGCTCTAATTTCCAACATACCTGACCTGATACTAGATGGTAAATAGTGTCATTAATATGTTATAACATTTTGAATCGTTACGGTTAACTTTATAAATATAACTAAATAGGTATTTTACAACTTTTCTAGCATGGAGCACTAGCGGGGAGTGGAATTTGTTGGAAAAGTTGTAAAATAAACATCGAACTTTATGTTAAAAAGTTATCTATAACATTTGGAAATGTTATACCAAACAAGCGTATATTTTTTTGCCGCCTCTAGGTCATCACCCTCATTTAATGAGAATATTGTGATTAGAAGGCATACTCAGATGAATAAGCCATTTAATAAGATGTGAACGCCTAAGTACGCACTTCTCTGAGCGTGTCACAGCCTGAACAGGTTCAGTTACATATTATAAGAGTCATACAAAACCATTTATCCACAAAACAGAAAATTTATAAATTGTTACATCAATCTTCACCCAGGAGTGAGTACATCCATCCCTCTCTCTCCAATGCTTATGTCGCTGCTATCGGTGGCCGCTCTACTGTGCACTGGCGTGTGCGCCGTCATCACAGCGCTGTACAGGCGACATGCGGCCAGGAGGCACGATATTGATAAGCATCCACCTTCCACGTAAGTTAGTGTAGCTTTTAGAAACAAAACTAGGCAGTATCAGCGGAGTTCCGTCTTGACTTAACAGAATATTATTATATTTACGCATACATTGAAATAAAACTAATTTTGCGGATTTTATCGCGTTTATTTTATGTTTTTTTCGTTTCCAACGTTTCGGCTGCTTTACAGCAACCATGGTCACGAGAGGACTGAGGTGTTTGACGTCCTAATGTCCTAATTTGAACTGGAATGGAAGAAGAATATTATTACTTTATTGTTATTCCGAATATTTAGAAAATTGTTTTCTTTATTGCAGCGAAATCTTTGAGGATTAACCAATTTTAAGTAGAGACTATTTTCAAAACTCAAAACATAACCTAAACAAAAACCCTACAAATAATGTGATAATTGTACTTTTAATCTTGCTAAGATAACAAAGGAATAGAAAATAAATCAATAATAGCTGTTCAAAACTACTGGTTTAACAAAAATACTCTCTGAAGCGTATAGAGCAGTTGTTGGGAAAGAAGTTACTAAGCTATTTGCACAAAGCTCTTACCGTTGAAAACAAACTCCTAGATAACAAAACCGAACCTAGTTTCATGTTCAGACGTACTACGGTTTAACATAGGCCATGTCAAAATAGCCACTCCCAACTGCAATTGTTGTAAAAACATTGTTTTTGTTTGTCGCTAAGGCACTTATTTCTGATTTGTTATAAACTTTAGAACGCGAAAAAAAATTTAAAATAACGAATGTTTTCACAGAAATGCTCTATACATGGAGCCGAGTGTGGAGTCGCTCTCAAAGCAAGACAACTTGAATACGTACTGCGGGTCTCCTAAGCTGGACTATTGTAGCACATACGAGCTGAAGATAGATGGCAGCGGCGAGGACACCGACCCTGATATTATACCGTGTCACTATGGTAAGATTGATATCCCTTTGTAAATGCTTTCTTCTCTCCTCTCCCCTCCTCTCCTCTCTTCTCCTCTCCTCTCCTCTCCTCTCCTCTCCTCTCCTTATGCTTATCAGCGCATTTCTTTCATCACATTCCCACTGCAACGACTTTCATGACGATGACTTGATGTAATCTATGAATTTCTCAGTTATTTCTCTCACTTAGCATTGCATGCTCATCACTATTTTGTATCTCATGTCTATTCATCATGGCATTAGTATTCAAATAATATAACGTGATTAAGAGGTAGTCTAGTTCCTATTTAATTCAAGTGCCGTATAATTTAATTCTTTTTTGTTGCAGACAAAAAACCAATAGGTGAATACAGTAAGTTATCGACACCTGTCGCGGATATTAATCCCCACAGGATATTTAGCGACAGATCCAACGTCCCTTCCAGTGCTGTAAGTATTCATTGGAATATGTGCTTTATAAACAGGATGTCTTTAAGTACTATATTTGATTATTTAATATTATGTCGACATTAATCTATTCACCTGCGTTCATTGGCCTACATATGTTCTGGCTTTCAATTTAGTCTTTACCTACACGCTTTTATCTGTCTACGACATCAGTATTTTAAAGGATTGTAACTGTTGTTTTTTTTTCATAGAATCGGAATAAGATTTTTTTATTCGTGTAACCAATTAAGTACAGTACTTATGAATCGTTAAAATAGTTATAAAATGCTACGCTACAACTTTACCACCCGTTGGCAATATCGTTCCTATGGAGGAAAAGGGCAAGAATCTCCTTTTTTTTAAAAAGTTCCGTTAGATTTTTGAGCAGTATATTGTTATAGGTATGTGAGAACAATGTAGGAACGGCTAGGCAGACTTTAGCAGCTGGTCAAAAAAAAGTACAAAATAATTATATCAGCTACGTGGTTCCCACATTTACAAATTATTTTACTATACTGCTATGTTATTGCCAAGATCATTCTTATCAAATTATGACAGGTTATGGAAAATTTTGTATAGGGTTTTGTCATGATCTTTTAGTTTTGTTTTTTTTTAAGATAATATTTATTTTACGTAGTCGTCGGTAAGCATATGCGTCGTGAACCGAGGAGTGACGGCTCGCAGCACCGACATCGCCGCTGCACGAAGACCAGAGGTTGTTACCACTGCCAGGAAAGTTCGAGAAAGTTGCATTTAAACAATTTCAGAGTGTGGTTGTGTACAGCTATAAGAAAATACTATGACAACTAGTAACTTAGACTTAAAAGTCTTGCTCATAATTTATTGCGTCGTTTAAAACCTTAGTGCGCTAAATATTGCTCATGTTGTCTTTGGATGTTTTAAAAGCGTTGGATGTGCGGTCATGCGGTAGCCAAGTTCTTGAGAAGATTATTTGCAGAGAAATTATTCTTACAAATTATTTAATATACCTTTGTAACCTACCCCTAAATCACCTTATTTGTTTAAGAACATACGTATTAGTTACATAATGAGTGATTTAACTTCTGTGAGAATTTACATTATTTTCTAACGTAAATCATTATGTTTCAATTATTAGCTCTTATTTACAAAGATTACAAAAGCGACGATAAAATACTGATTGCGGCGGTTAGGTATCTGTGACAAATTGTTGTAGGACATTATGTAAGTAAGTAGGTGTAAAATCTAACTGAATACTATGATATATTAATTACACAGAATTAAATTATATTTATTATACTGTTAGTTAATTAAATCAATTGTTACATCCGCCCATGTATTTGATCTAAGGCCAAATGAACAGTTAAATGAAAAAAAAATGCACAATGTATTCCTTATTTCAGAGACATGGCTTTAAGAAAATGCTTTTATTTTTATATTTATAAAAAAAAAATACCGGTACCTATAAAATAATATTTGAATTGGATTTAAAGATAAAAAAACAATAACATTCCATTTTGGCAGAGCGTTCCGTGAGAAGAGCAGACCTAACCATAGTTAGGTACCTAAATTACATTAAAATAACTTTGTAGGTTATGTAAAAACATAAGCTGTGTCGTAAGAAATGCCATTCCAATATGATTAGGCCACCTACTTATATTCATTAAATGTTTTCGGATTCAGGCGCCTTTGTGTTGATTCTTATATAATGACTTTTATTGATAAATTAATGAATTAGTAAGTAAGTACGTTTAAGAAATTACGCCAGCTTTCTTTTAATCCCTTGTTGTACCCTGCAATGTGAATTACTCTGCTAAAGGAATCATGTAAGAATCACAAAGGATTTTGTTTAAGTTTTCATGATGATCCAGTATAAGTTGTATGTATTTAAAAAATATATAATTAAAATTGACAGTGTCAAAAGATTTGAATATAGTTTTTTTTTTAATCCATTATAATACGTTTTTGTATAAAAGCATGATAAAGTACCCCTATTAAGTTACTGTATAAAAAGAGAGTTTCAAAATTGTATAAAAACGCGGATGACTAGTAAGATAAGTGACAAAATATGTGTAACAATACTTTGGCAAATCCAAGTCCCCCCGGAGGTCGGTTATGTGATAGTTATAAATAAAAAAGCATATTTTCTAAACGGCTAGTAACATTTTACTACCAACTTTCGTTGTAATTACTGAGTAAAATATTTATATTAATTTTTAGCTAAACTAATACTTGTACAAAATAATGTTATAATAGAAATATTGAGAATAATGTTTCATTGAATATTTTCATTATGTTTGATATTGAATAAATGAATTTAATTAGTATTATGAGAATGTTGGTGTTCTAAGGAGTTGCACAGACTGATGTGTCCGTAGGCTCTCTACACACCTGCGTTTGTCAGTTAGAACTAGTGTAAATAAAGCCAGTTTGTGGGGAAAACTACAATTTAATCTCAGCCTCACGTAAAACATATACAGTTACAAAGTTACTGCTATAGTCACTTGGTTGTTAAATTTTATGAAAGGTTTTAATTCCTTTTACTATTAGAATAAGTAGTGTTGCAAGGAATTAGAAATCTGTATTTCTGTATTTTTATCTGTATTTTTTTAGTTTGAGTAATATTTGTTTTTCGGTACTCCTTAGTATATTTGGCTTACTAAAGATTTTAAATATTGATTGTCATTATAATATAGGATTTTACGAAGTTAAAGCATTTTTAAAACGATGACAAAAATATACATAAATAATTATTAATTAAGATACTCGCTAAGATTATTCTATTTTATTACATACCTATTATGATATATTAAAATTAACAAGAAATGGTTTCATAATTACTTGCAACACAAGCATAAACTTATAAAGCAAAAAAAATGCACTCGAAATTGATGAATTTTAAATCGCGTTTGTTGTTACAAAAATACATTTTATTATTAGGCGAACCCGACTGACATTACCTATAGTGATACATGTAAACGAAGATTGTGAATGTTTTATTAAAAACAATTACAAAAATATTACTCTGTTTTTCATTGATATCTCAAACTGTTTTAAAGTAAAACAAAGCTCATTGAAGCTTTGTGTAAGATGATAGGCCTTATAAATTGAAATAAAACTAATCTTACGGACTTAGCGCGTTTATGATTAGTTTTTTACGAACCCGACGTTATGGCTGAGGTCAAAGTCAAAGTCATAGTCAAATCATTTATTTCGTATAGGCCTACGGGGGCACTTACAAATTGTCATTAAATTTTTTTTCTTAAGCCTACAACCGGATCGGAACGCGACCTCAACTGAGAAGATCCGGCAAGAAACTCAGCGGGCTTGTCTTTTTTTTTCTTCTCTTATTTTTTTCGGCCTTGCAAGACCTCAAGACACTGTAACACTTTCTGCGTAGATCGGACGGAAAGCAGCAACTAAATATAAGGGTACCCCGGTTCAATCTATGATACTAGGATGTCAACCACCTCAGCCCTCTCGTGACCATAGTTGCTGTAAAGCAGCCGAAACGTCGAGAACGTAAAAATACTAACAATAAACGCGATAAAATCCGCGATTAGTTTTATTTCAATGCGTAGTGTTCGCGTAAATATAAGAAATCAATAGGCCTTATACAGATTTTGG
Organism: Pheosia tremula; assembly: GCA_905333125.1. Lineage (NCBI taxonomy): Eukaryota > Metazoa > Arthropoda > Insecta > Lepidoptera > Notodontidae > Pheosia > Pheosia tremula. The sequence goes on from HG995415.1 coordinate 369,391, forward strand.
ACACACTCCATCTACTGGGTCGACAATGTCAGGGTGATGTGTACGTACCGACACCGTTCATACCACATGCATATGTACGAGTGATCAGTAGCTCTGTTAGTCATTTTAGCGAGCTCAGCCTGAGGACTTTGCAATGAGCTCACCATAAATGTTATGACAAGATTAGATAACACACATCTCCACCTTGAGCTAAACAAACGATGGTATTACGACGTGATAATAATTTACAAAATAGTTCATAAAATAGATTAAAATTTATTGATTTCTTCTATTTACCCGAACACTACACGTTGAAATAAACTTATTTTAAGGATTTTATCGCGTGGACGGGATAAAGTCCTTAAAATAAGTTTTATTTCAAATGTAAATAGATATAGCAAGTAATCTTACAACTTGTTATAGCAAGTGACTTGCTAACAGTTTTTAAGATAACAAATAAGTTAAGTAGGTATTTGTACTAATATTATACAGAGCTCAAGTTTTTTAGTTTGTTTGTTTGGATGTAGGAGGTAATATTCGGAGCTTCACGCCTTAAAAAAATATTTCACTAATAGGAGGCTAAATCATATCCCTAAGTACTATAGACTATGTTTCATGAAGTTACCACAGGCGGAGTCGCGGGCAGAAACTAGTAAGTTATATTGTACAATTTACCTAACATATTAAAAATGTATTAAATCCAACATAAGCAATTCCACATTCCGAGCGCATGACTTATTTCCCTTGAGACGAGCGAGGGTAAACAAAATATGCGGATATAGAACTAAAGGTAATAGATTTTGTTCTATTTGTAATCGGGTTATACGACGGAGAATATTGTACAACAGCTATAAATAACATTTTCAACACACTTGCTTGTGAAATGGCTCGTATTCCACCGATTCTAGATTCATAATGCAGCATATTATACACGCATGCATTTCCCTTTATATTACCGCACTAGAGTTTTAAACATGACTTTTTTTTTTATTTTGGATGGAATTGAGGTTTCATGTCTACGAAATGGTACATTTTTTGTGATTAAATAAACTGTGTTAGTCAAAATATGATAATTAAAACATAATTTCTACTAATTATTCATTTTTGTTATTAAATTAACATGCATGTGTGTTATAATTACAAATATGTTTAATTAATTATATTTTTAATATTAGGTGTTTTTAAGGTTTTGTTATCTGTGCCTCTATTTCAACGGGGGTGCGAAAAAAAAAACCGCGGGCGTCATTTTTGTTCTGTGAACATGTTTCACAAATGTGTGTCTTGGTATAGTGCGCGGTTTCTAGAGGGTTTTTAATCTTTAAACGTGTTGAAAATCGTCGTATGACACTTGTAAAAATTTGGGCAATACAGTCGCAGTTCCATTACGCCCTCGCCTTTGTCTCGGGCTGCAATCCTAACTCGATTGTAACGATCAACTTACCTCAGTAGTATCGTAATGCATAATATTGCATATTGGAACTAACAATCGAGGGTCTATTTATCACACAGTACTACATGCATGTATCACATACACATAATTGGTGCATATAAGGACAAGTTAGAGGAATCCAATTTGCTTGTCTATACAAATAAATAAAATTGGAGTGTCTGTTTGTAATATTAAAAGAACCGCTTTTTACTAAGTGCATTTGGATGTATACACGGTACATGTACCTACCAAAACAACATTTTTTAAAATTTTTGTCTGTCTGTTTGTTTGTTCCGACTCTCTGAAATGGCTGGACCGATTTTGACGGGACTTTCTCTGGCAGATACCTGATGTAGCAAGAAGTAACTTAGGCTACTTTTATTTTAGACCCCCCCCCCAACCCGCTCTAACGACTTAATATCACAAAGGCTGGGCAGAACGCGCGAGCGGGATATTGCCAACGGTTGTCTTTGTTAAATATTACTAGGCATAGTATATTCAGTGCAATCCTTATATAATGTGTTGGTTTAAATAACTTTAATAATCCTTTCGCTTAATTGCAGGTAAATGAAAAGATATTAAAACAAAAGGTCACCATTAAGCTTTCATTTATAAAATGCAAAAATAGCTTTTAATGGGATTGGATGATGTTAATGTGGATGAGACAGTTCGCTTAAAATATTAATAATAATATCGCCAGACAAACAGACTAACTGTACGGGCCCATACTAAGCAACGCTTATATAATGGGTACCATACAATCGATTGAGGGTACCAACATCTGTGCAAAAATGATGTAAATGTGAGTAAAATAATGTAATAAAAAAAAAAAAAAAGTGCTCACAGTATCTTGAGGTCTTGCAATAGCAAGCTCACCATACATAAAATAAACGCGATAAAATGTGTAAAATTAGTTTTATTTAAATGTGTAGTATTCGCGTGAATATAAGAAAACCACAGTTATAGATTTTTAGCTTACAAATTTTATCTAATTTTGTTACCCGTGTAAAATTTTATTATTTAGTGTTATTGCCGTGTCACGGTAGGAGAATAATTTTAAATATTATTTGGACTTTGCATTCAGGAATTTAAATACGTACAAGTCCCCAAAGCATATCCACAAAAACCATTCCCTTGAGTTTTTCATCTGAAGCAATCGAGAGTTAATTTTCAGTAGGCTTTCACCTCGGCCCGTCACTTCAGGCATTGAGTTGGTTCCGCAGTCGTAACGAACCATTTCCTGTCGCCCCGCGACGATGAGTGACGTTTAGTCAGGGGCAGATTGGAATTCACAGTGTCTATGGGTACCGAGTATAAATATTTAATATAATCTGTAGATGTACAAGAAGCTGCGTGAATCTGGTCGAATTTCGCAATCGATCTTTTCATGATAATTACCTAATATCAGCCGCTCCATGTTGAACTGTCTTTGTTATTATAATAGTTGTTGCCCGCGACTTCGTTCGAGTCGTTAATTGATATAACTTTGTTATTTATGAACTGATTGAAATAAAAGAAAAAGACTATATTTTAAGTGAAGCTTATCACAACACATTAGTGAAAACGCACCCAAGTCGGTTAAGCCGTTTCTGTGATTAGCCCGCACAAATGCCCAGACACACAGACAACAATTCTAACAATCATTGTTTTGGGATATATTGCCTTGAAAAAAACACCCAATAATAGTATTTTTTTTCATATATCTTCCATGTACTCTACAGACAATGATCAGTTACATTTTTATTATAATATGTTATGTATAGATAATTACAGTGCCCTTATATTATAGCCTATGGAGCACAATCGTGCCCCCGAGCGGTGCCCAATTAGCGACCCCAGCGAATATGCTAGTTTTGCTTGTTTTATCAAGTTATGTAGTTATATCCTTGGGGTGCACCCCATCCCGGATATGTGATTTATACCAGACGGCTATACTAAGAAGTTTATATATTTTAAGGGTAAAGACTATTCACTTTATCGAATATTACTAAACCATCGATCAAGAAGAACTGTACAGTCAAGTACAGGAATCTAGTTAGTAAAACGCCTGATAGATTGGCGCGTTCGTTGCTAGGCCCTGCCTGGAATGGAGGTTAGTTGGGGTACATTTTGATGGATTTGGGACGGTGGTGGTAGATTCTAACTTTTAATAAGCACTTAATTTACCCTGGGTTGTGTTAGTCGGATCGCCTTCAACCGATTGTACGGTACTCATACCACAAGCGTTGCTTATAGTTCAATTAGACCATACAAATTTATGTTTTCGTCAGGCAATATATATTATTATTTAAAAATATTCTTGATACCTAAAAATAAGAGTATAATATAAGTCTTTCCCTGAAGTTACTGGTAGACTGGCTAGATGGATATCGAATGGCAATCGTTTCATCTTAAAGCTCACAATATCTTTTCACATAAAATTCTACCGTAGTAATCCGATGTCTACGAGTACTTCCAATCTACATGTATTTATCAGACACAAACAAGAAACCAATCTAGGTGAAGCTTCAGTAAAGCCTCACATTCCTTCAACAAATTTTCTCGGATGTTTAATTAAACAACAGAATCCGTACTCCTACAGAGAATACCTTATAATTTTCCTACCTTGCCGTAATGAGGCCTATATACCGTGGTAATGTATAAATTGGTATTATTCTCAATAGAACGTAGACCACTCAGATCACTAAATCGAAATTTCGTAGGCACTAATCATAAATTTATCTTTTCGTAATTTGGCCAGGTCTGGGTAGTACTCAGTTACCGGTCGATTAGATAGTATCCATAATTCCTTTACTTTAAGATCATTATAATGAGTCAGTTTGAGTGGCGGCTTTTTATCAGACGCTTGTGCAAGTCGGTTTTCCATACAGAAACCTACGGAATTTAATTTATGACCCCGAGTCCGAGATTTTCAAAACAATCATGATAACTAAACTATGTCATAAGAGTCATTACACAATCTTGGATTATTTATATGATAAAGCAGCCTGGTAATGATAGCTCAAATATCTATCGTCAATTAAGATCTATGTAGCGTGTGTGATATGGCAACACACTAGACCTTTTTTTTGTAATAAGCATGGTTATTAAGAAAAAAAGATAAGCCCGCTTAGTTTCTCGCCGGACCATCTCAGTTAAGGTCGCGTTTTCAATCCGGTTGTAGAGTTAAGATAAAATATGCTAATGACAATTTTTAAGTGCCCCCGTAGGCCTATACGAAATAATTGATTTGACTTTGACTGGAAAATTAAAGAGAAGTTGCGAGTGATGAATTAGACAAAGATATTAATACCTGGACACTTTCTTGTCAATACTTAGCGTCAGTATCACTGCTTGTACCTGGAGTAAATGTTATGTCTTATTGTAATGTAATTTAACTATTCAAGTGAAAAAAAAAGAAATAGTCAGAGAGTTAAGTCGTCGTAAGAATATGGAACTCCACTAGCTACCTTATACTCTATAAAATTTGCGGCCCATAAAAAATAACAAATGTTTACCCAAAAACCGCTTCCTTCCAGGCTCCACTGTCAAAACCCGACATGACAAATGGATGGAACCCGTGACGTCACATTGAAATAATATATTATACTGGAAATGAAGAAAAATACTCGCGAATAAGCCTTTAATGCCGGCAGCTGCGAGTGAGAGAGTTGGGGTTCCTTGTGAAAACATTAGGGGGGCGGTATTTGTTATGTGCGGACCATAGTCGCGTGTCATAATTGCCCATCAATCTATACATATAAATAAAATTGGAGTGTCTGTTTGTAATATTAAAATAACCGCTTTTTACTAAGTGCATTTGGATGTATACACGTTACCTATACCGAAACAAAATTTTTTACAATTTTTGTCTGTCTGTCTGTCTGTCTGTCTGTCCGTCTGTCTGTCTGTCCGTCTGTCTGTCTGTCTGTCTGTCTGTCTGTTTGTTCCGGGTAATCTCTGAAATGGCTGGACCGATTTTGACGGGAATTTCACTGGCAGATAGCTGATGTAACAAGGAGTAACTTAGGCTACTTTTATTTTAGAAAAAAAAATTGGATCTCTCGAAAAAAAATTAAAACCAATGTTGCAGCGCTGCGCCTGCTTAAAGTTTGATAGCAACAATCTGCAATGCGTCCCGCGGGATCAGAACGCGAGCAGGCTGTTGCCAACGGTTGTCTTAGTTAAATACCACGCGGACGAAGTCGCGGGCAACAGCTAGTAATAAATAATATACTAACTCTCAAATTTATAGACGTTTTATAATTATATCGAACGTCATATAGTACTGCGCAAAGCAAAACTGTCGTGCAGACTATGTGAGGTTTGATAAACTTATAAAACGTCTACAAATTTCGTGGTATATGTCTGAATTGTTGATTTATTTACTGTATAACTTTCAAGATATATTTTATAACTATTTATACTCCTATATATATATTCCCTCAAAATTTGACAGATAATGTCTAATAAAATAAAATATTTCCTAAACGGTTCCGTATTGTGTACGAGTATATTTAACTCATCAGTAATTTGAATAGAACTCTGGTGTCTAGGTATAAAAGGCTATAAGCAAAGGTTGAAATAAATAAAAGATCAAAATGATAATTATCTTACTACTATATAAAATTGAATTTAATGTCTAAGAGAACCCCTTGAAAGATGTGTGAAGTCCGCCAACACGCACTGGGCCAGCGTGGTGGACAATGGCCTAATCCGCCTCGCATTGAGGGGAGGCCCGTGCCCAGCACTGGGACATTAAGAAAGGGCTGGAATTATTATTATATAAAATGATTACATAAATAGTTTATCTACATAATCCATAGTTGATATCCCCCGATGCGGCGGTGGAGTCATTAATTTTATCATTGACCAGGGCAAATAGGTCTCAGCGGACAATTCGCTGAATAAATGATTTGATTATACCTACGCCATGCGACAATTATATTTTATATCGGTATTTTTTTGTTTATTTGACGTTGAATGCATAAAATTTTATTTTAAATTGAATTATATATTCGTAATGGCAGTGCTAGTGGTAAAATGTAGTATTTGTGTATCCAAATAATATAATCATTGGCAACTTATGACCAGGATTTCTTTTTTATAATTATTATCGGGCTTGCAATATGATAAAATTTATATAATTTAAATTTACTCTTTTGTATTTATGGGTTGCGATATTTCATCGATTGTTAATAATTTCCATTGCATTTCTTAGATTTGTTAAATTTTATACACCTATCTATTATAATTTTCCGGCGTTGACATGTACTTAAATGTAATAGTGTCGACGAATGCCTTGTTGATTGTTTAAATACACAAATATATTATTATTTTTTTACAGATAATATTATATATGAATTGTCAAACGTGCTATTAAGTAGATACATATTATATCAACGTATTGCTATTACGGGTATTCTACAAATACATTATATTACAATAATTCATTATTGGAAAATCCTAGAAACTTATTTCATTGCTATTTTCGCGTAACTTTTTTTTGTTTAGATGATTGTGTGCTCAGTGATACGCAATGTAAATCTGAAAAAATAAAGCAAATAATATCAAGTTACTTATTGCAAGAAAAAAATAATTTAATATTTGTCAATAAATTTGTGCATACCTGAACTATGATGAGCATATAGTTGATGCTTAGGTCTATAATTTGCAGCGGCATACACATGCTGATGGAGAGAATAGAGTCGCTAACGTAGCTTGGCCTCTGAGCTCGAACGGTGGCGTACCAGCGACGGAGCGCCTTATATTGGGCCAAGTTTCTGTCTGTCAGTCGAATAAAATAATATATCTGTCTGTTTAAATTAACTTGAAAAGCTGTCTTCGATACCTTTTTAAGCAGTTCATGCAGTCATTTTATTTTGTGTAACATCAAAACAAGAAAATATCTCATAGCCCATAATAGGCCTAAAATGAAAAACCTACCTTTACTTATATTGTGATCCAATGCTAATCTTCCAGCGAGTTGGAATGCTAGTTGACTGCATACATCTTCAGTGGTCGATATTGCTGAAGATACTCTCCAAAGTGAATAAAGGGACCTCGTTTCACGCCAGAATAGATACATCCAGAGATAACTCTTCTGGAAACAAGGGGGAAACTGATCGCTTACTAACATTAATATACAACCATGAAGGTTAGGTACACGCGAGAAAAAACTCGATTGTTTATGATTTTTTAACTGCCGTCACAATCAATTCATAAAACATTATTCTATGTAAGTAGTTGGCTAACTAAATTAATCACGAGATGGAAGTCTTCAAGTAGTCCTTTCAAATTTGTGCTGTGTCATACTGCTTTATGGTATAAGTAATCCATTCATGTTGTCTATTCTCAGCTCTGTTACTAAAACACTAATATTATGCATCGCAACAACTTGTCTATATTGCGTTTTTTCAATTTCAACTTGGCATGGGTTTCTTAATGGCTACGATAGCCATCTCTTGAGTTATGGCATCAATACTTGAGATTTTATGTAGAAAAGCCAACGTTCTTTTGTACTCACAATTTATATGGGTTTATGTTAGCCTGAAATTTGATATGTTTTTTAAAGATAGTAGATAGAGCAGACTCTACATGAGAAACTTAGGCGAACTATTTTTGTTGATGGCGGGAATTGAGTATCCATTGCAACATGTATTTAAAATATGTAGTACGCCCGTAACATAATATTCCTTACCGCTTCATAATCCGAAAGAAACAAAACAAATAGGTATGTCACTGTAGTTATCAAACTTATTCCAAGCATCAGTAATATCTGTAACATAAAAACAACCTTAATATATGAAAATAACTTGATTTGAATTTGGAAGATATCATTGAAATTAAACTAATTTTACAGATTTTATTTTAATGATGCGTGAGGCCATTAAAATTAAAAAAAAAACATCCTCATTTCAATAGGGAAGATAGCTGGGTGCTTCTACCGACTTGGATCCAGTAATTAATATAATTAAATCTAAAACCAAGCGCACCATTGCAAGACCCAGTCCAAACTATAACATCTGTGAAATTAGCTTTATTTCGATTAAAAAATTCGCGTAAATATAAGAAATCAATATTTGGATGATATTGTTAAAAAAACTTACTCGTAAAGTATATTCTTCGCTCAAATAGGACGTTGCAATAAGAACGTGTCTGTAAACTCTCGATCCTATATTTACCGAAGTGTTACCCAATGCTGACAACTTTATATTGACAGCATTAATCAGAATAGCTAATAATGCCATTTCTGCATCATGAGCGCTGAATATTATGCAAAAGTATGTGACCACACTTGCGTTCTTGATCAATACTTTCATTCCAACGAAATCGAATATAAATGAAACGATACTTGCAATAATAGCTTTTAAAGACATGGCTTTGATTTGTGAGATATAACGATTGTGTATATGACATTTCTCGTCTAATCTTTCTAGAGCTTTAAAGGTAAATTTTTGGCGTCTGGCTCCTATAACAAGACAAATGAGTTCGACACCAACCAAATATTGAAATACTCTGATGCCGGTACTCATATTGGTAGTATAAACATCCCAACCAAAGATTCCAATAGTGATCATTATCATGGTGGTGAAGATGATGTCACAAATAATTTTTGTTTTGCGATCATCGATGATAAAAGAGCGGTTTATGCAAAAAAAGTTTTCCAAAATGATCAGGGTTTGAATGTAAGATGAGGTTTTTGTTGTCATGATGCAGTTTAGTTAAGTAGAGAGACACAGTTAAGTTTTTTTATACAAATATATATGAAAAAGATACTGTAGGTTAGTACGTAGAATTATTTCATTATAACGCACAAAAGGAAATATTTTTGCACTTAGCACCAAAAGTATTTCGATATCAAAATAAAAATGGCTTAACCATAAACACTACACAGTGATTTTAAAAATGTTCCAAGAGCTGCCTAAATCGTTTGGATAGCCAATTCCTTTAAATGGTATTAGATATTTACATTCTCCGTAATGCTACGTAGTAATTTTCTTTAGTAATACTACTCTAGGGAATTAGATAAGACTACAATTGATTCGACGATTGCGTGTTTGATTTTGAAATAAATTCCAGGTTTTTTACATTATATCCTGAATTAACATGGATACTATGAGTTTTAATGTTATTAATGGTTTTAATAACATTAAAACCAATTTTGAAGCTAGAAACAAGGAATGACAAATTAAATAAAGTTAACAAATTTCGCGTCTTTATAAGCTACTCAACTGATCTCACTTATATTTTGATATGATATTTCACAAATTTTATCGCATTCATTTTATGTTTTTACGGAAGGACTCCTGTGGCCAAGGTTGTGTAGCAGCCGGAACGTCGGGAACGTAAAAACATAATCAAATCAAAAAATCTGTAAAATAAGTTTTATTTAAATGTCTAGTATTTGGGTGAATATAAGAAATCAAGATGTTGATTGACTTTTGAAAATACGAAAATGGAAGATAACGGCGTCACATAGTTAAGAAGGTCTTAAATATTTATGTGATGTTCCAGTATTCGGCTGTTATAAATAATGATATTATACAATATGCAACGACTGGATTTTATCAAGAATGAGGTACGAGCTACTTTCTAAGAGGAACTAGATATTGGTATTTTACAGCAAGCAGATACTCGTACTAGCTAACAATATTCAACGTAAATTCTAACAATTAATTTAGAGCAAAGTCGAGAAATCGCTCATTACTCTTGAGTAAAGCAATGCTCTTCAAAACTGTAAGATAAATTTAATTTAAAATTTACCTGGTGGAAAGTCATTATTTTCCGACGTTCATTTTATTTTAACTGTCCCGTTTACGCGACACGACTACGACACGATTTGGGTGTATACCTATAATTCTATATATCATATAAAGTATGTGTCATAATTAGTCATAGGTAGTCATAGATAGTCATAGGCAAGTCACACAAGTAAAAACATACATTGGTACCCTGCATCTTTAACACTAAATATTCCTTCTTAGTCATTCCCATTTCGATATCAATGATTTCGTTTCCCACTTCTTTTTCAACAACATTCATATTTTTGTTTAAATTATACTGTACGCACTAAAGTTCCTAAATTACATTACTTGTGATTAAATTTAAGTCACTATCCGTTCAGTGGGGCGGCGGCGGTGCCATGCAATTTTCACCTGAAAAGCCTTAATTTTCCATAAGGAATCGCTGTAAGGTAGGGAATCGCGAAATTCGAAGCAATTACTGACTTAATTCGTTTGGGCGTTTTTGGTCGTCAAGTTTACGGCCATCGAGAACTGGGGTTTAATTTGTGTTTGGATAATTTTAGGGGTTCGGTCGTTTTTTTGTAGAATAGGGTGGAGTATAATCTAAAGAGATAATATAAATGGATGCCCTGTCTAGCTATTATAATGGCCGCAACACTACACAAGATATTTTTATTTTCCAAGAAGTCGCTGAATTAATCTTGGCTAAGTCACGGTAAAAAGCTTTACCGTACATTGAAATGTAAGTATTGCTTAATAGCCATGTGCTGATCAACTGCATGAGCTTGAAGGCCAAATAAGGCACACGTTACCGCTGCCACGACTTGCTGTCATGTCATGTTGATCGGTCAAGTGCGCTGTCTAGGCCGCGCGCCGTTTGTGCCCGGGCCAACCTTGTTAGCTTGCGCAATTAGTATGGTGGCCAGCGAAGAACAGGATATACCCATTCTTATCAAGTACCAAAAACGTGTCTAACCCTTAAGACCTAAGACCCTTTAGTTCAGCAAAACATCGTCCAGAACACATCCACCGGAAAAAAGTCGAGGCGTGTCACGCGAGCCTGCTCTATATGCGGAGTGCGTCCGCGGGCGAGAGCGTCTTTTTCAGCGTTTCAGACATCGCCTTGAATTTTCAGCTGAAGTGCTGGGATTTGCATCACAAAGCGCTCACTGTTTATCCGTCTACAACCCCCCTCAGTCCCGCAGTCGCACTTCGGCTTGTTTGTGCACTTTTTCACATGAAAAGGTTACATTAACAAGTGCTCTACATCCACAATGAACTCGTATATTGCGGACCTGACATCACAAACTTTTTTTTAGAAAATATGAAATATGTTTCGACATATTTAAATAGTTCTGTAGATAAAGAAGTAAAATTTTAATATGGTATATTAACATTATTGTTGAATACTTATGAATAAAATAACGGTATTTTTTAAGATTACTAAGAGGTTGAGAAATAACATTAATGTTAGTCCCGATAACTAAATGAAACTACAATCCATTTTCTCATAATATTCTAGCAAAACCTACTGCGAAAGTAACCAATCCGTCAATTCTTTATACAAGACATGTATGATGTATTACTGTCCTCGACCTAGCGGTTAATGTTGACACAGCACAGTAAAAACTGCTTACATTAGCGCCACAAAAATGCGTAGTTCGAATTACTTTCGTAGTGGCGCTGGTGTGCCCAAATTTCCAACGTAAACGTTACTCAGTAAAGAATCCCATTCTGGCGTGTTCTCTCGAAAGATTCCCACTGTGTAGGATAGATGGCGTAATTACGCCATCTATCGCCTCGTTTATTTCTCCCTATAGGCTAAGTTAGCCATTGGGCTCCCTATAAACTAGATGCTATCTGAAAATTTGGAAACAAATTAATTAAAATAAGGGTTTCTTTGGATTCAAAGCCAATTTCTAAAACATACGAGTATTAGCAGTATTAGTAGGTCATTTAATTACAAGAAAGCTAATATTATAATTAGTATTACAAGCATACTTGTTAAAATACAAGGTAATCTGAAAGTAATTAATTGTTTTACAGTTACAGTGGGGCAACTGAACGTTGTACTTATTTTTGCTGTGCCTCGGCTTTGCTTTTTTGTTACGTACTATACGCACCTATATACCACTGCCTACTTTTTGGAGGATACCTTGTTATTTTTTTGTTATTTCAAATAAATTCAAAAGAAGTCCCATCTTGTGAACTGAAATATGAACAAAAATCCCCTGTACCGAGCACATATAGACTCATAGCAGTCCGATGACGGAATTTGTTGCAAAACATATTCTCTACAAAACCAACTAACAAATATAATTTCAACTACTTTAAACGTAAACTTTGTTGCGAACGACAATTTCATGTCGTGGGCGTCGCGCGTGCGACAAAACGTCGCAGCGTTTAATGTCTCATTTGCTGGTGATTTGTTTTTGTTGGTTAGCGCAGCTGGTCATATATTTTAACAAGTTAGGAGCGTTTATTATGTATACATATTATGATATATCTGCCTACTTTTCGCGGAATACGGACGCGATGATGTTTTCGAATGGAATCGCAACTTCAGAATAGATGTGTCTACTATAATATTCTCCCCTCTCCTACATTTTGCCGATAGGTACGTACGAATCGTAGGGTCCAACAAAGGAATAATACTTGTATTTATTCTGTGGAAAAGTTAGGGTTATTTTTGTGGTTTTAAAACGCTTGTATTATTGGCACCCACCCTATAATAATCTTGGTGATCTCAGACCACGGAAAATAACAAAATAAATTTTGTGACATTTTTGAATATTCATAATTGCTTTTATGGTTCACATGTACCTACTTATAGATTCCGATTTTCATTTACGTGCATTTTGCAACTTCATCAACACGATAGCATTGTATTCAGTGAATCCCCGCGCTTGTTATAACGGATGATATTGTGAAATTTGCGCCGCGACGCGTGTGCGGCGGCTGTTAGAGCACAAGATGTGCTCTACAGTCGAGATAATTAAATTAAAGCTACACTCGCTGCTGGCTTTAGTTATGGCCTGAAGCGATTTTATGTTTTGCAGCACAGAATTGGGCGAAGAGTACATGCAAAGTTTCTGTTAATGTTCTCGTGCAGACACCGCGCGTCGATATCGCTTGAACAATATAGATCATAATCTGGATTACTTAATTATTGATATAACTGGGTACTCATAAAGAGTAAATAATTGAATAGATTTCGTAAGAAAAAAGACTTAGGTATCTACACTAGGAAAGATTAGGAACTCTCATCGCTTATCACTTACCGTCGCAAAAAATTACAAGCATGGCTCTTTAGATTTTCCGTGCGTCTTTAGTATAATTGTCGAGAAAATTAAGGTCCATTCACAAGGACCTGCCCCGGGGCCTGTAATTACGACTCCTGGGCCCCGTGCTGAGCCGCTTCACAAATTGCCTGTTTTAAAGCTTTTTTTTATTTTATACTCCCGTCACTATAACCTAGTCACTTACAGATGTTTATTTTTTAACGATATTATATATTTAGATACTTACTAAAGTATTTTGTTAGATCACTGGAAGCTTTGTGGAATGGCATTTGAGTTCGCTTTAGTATAAGGTTAGAAGAAAAATACTTTCTGATCCTAAAACAATATCGTATAGGCAGATTCAAATGGATTCAGCTGTATAAAATTAGCATCCTATCGTAACAGTGACCCACGAGATTTACTTCTAAAAACTTTATCTGGGTTATGTTTAGCTAATCAAAAACTTAGCAGCTAAACAATCAAAAGCGATAAAAATATCTTCCATCTAAATCCGTTATACACTTACTGAACAAAAATACACGAAAACTCATTTGAATATATTTCTATTAAACAAACATAAGTCATAATATAAGATCATAGTCCGTTGCGGGCACATGCATACAATATTTCCCTATGGACCAAACGAGACCAGGATCCAAGAACTGTTGTACTTGTCTCCGTTCAAACAATTTTCCAAATATTTAGAAGCGGTCTCAGGCTTTTGGAGGTCTGAGTCAACTGGATTTGCCATGATAGTCTTGTGGCATGGAATCGAGTATAATAGGACAGGACCGCGGTTTTTGTTATTTTTCTAGTAAATAATCAGGTTGAGTTTACGTTGTCTCTATTTAGTCGTGGTATATCTAGTATTTAATGTCTCAGACCCAATTTTATATTAACAATTTTGCGGATTGGCTACTGACTATTTACTGTAAAACAGCTTCCATACCTATTTTGACGGCCTGATTAGCGCAGTGGTAGTGACTCTGCTTTCTGCGCCGAAGGTCCCGGGTTCGAATCCTGGTAGGGACAAGCTTTGTGTGATTAGCACGAATGTTTGTACCCGAGTCATGGATGTTTAATTTATGTATATAAGTATATAACTGAGTTCGCCCTCAGTCCATTGTACGGTAGCCATAACACAAGCGTTGCTTAATGTGGGACCGTATAGTTGGTGTGTTCGTATGGCGATATTTATTTATTTATATTTATAATGTATTTATTTTTAGGAAACCAAATACCAAGTTATGTATACAGATCAAACTGTTTGAATTCGGGAGGGAATGAGGAAAAAGCATTAATATCCGCAGTCGAAGGCGTACCCCGGCGAGGTGTGCTACACCCGGCTAAATTGACTTATATCCGTGTCGAGCCGCGGACAGATTACTGTACCCGGACATATGAAGCAACAGAGGCGCCAACTATATATGTTAGTGTAAATTGGCCTATCCTGAAAACAGCGTATTTTGAATACCACTCTAAAACTTATTAGCGTATAATTGTAGTTTTTTACAAACTTTATTTTGCTTCAAAATTTATTTTAGTGATTTTTTCACATTTTTAATAGTTATTCTACTATTCTGGGCGGTGACAAATACGTAAAAACAAAATCCATGCAAATCGGCCTACCCTTTGTTTTACATATATAGAGTTCCATTCAAACATTTCATCTGTAGTAGGTAATTAAACGTAATAAAGAGAATGAAGACGTTCTAAAACCCAACTAATCTCAATTTATGAAAAATTGGGTTTTCAAATTCGGAGCACTCAGAATAAAAAAGTGCCATATCCAAATTAATTTTCCCTCTACATCCGTCACGTCCCCGCTCGTCGGCGATTACCGAGCCATTTTTGAGTCATTCCCGTCTCTCTGTATGCAAATTTAGATGGTTCACGTTGAAAGCTGCCAGTGTGGGCGTTGAAATGGTTACGCTAGTCAACCCTTTGAAGGAAATTAAGTTGAGATTGTGCGTTCCGATTGCAAGGATTTCTAATTTTGAGCAATGTTTAATATTTGTAGATTAAATTTCATGCCATCATTAATAAGGGCCTCAATAAAATGGTAGACCATTCTTTAGTATCATGAAGTGGGATCAAACAAAATGCAACAACAAAATGTAAACCGGTCACTTGTAAGTAAAGTAAATAATTAGGATTTATTTTTTTGTACGTTCTCATCTTAGAGTAAAGAAAAAAATCACTATATCGATCCGATACTTATATCTCATATTTACGCAAATACTACACATTGAAATAAAACGAATCTTGCGGATTTTATCGCGTTTATTATTTGAGTTTTCGCAAGCAACAACTAAATATGAGGGTACCCCGGTTCAAACTATGAGACTAGCACGTCAACGACCTCAGTCCTCCCGTGACCATGGTTGCTGTAAAGCAGCCGAAATATCGGGAACGTAAAAATCAAATAATAAACGCGATGAAATCCGTAAGATTCTTTTTATACGATCCGATACGTCGGAACCGACTACCGGCGTTGCTGGCCTCCTATTGTCAACATAACGAGCTAGCATTGTGCACCACGCTCATTAAAATTGCACCATTAAGCTCGTCCCGCATCTTGTGTGCATTCTAGCTTACATTTATTAAAGTGGACTGAAATAATATGTACCTAGTGTAATAATTTATGTGTCTTTTAAATACACCAAGGTTCCCGCGTACGGTCTCTTTATGGGTATATATTTATAGTGTAAATTTGATGTTCCTAGTACCTTCAAACTGTTACAAATATTTCTGAACAACTACGGTAGGCTTAAGTGCAAAAGAAAGCTGAAGTCTGTCGTAGGTAAATATATCGGACTAGCTGTTGCCCGCGACTTCGTCCGCGTGGTATTTAATAAAGACAACCGTTGACAACAACCTGCTCGCCCATTCTGAGCCCGCGGGACGCATTGCAGGCTGTTGCTATCAAACTTAATCAGGCGCTGCGCTGCAACATTGGTTTTAATTTTTTTTCGTGAGATCCTATATTTTTTTCTAAAATAAAAGTAGCCTAAGTTACTCCTTGTTACATCAGCTATCTGCCAGTGAAAGTCCCGTCAAAATCGGTCCAGCCATTTCAGAGATTAGCCGGAACAAACAGACAGACAGACAGACAGACAGACAGACGGACAGACAGACAAAAATTGTAAAAAATGTTGTTTCGGTATAGGTAACGTGTATATATCCAAATGCACTTAGTAAAAAGCGGTTATTTTAATATTACAAACAGACACTCCAATTTTATTTATATGTATAGATAGATAAAAAAAATCAAAATCGAGGATCAAGCACTTCGTCCGTTAGTTTCCGATGCTAGCGCCGACGCATTGTTTGAATAACGACCAAGCATTGTGCGACGCGCGCTCATTAAAAATACCCCATTTAGGCCTAGGGCATGTGTACCTATTTGCGAGTAGACCTCTCGTGGGTTATGTGGGACTTGCTCGCAAAACTACTTGAGAAAACCTGTGCGCGACTTTCGTAAGGCGTATTTTTTTTTTTGTGTTCACCGCATTGGGCCACTGTGGTGGACTGTGACACAAATTAATTTATCATCAAGGACTACCATTCAAATTAATAGAGGTTTTAATTTATTTACAATCAATTTTAGAAGATAATGCCAGAGTAATGTGGACGGCTGAAAATTTTCTATAGATTTGGGAGTAATAGTGTGAATCTTAGCTTAAAATTCAGTAGTATAGTATTATATTGTATACATAACAGTTAAGTATGATTATTTTTAGAGCTTCTAGCAAATCCTGCAAAAAAATTGGTCTTATTAAAAAATCATGTCAAATAAACTTACACAAGCTGAAAGCCACTCACCGCAGTTCAGCCGGCGCGGCGGGGCGGGATGCGACGTGCCCTCTAGCGGCAGACATACACCGCTTACCTTAACATAAGGAGCTATCCCACCAGTTATCATATGTTTGATGGGGGCGACAGATGGGAAGGTATATTATCGAGCCATGCCTTTGTAAAGGAGCGTTCGAAAGCGAGCATTTTTTTGTTATGAACAATCAAACAATGGGTAAAGTTGAGCGAGTTTCAGAATGTTCGCCAGCGAGTACGATGTTCGTATCGCGTTCCGAGAATAAACGCTCCTTAACAAATACTCGATAACCATGCTCGCAGTAACTAAACAAAACTGAAAAATCTGCTCATAATGCATAAGATAGCGTTAGTAAAAACATAGTATTATATTCATGTTTTAAATAAAGAAAATAAAATAATAAATAGATAATAGATAACTGACGGCAGGGCACATATAGCTCGCAGAACCGATGGCCGTTGGGGCAGAAAGGTTCTAGAATGGCGACCACGAATCGGAAGACGAAGTGTAGGACAGCCCCCACGGGGAGGCCTATGTCTAGCAGTGGACGTGTATATCGGCTGATAGATAGATAGATAGATAACTGAGATGCGAATGAAATTTATTAGAATAAACAATACTTAACCGAAATTTTAAATATGAGTGCCAAATTTATAGACGTTCTACAACTTTTTCAAACGTCATATAGTACTTACATATTACTTACATACAGAAAAAAATGCTTATGTATGTTCAACGTTTTTTGTAGCCGTATGTGTTCTAGCGTTATCGGCAGCGTCCCGCTCGAGTGAGCACTTGTGATGACGTCATAATCTGCCATATCACACATCCACATTTTACTCAGACGAGCCGACTGTGTCGTGACGTGATTTTATTAACGACTGTCTTGTGTGGAAGATGTGTTACATTTGTCTTCTTAGCTTTTGACATCATTGAGCGGTAGAGGGCGCTACGGATCTCATTTTTTCGATTGGACCCTAAGATAAGTGTATACCTTGATTGAGCACTTGACCACTACTTAGCAGCTAAATTAAATGTAGTGTTACAATACCACTAATAGAGCTCAGACAAATAATTAATAACACGGACGGAATGTTGCAAACAAAATATGGAAATACAAAAAAACAAACCGATTTGTGCAGTTTACGCAAATTCACATGTACGGTATAAATCAGCTTGGTTTTTCGTGCTCCAATATTTTTTTCGCGACACTCCGTTTATATTATTCCTTCGTCTGAGTATTTAATTGAACTGAAAATCTTTTGTACTAAGATACGAGTGATTGCATAAATCACTTGTGCACATTGTAAGTGCAGTTTCCAGCATCTGTGACGTCATTACAGCGCACCGGCGCTGTGCAGTTAGCTTACGGAGAAGTTTATCAAGCGATAGGCATTAGCATTGAAAGTCTAAAATTTGCAGGGTTTATTTGCATTAAATACCAAAATTCTGATATATACAGAATTTTGGTATTTCTTGTTTGTTGACACTAACTGATTTAGGTTTATCTGGCTATAATTTAAAAACTTTATTATGGATCTTTAAGACTAGGTGCTCTGATTTCCAAGTAAGAGACAACTATAGGAAAGCACAGTTCACTAAAAATGCTTTTATTGCCCGGGTCAAACACTATTAATCTCTTTCCCAGCTATTGAGGGAAATCTACCTTATGTTTACATAGTTTGCGAGTTTTGATGGATGAATACACACTAACCAATCACCGACAAGGGATTAAATATCTCATAGATAACATGGAATAGTTTATGATAGTGCCAGCTTATAGTTGCTTGTTCACATCACGTATACGGAGGAAAAGTTACATATGAATTAAGTAATTCGAAACTCATTTTGGATAAGCATTCTGATTGATGATATTTCTTATTGATGATGATGATTCTGGATGAGCATTCTGATTTGATCTTTACTCTCGGTTAAATAGAGACTACTACGTGAAATCAAATGTAGAAATCATAGTTTTTAAGATATTAAATTATACTTTCAATCAGATCTATATTAAATCACTGTACAAAATATTTTTGTGTCAAATGTCTGCGACATACCACTCATCAGAGTAAGTAAAGTTCTTGAAGTACTGGCAATAAACCTCGTTATCGCTTCGACGGAGTACAGTGGCGTTATTATGCATAATATCGGCGATTTATAATCGTCGAGTCGCGTCGCGATCGCTCAAAAGTCTGGTGAAGTGGTGTTGGGGCAATTTGTATGCAAATATCGATGGCACTCGGAGCGGGCCGCTATTCGATGCGGGGGACAAGGCAGAAGCGATTTGGCGAGAAATTCGACAGCTATACCTACTAAAAAGGGGGCTGAAATAAAATAGGGGAGGAATATTAAAGTCTACTACAAAATTATTGTTATAATAAGGATTTATTGAAATATGCAATGCCTGAAATGAATAAGACTTGTAATCGTATGGACGATGATTTGAATTATCATGAGTCATAATTAAGTTCTTACCAAGAACTGCATCTCAAGCACAATCCTTTTTACATACCGTTTCGGCAATGTAGCATCTTACATCTCTCTCATACCTCAGATTTCATAAATAAGTGTGACAGTGACACAATTTTTTTTCGATGACGTTACCTTTCCATTAGAAGATCCTGCATAGTGGCCTAGTGATCCCTCATTTTCACGGCAATGCATGACACATTCTTTAGGAGGAAAATATAACTGAATTAGTTCCGAATACCGTCATTCTCTATGAAAAAATGTTAGTTGGGGGTGCGTACTTTTCTGTGTGAGAGGTATATGTTTACAACCATGTTTTTGTCATTATGTTCCAAACTTTACACGTGCAGTCTTAAATTATTCTCTTTCCACTCTGCCTTCGATGTACCCAAACATAATGGTGGTTTCACAAACTCCGCTGGTCGCTTGTAACTTGCACCAAACTAATATGTATATTACGAGATAAACTTTGTTCAGTGGTCATATATAACATGTCTGAGTTATTGCCAGTTTGCTGATTAAATTTTTCAGAAAATATATTATATTACTTAGAATATAATTTATACGGCACATTCATGCCTAAGTTAAGTTGATGCATTTGTCAAGTTTGTTACTCGGATGGGATTTACTATTTGATAGTATTAATGTTTTATAATAAACATACGACAGATTTGATGGAAGGATTTTGTTACTCTATTAAAATTTACTGAGTTAAGGGCACTAATCTCTTCCCTTATTTAGGTCTATGAAAAATGTACATGTACGAAGTTTATAGCTTACTAGATTGGATAAGGCTAGACCTAGGCTATATTAACAAACACCAATAATAATGACTAGACGTTAGTTTACCTGTATCTTTTTATGAGTACCTTGCGTATTTTTTATTTTTCAGGCCGCTGTAAACCATTTACCTAAAAATACAATAGTAATCCGTGATTTAGGCAATAATAAAAATAGCGATTGTTCAGGATAATATTATTTCTTACCAAGAGTAGCCAGTTAATAGTGTGTTAACGTCTATTAAATTCAGTTAAACGAATGTATTGATGCATCGAAACCGAATAATTTCGCGTAAAAAGCTCGGAATATTAAAATCGTATCTCGCGCGGCGACGTGTCACCGGCAGAGCTGACGCCCATTTACATATTCCACGGAGGGAATATCGAACTTGTTGATGCGGGCGAGCTATCTGTGTGCTGAGAGGTACGAGATTCACTTCCTGGATGTGTGAATGTATGTACATATTGACGGTTTAAATACATCCTCTTTAAGTGTGTGCTTCTCAATTGTAACTGGGTTGCAATACTATAAGATTCAGAATATTTTTAATCATCTATACCTCACGATGTAGTTAGCGCAGTTGGCAGTGGCCATGCTTTCTGTGCCGAGGGTCCCAGGTTCGAATCCTGGTAGGGAACATTCGGGGCCGCTACGCGGCTGTACAAGATAAAAAGAGAAGCGCATAGATACGTAATAATTATTAAAACCCATAAATGAAGCGATGTGCGAGCTGAAGTGCACTTTATTGTTTTGTGGGTAGAGTTGCGTTGGATTTAGATGTCTTTGCGAAGTGAAATTACTGTTCGTAAGAACTATTTGTTACAAATTATTTGTGTAACTAAAGGCAATCGCACAGTAATCTTATAAAAACAGTATTGGAGGTCTCTGACCAAACTTCGAGCGGAATACTACCGTGATGTTGTTGGCTATGTATCTTCGTACTCCGCAGAGCTGCACATACCACACCCTCAATATGAATCATCCGCTCCCGGCATCCTTCCGAAATGTCCCTCGCTCGTACATCACCCACCACCGTACCGTTATAAATTTTTCGGTCAAGAAATTGGCCGGTCCAGTGATATATGCCGGTTTAGTCACTGTAAATACCTACTCAACATACACGGAGATGCTATGAGAAATTTATGGTTAGCAATATGCGGGTTGATGAAACCCAGCCTCGGCTCGGGGAAGATTTTTATACGTAACTTTTTTTGTACCTGAACACGAAAATGTTTCGTGGTTGAAATGTGCTTTTTTTATGTCGGATCACCGTCGTTATATAAGGTTTAACAGAAATAGTGTTAAATATTTTAAGAGGTAAATTAGTAAGTTATATGGAACACGTGGTTGTATAAAATAATTGTGTAAATGATTTTTTATATTTTTTAAACTAGGCGAATCAGTAGCGTTCGGCCGTGCGCTCAGTACAAGATGTTATTTTTAAATATAAAATAATTGTATTTATTTCTTTTGGGATGTTACCTTAATTACCTACTGATAGAGCCCTGTTAAAATATTTCAAACTATTATTGTTACACCTTATATGTACAGTTCTGTGATACTATGTCTCAATTTTTTTTTTCTAAACATTAATTTTTTTATTTTGTTAGTATGTCATCTGATAGCACTAATATAACAAGTAAATATTGTGTCGCATATGGAGTAAGTATTACCAACATATTCTGTAAATAAAATATTAGAAGGACGTATATTTTCTGGGCTAGTACCGACTACAGGTTTTATTCACATAATCAACTAGAAATCAATTCGTTTTAAAAACTATTTTAAAGTGTAAACTTCCTCCCTACCGCTTATGTCCTAGACAAGACCTAAGACATAGAATAACCTGATTTAACAATTCAGGTTTTCATCCACTTTATATGGATCCAATCTACCTCAAGCCATTTAATATACCTTCATCGCCAATCGTATTTCACTGCCCAAATTCTTGTTCGGCATTCCGCATAAATAGTTTTTCGTTGAATTCACTCACGTTTCGGCGTTATCTTCGTATTCTGATGACGATTTCTTGAGCAGTATTTCTTTTGTTTATAGAAATACTCCCTTTTTGCCCCGGCTTTGTTGAAGCAAATGGATGGGTAGCCGATACTATCTCAAGTAGTCAATGCGTCCTTCAAAGGCACATCGTGTTGCGTCTTGAAGGGTAAATGGCAGTCGCTCCGTAGACAGGGTGATTCAGAAAGGGTATATATACTAAGCCAGAAACTCGCGCTTCTTTAGCCTACCGTCTCTTGTTATATGAATTCAGAATTTTGATTCGTCAATCAAAAAAAAAACACAACTTTAATTTTGTTAAACTTAATGATTACAAATGCACTAAAGAAGCACAAGATCAGGTTATAGTATAACTTTTCTAAAATCAGCCTGATATATATAATCAGGATGGACTGAAAACTAACCCTAATACAAAAACTTTACGTGCAAAAGCAGTTGACTTTGTTTTTACTACATTATTTTGTAATGATCATACTGTCGCAGTACCTAAATCTAGGCAACAGTTCGAGCTTGGCTACATGGTAGAATTGAACACCCGTGTCTGCTAAAGCTTAAGCTTAGTATATGTAGGAAACTGACACTCGACACTCGACACTAATGTCTAGAAACGAGACATGCAACTCGGTATTACTGCAGTATACACACTTTGGCAGCCGATTTAATAGTCTGAATATCTATTTCAAGTCTCCCCGTGTATACTTAAGATTAGACTCTCTACGTTTTTTTTCTCTATGTACGCCAACCTCTCTATCTTGTTAAATCATTGTTGTGACGTAATTTTATTGAGTTTGGAATATAAAAATCACATAACTGACACCACACTTTATACGTTTCCCCAGTTTACGGTTTTCCTTCGAATTTGTCAATGTTAATACGGATGGACCTTGCTATATTTCATCTTTCAGGCGATAGAGTTTGTATCGTTCATATATCAGTGATAAGGTTCAGTTTCGCTAAAATCCGACTAGCCTTTTTACATTTGTATAATATAGTATCATGGCTTGCCACACCGCAAAAATACAACAACAATTTATCGTAATTTTTATACTCAACTTTCACACGTGACTGTTAGCATTTACTTTGTCCACTACTTTGTGACTTGTTTTTTAGAAAAAAAAATAAAAAAAAACGAATATAACCAAGTACTCATAACCGTGACAAGTCAAGATAGTGGCGTGTATAAACATGAGGCCATCACATGCCGCGAACGTTTGTCTCAAAAAAGGTTTTCTTTTCCTTTGCCAAAGAACCTGTTATCCACGCGACACTCAGGACGACAAGCGCAAACACTCGTGCCATGAGAGCGCACTTGTAAGTCAGCACAAAGGCGTTACCTCACACCGTGGGATAACAATCATTTGGTGTTCGCAGTACGGATTTGAAGTTTAGGTTCTAATTTCTAGGCTTTATCTGTTATGTAGTGGTTTATTCTTATAAATATTAATCAAAGTTAGACAGCTAATACAATATAGATAATATAAAGATGTTAAACATATTACATCGCTACTATTAAGTTCCAAGGTAATAGGCAACGCGCGTATGACCAAAAAGGCTATAGATATGTTTTGCAATTTTGTTCAAGGACAGGATGAAAAATAAAATCGTGATAAAAGGTAATGACTAAATAGTACATAAGATTATAGATGATAGGTGATGATAATCGAATAATAATGAAATTGTAATAATACGTTGTGATATTTATTTCTAACACGTTGAGAATCGACATGTTACGCTACGGTGTAAGCCATGGTTTCCATTAAAGGCACAGCCGTCACACAGGTTTTATTTCACACATAAACGCGCTACAGGAAATAAAATGTGTAAGGTACAGGATTGTCTATCCTCGGAACACGTAATTGGACTAGGTACCTTTCGCTATCTCGCTGATCTGACCGCAACAAATGTTTGGTTGTTTAATTAAAGTTTTTATCTTATTCGCTCGTGTTTTGTGACCATTATATATTTTCTTTGCATCTTTATGGCTTCAAATAAACTATTGAGATGAAGGAGGTGGAATTCCTCATAAGTAACCTCGGGTAGATAAGTGTAGAACATAAAAAGTGAAGTATTTGGCGAAGGTTGATACAGCATCATAGATAGGTCACAAAAAATCTATTATTTCAGCTACTATATCTAATCATTCACAAGCCAATATTTTATTTAGGTATAGCCATTTAACCCTGACGCCTGTAAACTTGGATACCATACGTTTATGCTGCAAGGGAACTAGTGGCTCTGGTGCTGAGCCAAATTTGGGGTCGAGTCACCTTCGTCCGTAGGAGAATTAAGTACCCTCGAGATACCCTACACGTGACCCTGGGTGGTGCCAACCAGGTGACAACTCTACTGGTGGTAGGCTTCGGCCGTGGTTAGTCACCACCCACTGAACAAAGCCATGTCGCCAAGCGGCCTAGCCGTGTTCCGGCATGATGTTCGATGCTGCCATTCATGGATGGCGGGTCAGATCAGTTGCGCTGCATGTGCCTAGTGAATGTAGCGTCTCTATCTACTGCCGCTATCCTACCTAGGCAAGTATGCTCCATCGTAGATCTCATCGTCACTTACCATCAGGTGAAATCGAGATCAAATACTTGGCTATAATGTAATAAAAAAAAAAAAAAAAAAAACAAATTCCACATGGATCCGATCCTGTCACTATACTGTAGACGGGCAATATTGAAAAGCTGTTATATAATTAAAGTAGTAAGGTAAACCTCACTACTTGGCATGTCAACTTCACCACTCTGACGCGTACACGTGGTATGCATCATGCAAATGTCGTTTGGCACACAGATAGATAATATGTAGTGATGCTGCTTAATAATGGCACAATAGGCAAGGCTAAAAGATCGGTGATAGTAGTCAGGATGTTCAGCGAAGAGACGAAGGCATGGCATTTCAATAAAAAAAATATATTATAAAGATTTTATGATATAGATATTATACATCATACAAATTCTTAACTTCTGATAGTCTAATGTTTCCCTCACATGAAGAAGCTGTAAATAAACACTGATTATAAGCACCAAATCTTCTTGAAGAATACACTACCAGCATCCAAAAGTACCTATTGATCCAGTTCTTACAAACAATTTACTTTTAGGCATTTTTTCAAGAGCTCGTCTCCGCCGACCCTATGTCAGACGTGACCGACCTTTAGGAAGCCGTAAAATATATTACCGGTACAGATAGGCAGTAAACTGTTTCATAAGGCTGGATACAAACCACACAAATGTTTTTATGTTGACACCGGGTTGGACTTTATGCCGCAAAGATTGGTAAGTAAGATATGGTCACAGTTTCACGGATCATGGGCAGTTTTGTATGAACTTTAGACTGACTCACCATTGTCTCATGGAAGCCTTTAGAGAACACACTTTGTTTTATCCTAAGATAGGAAATGTCTCCAAACTGGCGTCCAGAAGTAGATACTGAGGCCAAAAATTAAATATGATCATTTCTTTGGCAGCTATGTTTGAACACCGACTAAGGTTCTTCACCAAGAATCACTTAGAAAGAAGGGAGCAGCCTAGACTATAATATTATAGCTTTAATCTGATTGTTTTTTTAATCTACACGTGCTCACAGGGGTCCTGTTACATCAAGCACCTAGATCTGAATTTTCCTTTCAAACTTATGTAACGATTTAAGTCGCCGTAACGCGTGAGTGATGTGTTTTCCTTTGGACTAAACTCGCTCTTAAGCTTCGTATCCATCAATGTTATGAGAGAGACAGAAAATATCGGCTAAGAGAACCACTTCAAAGCCACTTTTTAACCAGTCTGTCTGTATCTAACAGATGTTGTGCCTATTTCGTGTTATCGGCACAGAATTGTGACTCGGCCTTAGTTAACCTAACTATTTTCTACCGAAAACCGTCCGCTGAAGACAGAATGTACTTTTGGTGTCGACATAATCCTGTTTATTCTTCAGTTCGCGATGGAAACGTGAGTGCTGGGAGCGTTTTGTTGTTTTCATGAGCAAGTTCTGTAGATACAAGTTATTACTTTTGTGCCTACATTACTGTTGCCTCTAAGAGGGGATCAGCGACCATAAACGCCATTGATTATTCAATTTCTAATTAAGATAACTGATAGTGGATATAATACATGACCACAAGGAGGGCTTTACGGTCTAAATACACCAAAAAGTTTTACTTCCAAGACGTTAACAGAATGGTCATGAAAGACTAACTAGGCAACGGCTATCAATGATAAAAATCCCTCTTACCTATCTACATTTTAGCACATAGATACTTGATTAACAAAACGTGTGTCGTCATAAAGAGCACAGAAAATAAGAGATCAAAAATATTTCACATGCATTAGGTATCTTTACAGGTCTATACCTTGACAAAGCAATCTAATTTGCTGTATAATTATTCAATACAAAAGGCTGCTGTGAGTATAAATTAGTATATAAGAAGAAATTAGGACTCACAGCATTCTATCTGTTAGACTTTTTTTCTGTTACTTGTTGACAGAAACCAGGCTCGTGTTATACTTGAAGCTACTAAACCGATATTCCTACAAAAAACTGACCTATCTCTATATGATATTCTGTGAGCGACCCAGCCGTCCCGCGTTTAGTATTCAGGCCCATTACTTTAATCCGTCGGTGGGTCGCGGTCCGCTCGCAATAAGCATCACAATTCCAGCTTTGTCTCGCTTAGGTGACGAATATTCCTTTTTTATTCTATTTCGTACATATTTTTTATTACATTGTTAAATACGTTTCGCTTTTACGCTAACGCTTGCCTCGGTAACGACGATTGCAGGTTCAAAGCCCGGCTCGCACCACTGGGATTTTTCACGTGCGAATCTCATTTTCAACCAAGATTATCACTTGCTAAACGTTGAAGGAAAACATCGTGAGGAAACCTGCATGTCTGAGAGAACCCCTCGAAAGATGTGTGAAGTCTGCCAACCCGCACTGGGCCAGCGTGGAGGACTATGGCCTAATCCTCCCTCACAGCCCAGCAGTGGGATATAAATAAGGGCTGGAATAATAAATAAGCTAAATGATACTTGGATCTCCTACTTTCATGTCAGTAGGACTAAAATATTCTTAAACGTCGCTTCCACCCCGCTCTTCCGATAGCCCTTCCTATACAATCTCCTCGTCTTTATTATTTCAGAATGTTTAACATAAAAATACAACCGAATTGAGAACCTCCTCCTTTTTGAAGTCGGCTAAAAATGGGACTGCACATAACGTAGGTAATAATAATTTAATGTTGAAATATATTTCATTTCAAATAAGAGTCCGTGTTAGACAGTAACCTCTTATGTATTTCTAGGTATTACTTTTTATATTCTTTAAAAATGCGTGTGTAATCGCCAATGTTTTTCACATCCAACATGTAAAAGACATATCTATAGACAAAGTTTACAACACACTTTCCCGGTCGTAACCGGTGTACCTTCGCGGAAACCGGAGTGTATTATTTTAAATGCGTCTCCGCGACCCCCGGCACCAATTTGCATCCAAGCCGAGCATTTAACCCGCTCACTGCTCGTTCAAGTACATTTTTACTTCCCAGTACCTTGCATACATTTTCCTTTAGGATAATATACTCGATAAGTGTTGAATCTTTTCAGAAAGTTTAGATGTAATAATGGAGGTAAGCAATACCAGTGGAAACGTATTTCTTAGGCCTCAGCCTCGAATTATGAGGGCAGCGGGGCGGCGGCGGCGCGGCGGCGGCGGCGCGGGAGCGGCAGGATCTTATGCGTAAAATCAAATGAACCGGTTCTCGAAAACAGCGGCGTGGCAGCGGCGCGGGGCGGCCAACGAGCTCCGCTCCCGCGCCGCCCCGCTGCCCGCTAAATTCGGGGCTGACGCCTTATTGGTTTCAAAATTAAACCAGTGCTATGAATGTCGAGTAAAATAGTGAAAAGCTATATCTACTTGTATTATCCTAGTTTGCCGAAATCGGGTAAAAAATTGCGTCATTCAGCTAAATTTACATTTGTACGCCTTAAAGGCTGAACATGATTGATCTCATTATAATGTAACATCTGACATGCCCTGCATGTTATACTCATGCTTTCACAAATAAATGATCTTTATCTTTATCTTAAACGTACCTGAAGGTTAAAATACCGCTATGAGCGTTGGAAATATGGTCGAAAGGGAAGGCTGCACCGGAGGACATGCAATCCATACGTGTCCAACATTTGAGAGCTATAATTGATCAGTTCAGTTATTGAAAGCTGCTCCAATTTCCACGCTAGCTGCTTTCAGTGGTAATGCTGTAATGTATGTTATAGGCATCAAATAAGTACCCACCTAAATATTTTTTTAGTCTCTGGTTAAGCTTAGTGAACACATATGAGCTAATTATAAGTGTAGGCATTGGTATTCAATAGGACTACATTAATCCTTTTCCGATTCGTTGTGTCTAAAAAAACGTGTCGAATTAAAATACTTTTATTTTTCGACGGTTAAAATGAAAATCCTGATGTTGAGATAATCTATACTTAATATTATAAATGCGAAAGTTTGGATGGATGGATAGATGGATGGATGTTTGTTACTCTTTCACGCCCGAACGGCTGAACGGATCTGGATGAAATTGGCACAGAGATAGATTATAGTCTGGAATAGCACATAGGCGCTGTTACTCTTTATCCCGGTAAAATGTATGGTTCCCGTGGGATAGATGTTTTAATTTTTCATACTTTTTATCGCGGGTAACACCGCCGGGCGCAGCTAGTAATACATCATTTTGAGTAATACTATGTTGCGCTTTTTGTTATACTGTATGTTCTGTCAGTTAAGATCTTTAAATAGGTATATTAACGTTGCAACAGATTACCTACCCTTGATTGTGAAAAAAATAATTCCCTTTAAGCTATACACTTACTGCACCGCGTCCGGGCGCACGGGCGAGCAGCTATCGAAAGTTTAATTAAAGCGAAACGAATAAGGTGTAATATTTCTGGCGCGATATCGCTCGCGAGCACTCGCGTCGCGTCGGGCCGTTCCAATCGGACAATAACACTGTTATTAACTTTTATTTTTAAATTTACTCCACATTTTGGGGTCGAGTCACCTTCGTCCGTAGGAGAAATAAGTACCCTCGAGATACCCTACACGTGACCCTGGGTGGTGCCAACCAGGTGACAACTCTACTGGTGGTAGGCTTCGGCCGTGGTTAGTCACCACCCACTGAACAAAGCCATGTCGCCAAGCGGCCTAGCCGTGTTCCGGCATGATGTTCGGTGTTGCCATTCATGGATGGCGGGTCAGATCAGTTGCGCTGCATGTGCCTAGTGAATGTAGCGTCTCGATCTACTGCCGCCTTCCTACCTAGGCAAGTATGCTCCATCGTAGATCTCATCGTCACTTACCATCAGGTGAGAGCGAGATCAAATACTTACTTGCCTATAAATGTATAAAAAAAAAAACATTATTTTGTGGCGTGATCTGTGACTAATATCAATATACATGCTAGCTGTCCCGGCGAATGTCGTACCGCCTCAGAATCAAATGTACCATCTGAATCATTACTTTTTAGTGAATTTTTGCCATGTTTTGTAGTTATTCCGCTATTTGGGGCGGAGACAAGATAGGAATCAAAGATCATAAAATCGGCCTACCCGCCCTTGAGTTATAAATCGTGTAACTAACACGTCTTTGTTTATTATATAGATTTACCCCCAAATTAATATACGTTTTATGACTTTATAAAACGTCCTATAGTACTGCGCAAAGCAAAAGCCCAGTACTATAGAACGTTCGATAAAGTTATAAAACGTCTATAAATTTGGAGGATAGATTACAGACACTACTATAATCAGACCCATAGGTCTGATTATAAATCTCCATATCCAACTTCGTTAGTGATTCGGCGAGAGCATAATAATTATGTGGTCGTAATTATCAATCTAACATAGCTTTAGATGACTACCTGAGTATTGACTACCTATTAACAACACCAATAGGTAGACTGATAGCAATGTTGGAAGAAAACATAAGAGAACGCTTGCCTTGAAAATTTGAGTCGCAGGTCCAAGCCCCGGCTTACACCTATGGGATTTCATGTGCTAATCTCATTTTCAACCATGATCATCACTTGCTCGTGCCCCGGAGAGCTCGTAAAGCCCTCGGTTCTGTGGCTGATCGTGTTAGATTGCCGTCTCATCAGACATACATTAGATTATGAGTATGAGGGAAGAGAGGATGCACCTGTGCTTGCGGACACACTTCTACGCATTCGATTATATATAGCTTGCTAGTCTCCCTTGAGATTTGCCACCGTAACAGAAATTCGGCCTGAAGGACTATTATAGAATAGCACTGATAATGAAGCGGTAATTTTTTTCATGAACTTTGATTGCGTGATAAATACATTTTGTAAAAACGCATAACACCCTTTCTAGATGCAAGGAGGTGCGGATACGACCGTTCCCTTGTGACTTAATGAGCTTTCTGCTCCTGTTGACTCCGCTGCAATTAACTTGGACAAAGAACCCGGAAGGATATAGTTCCAGGTCGCAACTAGCGTTGTTGTACATGACTGTACCCTACTAGGAATATATACTTATCTTTATTAAACAATGTATTGCTAATGCACTCAAAAACGGGTTCGAAAATGTAAGAATGTTACTTATAAGTTGTCAAACTTAAGTGTTTGTTTTATGTTAGCACTCATCTATTTATTCATAATTTATGATACAAAAGGCAAAATACAATTATTAAACAATTCAAAGTTCCAAAGAAAACACAAACTCCTTAAATCATCGAGCATTCCAGGAAACATTAATAAAACAAGCCAAACATTTAATTAGCCAATAACGCAAAGTACAATAATCCCAAGTGTACAATCACAAACACAAGTGTTTCAAATAAATTTGCGTTAAAGTAAAATGAAAGATGGTACTCATATTTCCGCGTCATTGGCCCTCAACCGAATATAAATTTGAATAACCGTGGAACAGGATTTGTTCTTAATTTGAAATTCAAATTCTATAGCGGGAAAATGTAGAGCACCCGTGAAAGCAGAGAAAAATGTACCCATTCAAATGCAATTAACATAAAAAGCTAAAAATAAACACTTATTTTCGAATGCAATTTCCCTTCATCTTTTTAACCGACTTCAAAAAGGAGGAGGTTCTCAATTCGGTTGTATTTTTTTTTTTTTTTTTTTTTTTTTTTTTTTTTATTTTTTTTTTTTATGTTTGTTACCTCATATCTCCGTCATTTATGAACCGATTTGGAAAATTATTTTTTTATATGAAAGGATATGTTTACAGATTGGTCCCATTTTTTTCAAAAAAATGTTCTGATCATGGGATCCATGAGGAATTGAGAGGACTCCTCAAATTTTATAGGCATACCGATAGCAATTTTGGTATTTTCATCAAGAAGTCAAGCATTTGCATTCAGAAAGTATCATTTGCTGAAGTGGAAGTGATGAAGAAGGCCACAAATGGCCACCGGAACTTGTCAGTGATACGTATTTCACGGGTTGCGCCAAGATAATCTCGATTATTGGTATACCTATTATCCAGTAAAAAGATTGATATACAAATCTTTTTAGTGACAAAGAATAGTAAATATATCCACTAAAAAGTTTAAAATAAAAAACTTTTTAACAAAATAAAAACCGTCTTCAAAAAACTAAAAAGCAAAAAATAATCTAATCTTGAAATCTACCTTGTCTAACCACATCAAATA
Organism: Pheosia tremula; assembly: GCA_905333125.1. Classification (NCBI taxonomy): domain Eukaryota; kingdom Metazoa; phylum Arthropoda; class Insecta; order Lepidoptera; family Notodontidae; genus Pheosia; species Pheosia tremula. The sequence goes on from HG995415.1 coordinate 401,590, forward strand.
TTTAACTAATCTGAAGTCGGTGCCAAATACCGACAAAGAATAACAAAAGTATACTCAGTAACGAGATGCGCGGACCAATTTGTAGGTATAGTCTTTGGCGCAGACCGGCAATACTCGACTCAGTTGTTTGTTTGGCACCGACTTCAGATTAGTTAAATATTTGATGTGGTTAGACAAGGTAGATTTCAAGATTAGATTATTTTTTGCTTTTTAGTTTTTTGAAGACGGTTTTTATTTTGTTAAAAAGTTTTTTATTATCATTTACATCTACTTATTTACATGGTGTTATTGTTATGACTATTTTGATCGAAGTTCGATAAGTGAGTACACTGGCTTTTAATAGGTTTATTTGAAATGTAACCCAAGGGCTTTTTAAACGTTTATAGGTTTTATAGGTGTATACGCTTTATAGGTCATTATTATTTTATTAATAGAGATCTCTTATGTTAGTTAAAAAGAACCTTGTTCTTTTAGATTGACTTTACCAGCATATTTACTCCACTTAAGTATTGTTAGATTATAGAATTATGCGCTATGCAGACGCTTAAAGCTGCCGATTATAATGAGTAATAAATGGTATCCTGCGACCATTATTAGACCTACTATTCACAATTAATTTCTTAATACAATAGACATATAAATTAATTTGAACATTCGGTTTGCCAATCTCGATTATCTTTGGGAATCGAGATTGGCAAACCGAACTATAAGTTTCCTAAGTAAAACCTAACTACTACTACTTAGTTGCCTAAGTAAAACGTTATCAGCATCCACTTTTCGCAAACTCGAAAAGATACTAGTTTATCGTATCGTTACTGGGTAACGTTACTTTCCCTGATAGTTTGGTGTCATTTACAGCTGGGAGCGACACGTCTCTACGACACGACTACGGCACGACGGGTTTATGTTTATGCAAATGGCTGCCGACGAGCGATTTAGCCGGTTTATGGCGCGTCACTGGCCCTGGTACATCTGCGATACGCCTGTCTAATGGAAGCGCGATAGCGATACTACCTTAGATTTGGCTGGTTCAAGGTGAGAGGAACAGTTATTGAAGATTACCAAATGGCTGTTATTGAACAGAATTTTCTATTCTCTGACAGGATTTTTTCTTGTGGCTTACACCGATTTCAATATAGTAGTTTGAGCAAAATTAAAAATATACTTAGACAGTAATAGGTGCTATTTATTACCGCTATAACGTCTTACTGTTTTCCTTCACCATTTAGTAACTGCTATTTTTTTTTAAGAATGAGATGAAATCTAGAAATCCCAGAATTGCGGTAAGGGGTTTGGATGTACAACCCTCGTTACCATGACTAACATTCTACCGACATGGCTAACACTTAACTGCAAAAAACTTAAAAACTGCAAAAAACTATACTTATCTTAAGGAAGTTCTAAAGTCAGCGGACACGCAAAAAGTAAATACAATGAAATAAAATAAGTCCGTACATTGCCTCGCCAAACTCCCCTCACTGCACCAACATCTGTTAGCAAAACATTCTTCCGTTGTGCACAAAATATTCTTAGTTTGTCTTTATGTATCGCAAAGCGAGCGTGTTGACTATCAAATAACCATTTTGCGCACGACAGTACACTGTGGTCGAATGAAAATTTCCAATGAATAAACTAATAGCCGAGTTTCGTAAATGTGATGATTGAGACTAAAATTGCTACAAAACTATAACTGTCATATTGGAACGGTCGGTAAAGCGATACCTTTTAGATTTACATATTATAAGGCAGATGACACACACATGGCAAAATATGGAGATTCAACCCTCTTGTATCATCCTATATGTACTATGCACAACATTGTACACTACCTACCCATATTTGCAAAGAAATAAATGATTTATGATTTATGATTTATGAGGCTGATCTCAGGCATTTGCGTCTTTAAGCAGCGATAGATATAAAATTCCTATAGATTGATTTTTTTTTATAGACGTGAACACCTAATCACCTTTCAAAACCACATCCTTCAATAACAAGAGTCAACAAAAATAATCCCTTACCATACAAAAATGGCGTCTAGACTTTGGCAAAATACTTGGAACGACAGGAGACAGTTTGAAGCACCCTCGTGGTGGTGTGTCTCGGATAACGTTGCGATTCGAATAAACGCGGCCACATATCGCGGGCTTGTCGTAAACCACACGCGTCTAGGCGCCGAGTCAGCGGACGACGGGGCTATTTAGTACGTACTATTACGATACGATTTGAACAACCGACTTGTGGTAGGCTTCGGCCGGACTACTGGTGGTAGGCTTCGGCCGTGGCTAGTCACCACCCACTGAACAAAGCTATGTCGCCAAGCGGCCTAGCCGTGTTCCGGCATGATGTTCGGTGTTGCCATTCATGGATGGCGGGTCAGATCAGTTGCGCTGCATGTGCCTAGTGAATGTAGCGTCTCGATCTACTGCCGCCTTCCTACCTAGGCAAGTATGCTCCATCGTAGATCACATCGTCACTTACCATCAGGTGAGATCGAGATCAAATACTTGCCAATAATATAATAATAAAAAAAAACCGACCTTATAAAATTGTAGAACTGGTTCTACTACATTCAAAAGAATAGTATTACAAACCCCTTAACAGTTTCAAATAATCGTACAGTATCCACATCGCTCATAATAAACGCATCTATTTTTTTTTAAGATTTGCAGACACTCTTTAGGGTAAGTTCATGTTTTTGTTAACGTTAAAATAAGCAAGAGCGACTGATACACGAGCAGTGTATTATGACGATCGTTTGAATTATTGTTGGTTATTTATGGTTTAAGGTAGGTATTATATGCACATTTAAAAATATTCAGTATAAACAGCATTAAAACTGAGTAATATCAATCAGTATTTATGTGTAGTTGAAAGCAGAATTTTACATTAATTCACATCACTATTTTAATATGGGGCCGGTTATATGGGAAGCGTAACCCAGCGCAAATGGGCAAATAAATAATAACAAATTGAATTCCTAATCGAGAAGCTGACCAAGGCCTAGATTTTATTAGAACACATTGATTTCTTATGTTTACACGAATACTGTACACTGAAACAGATCGCTACAAGCGAATGTATAAAATTGTTTTCACCACTAAAACGCGATATCGGGAGATAAAGATAAGATATTATAAAAAAATACTGCGATGTGACCCGTTATGTGGACGAGACCCAAATCCTTTATAAAACAGAAACTTCTTTGTTCTCCCGCTAGATGGCATTACTAGACTGTGATGCACAAAAGTTTGAATTAATTGAATTACGTCTCTGACCTTATAGTTTAACAAGACAGATAGCTGGACTGTAGATAATTTACGGCCAAGGTCAGTGACTCTGACACCGCGAATGGAGGCTATTAGTCATATAACAAGTATTTTTCAGGGATGCTCGTTAATCTTCTTGTGATGTCTGGACGCCTGGTAGGCGGCTTTATAGCACTTGATGTTTTTGTGAAGTTGTTATCTTTAATTCGAAATGTTTTAAGTTACTTAACTAGAAGGAAAAATACAGTCTTGGTAACATATAACTTTAAAGCTTAAGGACACACTAAATAATTTTAAAGAATTGTTAATTAGTCTTTGGTACGTCGGATTTTTTTGTAGTAGGCTATGCTGTTAAAATCGGATATGATTAGCTATGTTTCAAGTCGGCCATCGATTATTCCACCAAATAACTTTCAAGTAAATAAAACCTCACAAAATTCATGGTAAAAATTAGCTCTGCAGTAAGTAATAAAATACAAAATATATTCCATTCATTAAATTTAATTTCACAGTGCGGCTGTTAATAATTATTTGTCAATAAATTTCTCATCGGCGAAAGGAAAATACACAAATTTAAAATTACTTTCTCGTTTTTTTTAACGAATGGAAATTCAAAATACGTCGGGCGTCGTATTTCAGTCCGATTTAACATCGTTGTGCGGAATTCTGATTACTTTTTAGGGGTCCGCAAAGAAAACAAAAAAAATAAACAATTTAATGGGGTCTGGATTGAATTGAACCCCCGAAGGGTGCCTATATTTAATTTAAGAGGCTTAAAGACTTTACCACAAAATTTTGTTTAAGCAGTTGCAGAAATCTGGATTAAGTTAGTGGTTATTCAGATGAACTACATTGCACGTGGTAATGAGCTAAATTAAAACCAACTCAAACTAATATTTCTGTTCTCAAATGCATAAAACTGGCAATTCTTTTACAAAATATTTCAAAAGATAATCGCTTTTATAGCCATCATCTTGATGGTAACGTTCCATGAATTTGACGTAGATTTCTTAATTATACTCATAGCGAGTAGTTATTTCAGCTCAATATAACTCTCACCATTTATATAGGTACAGAACATTAAACACACATTCATATTCTCACTTAACTTTTTTTTTACCACCCGCCAATAAGCTCAGTGGCGAAGCATTAAATTCCAAATTACAGGCTTGATGCCAGGTTTCAGCACTTTAATAAACATTTATGTATTTTATGTGGGCCGACTTAATTTGCCGGGTGTACGTATGAGAATACATGCCGCAGCCGTGTGATTTATTCTGTTGATAAATGAGGACCCAACCTGTGTATTGAAAAAGGGTTTTATTGGAATATTTTGATACATTTGATTATGTCATCAACGCTGCTCAAGGTCTCTAGTACAGCGCGGTGTAACAGATCTAGCCAACTGATGTAGAAGGTGTAGAGTAGCTATTTGATTCTAAAAGTTACACTAATGCCTATATTCTGCGTTAAAAGTAAAATTAAAAACACACGCTGTTTTCTACATTACATTTTTAATAATAAAAATAAAAGTTTGAATTTAGAAGTTTCCAATTACGAAATTAATTAGAAGCAATGTTGTTGGTCACGCTCCGATTCGCCTCTCCATTGGCTGCCGCCGAAATATATGAATAATGATATTAGCACTTGATAAATATATGCAGTAGATCCGGTAGCGTCCTTAGCTTGACTCCCAATATTGACATTAGAGCCGTGGAAAATTACATTCTATTACAGTATGTGTGGGTACCATATTTCGTTCTAATTGTAGCTTTTGTTATCTAACGTAACTAAAAGTAGGTTTATGAATGAATCTTTTGCACATTATTTATTCAGTGACCAGATTTGTTACGAGTGCTGGTAAATACAGTTTAAATTTGAAATGCCGTCTGTGTAAGTAAGCTCGTGGCACAACTAGGTATTGTTTTAAAAGCACGATAGCAATTTTATTGATAAAATAACAAACGTTTTGTACAAAGATTTGATGAAATTCCATCCACTTCATAGAGAGTTGCAAATCATTTATCGCTAGGGGCAGGCGGCGCGCCCTTTTGCTTTTAATTACCGGATCACTCTATCCACGGTTTACGATGGGAAAATTTTACGATGTTTTTAAAGGGTTGTTACCCATTTCCCTGTCCGTAATTAAGTCGATCTTGAGTTATTTTGATCCGTTGTTTTTCGGTAAATAAGGTATTGTTTCTAAATAATAGATGATTATGGTGGGTTGGAGTCTTCTATCTCGCTTCAATATCATTATCTGTGGGGCAACAAAGTGTTATAACAACTCAGTATTAGATCACTGGCAGTTCTAAACAAGTGCAACATTGTGTTTATATATATATTACAGTTTTAATAAGCAACTAAAATGTTTGTTGTTCAGTCCTAATGGTCCATTGTGTAGTTTTGTAAGTTGGCTATGTTACGGTTAGTATGTTGCATTCAGGAAATAGGTAGTAATTCTGGTAGTAAAATATTACCTATACCTTGACGATTTTAATAAACATAGAACTGCAATAGCCAGTGTTCAGTGTCGTTTCCTAGATAGAGATAGAAATAGAGCTTACGCTGATTCACTGCAGATGAAAATTTGTTAAAAATCATAATAACTATCGTCAAGCAAACAAAAGAAGTAATTGCTCACTAAAAATAGGCAATTGTCATTTTGTTGTGAACAAAATTTATTTTTTGAAATTCCGAGATCATATAATACGGGCTAAAGAAACGTAGATTTAACGGATAGCATACCCTTTTATATCAATAAGCTTTTTTTTACAGTTACTAATAGGACGTTTTCTTCCAATCCTATTTAACCAATCAGGTCGCTACACCAATCGTTACGATTTAACACGAACTCGCAGGAACGTTTAATTGCATGCTTTCCGACTAGTTTGAATTGACTGTCGCATCTATCTAGCACTTGGTACGTACGAGGTCCAAATGAGTGGTTACCTAATCATGTTATTCGAAATAAACTTGAGTACATATGTATATTTCCGTGAGCTAGCGATACATTTTATAACGCTTTTTGCGTCCTAAAAAATACAGACTGATTATTAAAATGCTTTCTATTTTTAAACGACGAAAAAACTTATCAATCAATCAATCAATCAGCCGATAGACGTCCACTGCTGGACATAGGCCTCCCCCAACGACTTCCACACATCACGGTCCTCCGCCACTCGCATCCACCGGCTTCCTGCGACGCGTGTGATGTCATCAGTCCACCTTGTGGGGGGCCGTCCTACACTTCGTCTTCCGATTCGTGGTCGCCATTCTAGAACCTTTCTGCCCCAACGGCCATCGGTTCTGCGAGCTATGTGCCCTGCCCACTGCCACTTCAACTTGGCAATTCTTTGAGCTATGTCGGTTACTCCAGTTTGTCTACGGATCTCTTCATTTCTGATTCTATCGCGTAGCAAAAACTTAGGAGGTTATCAATTCGAAGCGTATATCTTTTTTATTTGTTAATATATTTCGGACCGTATACAGTGTAATTCAAAAAGGGTGTACGAACCCTGGAACCTGGGCTTCCTTGGCGCGTTTGTAAACACACCACTTAAAAAAATACTGGTCGTTTTTTTGCAAAAGTCGGCCTTAAATTACAGTATACATATATCTTATTAATACTGACCCTTCAAATACTAGGTCGAAAATATGTATGGCAACACTAAAATATATTGGATCGACCATTAGTAAGGGTCATTCGAAGGGCTAACTGTCGTTCGTTAATGATGCAACAAATTTCAGGGCGGACAATTATAACTGTTTAACTGCGCGTTGATACTTTGTTGCCGGTCGTTGCTCGTTGCACAGCAATAAAATACTATGAGTGCAACTGACACAGCAATATAAGCACCTTTTTAAACAGTTGCCATTATTATGTATGGATGACAAAATATTATTAACAAATTGGTCTAGTCTAGTTGTTTAAACGTAGTCCTTTTAGTTTTGGTGATTGTGGGTCGATACCCGCCTATCCAATTTACAGAAATAATCTTCTAATAATGTTCTGGATGTTACTGGAATCGTCCCAGTCCATTGTTCCACAACTGTAATGTCTACCAGCGTTGCTTGCGTTTGTGTGTTCGTCTGGCGATATTAAAAAAATGGGAACCTCCTTCATGTATTATCTACTTGTGTTTGTATTTATATTATCTTTATGTGTCTAATATTAGCTTTGTGAGGTTATTTTGTGAACTCTGTATGTTAAAGGGATGTATTTACTCAATAAGAGCAAACATATAAAAATAAGAATATAACTGTCCTACAATACTATTACATTGAACGTCTCCTTTGTGATACGTAGTCGATAAAATTGGATGTGTGAAATATTTCAGTTTCAATACAAAAATATCATAAGTATAGGTAGGTGTAGGTACTTATACATGTGTTGTACAGTGTATAACAAGTAATATGGGTACATTTGTGACGACGTTACCCCACCTATACGAGTTCACGCGTGGGCGGTTATCAATCCCACTTGTATCGCCACTCGCCCACGTTAGTAATGCGAGTAATGGAGCGCAAGACGGCGATCCTGACTCGATCACTTTGTTTGACACTTAATATGCCACGGTACTTGTATATTGCGCAAAGACTTGAGCTATTTTCTATTAACTGCTTTAAGAAATAAAAGTTTTATTTTGTCATTATAGAATACTTTAACATGCTCTCCAAGAGAGTTTTCTACATACTGATTTCAGTGAACGAAACTTTGTCTAATTAACATTTTCTTCGTAGAATGTGTAGCAGTTTCGTAGCGGCGTAGCATGTAGTCAAATGTTTTCGTAGTATGTAGGTAGTCAACTACCTAGAACTCGCGGAGGCGTTTTTAAAAACGATTAAGTAATTTGAAAATTATTTAATTTAAAATAATTAAGTACAAATGGTCTGATCGTGTTTAAGATTAAATACTGACTGACTAACTCTAGGGCTAAAGACTAGGGTGTTTGATCATGCAAGATCATAAAAAATGCAAGTGTGCAGCGTGTGGGAGCGATATTGACTTGATATGACCTCCCAGCGTGAATAACAACAAACTGCGTAGAGTGTCAAAAAGACCGGACAACTGGAAGGGATTGGCGATATAGCTAGGTAATTAATATTGTTGTTTTGGGTATATCAATTAATTACATTAATCACTGAATATGTGAATTACCACCGGTGTGAATTAAATATATAATTACAATAAGCACTGCTCATTTTCTCATTCTCAAGGCGTTAATATTTATGTGTACCTACATTATTAAACTTCTAAGCCATGTTTCCGCAACAAATTCCTCTATATATCATAATAGTGTGACACGATGTGGTCTGCTTATTGCTCTATATTGCTGCGCAGATAGCGAAGAATGTGAGCTGTAACATGAATAACAATTGTTATTTGGTTCTAAGTTATTACGCAATGTGTTTTACATTGTGGGTTGGCAAAATTGCTTAGTAAAGTCAGTAGTGTAAATATAGTTTTATTTTTTATTTTACACTTTTTAGTTATTATTTTAATTAGATGTTCATTAGACCTTTTATGTAATTATATAACAACAGGAATACAGCTTTATTATAAGTATTGAAAATATAAGTAAAGTGGTAATAATAGTAGGCGAAGGCTAGTAATAAATAAAGACAATGTTAAACAAGCTCCAGATTGCTACGGTGTGACGTCACGCGGCAGTGTCTTTATAAATCCGTATTTGCATGTAAATGAGCGTCTGCGACGAACCAAATGTGTTGTTATTAAATTCTCATTCCGGCTTACAGTGACTGTCTTATGGGAACTAGATCTTATGTCGTCTGTAGCTGGGTTAGAATCATTACAGCTTTGTAATAGAAACCACCGGCCACGGCCCTCCACAAGGTGGACTGATGATATCACACGCGTCGCAGGAAGCCGGTGGATGCGAGTGGCGGACGACCGTGATGTGTGGAAGTCGTTGGGGGAGGCCTATGTCCAGCAGTGGAGGTCTATCGGCTGATAGATTAGATCAGAAGAGAAACCATGGATGTTCTTATAGGACTTTCATGTGTTTGCGGCAGGCGATCTACGGTGATGTATGCGGTTTATTTGACACTTTATGAGCAGTGATAGCCATGTTAGTAACGACGGTTTTAACGGCAGCTTTTAACCCCAGCTCACACCTCTGGAATATCTGGATTACATGACCAAATGTAATTTCTTAACCATGATTATTTCTTGCTAAACGGTGAAGGAAAACATCGTTAGGAAACGTGCATGTCTGAGAGAACCCCTTGTATGTCGTGTGAAGTCCACCCAACCGCACTGGGCCGCGTGGTGGACTATGGTCTTAATGCCTTCGCATTGAGGGCAAACACGAGCCCAACATTGGGACGTTATAATGGCTGATACTATACTAGATTATAGTGATAATTCATTTTCTCATACATTTGATTCTGAGGCGGTACGAAGCTAGCCAGGACTTCGAGTTAAGTATAGAATACTTCGCCTACGTGTAAATGATGCAAAGTATGACTGAAATTACTACAAATTTTAGTTTTGTGTGGATTTGTACACTGCAGCAATTCTTCATTACATCATAAATAACATACAACATAACACAAAGAAATAATCAAAATAAATCAACATTCCATACCAAGGTATCGAATGTTTTTCTTAAATTGGATGGCGCCTGAAAAATAAATAGTCTTTTCCAAAGATAATAATTGTGAATAGCTACAGCTTCCGCCTACAATTACCAACGGCATAACCTAAACACTCTTGTGAATTTAAACGACGTGTTAAAAAAGCAAATTCTTTGATAGCCAGTAAAATAACATTAAGTAGGCAACTTTATATCCGATCGAGTCCTTTATTATGCCGGCCTTTGTGAAGGTAAGACCATGTTATATTGCTGTTAAATCTCAGCAAAAGTATAAAAAAAGTACTTTTAGACATTGAAATAAAACTACTTTTAACGGATTTTGTTGCGTCAGCAACCAGGGTCACGGGAAGACTGAGGTGTTTGACGTCCTAGTCTCATAGTTTTAAACGGGGTACCCTCATGTTTAATTGTTGTTTGCGGTCAGATCTATGCAGACAGTCGTCACAGTGTCTTGTGGATCTGCAATGGTGCGCTTGGTTTTGGATTTAATTGTATTAATTACTTGATCCCAAGTTGGTGGTAGCACCCAGCCATCTTCCCTATTAAAGAACATCCTAATTTCAATATGTTTAGCCATGTCATGGATGTTTAGTATCTATATAAGTATTATATACTGTGTTCGCCCCCAGTACATTTTACGGTATCCACAAAACGAGCGTTTCTTAGTGTAGGACCGCATAGTTGGTTTGTTCGTCTGGCGATATTATTATTATTCTAGTGCCAAAAAAAAATTCGGGAACAATATTAAATGATGGTATTTGAAGTCCCAATACACATATCTCAATAAAACATACACTATGATATGTCTTTCCCTTAATAATAGTGGAGTTTCAAATTGCTTTGTTATTTTGCGCAAGCGGCCCTCCGGCTGAAGGAGGACAATTTCATTAAAGTGTGTTTACCTAACTTACTCCAATACATTATTATACAGGGCTTTTGTGTTTGCTACATGTAGCAGCCGCTATTACGTTGTTTTACAGATGTTTACAATCCCTGTTGCTACGGAGTAATTTTCATGTGTTTGTTATAAAAAAAAGAACATCGAAAAAGAAATAATTATACAATTTCAACCAAAGATATAATTGTGATCGTTTAATGATTGAAAAAAGAATTTTACAATAAAATATACACTAGATAAGCAAATGAATTATATACGTTACCCTATAGGTATTTACTTGTAGCATTTGAATAGGGGTATTCCTAGCAGATGCTGTTCAGTATTTTTTTCAGTTGCAAAGTACTAAATTTTCTGAGGCGGTCAGTCAAATACAATGGTTTGTTGATTCGCATTCTGTTCTACTTTAATCTATTTTAAAACTATTCTAGACTAGGCACCTCAGCACAATAACCATTTTGACGATAATTAAAAGATATATCCCACACCCCGCGAATCGCTACAAAACATATATAATTTTGAACTTAAATTTCCTTAACATTGAAGTTTACATTCTGAACGTGGCTCCGATGGAGCGTTGATTACATTGAACCGTAGCCGTAGCCCGTAGTACGTCCCGGGAACCGTTGGTTTGAATTTGTGAGCGAACCGAATCGCTAGGGAGAATGCGAGGAGTTGCTCGCACGGATTTTCAGGATGGAAGAGCATTGTGGTTAATCTGTATTTAAGATTAGTATGGAAAAGCCAATATCTCGGAAGATGTATGCATTACTTTCGTCAACAGCAGGAATATACATAACTTTTTATTTGGACGGGTACTACTGCTTGTTATATTACGTGTTTTATTTAAGTCACGAAAATAAATGTCAATTGTTAGCATGTTTATAAAATTTTCAATTAATATTTCACTCTCTTTATTAATCGTAAAACATACATTGTATGAATACGCGATGTTAAAAGTTAGACCACAAACCGTTTGGAGGTGTTTCAACAAGCCCATTAAGTCTAAATTCCTGGTGTAACTACGCAGAAGAACAGTAGCTTCGCCTGGAATTTCTACAGGTGGAATACTCGGGATTTGTTTTGAAATGAAAACGATTATATTTTGTATTTGAAAAATGATCACGTCGTTTTGTGACTGATAAAATTATCAAGTAAAGGATGTATAGTCCGGTATGCGAAATACAGCGGCGCCCGTGTTGTTTTCTAAACTTAGCTGTTGAGAATTTGTGCGTGTTACGTAAAGCTTAATGAATTGCAATCTATATTTTTTTTAATGTAAACTATAATGTCCTGATACTTGGTTATTTTCCTAGGATATCGTTAATTAATAATCTACTAACTCACTATCAAATAACAGTTGCGAAAATTACTGTTTCACTGTATACATTTTTTTTAACACTCTTATAAAGTTCAGTGTACTCCGAGGATGTCGCAACGATTCTTCACCAAATACCGACCCGTGTATTTTTATTTTTAGTCGTTGAACTGAATCGTTGTGGGCAATTCTTTTAATTGCTCCACGTCTCGCGGGGCAGAGGGGGGGAGGGGCTGGAAATTGGACCCATTTAAAGTTTTTCGATTTACCCAGACTCGTCTAGTCTAGAGATATGTTGGGGTTAGCCATCCCGCGGGTATTGGGCTGTTCGCGGAAATCTTTTAGCTTTTCTATTGTTAGGAAGTCAGGGTCCTCGAGGTACTTGGTGATGAGCTGATCGGGAGTACAGTATTGGGAAAAGATATTGTTGCTACTATAGTTTAAAGGTCGATGCGTAATTTAAATAGTTACCAGATGCGTATAATGGGGTCGTAAAGGAGTTTAGAGTCATTTTATCGACAGAATTAAAAGATTTTGAAGTTTTTAACTATGTCATCGAGATCTAATTAATTACTAAACTTTACTGAATAGTTATCCAATCCTTAATCAATTTAAAAGTTGCTCTTTTTTATCCATAATTAAAGGGCCTTATCTTTCTCAATTAATTAGGGTACAATAATTTAAACATTATATTTCACGTACGGCCGGTTTACCAGTACACGACCGGTTCATGACTTTTATTTCAGATGGCGTTCGCCAGTTAAGGTCACATGTTGCCTTTGATTAACATTTTGTAAGGGCTAATTCGTGCGGCTAATAATTTAAGATGATATAAGCTCTTTTTCTAGGTATTACAAATCTCCCATTAAAACAAACACCAGTGAGGTGGGCAACGCCGCGACAGGAATAATAATAATTCGCAACCCTTCCAATAACCCTGTCCCATTATCATCCAAACCTCAATCCATAGTCCCAATTAACTTTCCATATTCCAGCACTAGTTCCTCCGCCTGCTGAGGTCAATTCGCTGTTTATGCTACCATTTTCAGCAGTTGGCCCCAGCAGGTGGCTAACATTACATAAAAAATCTCAAAAACGGCCTCTACGTTATGGGCCAAAAGACCAGGCCCCTGTGGACAGAACCACAACAATAATAATATAACATTGTATGTAGATACTACATAGTTATCTCATAATGGTATAAGGTCACGGCATATGTACCTGGTATTATTTCTGTTGCATATGATCCATTCAAATTCGTCTACGACCAATTTATGTCATGTCATTAAACTAACACAGTTTTATAAGACCGCTAACTAAGTATTATTAGCGACTAACAAAATATTATTAGGTATTGCACAATGCAATAGGACAAGACAGTCTATTACCCTGTACTTATCACTATGCAGCGCAAAACTTATTTTTCAACCATCACAACATTGTCGACACGTCGCGAAATCGAATTAGCGAGTTTCCGGACTCCAGGCGTTACGACGCGGTCACACGTTACGCGCTCTTAAGGCCTCAGCCTCGAATTTAGCGGGCAACGGGGCGGCGGCGACGGCGGCGCGGATGAGGCAGGATCTTATGCGAAAAATCAAATGGACCGGTTCTCGAAAACAGCGGCGTGGCAGCGGCGCGGGGCGGCCAACGAGCGCCGCTCCTGCGCCGCCGCCGCCGCCGCCCCGCTGCCCGCTAAATACGAGGCTGAGGCCTTAGACAAAACTTTGTAACGGTATTAGCGAGTTGTGCACCCGCAAGACTTTGCATCAGATCGGTAATGGAACCTTCGGAAGACAATCTTGTTGGACCAACTTCAAAACTGTAGTTTTGCAAAATTGGATGCGACGTTGTCCACAGAAACCGTTCTCACGAAATAAATGAAGCTAAACTAGTTTCTTTATGGAGCGCTTCGAAATGAGTAATAGAATGGATTTTGATACGTGACTTGGTGAACAACGTGGTGAGTTTCATATTCGCGGGGACTCGCAAGCGATAATACTCATAACTCGGATGTTTAAACTCTTTGCAAAATAACATAAGATATTATAAAAAAAGAGTTAATTAAGTTCAGAATATTAAACACTTTTATATTTTCAAAATGCGTCTACTCAGTGTTGGAACGTGGCCTAAAAATTTTAATATTCTTTTTGTGATTCTTTCAGAGGTTCAAGTATCTGTTCTGAATATCAGGCGAGAGTCCGAAGTATACTCAGATTATTTTTTCGAACAACCAATTGTAATATTCTTCAGATCTTTCAACAATCGAATAGATGGGGACTAAGTGTAGCTTTAAAAGCTTATTTTTCATAAAATCATTATAATTCGGTATCACACGTATCTCCTTCAACAACGCCACAAGAATAGGTTACACTGAAACACTAAAATTCGTAATGATAATATCAAAATAACTCATGACATTATATTCTGATCGACAGCAGAAGCCAGCAAATTGTACTACATCGGCAATATGGACCCGTAACGAGGTGTCATTGTGCCTGAAAGATTGATCGTTCAGCACCGAGCCGCTGATGAATGAGCACTGAAATATGCCAGATGATGTATTGTGGAGGCCTACTAATTTGATTATACGGTTAAATTTTGGGTAGTGGTATTGTCTAGACGATGGTTGTATTTTTTCAATGATAGGAGTTTAATAAAAAAAATATAAAATGTTCAATTGTCAAATACGTATTATATTCCTAAATTATAGTACTGGAAATACCTCATATAAATATATGCAACCTACCAAATATTGCTTGCTTCACTGTATGATAATAAAACATTCATGAAGTCATTACCAAAGCGTATAGAGTTGAACGCGAACAGAATTGGCTGCTATTAGCACGATATAAAGACGTTTCGCACGAGCTGATTGTAGACTGGAAGCCAACACATTCAAGAACGCGAATAAGAGTCATTAAGTCGAACATCAGTTCGCAATTTCAGTGCTAATTTACATTTTCGCCTCTAGATGCTTAATAAGCCCTCTCAAGTTGCTAAAGTACCTTGTAATCTTTGCGCGAGCCGGTTATATCCGGATGAGGGCGGCGCGAACCGGTTATAACCGCATCGAAGCGGCTGCAACTGGATTACGTCTCGCTGTCTTTGACAGATTTGCATTTGTTTGAGATCTTAGCTCGGGAGCTTGTTGGTTGTTTGTTTTATTATTTGTCAATAATTTTATTAGTGTAAATCCAATTTGGCTGTTTACATTTTGAAATTAATAGGTACTAAATGTGGTTTCTAGAACATATATTGATAATAAAACGCGTACTTACTTATATTCTGTAAACCACGTTTTGTAAGTTCTACAGGGACCTATCTAGAAGCGGTAGTTGCAGTCTCCATTGGAATCTTTATGAAGAATATCTCTTTATGAGCGTTCTCTACAACTATAATCTTATATAACAAAACATAAAAAGGATAAATTAGGTAGGTACCTAATTCATGCAATAAAAAAGTTACGAAACGTATTAGCATGAAACTTGGCGTAGTTATTATCTTGCTAAAATGAATTAGTTCCCCGCGATTTCCAAAAAAAATCAGTACACACGGACGAAGCTACGGGTGCTACTAGTTACCTACTGAATAAATGACTTGTCAAAATGACAAAATCCCGCCGTGACAAAGTTACTCGTGGCGGTGGTGGTACTCGAAGTCAAAGTGTGTATAGTAATTAAAGCCGGGAGGCGTCCGAGGCGCTATAGCGAGTTGCGCTAACCTTGTTTGAGTGTTCTTTGTAGAGGTTGCGCCGTGTCCCCCTAGATGGCGTTAGTTGTGGCGTTTGAGAGACGAGCTTTCATTTTGTTTGGTAGGTAGTTGTTTAGTGAATTATTGCGACTTCATTCAGAGGTGTTAAACTTTGAATATTGTTTTAAGTGTTGGTATAACATTGTGTTAATAGAATATACTAAAATAACTGGATTAAACAATTACAAGTATTTTTTTAAAGTAGGTACTGATGAGTAGTAATTAGATGGGCAGAATTTGTATTAGGAATAATTTATAGAATTAAGCGTGTCTTGTAATAAATAGTAATAAAAAAATCTTATTTTCCCACAACACGGTAAATGATGGTAGTCCCAATTTACAGGATTCGCAACTCCTCAACACAATTACAAAGTTGAACTGTTAAGTTTAACTACCAAAACTGATTTTATTTACAGCGTTCAGTTCTTTAATTAAGATTTTATGAAAGTTGCCGGCGTTGAGAACGTCCCGTCTTCAGTGTTCATTTAAAATTCGTCTACTAACTGTATTCTGTAATTGTTCGTCCGAGTAATTGCGAAGAGTCTGGGACTATCCTCGATTCAGTATTTACTTGTTCTGAACTAGTTTAGCGCCTTTAATGGCAGAGCATGAAGTTTTTGACTGAGTTTTGCTTTGAATTTTAGAATGAGTTTTGGCTTTATGCTTCCTTGCCTTCTTGGTTTTATAGAGGAAAGTAATACGGGAATTATAATTTTAAGATGAAGAAATAATTTATCTCGTTATCACGACGATCATAGTTCAACAAGTAAAACATGTATAAAATATATGAAAAGGTTTAATTTAATATAACAATCTCCTTTTCTATTCCGTATGTTTCAAACAGATTATTGGTCAATATCTATGCATAATATAATTACTGAACATATTATGAATCTATTTTATCTTCCGTATAAATCTCAAACTCAAACTAGTTGGAAGTGTGACAGACGTCTGGCGAGAGATAAATACCCTGATCCAGACCTGTTACCATATACCAGGACTCTGTCAGTTTTCGGCTATCATACAAAATGCGACAGTAATAAGGAGCACAACTTCTGTATGTAGTACCTGCCTTTTCTGTGCTTTCACTTTCATTTCAGAACAAAAGAGCAACCTATAATTAGTTAACGCATTAATGCCGACGTTTTCGGTGTTTCCAAACTTGGTAGACTGAGTGTTGGACTTCGCAGTGTTCCCAGAGTTTAACCCACTTAGCTGCTGGGATAGTCGGCTAATTCAATAAGTATTCCCAGCTAAAGGGGTAACCCAATTAGGAGTCGTGTTATTTTTTTAAATAAAAGGGTTTTCTTTTATTTATTTTTATTATGAGCTGTTTTAGGTAAAGATAAGAAAGACTAGATTTAGGTTTTGGCTGGTCATGGCATAAAATAGACTAAAATTGTATTAAGCTTTATTTTATGAATAATAAAATGGCATATGTATTTAGTTAGCCTGAATCGATTCAAACAGCTTACCTTCTCACCGTGTCAAAAATAATTATATTGTTTGTAAATTTAGCAGTTAAGAAACTCTCATAAATTAGAATTCCACTCTTCCCCCTAAATCATTCTGGTCACATAATTTATTTTCGCGGTTTTTTAAAACCAATAAACGTCAGTACATTGTATTCAGAACGTCTTTGCAGCTGTAAAAGACTCTCATAAAAAAAAAACAAAACTAGTTAGTAATTAGCAACAAATGTGGCTATTTGTTTCGCTCGGACCCTTTCCCTTTATTTGCCATCGCTTTACAACGTTACCACAGACTAAAATAATTCATACAAAGCCAGCTAAAAGATTACCAGTGTGTATAATAATGTAGTACATAATGTTGTAGCATGTGGCGCGTTCGAACATTATGGCTGCAATATAATGTGGAATGGGTTTCTGAATGGTTGTTTTGCCTCGTTAAAAACTTGGTCAATTTACTGTCTAGAATATAATGTGACATATAGTTTATATTAGTTCCGTTATTGTGTATCCGTATTGTGAATATTACTAGTTGTTTACTCTAAAACATAATTTTGTATAGAACCCCATATAAAATATAAAAAAATATAAAATCAATGGAATTTAAAATATAATCCACAAACGTCGCTCGACAAACACTGTCTTTAGGGTGACAGTTAATAATTGTTCCCCGCTTGATTGCGAAGCAACAATTTCTTTTGATTATTCAGCTGTGTCGCTGAACATTACACTGAAGAATTTTAAAATTAACTTTCTTTTCAGCTTCAGCCCAAATCTACATACTAAGATTGTTACTTTCGCCTAGAAACTAGGCTAACTAGAAACAAATATAAATCCCAAAAATTATAGTCAATTATTAAAAAAATATTGTTAACTCATTCAACTAAGCCGTGATAGCCAAGTTGGTAGAATGCTTGGCTCAGTAACGAGGATCGCAGGTTCAAACCTCGGCTCACACCTCTGAGATTTCTGGATTTAATGGAAACCTGCATGTCTGAGAGAGTCCGTCGAAAGACGTGTGAAGTACGCCAACCCGGACTGGGCCAGTGTGGTGTACACCTTATGATTATTGTCTGAATAGGTGGTTATACTTTAATGAACCCACAGCTGGGTAAAGTATCTAGGTCATCAGGCAACATAAAACTCTTTGTCAGGTGCACAGTAAGCAAAAACCTAAACCGTTTTAAATCAAAAACATCAATATGAGCACTCAAAAATATTTCAGTGCCTAACGCAATTAGAGGCATAAAGCGAAACGCTTTCAGAACGTACATGTCACTGAGAGCCTGTTATTGGCGCACAAACATACAATATATCAGTACAAAACACGTGTAAAGGACTTCAGACGCATGTTATAAGAGTGATAATAGTTTTAGGAACGTGTAAAATAAATTTTCGTTTCGCATAGCTGGCCAGAGACAAATGACAGTGATATTGGCAGTAAAACCGACTAGCCTCGGTCGGCGTTTTTTGTCCAGCGTTTTAAGTCCGTCCCACTGTGCGGTATAAAGACTGCAGTGCGTTGGGGTTTTGATAGAGACGATGCCGATGTCGATCTACTACATTTTGGGGTCGAGTCACCTTCGTCCGTAGGAGAATTAAGTACCCTCGAGATACCCTACACGTGACCCCGGGTGGTGCCAACCAGGTGACAACTCTACTGGTGGTAGGCTTCGGCCGTGGCTAGTCACCACCCACTTAACAAAGCCATGTCGCCAAGCGGCCTAGCCGTGTTCCGGCATGATGTTCGGTGTTGCCATTCATGGATGGCGGGTCAAATTAGTTGCGCTGCAGGTGCCTAGTGAATGTAGCGTCTCTATCTACTGCCGCCTTCCTACCTAGGCAAGCATGCTCCATCGTAGATCTCATCGTCACTTACCATTAGGTGAGATCGAGATCAAATACTTGCCTATAATGTAACTAAAAAAAAAAAATTGTTACAGCGCCTAATTGAATGAGAGTAACTCATACACCAGATGATGTGCATCAGACCGAGATGGATCAGCCCTATTATGATGGATTAAACAGTAATTACTTATGTATGCTTAATGTTTTCAGGTATACCTATTATGTGTGTCTCCACTAAAGTGCAGAATTGTGTAGATAATAGATTGAATTGCTACATATAAACAAGACCTTCAAGTTCAATGAACAGGATCATATCTCTCGAACTCGCCTGAGCGCACTCTAATTAAACAACTGCAACGTTCATTCGAAGTAAGCAAATGCACACCGCTCAGTTTCCTTAGACTTTCGTGACGAAAAACATAGTTTTTTGTACATAATAAATCCAAGCTCTTAGCTATTTAAGACGCCGTAATAAATAACTAATAGGGCTATATCGGATATAAAGCATTTATCAAATGAGTTATTAAAATAAAGCAGCTTTGAAAGTATGGCGGTGTTTGAGTAGGTATTTGGCTGTAAATTTGCTTCTTGATTATGCTTTAATACAGCTTACGAGTACTACATCACAAGATAAAAGCTTCCTGTGTCACTAAAATAAACCTTCTATAAGCCAATCAGAATACATCGAAATTAGAAACGAAACAGTTTTGCGTTACAGTCATAGGCCACAGAGTAAAATACTAGTCTAGTCTATTATCAGTTTTTTTTATAAGTATCCCACATGTAATACTGTAAAATTTAAGTTGCCTTGCAGCTTAACTTCAAAATAAGCTGTCATATATTGCAATGTTACAATATAATCTATAACTTTTATTCAGCTATCAGAAGGTTGCGTGTTCAGATCACGTCGGGGTCACCAATTTAGCGGCCAAGGGAAGAACTTCCAGCCAGGCGGGTGGTATGCCTGGCGGGGCGGCCGCTATGCCCCAACGGTTAATGTCGGGATCTTGTATATATGCTACTTGCTCCGAGAACTCTAATAGCGCGATTCAGGATTGTGACGACATTGTCTATTGTTCTGAATGCGTGTCTGCAGTGCCATCTGCGTAGCTTGTGGTGTGGTTAAAGTGGTCGCTACAAGTAGTAGGTATGGCCTGTACTGGTATATAAGGTACACAAGCAGGTAGGCTTGAATTATTATGGTGGTATGATATTCCGAGCTTACATACTAAATAATAATTAATTGCAGGAGCACAGGGTGGGGCGTGTAGTTGTCTTGTCCCGGCTCATTAAAATGAATTACGCGTTGCTGTACAAGCGCTGCGTAAATTGTCGTAAACAATTGCCGCGTACTTTATGAGAGTAGTAGAGCCTGGTGTTTTATTTTTTAATTTGTCTGTATTTTTGTGTGTATAAAAAACTGTTTTAAATTTAAAGCAACATAATATAAATCAATATGATTTTTATACATTTATTTAACTCAACAAATTTTATGTTTCAACGTTCTAAAGAATTCAGGGTTTTTTGCTGGCGTGAATATTTGTGTTACTAATATCGGAGACTTTACTATACATTCACTATTAATTTTCGGACCAAACGTGCAGGTTCGTTAGCCTATCTCGAGCAGATGCAATGCATGGGTTGAGAGCAAGACTACGCTGTCTGCCCGTACACGCCTAATTAACTTTATTTTTGTTTGGCCGGTACACATACGAGACCATTGCAAGCCATCTTACTAGAGCTCAGTATGCAAAAATGACTCTAAAACAGTCTCCCATAAGTACGCACGTTATATTGTAAAACGCTAGAAGGCAGTACAACTCTTAACAGCCAGCAATCTCCCACTATAACCCTTAAAATCTACAAAGAACGCAATCTCGGCATTGTAATGGCGGGCCATACGATGTCACGTGCGGTAGTTTATGACCGTCTGATGTACTGGCGAGTGAAGCCGGGGGATTTTATAGAGTGCTTTGGGAGAGAATGGGGCTGAATGTATTGTGATAGGTTTACATTTTGTTATAAAGCCATACAAACGCCAGTAACGTTTCCACATAATGATCTGGGAGCGATCATATAACATATAATAATTCCAGCCCTTTTTAATGTCCCAGTTCTGGGCACGGGCCTCCTCTCAATGTGAGTGGGATTAGGCCATAGTCCACCACGCTGGCCCAGTGTGGGCTAGCGGACTTCACAAATCTTTCGAGGGGTTCTTTCAGACGTGCAGGTCTCCTCACGATGTTTTCCTTCACCGTTTAGCAAGTGATAATAATGGTTGAAAATGAGATTCGCACATGAAATCCCAGAAGTGCAAGCCGGGGTTTGAACCTGCAATCCTCGTTACCGAGGCAAGCATTCAACCAACTTGGCTATCACTGCTATGCCTATGATCCTATAATATAATAACGCCCAAAGTAGAGCAAAATTATCATATCATAACGCCTATATCCCTATAGGTGAAGGTAGAGGTACACTACAGTGCACCCACATTTCACCGATGGTATTTGGTCACAATATAGACGACTCTATTGCTATTATACTGAGCACATTCTTTTCAATGCCAGGGATGTTCAGGCCGAAGTGCGCCACGCTCGCTCAGAGCGGGTTGGCAATACACACGGCTTTTCGGAACTATTTAGATGTACTATTCAAAAAAAAATTGATTGGAATACACTCATAAAATCGGTCTTGGACTTGCGACGGTTTTTTTTTCAAGACTTAAGTACTATCACTGCTGTTGAACCCACTTAATAATATTAAAAACGTTGTATTGTGTGTGTCTACATAGATAACGTGTATACACACAGCACAAAACAGTTTGTACGGAGGCTGTTTATCGGCAAACAGCATTACGGCGGTGAATCAGGAGCGGTTTGGCTCGGCGACAAATCGGGGCATAAATCAAGCAGGGCTGCCCCGCGCCGCCCCCGCGCCGCCCCGCGTCACGGCATTACAACGCTTAATGATTCATGTTTTGTTTATACTTAGTTATAAGGAATCCGTTGCATATGCTGTCTTCTAGATGCTGTTGACCAAAATTTTCTGGACAAGTTGTAATCATAGTTTTAATGGAAATAGTATACAACTAATAAGCTTATAACAACATTTATCGACGTCAGTCATTCTATAATTAATTTTAACATGTAAGTGTTTGTATCTATTTTATCATCTCAGAATATTGAACACCATCAAATCGTTTCCAAACCATGCGTTTATTTTAATCACAGTATTTCATACAATACTACCTTCTTCCCGCGGTTCCATCTTGATTAAACTTAGCCTATAGCACTGAGGGATAGTGAAGTTTTCTATCAGTAAAAGATTTTTTGGATCGGATCAGTAGTTTCGGAGATTACCTACGTACAAACTCAAAAAAGTAACCAAACCAAAATGAAAAGTAGCCACGAAGAGCGTCATTATTTAAAAATAATGTAAAATTCGTGTACCTAAATGATGTACAAAACATCGAATGATATAAAAATATCATATTATGTTTCCCGCATCCTTCCTATAAACATTGCTTAAAATACACTTAACCGGCCTCAAGCCGTCGTCGCCGGTATTCTCTTAACCCTCACCATTAATTCTTCGCCCTTCAACGCCAGTTTTTCATCTCATACAATTTTAATTCCAGCCCCATCCGTACAGGACCATAAATATAGCCTGAGCATTTTCCTACCTACTAATATTTCCCTCGTGAACTATGCATGTGGGCCGTGAAAAATGAAGGTTGTGTCAGGCACTGTTTATACTTGGCGATATTGTATTAAAAAGTATAAATTCTTGCCGAATATCTTATTCAATCTCTTATTACTATCAAACTAACTGGTATAAATTTAAAAACTACATATGATCAGTCGACAAAGAAACTGCTAAGAAAATGGTAGATATTTTCAAGGGGAATAAAATGCATTCATTTTGTGAATTAGATTTAATAATCTCTAAGATGCAAAAATGTACAAAGGATGAATTTTAATTAAATTAAAGGGGTACCTATGTTACTTTGACTTTCAACAAAAGACAGTAAAAAGAGATGAGCAGACTACAAGCAGTCATTCCACGAAAATAATCAGCAGTAGAATATTTGTATTCACAATATAAGTACTTAATCCGCTGTGTTAGGGTAGACTGGAAACCGATGTCAAAACAAATTAAAACTAGCCTAAAGACGACCTATTTAACGACATAAATCGTATCGCCCCCGTCCCGTGTTGTGTAAAGCGTTCAGTATTTATGATGCAGTGTGAGTAGTGCACATGGCGTCGGCCGCGGTCGCGTGATTAATAGTCGAATTACCCGCGCCGACACCTCGCTTCGTGTGTTCCTTGCCTAATGTCCGAGTGTTGCCGACTCCACACGATCACTATACATAAACAAAATTCTAGCAGAGTTAAAAACTGCAGTAGTCAAGAAAGAGAAAATAGATATATCTCTCGCTCACACAGACAGTTTAGTCATTAATTTAATTCCAAAATAATAATAATGTCATCTTTGTTTCAAAACCTCATGATGCGTCAAGAAAATAATTCGTCAAAAATATTCGCATGGGCCTATGACCATTTCAAGAAAAAACAATGCCTTGTCTGCTGACGCGATTCACTCATAATTAAATGGCAAATACATGTATATTCACTATAAAAAAAAATCCCAACCAAAAATTAAAAATGTACAATTTCGACGTCGTTATCATTTCATTACGAGTGAATTGTGTTAGTTGATTTGTGGTCCAGGAGCCTCAGACTAAGATCCAACGTAATATCCTGCATCATTTGCCACTATTGCTTATAGAGGGTGCTACGGTAATTAATCACGGCGGTAATCCCGCGGGAGGCGTTTTGTCGTATACCGAAATGGAGGTTTAATAATTATTTAGAAAATTGCTGTTGTATTACTTGATACGGTAGGCAAAAACTATAATTAAATAATATTAATATTTAGATTCTATACTTATAAAAGTAGTGTTAGCCAAGGTGGTAGAACGCTTGCCTCGGTAACGAGGATCACTGATTCAATCCCCAGCTCGCAACTCTGGAATTACTGGATTTCATGTTCGAATGTAATTTTAACCATGATTATCACATGCTAAGCGGTGAAGGAAAACATCGTGACGAAACCTGCATGCTTAAGTGAACCTTTTGAATGACGTGCGAAGTCCGCCAACCCGCACTGGGCCAGCGTGGCGGTCTATGGCCTAAACCCCTCGCTTTTATGAGAGGCGCCTGCTCAACAGTGGGAAAATAAAAAAAGACTAATATTATTATTATGTTATAATCTATACTCTACAGTATAAGCCATGGTTAGATCTGCGTGTTATAAGATATATTCCATGATAATTCTTAAGGTTTCTTGAGTTATCTAAGTATTATTTTATAAGCAGAGATAGCTATGTAGGTCGTGTGAACGTTTTGTAATCCAAGATCACAGATTCAAACACGTACTCGCACCTCTGATTCCACGCCCTTCATTTGCATGTGAATGATTACTTAATAAGTAAAGGATCAAGAAAAACACCGTGAGAAAAAGATGTCTGAGTGAGTCATAACCAGTTTCTAAAAGACGACTGGGCCAGGGTAGTGGACCATGACCTGAATCTTCCTTTGGTAACTTCTTGTTACCAAAAGTGCGTCTTTAAAAACACAAATAAGCCTGGTGATTAACACTATGAACCGTCTATTAGGAACTCCATATTTCCAACCGAGAGCTCACTCGCACCACAAATGAGGTGTGGCCTTAAAGTAGATTTACAAAATCACTGTGATGCTTGGAAGGTCTTCGCTATTATTATGTTAGAACCTACATAATATCTATCGAATCCTGAGCGTGGTGGAGCCATGCGTTATCTAACCGCATTCATACGACCGGCGGTTGGTCCCAGTGACAAATAGTCGTATAAATCAGACGTTGCGACGTGGCACCTGCACTTTGCCCCACTTCGTCCCAATGGATGAATGTGCAGCGTTTGTCTTGGGTACGTATAATAACGTACAGTACAACAATCTCATCACAAAAAAGAAAAGGACGAGGGTAGGTGTGTAGGTATGTAGTAGTTGTATGTGGTAGTGTAGGTATGTTTAGTATAGTGTGTGTGTGTGTGTGTGTGCGTAGAGTGTCATTTTGAACATACTCGTACAGTGTGCCGGGAATAAACCAAAGACTAACCAATTACGGTAAACCGAGTAGATAACGAACTGTTTGTAATGTTTATTACCATTTGTTTTAGCATTCCTCTATTTGATTGTTGTTTTTATTTCAACCAGCAACCATTATTATCCTAGATGCATGCACCAAAAATACGAAAATTTTAAATATGGGCAGATGATTTATTGCGTATCCAAATTAATGATGAATTAATAAATAACCGAATCGGATATTTCGTGAGATATCGTTACTTTATTATGGATGCGAAAATTGTGATGCATATTCGGATTAATGCAAAGACATTAATATATAATTTGGGATTACGTACCTAGTACTACATAGTACTATATGATAAATATTATTTCTGGAAGTGGTGATAAGGGAATTTGGGACGCGGTTCTTTCCCCATTCGCTGCGATTCGAACTCGGCTTGAATTGGGCTAAGACTTTGAGTCACATAATAATTTAAATATAGACGACCGCATGGGCTTACTGCACCGGATGATCGCGGGTTGAATTCTCATCGGTGTTACTGACTTGGATAGCTTCCAGTCCATTTTAAAGTGGCTATAGTACCAGCGTTACTCAGTTTGAATGTTTGGACATTAATAATATAACAAAAAAGGGAATTCAATTTAACCACTTTAAAAATAAAATAGGATCAGAATAAAACGGCCAACTGTCTCGTTGCGTTGAGTTTGTCCAGCGCAATTTTTTTTATTCTTTTCCTATGCAGCGCTGAAAGTTAAACACTGATCCGACGGCGTCAGTCATACGTCCGAACGTTTGAAACGATTTATTTGTTTACCGCTTCAGCTGCTTTATTGATTACTTTCTGTTTCGTGTTGTTTGGACTACAGGCTTGTTAACATTTTCTTTTTGTACTGCAATTTGTGTTGTGTGTTCTGCATGCTCTATGAATGATTGCTGCAATCTTTGAAAGTAAGTAAGCTAGATCCACTATTCCTAGCCTTGATTTGGTTTCCCAAGGCATAACCCTGAAGCAAAGCCTTATTGGCGGTGGCAATAACTGCTATTTATAAAAGCCTTATTTATCTGAAGTTCACACGCGGCCGTCGTCTTCGCTACTTCGACTTGGCTGTGAGTGACTTGCTCTAGAAAATTTAATTATATTTTGTGTGGAAAAAATGCAGCTTTCAATGTCCGTATTGAAAGTCTGATAGCAACATTTAGCGATTTTTTTTGTTAGCAGACAATCCTTGGTTTTAACCATGGTTTTACTTTATATTTTCTATGTAAATAAGTACCCAAATGATTAGCAAACCTACATTGAAATATTAACTCTTATAAAAAAGAGTTTGTAATTCCCTGCTAAAATACAAATTACTTTCCATCCGAACAACATATTGTGTTAGGTCATGTCAGCATGTCGTCGCCCGCGCCGGGCAGGTGCGGCGCGTACCACAGATTAATGATTTTAATCCCATGCTCACCATCTACCCACACAGCCCTACTTGATTTTATTCTGTTATAATTTTAGATATTCGTAATTTAATTTTGAATTTGGAAAGTTTTAAACATGATTTCCGTGACAGCATTTTGAATTTGGAAGGGTTTTAATTCCAGCCATTTGCTCGCACCAATTAAACGCATTTTTTTCTCAACCACTCCAGAGGTGGTCTAGGCTCAAGGATAGCACAAACCTTTGCCTCCTAGATCTCTAGTGATGTTCGGTGATGGTATCGTGATCTGTAAGCGCTGATTCCTGGTCATGAAAGGTTTTAGGTACGACTGGGATCAAACACGTTAATAAATGTGTTGTGCTACTGTATTCAGTTACTCTGTGTGCTAGCTAATCGAGAGTACCACAGAGTGCCTGTCAGCGCGTATCGCTGTGACGTCGGCGTGCCGTCAACGTTAACTGACTGTGTGCACACTCTTTAATAAATGAATTATACTAAACAATTAATAGTTTAATAAAAAATTAAAGCTTCTTGCGCTCCGTATTAAAAGAATTCACGGTCACGCCTGTATTTCAGGCAGCTGCTTGCATAAGCAGAGGTGCACTACAATGAACCCACATTTGGCCAATGGCCTCAATGAAATAAGGGCGACTCCACACTTCGATGCGTGTTTGATTTGTACCATAGTCCACCGCAACAACCTAGTGCGGGTTGGCGAACTTTAAGCGTCTTTGAAAAGACTTGCAAATTTGTACACGATTTTTAGCTTCATCGTGAAGCAAGTGATAAAAGAAAAAAACCACTGCCATATCACAAAAAAGTGTATCTCGGAAAGGACGAGAGTTCTGGCGAACTAATCCAGTCAAACATCTTATGGATTATTTTTTTCACACAGATTTTATTAACGTTTGAAAGTAGCGTACTTTGTTCAAGTGTGGACAAAAATATATGCCCCGGGTGAGGATCGAACTCACGACCTTAAGATTATGAGACTTACGCGCTGCCTACTGCGCCACCGAGGCTGATGCTAACATGTCTAGAATAAAAACTCATTTTGATTATAATGTTCATGATTTTACAAAAAAAAGGAATGATGCTTAAGTGTATCCGTAGATATTTTCTCTTGCAGAACTCAATCTTTCGATTCAGAACTTTATTATCAATTAGAGAATCTTAACCTGCATGTTTGTCGAAAGTCGTGTGAAGTTCACAAAACCGCACTGGGTCATCGTGGTGGGCTATGGCCTACTTTTGTCCTCATATTGAGAACCAATGTGCCCGGTATAATTGCAATAGCCTTGCTGCCAATTACATTGGAACCAAATACCGATTGCGAAATGTTACCTCTGTCTACTCCTTCGGAGATTTTAGGCGCAATGACGATGTATAGTATATTTTGCCACAGGTGATGATAAGAATAAACCAGCAAGGTGGTCAAAGTTTATAGCTGCAGAAACGGTTCATATACGCCTCACAGAGCAATGTAAGATAAACCTCGCTGACGCTTAAGTGATAACTTTATTGTCGGTGTATGTTATCGGATATTTTAACAACGGCGTAATGAGGTATTTCCTTCATTAAGACAATTAATAATACTAATTAATTGTCATCTTTGTTTACGTATGAGTATAATATTTTATGGTTTTAATGGGATCATTTTATAACTATTAGCTTTTGTAGGTATTTTAGTTATTTGTTATGTTGCATAACCTAACGTTTTTATTGAGATATAAGCTTTTTTGTCACATTACGAAAGGTGCCTATGCGATTTTACCCCATACCCCCCCCCCCCCCCCCCCACATTTACCCGGTGGAAAAACATAGACCCCATACCCAGGCGAAGCCACCATGGGTGTATAATTTGAACGACTCCAGGGCTTATTTATTTCTTTTTTTGAACTATTCGGTATTCGGTTTTGTGTATTAGGTACCATTCCAAAATAGGTGTTATAGCGACACGCAATAGGCGTTTTAGTGGCATATCAAATCGGCGCAGTAATGTAGTGTCCCGTTAAGAGGCCAGCGTGGAAAGTATGTGAGCTAAATGTGCGCTATAAATTCAGGGTGCTGCAGCTAGCGCCGCATTGGCAACGCTTTATGTGGACGACGCACTGTTCAAGAGAACAGCGAGCTTGCTCGGTATTGGGTTTGATAAAATTTATTGTCAACTTAACTTTGTTGGGTTGCTATTTGCTAGCACGCGTCTTGCAAAGATCCGAAGCATGAGGCACGAATGCCTCACCATATTCATAAAAAAATGCAATATATTTTATTAAAAACAAGTTTGTTAAGGCCTTATTGATGGATTGCAACGTTTAACGGGGAGAATAATTATTGAGTATTTTATTACTGGTAGGTATTTTGTTACATGTTAAATTATATGGATAAAATATTATTCTTCTAAAATAAAAGATAGAACGCAGTTATTAGTATTGACTACAAATACTTACAAGTAGTTCTGAATCCGCAGTAATGAAACGATACCACACTATTTGTTCGTCTAGGCTTGTCTTTTTATTCGCTTATTATCTGGGCCGTGTGTCACGAGTGTAATACTACAACATTTGGATTGCACTGCGGTAATTAATGTTAAACGCTACCGGTTTTAGGCTCCGCCGTAAAAATGAGGGCGATACGTTAAAGCCCTTTTCGTCTACCAAAATGTTATTTCGGTAGTCATTTTCGTAAGACTTTTTGGTATGTTTTACCTAGCGTTAACTGATACCAACAACTTTGAAATAACGTTGTACTCCCATTGACACCTCAATTCATTCGAACTATCGTCAATTGCTTAAGGATATAGAACAGTTTGAACATACAAAAATGTAACGGGCTAAAACCACAATCACAAATTCATTGGCGACCTGATCAATGGGTAGTGATCCTGCTTTTTGTGCTGAGGATCCCTGGTTCGAATCCTGGTAGGGACAAACATTGTGCGATGAGCGCAAATGTTTGTACATTTATATAAATATTATATACTGAGGTCGCCGTCAGTCCATTATACGGTACCCATAAAACAAGCATAGCTTAGTGCGGGACCTTGTAGTTGGTGTGTTCGTCTATCGATATTATTATTTTTACAACCATGTCGCAATAAAACATACAAGTACCTAATGCTAAACATAGTCTTACAACAGCCTAAAATATCGACTGTGACCGAACAAGCCCCCATCCAATTGAAAAGAGATTTGCAAAGCAAATGAACGAAACGAAATCCCTTGCTTACTCCAAATCAGCTGAGCAATCGACGCAATTTGTTTTATCTCCAAGAAACAAACAAATAAATTCCAATTGAGCGATTAAGGTACACCTTTCGATCAGGGGGTGGGATCTAGACGAATGGAGGAGGATTACACTACGGTATAGGGTTGGTGGGGCGAAATTTGAGACAGGAATTGGATCTTAGATTCGGTTTAAAATTTTATGTTGCCAGTACAATTATTTTAAGATCACTACATTTGCAGGATGATGGAATATTGTTCAAGTCAATACGTAGGTAGGTAGAACCATTGTGTCTTGGAAACTATGACTAATCAGAATATTACCATGCCTAGCTGCTGTCAGAGCTAGCCTTGGTAGGCTGTCTTCTTGCACTTTATCATGATGAAACTTGCAGATTAAGAACAATAGGTAAGTGTTACTTGCCTAAGTTAATAGTAAATGAAAAATTAAGAAAGAAGTCCCCAATATCTTTCAAACATTTTTGCGAGTTTATGTCTCTGTAATATGTATATGCTACATATATAGCAATAATATTACAAATGTGTATTTGATAAAAATTGCAGCATCTTAACATATAATTTTGGGATATGTCTCATGATTAAGTATCGTAATTAGGTACTCCAATAGCTCACGAGGATAAGAACCGTTTTTGCTTTTGATATTGACAGCCCTGCAGTCCTTCTTGGCTGTTTTCATTCAACGCGTGTGGCGAGCGGCGCGAGCGCTCGCGACCGGCATACGAACGAGCCGCGGCGCAGATAAGCGATCTTTTATCGCGAATTGATGTATGTGAGCCCTAATACTCGCTCGGTCTCTGGGGCCGAAGGTTTTTTGGACGAAAATTAAGTAATCGATGTTGATTAAGATGTTGGGTTTATGTTCCTTTCGGGTCAAGGGCAGGGCTTTTTGTCACGGTCTTATTTTCATGCCCCGGTGGTTGATGTGCTATAACCATCGTTAAGGATCGTAGTGAGGGTTCGTTATCCTGTGACTCGGGTTTGAGAGTTGGATTAGCTTTTGTTCTGCATTTGTAACACGACATTATACTTGATTTAATTTTGTTTGGTTTTAATGTAAATAGACGCATTCGTTTACATTGGCATAACATAGTATTATTCATGGAAACATTTGGAGGTTATTCGTTATAATAAATTTCTGGGCATAGCACCCTCAATAGTACTCATCCCAGATTAAATTAAACATAGAATCCCATCTGAAATCGAATGGATATTTTTAAATCTTTAAAGAATATATACAAATTCAGTCCCTTCGCAAAATCTTAATGCTGCCACTACGATGTGCTCACAATAAATAAAGGTTGACAGGTGTAGGAACGTGTTGCACGTTCGACGGGATAGTGCCGCGCGCGTGACACATGGAGTCACGCGCGTGACGGAATGCCACGACTTGATGTGGGGTATGTTATGTAACGTATAGTTTATAGTGTACTTGGGCCCTTTAAAGCTTCAGTACTATCCCGTAACATAATTAATTTGAGTATGGTATGAAGTACACACCGAATCAAATTATTTTATACCGAGTTCAAAAAGGAGGAGGATCTCAATTCAGTTGTATTTTGTTTTTTTATGGTGTTACCTCAGAACTCAGCATTCATGAAATGATTTGGAAAGTTCTTTTTTTATTTGAAAGGACATGCTTACAGATTGGTCCCATATTTTTGTGTTAGGTTACCTAAATTATTATTGTTATTACAATATCATGTTAATTTAAAATATTTATAATTATAGTAGTTGAAAGGAAGCGGTACTAGCATCCAGACCAATTCGAAGACCTACCGAATGGGAGGCCACTTAGTCTCGCGTTTAAGGATTGAAATAATATACCTAGTGAGTATTTCTTTTTTTTTATTCACAAATAAATTTGGGGCTAGAATAGATTTCATTAAAAAAATATGTTGAACAATTAGCCATTATTTGTCACGTCTTAAAGTATACAGTTATTGGGATAATCGACGATATTCATGCAGATTTCATTAGCTCAGTTGGTTGTGACCACAGATCACGAGAGATATGCCTTGCGGTTCAAAATGTATAGGAACTCGCTGCCTCCGCTTTGTTCCCCACCACTCTCTAAAACCAACCAATACGAAGTCTCTTCGGTGCGTGCTGCGTCGCCGCCGTATACAGCGGCCGTACCACGCGACGCACCAGTTTATTCAAAGTATCGTTAGACGATCTATACATTGCCTCGTACATTCACTCAGAAGCGAACATAGGTGGTACTTAAAGAGCCATGTATTTTGTACAAAAATAAAAAAGTCGTTGTGCTACATGAAAACTTAAATAACATAATAAAGGCATTAAATATTTTTTGATTTGTTGTTTTCAATGATTTTAAAGACGAATAAATAAAATACTTAATACTGGCTGGTGAAATGAGATTCCATCTTTCGCGTAGTTCACTTTGCTGCTAGTATTTTTGCACACAACCACGGAATAACACGGCATTTAAAAAAAAAGTTAGAGCTCCGATACCGACGACGTGCAGTTGCAGTCGTAATTTTGGCTAAATGTGAGCGCAAGCCCACCGCTTTCATAACACATCTCCTCTCATATATCTGTGGTTGTGACTCTGCCTTGACATACTTTGTGTGATGAACACGACTGTTTGTACCCGTGTCATGGTTGTTTAGTATCTACATAAGTATTATATACTGGGTTCGCCCTCAGTCGATTGTACTGTTTTTTTTTCTTATTACACTATAGGCAAGTATTTGATCTCTATCTCACCTGATGGTAAGTGATGATGAGATCTACGATGGAGCATACTTGCCTAGGTAGGAAGGCGGCAGTAGATCGAGACGCTACATTCACTAGGCACATGCAGCGCAGCTGATCTGACCCGCCATCCATGAATGGCAACACCGAACATCATGCCGGAACACGGCTAGGCCGCTTGGCGACATGGCTTTGTTCAGTGGGTGGTGACTAACCACGGCCGAAGCCTACCACCAGTGGAGTTGTCACCTAGTGGGCACCACCCAAGGTCACGTGTAGGTATCTCGAGGGTATTTAATTCTCCTACGGACGAAGGTGACTCGACCCCAAAAACTGTACACATAATACAAGCGTTGCTTAGTGTGGGACTGTACAATTGGTGTGTTCGTTTGGCGATATTATTATTATTATTATATTATATATGTCTTCGATATATAAATCAAAAAGAAGTCCTATCTACAGAACTAAAAACACACAAGTCTACTCAACCGGCGCCTGTTCATAGTAGGTATTATTTTCCACTCGGAAACAAACAGGGGATATTTATAACCCCCACTTTTGTATCCGAACGGAACAAAAGGAAATCGCTTTACGAGTAGTACCTATTTCAAAAGCGCAGACACGTTTAGTTACTAGTGTTGATTAATCTGAGGGTAGGGTGAATTTTGGGGTAGGATAAGTCTGGGGATGGTATGCATGTGGTTTTTTTTTTATGATCGTATTAGTAGTGATCTGGAACGAATTATGAAATAAAAAAGTCATATAATTTGAGCCTCCATCCTTGTATAATAATATGAACGAAAAAAGACGCATTCAAAAGTTCATATTTCATATAACGCTGTTATAACTCACAAGAGCCGAGCTGGCTTCCCAATAGGGATGTGCTAATGCTGGGATAATTTTCAAATGGGAGTGATATCCGATAGAATATAATGCAAAGTTTTAGCAGTTTTTTATATTTCTATTATGATATTACTTTACTTTACTCTGCATGGAGCACTCCGAGCACTACGCAGTACCGCGATGAGACGTACCAAATAATTTTCAGAATTGGATCAGTACTTTTCAAGATTATTCCCTGTATCCAAACATACAAACATAGCGTTTTAATAATATTCGTAAAGATATAGTCCTACAACTTAAAGTTTGTCAGCAGACTAAGTAAATCTTCGACCTTTGCGTATGTTAAACTCGAAATTACTGATATTGACCATTATCTTGTTAATCTATACATATAAATAAAATTGGAGTGTCTGTTTGTAATATTAAAATAACCGCTTTTTACTAAGTGCATTTGGATGTACACACGTTACCTATACCGAAACAATATTTTTTACAATTTTTGTCTGTCTGTCTGTCTGTCCGTCTGTCTGTCTGTATGTCTGTCTGTCTGTCTGTCCGTCTGTCTGTCTGTATGTCTGTCTGTCTGTCTGTCTGTTTGTTCCGGGTAATCTCTGAAATGGCTGGACCGATTTTAACGGGAATTTCACTGGCAGATAGCTGATGTAACAAGGAGTAACATAGGCTACTTTTATTTTAGAAAAAAAAATTGGATCTCTCGAAAAAAAATTAAAACCAATGTTGCAGCGCTGCGCCTGATTAAAGTTTGATAGCAACAATCTGCAATGCGTCCCGCGGGATCAGAACGCGAGCAGGCTGTTGCCAACGGCTGAGTCTTTGTTAAATACCACGCGGACGAAATCGCGGGCAACAGCTAGTATAATATATAATAATTAGGTGCCAAAATAAAAGAGACATGCAGACAGACAAAATAACTAAACTCTCTTTGCGTTGTGTCGTGCGTGATAATTATATCATTTCTAAATCTGGAAGGATTCCATTATTTCGGATATGAATCCCGCACCGTTTTCCACCCCATCACTAGATGCCAAGGCGTCGCTTATGCCACTTGATGCCGGGTCAACAGTTAAAACAATTAAGCTAGAGGACGCCACCGGGTACTGAAAATAAAACAGCGGCAACTCTATGGAATTATATATGCTGCGGATATTACTTTCTTTTTAAGAATAATTTCAATCCTGGACTAGTAAAACGTGTTTTAGTTTCATTTGTTCTAACTTGATTATTACAATTAATTTTGAGGAAAATCAAATTAAAGTATTTTTTTATGTAAACCAATACCATTGTGAATGTCAAAAATAATATACTGGGATTTTACCACCCGTTCGGAATGCCGTTCCTATGGAGAAGAAATGTCAAGATACTCCATTGTTGCTCTTTTTATGTTATAATTAAGTAATATGATAATCGATATTATATATACATATAATACAAAGTCGTGTATCTATATGAGTAGAAATAAATACATTGTTTTATTAGACATTTCTGTTGTTACTCTAATGCACGTTTCTCCGCACACTCCATAAATTGTGGTTTTAAATAATAAATGCATAGCACTATTACGTAATTCTTCTTAGCTCAAAAATCTTTTTTAAATGCATTTAAAGTACAGTTCATGCCCTCAACAGAGTCCCAGGAATTACGTGCTCGGCGCCGCCGCTCAACTGCTCATTGTTCAGCGAATGTTGAAGGGCTGAGCGACGCTCGCTCTGCGCTCACCAACTATTGTATAATAAATTAGCGCTGCTCAAGCGCAGTTTTGTTTCACCCAGTTTTTATTTGTCAGATGGCTGTTGTGTTTTATTTTTAAAATAGTTTTTATCCTTTAAACTTCGTCTTTTGTTTGTACATACTTTGTTTCTAAGCTTATGTGCTATCTAACATAAAAAAATAACAGTTGCTAGAGCTCCTGTATGTTTATATGTATTTAGTTTTATTTTATTTTCCTAGAAATTGGGGTAGATATTTAAGCCATATTAATTGATGTTACTTTTAGCAGGTAAAAGTAAATATGACTACACTGAAGTATGTTACTTATTAAAAATATACGTCTCTTTATCCATACTATTTAATTATAAACTATGTCCCGTAAATCAAAGAACTGCAATTTATGTGAACTACGTTAGAGAGTCGCCAGGCGTTGGAAGAGACCTTTGAAAACTTTAATTAACGCGTGAAATGGTACCTGTAAATAAAATACACATCCCTCGCACCGACTGAGACCACTGTGGCCTATTCAGACTGAGCTGGGATCAAAAGTAATTCCTGTAAACCGGTATGCTGTATTCATATATAGCTGTAACCGTGTTCATAGCTAGCTTGGCACTAGAAACATAAAATACTTCATCATTATGTTATGGGTAACGGATGCCGCCTAAGTCTGCACATATCTCTAAAGTACGCAAATTGGTTCAAATTTAGGGCTGACACGTGTTCAGATTTTATTTACAGTATTTTTTTCAGTATTAATTCAGTTGAAAATTAACAGGGAGTGGGCGAACGGCTGAGCGTGACAGTTTTTATCACGTACGATAAAAAATTAAAAATGTTTTTTTCATGCGAACCTTAGTACATGACTAACAAAATGTTACATAGCCGCAATGAAGTTGGCAATTTCATTACACACCGGCTTCTTTGGAAAACGGGGATACATTAAAGTGTTTACTATTTAAACCTTCGATTGTACCATCAGAAATGGCAAATAAAAATGTTAGTTACCAAATGTCCATATAATATAAATAAAAAGTTTACGAAACGAAAGGTTTTTGTAGGTATTAATAACCCTCACCGTCCTCCTTTTCATTATTTCCTTAAAAAAGCATACGTAATACTATAAATAATAAATCACTTCAATCTTTTTTTTCTGTGTGATGCTCTGTGTGATCTCCAGTTCGCACTCAACAGTTGAGATTAGTTTATAAATAGGGGTTATAATTCAAGTCAAAACAAAATTGAAAAAAAATAACTCATTTTAAAATCCAAAATTGTTTGAGTAACAAATTGAATTCATTCGCTTTTCAAAATAGGTTGTTAACAAAGTAGAGCGGTCCACGGACACTCCCGCGCTGACAAAAGGTTCCGTAGCTTTAAGAGACAATCTGCGCGAGTGAACCATTATTTCTTGGAAAATAAACAGCGGGGCGTTCCGCAGAGCTCTCTGACCACTCGCAGTGTTTTATGGGCGACGTTAAATATCTGTAGTCTAGTGACTTGCCCGGGATTTGCTTGCTGTTCTCGGAACGGGGGAATGGAGCACTTGTCGTTTTAAATGGTTTAAGCGTGAATCTTGGGCTGGTTTATGGTGGTCGTGGCTTTTAGTACTGTTGCAACGTTATTGTGATATTATCTTTTGAATATGAATGTGTTGCAGTTCAGTGATCAATTTATTTTCGACTCTATCACGGGCATTTTTAACATATATTTCTTTTTACAGGTAATTGTTTGGTGAGCTGTGAAGAACATCAGTGAATCCAGCGGGCAAGTAAGTCTTGTTTATATTTTCTTTTGTGTTTTGAGTTATATGAATAGTTTACAGTATTACTTACACTTATTTAGGTATTCCAGGAAAATTTGTTTTGCGCTATCGTGGAAAATCACATATTAGTTTCAACAAAACATTCATAGCATAATCTGTATATTACTGATTATTTAACTTTACATTATTATTACTGAAAGTATAAAATCGAGAATTATTAAATTTGTATAACCGATTTTCCAACTATTGTGCTACTGTTTAAAAATTTCTCCTCTTACACGCCTGTAGAATGTAATCTATGAAACTCCAAAACGATGTCTTTGTTAAGAAATTTGAAATATTTCATCAGAAGGTAACTCCTCTCGGGACAAATAACTAGGTGATCGACTTGTTAACCCCGGGGGCGGCAGATACTTTCCTAATAATCGTACATTCTCAGGTAGAATTGGCCCTTTTGAATAATATTCTAAGTTTTGAGATTAGATTTTTTCACAAATCTATTCCTATCGTGGATATTTAGAGGCGAAGAGGCGGTGGCCATCATTTTCCAATGTCTTTTGAGTTTCAGTGATTGATTTGAAAGCTTTATTTAACTGAACTTGCTAATATATACAAGCGATTAGGCTGATTATTTTCATGACAGAACTAGTAAAAACGTGATACTTTAATAAATCAGCCTAATCATTTAGTCCTAAATGATTAGGCATAGCTCCTAATTTTTACCGCGACGTTAATTATTACAAATCATTTTTCGAGCGTTTATTATGTACTAAGAAAAGTTTTGAATCAACCATTATTAACTAACTTCCTTATAATATTTATTACTAGCTCCTAGTCTAGACTTAATGTACTGAGACAAAAAATAGTATCACCTAAAGCGATCTCCAAATTTTACGGAGCGCGTCGTAATTGGCCCAAAAAAATTGCATTATATAATTTTGTTTCTGAGATGCCACTAGCGACTGTTGTTTTTCGAAGTTTGAACTGCTGAAAAAAATCAATGGAATTTTGTTAATCCGTATGTATTACCTGTACTAGCTGTTGACTATTATATATATTAGATAGTTACGGAAAAAAGCTTTAATTTTAATGAAGAAAATGTTATTCCTATTATAGACACCACCAACATCATTTAAAAAACAAAAGCTGTATTTTTATATACCTTACTTTCTTTAAGGAATAAAAAACAACTTAACCTCTCTTACTGACTTTAAAACAAAAATTACCCTGCGTAATAATATTAAGTCGACAATAAAGACAAAAAAAGACACTATACCCGTTACGATTGCACGGAATGAGGTGAAAGCCGAGGCCGATAAGACCGCGGAGCGACGCTCATTAAGCTCATAACGGTGGGCGGTTATATAATTAGCGAAAGCTATTTCGTACTAGACTAGATATGAACGTACGGATCGTAAAGATTACTCGTGTCCACCGTTGTTTACCAGACCTTTTATTTAAAAAGTATACTATTCTTGATCCATCGCTTCTGTAAATATGGAAAGTCAGAATTTCTACGTCAATTTACCAAAAAATGGCTACATTTTTTTTTATCGAATTCGTAATTCCGTCTTCACATAATGATTACAAATTTGGTAAAGAAGCGCAAGTTCAAGGCTTAGTTAGTACACCCTTTCTGAATCATGCTGTATATTTATGAGTATATGAATTCGGCGTAGAGCCGCCATTTTTGCAAATTTTATGTAACCAATACTTAAATCCACTATATTCCCCGTGTTCATCTTTGTTCAGTACCACTCACAACCTTTTAACTAGGCACAACCTTTAATCTCTACAAGTAATAATTTCCCCCTTCATTCCCCCATCGCGTGTCATTAACCCAAGTAAATTCGAAATCGTTTGTAATTTGCATAATTGCATTACACGGCGCCCACTTTGGAAGCGTTTCATAAAAAAAATATATTAGGGGACACCTGCCCGCCCTCTAACTTTTTCCTCTAAAAAATATTTATATCCAACTTCTGTCATAAATCAGAATAAAGTTGTTTACAAAGTAATCTCGCGCGACCCGGTCCTTCGCCGCGGATATTTTACATCGCTACTGTATAAAAATAAACGACACTTTTCAGTTTGGAATGATATGTGTCGTGCTTAGAGTTTAGACCACCTGATGGAGAATTACTGAAGTTATGCTTAAGATAGCAAGTTTGGAAATTCAATGCGGAAGTCGGTTACCGTTAACATTTTTCAAAAAAGCCGATAATACAACTCTTTGCCTGTTGGCAAAGGAAAAAAAAACATTGTTACGTTACTTAAGTTTATTGTTTTAATAAGTAATAAAAAGACAGGAATGATTCAGATAAGTCTACTAAGCTTTTATAGAATATATTGATAGATTGTTATTTTTTGTGAGTATTTTTTTTGTTTAAATTAATATGTAAAAAAAATCACTTTAAGTAATGAATCCAAATGTGCAAGAGAAGTCCGGGTTCGAAAGTCACCCTTTCTGAATGATTCCGTGCCTATATAGATACTTGAGGTGTAAGCCTAGTTGTCTACTAGGCTATATAGGTACCCGATGGATCGGCGCGTGCTTCATCGTACGATGATTGAATTAAAACATCTGACCTTCTCAGTGCTTTGGGGGCACGATGAGCTGACGGTATCGATTGTCACTCTCTGATAATCACGCAATCAAACTCCTGAAAAAATCTAAAACATGATCCAACGAAATATCAGTCATCCCACTAAATGTATCTCGGTAAGCAATCGCTCCGTGTAAATACCAGTAATCAGATTAAATAGAAGCGATTCCTAAAACAAAACAATGACAAAAATCCATGGAAAAATATATTATATAGATTTAATTGCATCTTATAACCTAAAATATATCATATAGATTTAAATGCATCTTATAACCTAAAATATATTATATAGATTTAATTGCATCTTATAACCTAAAATATATTATATAGATTTAATTGCATCTTATAACCTAAAATATATTATATAGATTTAATTGCATCTTATAACCTAAAATATATTATATAGATTTAATTGCATCTTATAACCTAAAATATATTATATAGATTTAATTGCATCTTATAACCTAAAATATATTATATAGATTTAATTGCATCTTATAACCTAAAATCTGGGATACTGGAATTTTTAAATACAAAAAAAGGTTTTATTTTATGAAATGTGCTGTGAACTCAGCTATTCCAAGCTAAGTGTTAGTGTTAACTGCGCAGCGATTATCTAAGCGGCGATAGCACTGTGCTAACGTGCGCGCACCGATAGTGCAACATCCTGAATTTTATCGGCCTCGTTAAACTTTCACGATAAGAATTTTACTCTAACTTCCTAGAAATTGCGGTTGGCGAAGTTGCCGTGTGAAACAATTAAATTAATTTAGGAACTTACGCTCGTGTTCTAGAACTTAGCGTGACAACAAATATGTGTATTTTTATTTCGAACCTTATGAGAATAAATCCATAGAAATAAGTGTTGATAGTAAAAAATAAATGATATTGAAAAATATCATTCTGATAGAATTCACAAATAAAACTTCAACAAATCGACAGAATCCTATTTCAAGTCTACGTCGTAGAGATATCGTAGCCGCTCGTAGCGACACTCGTAGCGTTGCTACGCGGTTCCTGACCTCGTCCAAAGCCTTTTATCGCGATGCTTTTGAGTGTGTGGGTGTGTACTTGAAAATTATTTGCATATACTTATGTGAGAAATGGGAAATAGAATTCGAAGGATATTACAAGATTTATAACCGATATTTTTCCGTTGAATATTGCTGTAAAACTTGTTTGTTTCATGACCTGTTTGATCGCTTAGTATAGATCAGCAAAGCATAGCGATCCCCACAGGTAGAAAATAAATGAACCTTTATTTTGTTATCGTACTGAAAGGCAGAGCTCTAGCCGTCAATTTTATAGTTCCAAATAAAATTAGGAATCAGTCTATCTATGTATAATCAAAATTATTATAGCCTGAGAAATATGTATATAAGAACCGCTGCAAGCGCCAACTTTCCTACCAACTGGTTATTTTCGTATCGAAATAATATTACGAGAGTGTTAAGGCCAAACTTGGTATTCATATTTAATTTAACAAAAAAGTACGAAGTTAGGTTACAGTATATACGTAAATAGATCCTTGAAAACATATTTGCCTTCATGATTATAGCCTATTTAAATTTCGCACTTCTACTTGCTAAGACGATTCGCCAGAATCGTGAAAAAAAAAAGATTATTTTATTAGTGGATATAGATTTGAACTGCTGCCACTGCACTGCACCAAACCAATTAATAAGCCGTCTTCTTCTAACACATAGTGTTTGTATTAAGCCGAGGAGTGTGGTTACATATGTTATGGTTATGATATACTGAGGTAGCATACCCTTAAAGCGTTCTGAAGGCAGCGCCGAGGGAGTACTCGATCTCATTCTTATTAAACTTGAACAAACTTAATGCCCATTCTTAAACAGTTATATTTCAACGGCCAGTCGTCTTAAAATCAATTATGAAATTTAAAATTAGTTCGTTTTGAACTTTCAATGGGCTAATAGATATTTCAGAACGGTACTAGTAGATTATAGTTGTTGCAGGAATTGTTTCTGGTTATAAACTAACATTGATATCAGGTAAAAGGCATATAGATAGATGAAGAATATTGAACCTAAAATTGAATATTAGATGGATTGATTAATTAAACAAAAGCTTATAATTATGTAGTATTTTTTTCTATTTCGCAATTCAGAAAAAGTTGGATGTGAATCTAAAACGTCTAAGCAGTCATATCGACCCCAAGGAGTCGATATCGACCACTTTGGGAATCCCTGGTCTAAGCCATTGCAAAAGATCATTGCAATTCCCGGGGCGCAGCTTTGACAGAATTATTAGCTCGCGGTACGCCGCATCCGAAGCAGAACTTTATTTCACATCCCGTGATTTATGTTCTAATGGTTTTTTTTTTATTACATTATAGGCAAGTATTTGATCTCTATCTCCCCTCATGGTAAGTGATGATGAGATCTACGATGGAGCATACTTGCCTAGGTAGGAAGGCGGCAGTAGATCGAGACGCCACATTCACTAGGCACATGCAGCGCAGCTGATCTGACCCGCCATCCATGAATGGCAACACCGAACATCATGCCGGAACACGGCTAGGCCGCTTGGCGACATGGCTTTGTTCAGTGGGTGGTGACTAGCCACGGCCGAAGCCTACCACCAGTAGAGTTGTCGCCTAGTTGGCACCACCCAGGGTCACGTGTAGGGTATCTCGAGGGTATTTAATTCTCCTCCGGTTGTTGAAATACTACTTTACAGTGTTATATTCACTATGTAGGTATGTAGGATCTCGACTGGATGAGACTAAGAAAGATGTTGCACTGGCGTACCACCGTAGACATTTAAATGGTGAGTTTCCTAAGGCCCTGCACCTAGGGTCGTAAGAAACCTTGCCGCTATAGGTACGTATTGCCATGTGAAAATCATCTTAAAGGTATCATACACATTTTATTTATGAGTGTCAGTATCATATATACTCTGTTTATTCATCTTAATATATGTACTATGTTCTCATGCACGGAAATATATTTATATACATATGTAACGGTCGACTTAATTGGCGTCGAATATCGCTCGAAACCAAATCTCATTTTTCATTGAGCGGAAAAGAGAAGATCTTGCAGCCAGGTGAGTTGTATGCCTGGCGGGAATAGCCGCTGTGCCCCTAAAATCGTTATCAGGATGCTGTATATATGTTACGTGCTACGAAAACTCTCATAGCGCGATTCAGAACTATATGGACAATCGTCAGCGCCATCTGTGTATCGTGTAGTTAGGTTGATGAGGTTGCTACACTAATGTAAGCTAATATTTTTTTTTCTTGTTGACACCCTTAGTCGTCAACAAAATAATTATACTAGCGAATTATATTTAAAGCACTTATGGCGGTTGGTCTCCAAATGTCTATACAAGATCATCAGGGAAAAAATAACTCCCGAAATGTGTTATATGTGGCGTCTGATTGATTATGCGGATGGATCGAAGAACTCTTTAAGGAGATTACTTAATTCAATGAAACATTAACAACATCTACATAAGCAATCTGTCGCCACTTTAATACAACCCGGGCGTCCATTTTGTCCGGATGATCCGGTTTAAACCGGTTGCAGCGAGCTCCTTGCTATTCAGGGTTTGTTCCAATGCAGACACTCCAAATGAAACTGTCTCGGCGACGTCTAATCTCAGCGCAGCGCTACTATTGTGCTGATAGTTTCAGAACGACTTCGAGATTTGTTCGAATAGGTCGTTTCAGATCTGATGATTTCTTTAGAATTGCAAACCTGAGGAGTGGGCGCAAAACTTATTTATAGTTTTTATTTTTTCACAAAATAATAGGGAATAACTCATATTAGATAGATGTTTACTTCATTAATGGCATTGAGCGTGGCCGCATGTTACGTGCTCCGAATACTCTCATAGCGCGTTTCAGGATTGTATGGAGAATTGTCCGTTTGCAGTGCCATCTGTGTATCTCGTGGCGAGATTGAAGAGGTCGCTACATATAATAATACCAGCCCTTTTTAATGTCCCACTGTTGGGAACGGGCCTCCCCTCAATGCGAGGGGGATTAGGCCATAGTCCACCACGCTGGCCTAGTGCGAGTTGGCGGACTTCACACATCTTTCGAGAGGTTCTCTCAAACATGCAGGTTTCCTCACGATGTTT
Organism: Pheosia tremula; assembly: GCA_905333125.1. Classification (NCBI taxonomy): domain Eukaryota; kingdom Metazoa; phylum Arthropoda; class Insecta; order Lepidoptera; family Notodontidae; genus Pheosia; species Pheosia tremula. The sequence continues at coordinate 445,342 of HG995415.1, forward strand.
TCTTTCACCGTTTAGCAAGTGATAAGCGAGATTCGCACATAAAAACCATAAATCCCAGAGGTGCGAGTCGTTTTGAATCTGCGATCCTCGTTGCCGAGGCGTTCTACCAACTTGGCTATCACTGCTTCATGCCTATCGAGAAACCGTAGTATACCTTACATCCGGATATCGGCCGGGCCGGGTTCCAGCAGCCGTCAATACCGCGCCACGTTTATTCGTTCTTCAACAACTAGCTGATGCACAGATGTCTCATTTATCTGTTTCTTTTAAGACATTTTCCTTCAAAATAATAATAATAGAATTGGGAACAAATGAGAGGCGAAGAGTACTTGAATTGGTACAAATAATATAATTGAATTGCATCAATGTCAACAAATCAAGAATTAGTGACAGACTAAAAGTAATATATGTGTCATATTGATTTCTTTTGCGAGGATACTACATATTGAAATACAATGTATTATATGGATTTGATCGCGTTTGCGTTGCGTCTTTGCGTCGCGTTGCGTGACCGCAAACAGTAACTAAATATGAGGGTACCACAGTTCTAACTATGACAATAGGACGTCAAATACCTCAGTCCTCCCGTCACAATGGTTGCAGCAAAGCAGCCGAACCGCCCGGAACGTAAAAAAACATAAAATAAATGTCATACGTATAGTTAAATATATATTTTAATTCATAATCATATATATATTTTAATCTAAGTGTCAGTAATAGGTAAGTGTCTTTTCCCAGCAGTATGATATGCTTTACAATTGACGACTCATCCGCCATTGTCAAACCTATCAGTTTCCTTATTGAATATGAAACTACCTTTATTGGCCTTAGACAACAAAGATAATTTTACTTAGTAATAATAGGTTCTAGCTACCTAATACTTGATAGTCACTGCGGTATATACTACGGCCCCGTTCCCTGTACCGTTCAAACTAATTTTTTTTTAAGTTAAGTCCCCAATAGCACCCATAACAAGTTAAATAAGTACTACATTTTATTTCTTCTATCAATAGTAATGAGTACTTTTTTAAACACCGTCACTTATCTAAATTGATCAACCGTCTCTGTCCCATGTCCAAAAATGTCTAAACAATTCAACACACAAAACCCCCAACACAAAATATGAGTTTCCAAATTGGCTACAACAGTTTCCAGAGCAGAAATTCCTCACCAAATATTAAGTCCAGCGTTTTTCCCTCGGAGATTCTTTCATTACGAAGTTCGGCCGTGCCGGTCTAATTAGGTCGGGAACTAAGATTGATTAGTTTGAGCACAAGATCTAGCACTTTAGGATAATAGTTAAACGGGAGTTTAAATCTTGAGTGAGGCTCATAATGGTTAGGATTTCAGGTGTGGTTTTAATTGAATGTGTTTTATTTGTAGATCTGTTGGATGGTTTATGTTAACTGAAAAAAATATATGCACACACATATGAATGAAGTATTAACTATGTTGGAATTTCTGACCGTCACACTCATTCATCACGGGTTCTGTCAAACAGCGAGCCTTCTGTAACTAAATCTTATATATTGTAACTTATATGTTTATACATGTAAAGTATTAAATAACCGATCCAACATTTGATCTGACTTAAGGCAAGCTGCAGTTGTAATATGCATCCTTATTTTGTAAGCTTGTATTCCATTAAATTTGCTATACAACAACGGTTATTTATCTCTAAAGTATCTGCCAGTACCTGCTAAACTTGGGTTTTATTAAAGACAACACCTGAATGGGTGCTTCGTTGAGTTTGACTTACAAGACGAAGTTTCGGTATTTAATTAAGGGTCTGAGTTTAGTCGACACGGGATTAGTTGGAGCGAAATGAGACTGATTTATGTAATTATTGTTGCCTTATTTTTTTTTAAGTTGGAATGACTTTATTGATGTGAAAACTCAAACAACTTGAGCTGAAGACAAATTGATTTCTTATATTCCCGCAAATACTACACATTGAAATATATTAACTAACTAATTTTACGGATTTTATCGCGTTTATTGTGTACAATGTTTGGTTGACAATGTTGACAACGACAACGACTTTTTTTTTATATATTTTATATATTTCAATGTGAAGACCAATTATCAATTAACTGCATCATCTGTCAGTTATAGCCACTCTTAAATTATGTTTGTCAACACTAACTATATAACAGTCAGGCAGAAATTTCAAATAAGACAATAACAATTCTTTATCCATGTTCTTTCACATTTTTTTGCAAGCACGAACCTTGTCGTGTAGTTGCATAATAAAAATGTTTTGTTGTACGATATCTATCGCGATATCCTAACAAATTTGCTTTCTAAAGGCCGAGTGTAGAGACACAAGCCATTGAACGCGGCCCGCTATCCGGCCACTCGGCTTGTCGCCGCAACTAATTGGCTTTGAGCTATCTCAAAAGGGAGCTAGGCGCGATGTGGACGCTTTACCAATGTTGTCGACACGCTACTATAATCACGCCGATTGTTTTGTATACTTAATAAAAGTTTAAAAAGATAGAATTTAAAGATAGAACGTGTCAATGAATTCGTCGTAAGTAAACGTTTGACGAAAAACTAAATTTAAAATAGGTTTATATTAACTGTAGTCAATATTATTATTTGATATGGTAGTTTTTATATACGGTAATTTGTATTAGTAATACAGGTTCAAATAATTGTAAACGTCTTCTAAATTCAATTTCTTTATATTCGAATATAAGGAATACAATTTTAAAAATGTTAAAGTAATAATGGTTCACTGTTTTGGCTAAGGGTTTTAGGAGCGCACCTAAAACACTCAGCGAAAACAGTCGACCCGTCAAATGGTAAAGCGCCCACCACACTTAAGCCCCCATTGACATCCACTACACAGGCCCATTCATCCCGCTCAAAATATTGACAACCCCTTTCACTAGCCTGAAAAGCTCTAAGAAAAAAGGAGACCCGATTTTTCCTTACTTAGCCTCCGCTCCCCTTGAATAGGGCGCGTAGGGAGCCGAATAAGTCTTTTGCTCTCGCACCGCAGTTCGGCTTTATAAAGAGGATGTTTTCGTTACAAATTGCAAGGAGTGCTTATGTCGAAAATGCGCCGACTAGATGTTGAGTGCTGGCTTGAGAGCGCTTGTACTTAAATGCAGCTTTAGCGACCCTAGTGCAAATTTTAACGTGTGTTTTTTAAATACTACATTTGTTTTTTCGTTGTACCGCGATATGACGTTATTATTCTACATGACATCGCCTTCAACCCGTAGTCTCTATTCCCTTATAGAAAGATACACAACGATTATAAACTATCTGGTATTCATAAAAAAAAAACACGTTCAACCTAAAAAAACGTAAGCTATTAAGACTGCTGCCCGAGATACGCCATTGGTCATAGGTAAATGAAACAGTCGCCATGGCAACAATGAAGACCTTAAAATCTTTGTTGTTTTGATCGTTGGACTCTGAAGTCTCAAATCATCACGTCCAACTAAAATGTAGCACATAAAAAGCATTTACACATTTCGCCTCCATTTCACTCGGTTAGAAGAGATTAACTCGTCACGTGGCAGCCATATTTCTTGTTGCCCGCGCAGAGATATCTCGCGCTTGAATAAATAAAAAATACGCCAACAGTTATTTATTGTTGATAAGATGGTTTAAGATAGGACGAATTACTTTCCGAGCTTCCGGCTGTGGTGGCCGAAAGCCGACATTTGTGATAATTATAGTTAGATAGGTATAGCATTTATTTAACAACTATATTATTAAATCATTTTGCTCTGCAGCTCAGCCATTAAATGCCAGAGCGGGATGGTAGTGTATCCCACAGACTATCTAATACTGAAAATCCCGATGAAATTGATCAAGCGGTTTTCCGTGCAGTTCAATAAAATAGAAAAACATTGCTTTAGATTCACAGAACTGCAAACATCTTATTTTACAATTTTCAAAACATATTCAATAAACACAAAGTCCAATTACATATAACTACAAGAATAAAGATACACCTACCGCTGTTTTCTGATAATACTTCTTTTATATACTTTGTTGTTTTTAATTCCTAAACATCTGTTAGCAATTTACAAGGTATCCAACAAACCGTACACTACCCACCAACCCCCGATATCTTCGTCGAACCCTAACAATCTTATCGAGTGCCTACAGCGCGCTAAAAATACACGATTTCTCACATTTCAACACTCACCGTTGAGTTTTATAAAGCCCACAGTTGTTTGCTCAACAGGCCGTGAAGGAACAAGTTACGGGCCCTTACACCTCGAGCGCCGCCCTCCACCTTAACTAGAGGGGGTAGGAAGTGTAATTTTACACCCGCAGATACTATCTTCCGTGGAGCTAAATAATGAATGTGCTTTCCGCCGGCTACGAGTGTTTTATTGATTACCGCACGCTGAGATTATTTTCGCAGCGTGAATATAAAGTGTGCCCTGTTCTGTATGGATTTCAGATGTATATTTTAGGAATTGTGAGTGAGTTAGTTTCTGTAGTCCCTCCTTCGTGGTAGCTTGAAACGGCTGCTAATGGGAAGCAGTCACGAGTATTTTAGTAGCTAATCAGAAGCGAAGCTCCATATAATATGATTCCTGTGGGCATATATATTACTACTACTACACATATATATGATACATTTGATTCTGAGGCAGTACGAAGTTTGCCGGTACAGCTAGTTGTGGTGTAAAATTTCACAATACAAACCATCCCTATGTTAAAATACCCTGGTAACGTCAGCACAAAACGCGTTGTCAAAACCAACATTATAAACAACTTACTTGCTATAATAGTAGCCCTTAAGGTATACGTTTGCTGACAATAATCAACCTTAAATGTGTCTCAAATTTAAGTTCGCGACTGTACCTGCTAGTTGTATCTTTTATGAGCAATTACATTTGCATGAGACATTCATTCAATCCACGTTTAAACAAGAGTAGGATAATAATTATGAACTAAGTCATTATCATAAAGAATGCTACCTAACATTTTCATGCCCAATTAAAACGCACCTATCGTGAAAAGAGTTTAAGTAATTAAACCAGAAATAACAGTAGATATACATACTTAATCCAACGTTATTCACTCTTTAAGGTATAAATTTATTGTCCCAGCTTTACTAGCTCTAAACTGAGATTGCCTAGGTATAGTTATAAGTTAGACCGTGCTAACTTTTATAGTGCCGTAACTGCTAACTAATAAACCTGAGGTAATAAGTATGGGCTATAATCATCTGTTATATTATGTCTGTATAAAACGCAATATATCATAATTATAACTGTTCATTTGTGTGCAGTTTTAATTGTTGTTATGAGCGATACAATGGACATTGTAAAATAATTATTAAGCTATGATTTAGTACGTTCTTGTTTTGTTGCCTCAATAGATGGCGCTCATACAACTACATATTTTATTTTAATTCGTTAATAATAACATTCTAGAATATTTCCCTACTTTCTTTTCAAAAATCAATTTCTTAGGGAATCAACATTTTGTTTTATAATATATATTAGATGAAGGCGCGTAGTAGATACATCGAGTTTTATTTATCCACTAGGACTTTATTCATAGTGACCAGGGTCCGATGATGAATTTTAAGTGGGGTCATTAGAATACGTTGAGGGAACCGAATAGACCAAATTTGTGTTCGTTAATTCGGTCCTCATAAGTACTTTGCTCACACATAGTCGCCAGAGTCTGATGATGGAGCCGGAATATAGTCATTGGATATTGATGAGGAAGACTCATCAAATTGAGCTTTATTTTTAGTCGGTGTTGAAGAACATACTTTAGTAACACGTTGCCAGGGTCGACTTTTGCAATTGATCACTATAATGTTTTAATTTTCTGCGCGGACGACAGCTAGTATTGTATAATAAACAAAGCACATGAAAGATGAAAAAGATCTATGAGTACACAAACAAAATATCGGTACCTATAAAGGTAAAAGAATATTCTGAAACAAAATAAGTATATCTTTTTTATCTTTAAAGAAAAGCAAAAATACCGTACAACATAGATGAAGCAACGAGCTGTGTTCAATAGCTACGTTTACGTGTCCCGGCGACGGCCGTGGACCGATAGATTTCCCCCCTGAGCCGGGTACACGACGCAAATCTGTTAGACAGGGGATTTAGAGGAGACGATTACGACACACTTTGATCGCATGTGGTCTTTTGGTGAGTGTAGAGTAACATTCTTAACTCCTAGTTAGTACATAATAAGGATAAAAATACTGTGCTTTACACATTACTTTTTTTGCGAAAAAGCTACTGGAGAGAGATTGAGAGATGGATTGAAAGTTTGTGAGATTGGATAGAGGAGGTAGGTACTTAATTGCAATGTTTATAGGAATGCTTTGTTATGCAGAAGTAAATGACACATATTATTGAATATCAGAAATCCTTTGGATCCTGCCTAACAGTACAGGAGTAACTGGAGTAACAGTGGTGGGAGAGCGTGGCAGACATAGTCTCATTAAAACAAAAGAATATCTGAAAAAAGGGTTGTATAACATTGTTTTTAAAAACATCACAACTGCTTAACGATCCGAACTTGGCATTTCTCAATCGTGTGTTGTAAAAGACAACTTATCAGTTGTCTACAATAAGAATTCACAAACAAGAAACTGGATCTTTTGGGCAGGTGTCGGACGACAAAAAGCGCTGGACCCCCGGGGGCTGTCCTCTTCGTGTCACCAAATCAAGACACCAAGTTAAAAGCAGTAGCGAAACGACTTAATTTTAGTGAAAAACCCGAAATCTCTATGCTTTTAGTTCAAGAGTCTCAGGCATGTTCCAGAGACCTTAACTAACATAAATACTATTTTTTTTCGACTTAACTTCTCTCAGAGCTCTTCTATGTGTTGACGGCACAAGCCTTTCCGAATAGCCAGTTAAAATCCAACTAGGAGAGACTAAATTAATAATCGCAACATGCATGAAAACAATCGACAAGGCAACGGTATTAATTCTTTCACTACATTCTCGTACCTCGTACCATTCACAGATTTCTGACAAATTGAATCTTGCTTGTTCACGCGGGGCTAAGACAAAAGGGCGATTCGCATTTTATTTGCCATCTGATTCTCGCCCCGGGCTCTGTTTCATTTTCATCACCGAACACTAATGGGATTTCAATTACCAGAGCCAAGAGATCTATGTCTTAACCTTCCGAGAAAATGTGGGACATGAACTTTTCCACTGTCCTCAATATTATAGACAGCTGGTCATTACAGAGTTTTTACTTTGATTTCAAGTTGTCAACGTTACACTCTTCGAGTCCTATCAAATGTTTCCAATTTCGGTGGTTCTACGATATTTCCGAGTTCTTGTGGCCACTTTCCTGCTCAATTCAGATCTTGATCTCGTCATGTGTGAGCCAACTACTCATTCAAGCCTATCTAATGAGCCCAAACGTTATCCATCTGCTGTCCGCTTACGAGTAGTTGGGTAGTCTGCAGACTTTTTTTTTATTACATTATAGGCAAGAATTTGACTGTTCTGATTGCAGCATCAGGTCGCGGTTTTTATATTATTACAGTGTCGTCAAGCTTGTAGACAGACAGACATAGACCTCAAACTGACAACTGACAGACACCGCGGTGCGTGCGTCGAGGTTTAAATGTGATAAGGAGAACTTGACAACTTTCTTGCAAACGTTTTCCCGTTGCCCGCAACTTAAAATTCCAAACGCAAATCCCACTAATCAGTATTCGTAGCCTGTGTTGTTGCCATGAAACACACAGAAATTGCATATTTATCGCGTCCAATATCGCCGCAACTGTCCTTAATAAAAGGCAATTCTAATATCGCAAAACATCTACTTTGTTCTTAATAAAGGAAAAAGACCAAACATGTCATAGAGTCCCGCCCACATCTAACTCATAACATGCAAATTTTTGAGATGCGACAAAAAAAACGTCCGTCTTAATGAAATATTCAGCAGGCTTCCTCGCGTGCGGAGTTATATCAAAAGTGGGTATGAATTGTAGTATTGGGGATTTTACTGCCTACTTTAAGCTTATTATCGCGTGGCAATACTTAACTCTAGCGTCACGGTTTACTATGACCCTATGCCTGTACCGGTCAATCGAAAATTTTCTTAAGTGGGTAGGGAGTAAAGTTGTAGTGCAATAAGATAAGGCGTGTCATTCTATGATACAAGGACCACTATCTAATACCTTCTCAAGCCCCGCAAAACGAAGAAAAAGGAGGGAGGTGGGGTTCTACAGACTAACAAGACGTAGACACCAAAGACTTGTTTGTAGCTTTAAGTATTAATTTTGTAATGAAGCTGATAACAAAAACTTTATTCGAGAAAATTATATTAATTAAACTCCAAGATCTCGTAGGTACGAGTAAGTTATATCTCATAATATATTATCTGGCGCTGTTATGTTATCGCCAATTTACATATTCACGGTGTGTTTAGTTGCTTTAGGACTTAAGACCTGAGTTTACGGGCGTCAAACTAGATATCGCACGTTTTATGTTTAGCTATAAAATCTGCCGACATAGTCCTAATAAATCCTAATACGACTACACTGTTATGAGCAACAATTTCGTCCTAGTCCTGATCCACACTGGGCTTGATATACCTGTAATTAATTAATTAGAATTAATAAGCAAGTTATAGCATATTATTAGCGATATGGCAACACAGTTTGACAGTTCGCGCCTTCGTGCCTATATAAGGCGCGCGCACCCCGACATTGCGCTCATTTGCTCTCCGGATTTTGTAGCGATAAGACGTGTTATAGCTCGTTGGCATTGTTAAATTTGAGTTATTTATGTTGGATTCAAATATTGAAGAATTGAGTTTGTTCGTTGTGTAATTACATGTTTTCATGTCATTTTATTCTTATTAATTAATTAAATCTACCCTCGGTTCCACGTGCATATATTTCTTTAATACAATTCGATAGGAACCGCTAACATCAGAAGTGGGATAGGCTCCTGTAGCCTACATCTGCTCTGGTCGCAAGCGAAAAATAATCATTGGTTGATTAGATAGCTTGGGTTGAGTTTTAAGTGAAATTTTAAATGTTTGATCATGGCTGATCGACCCTTCACTCGTAGTATTCTAGGAATAGGCGTGGTCAAAACAGTGTTGCAGAAGATCTTCAAGACCAGCTCAGCATAATTCTAGCACACATTAACGCGCTAGAAAATAGCAGTCTACCCGCAACAAGCAACGAGTCGGCAGAGGTATCGTCGGTGGAGCGTGCAATCGTGGCGCCGGTTGACACCGTTGTGTCTGTACCTCGACCGCCCGCGCCACTACCAGTTACTGCCAGATCGAATGACGGCACCATCGGTGAATCGCACGCAAGTACTTCGACTTCGTTGGATGTCATCTACCGCCTCATTGGCGCACTGAGCGCGTTGACTAAGGTCAGATCAACCCATTATTATATTTCTAATTTTGATCAGAGTGTCGCTAATTTCAAAAGCTGTACTTAAATATTTTGAATGTACACAACTACCCACATATCGAGTTTTAAGTGGTATGGGTGACCAAAATATTGAGTGTACTAGTTGTGTTACTCATAAATGTATGAATGTACCTGTACTTGTTGGGACCGATGTCTTAAACCGTGACGATGTGCAGTACATTCGTGCAAACAATGAACAACGAATTACTCGAATTCCTAGGTCGACATTAAATAGTGACCGCAGTGTGTTCCTCATTAACTTAGATGATCAATCACGAATTAATACACCTTTCGAGGGTAATGATCGCGAAAGATTATTGGGTATTATTAATGAATTTGAGGAGTTTCTAATCGTTGGCACTGCGTGGACAACGGTAACGACTGGTCATATGCATTTTGAGATAATGAGTGGAACACCTATTTGTTATGGACCTTACAGACTTTAATATCTCTCGGGAAATCCCCCTATGCCAGACAATTTTTCTTGTAAAGAAAAATGACGGTAAGGATCGTATGTGTGTCGACTATCGTGCACTAAATGCGATCACTGTTAAGGATCGCTATCCATTACCGCTGATGGAAGACCATATTGATCGCCTTGTACTTTTGTAGCCACAGAAGTGGAATATTTAGGTCGTACGATTTTAATGGGTCAGGTTAGACCGAGCAAGTGTAAAATCAAAACCCTAGTAGATTCACCAGTACCCACTAACGTATGGGAGGTCAGATAGTTTCTTGGTTTGGCAGGATACTTCCGTAGATACATATCCGCTTATGCATCTATAACCGTACCCATAGCTAGGTTATTACGAAGTAACGTTATAGTTGCTGTTTTCGATCGACTATTGCCAACGGAGCTGCAAACGGACGCGTGCTCAGTCGGTTGTGGTGCAGTTCTCATTCAGATGCATGGGTACAGTAAAAGACTGGTTGTGTTATATTTTAACAAAACAACTCAAGGTGCCGAGCCACGATATCATTCATACGAGCTTGAAACTTTGGGAAATATTAAAGCTTTACAAAACTTTAGTCATTACCTATTGGGAATTTCTTTTAGAATTGTAACAGACTGAATAACGCACTTAAATTAACTGAGCGAAAAAGGGACTTGTTGCCCCGTGTTGCGTGTTGGTGGATGTACATGCAGGATTTCAACTTAAAGTCGGAATATCGTAAGGGCGTAATGATACAACACGCGGGTTGTCTGAGTGGAGCCCTGAGACATGTGCCGCATTTTTTGAGGGTAAGTGAAGATATGTTCAAAAGTTATACGGATCCCTGTGGTGATTCTGTAGGGTGAACCACAGACGCACAACTACTCTCTCTGCATAATATTCCTCATGTGTATGACTCGCTCTGCACACTGAGATGCCTCAATACGTGTGATTACGGTCAGCGTATTGGGAAGCCTCGGCACGTCCGAATACGGTCGGCGTGTCGGGAAGCTTCACACGTTCGAATACGGTCTTCGTGTGGAATGCACTCGTACGATTGAATACGGTCATCGTACGAGTGGGTCTGATCGACAGGCCACGTTATAGGGTTCACTGGATTCCTCATGTGTATGACTAGCTCTGCACACTGAGATGCCTCAATACGAGTGATTACGGTCAACGTATTGGGAAGCCTCGACACGTCCGAATACGGTCGGCGTGTCGGGAAGCTTCACACGTTCGAATACGGTCTTCGTGTGGAATGCACTCGTACGATTGAATACGGTCATCGTACGAGTGGGTCTGATCGACAGGCCACGTTATAGGGTTCACTGGATTCCTCATGTGTATGACTCGCTCTGCATACTGAGATGCCTCAATACGTGTGATTACGGTCAGCGTATTGGGAAGCCTCGGCACGTCCGAATACGGTCGGCGTGTCGGGAAGCTTCACACGTTCGAATACGGTCTTCGTGTGGAATGCACTCGTACGATTGAATACGGTCATCGTACGAGTGGGTCTGATCGACAGGCCACGTTATAGGGTTCACTAGTAACCGAATGACGAAGTCGACTAGCAAAATTGAAGTATACGGGTCTTTAGACACTAACAGGAATATGCCTTGACTCCCTTGCGGCTGATCCATCTACCAGTTTCTCTAGCTGCGAGAGCCAGTTACTCTCGAGCACTCACACTGGAGATGGACAACGGGGTTCAACAAACGTCGCATGCGACCGGCATTGAAGACTGCAAGCTTCCTGAGCCCACTAGCCGAGCAATGAAGACTGCCAAGCAATGAAGACATGTTCGAGGACGACCATGTGTCAGGAGAGGCCGTATTAGCGATATGGCAACACAGTTTGACAGTTCGCGCCTTCGTGCCTATATAAGGCGCGCGCACCCCGACATTGCGCTCATTTGCTCTCCGGATTTTGTAGCGATAAGACGTGTTATAGCTCGTTGGCATTGTTAAATTTGAGTTATTTATGTTGGATTCAAATATTGAAGAATTGAGTTTGTTCGTTGTGTAATTACATGTTTTCATGTCATTTTATTCTTATTAATTAATTAAATCTACCCTCGGTTCCACGTGCATATATTTCTTTAATACAATTCGATAGGAACCGCTAACAATATAGAATAATGAAGTAGGTTGACTTTGTCATAAATTACACCGGCCGACAAATGAAAACTTTTTGAACGTTGTTTTGATTTGAGTGAAAAATATCACTAAATTATAGTATTTTAAACACAAAAATACCTATGTATTTACTTCATCACATCAGGTTTTTTTAGAAAAAGGAAAAAGAGATTATTTTAAAATTTTAAGAAAAAATCAATAATTATTTTACAAATAAATATATTTTAACGTTTACAGCGAAAATATCAAGTACAATCATTGCCCTAGGACTATTTTGAGTGACATCTTTTACGTTTAGCTATAAAATTACGTCTGGGTGTTATTTTTTTTGTGAGAATCGTCAATAATATCAGGTTTCAGTGTCCAGCAATAATCAGCCATCATATTCACATTCCATCGACCTTGGTACCTTGCTTCCATAGTTTTTATGTCTTGGTGAAACCTTTCTCCCTGTTCTTCACTGTAGTCACCAAGATTTTCGGGAAAAAAATCCAGATGTGAATCTAAAAAATGGAGTTATATACTCATATTGCACCATTTTTGATACTTTTATTTAACAAGTTTGCCACAATATTTTTATAATCAGGGTGTTTATGATTCCCTAAAAAATTGTTGACAACATCTTTGAATGCCTGCCAAGCTTCCAATTCAGTCGTATTCATTGTTGCATCAAACTTTTCATCAGCCATCAAAGATCTAATTTGTGGTCCATCAAACACTCCTTTTATGTTTGCATCTGATAAATCATCAATATGATTTGTCTGTTCTCTCCATATCATAGGTCTACCAAAATGTAGAGATTGTCTTTTACGGTATGACCAATTCCTTAAATGTTCGACACAAATGGTACAAACTAACTGCGGAGTCCACGATTTTAGTTGTAATTTGAAGCCAAAATAAGCATTATAGGTATTTTCCACAAAATCAGTGATTTTCAATTTCTGCTTTGAATTCATAAAGTTACCACAAATATAGCTAAACGTATCTGCACTATTATGACACTTTCTTGAGGACATTATGTTTTTAGACGTTTTTCAGCTACAAATCATGAATTTTATTCATTAAATACTAAAAGTAAAACGTAAACAATTTTTGTAAATAAACACACTGATTTCAGTAAAAAGTTTACAAAACAAAGTATTTATAATGGCATATTTTTATGTAACGCGTTTCTTTTGGGCGTGTCGCTATTGCAACTAATATATTTTCTCAAGAGAGACCGCTCAATTCGAAAAAAGAGCGCCAAAACTCAATAAATTAATTTATTTTTACTGAAAAATGTAAAATAGCGAATATATAAATATTATGAAAACCTGATGTGATACGATAAAATTAGGTTGAATTTCGTAAACAGCACTACAGAAATAGTAAAAAAAAATCATTATATCTTGGACAACAAAAATCATGTCGGCCGGTGTTATGATGTTATATCTGCCTATATTGAAGAGCATCTGCATCACACTTAAAAAATAAATGATAAAATGAGTGACTATGCCCTTTTGAAAAAGACTGGTTACCAAGTGAGTTTTTAAGTTTCCATCAAACCTCCGTCGCAATTGTTATAATAAACCTATGAAGAACACCTCGTAAAGGTGTACACTACATTTTCCTACCTCATTGGTCGATATGAAAACTTAGCCAGTAACTCACGCGGCCCCCGGGAGCCTCCGAGTTCCACTGTTATCAGTCGTCATACACTTGGTCTGACTCTTAACTGACTTTTTGTAAAAGTTCGTTTCATGGTAAATTTTGGTTCTACCGCTATAAATTTGGATAACTTGGTAAAATTAAGATTCAACTGAGAGCTATGTTAGGTACAGTGCAGTTGGCAAATCATCCATCCATGAATATGGAGGGAAAATTGAGAACATGCTCCGGATAAGCATTTGAAACCTAGGATAAATATCAAATGGATATTCGACTTTCTGTTTTATTGATTTAAGACACTCATTCCCACATTGAGCTATCCCCAAACTAGACTTCCCTGTGTCTTGGTCATAAAGGTTCATGACCCGAGAACAAACATTTGCGCTTATCACACAAAGTTAGCTCCTACCGGGAAACCCTAGACCCTCGGCACAGAAAGTAGGGTCACTGCCTACTGAGCCAATGAGGGTTGGTTATTATTTAAAGCTATAGCAAATAAAGTATCGAACCGTGCTTCGGACCATCTGTTAAATAGTTTTTATTATGGCGTTGTAACATTATTTCTGCGAATATAAAAATACCGCAATGATTCGAACAAAAGCAGATCCAGCAAGCCATTAATCTTATGTTGCCTCCTATAGAGTGGAAATGGAATTGAATGGAATTATGTTTATCAGCCGTCAGAGCCGAGAGGCTATGAATATTAAAATGTGTTAATTAATATTGATGTCGTAAGATACTTGTTTTGGTGAAATTTCGTCGTCTTTCAGATAATAGTAAATTATTTTGCAGATTTTCCGGGTACTGATAAATCCGCATTAAAAGCCGTGGTAATTTTCTGTAGTTACATTTTCCGCATTATCGTAAGCTTTACGAAAATACGTTTCTACTTCAGGGCGATAATGTTTTATCAAGAATTGTAGGTCTATTTTAACTGACACTTTGAACATACTATTTATAGTTTACATGGGTTTGCACTTGCAGAGATAGACTTAAATCTTCGTGTTTTAATACGATGGTCCGTATAAGATTTATATTCTTTTTAGTATTGGTCTCTAAATCAGAAAAAGTAGGTTCTCTAAAATTACAACGTCCAATCGATTTAATAAAAATTATGATCGAAAAAAAAGTCTTGGAAATTACAGTTCGCCATCATTTGCGACATTAAAGCGCAAATTGAGCGCTCGGGGCGATAACGACGCGACGATATCGCGTTGATCTTCGCAAATCGCCTGCAATAACCCCCGATCAGTGATCAACAGGTCTGATGGCAGCGTATTGGTCGCACGACCGATGAATGCGCTCACATTTTATGTAATAAAGCATTAAAGGCTTTTTGGCTTGAAGAAATTTGCAGGCAGACGACATATGATGGCATATTAAGGTATGCACAGGCTGCAACTGTATCTTGTGACAGCCTGATTAGCGCCGTTTGGTAGTGACCGGGCTTTCCGTGCCAAGGGTCCCGGGTTCGAATCCTGCCAGGGTAAACTTTGTGCGATGAGCACGAAAGTTCGTACCCAAGTCATGGATGTTTAATATCCAAATAAGCAATATATACTGTATTTGCCCCCAGTCCATTGTACGGTACCCATAATACATGCATTGCTTAGTGTGGGACCGTATAGTTGGTGTGTTCGTCTGGCGATATTTATTTATATTATAGTCCGGTCAATTTAGACATTCGAGGTTGCATAAAGTCCCAACAAGCTGAATTTCTGTGAAATTGTTCAAAACATAATTATAAACAATGTCTAAAAGTTCCCCATCATTCCCCTGTAAGGAAAAAAAAATATTCAAGGTCAAAGGTCAAAAAAATTAGTTTTTCGCGATTTTCAGCAAAACGGTAAGTTTTATCATAAAGTACCTCAGACAAAAATTGTAGATCATAAAATTATCTATAAAAATGTATCAATACTTTTTTCTTACGAGCCACCGTTTCTGAGATATAACGATTCAAAAAGTTATAACTCTCTGACCGGACTATTAGCCGATCAATCCAGTTGTGTCACACGCGTTTCAGTTCGAAATTTTCAAACAGTTGACACATGCAAACCAGCGGCATTTTGTTAAGCAGCATATTGCTCTATAAGTATCTTTCTTATTATGAATATTGCTCGCGTACGTTTAATTCATAATCGATGAAATTAAATCATGATACTGACACTTTCTACGAAGCCCTTTTTTTATTTTCCCTCTTTACAGGGGCGATACAAGTCAAAGCCCACCATGTCTACTCAAACCTGTATTTTTACAACAGTGCTATAGCCGGATTATGAACACTACGCAATGGTCGACATTATTATAATCACTAAGCTTTATTGGTGTTGTATAACAGCTCACGTACACCGTTACTATAAAGTTACAACTGCAAGGGTTACACACACGCAGGTTTATGACGCAACTTTACAGCTATGTGTAACGCGTGTACCTTAGAATACATTCATTTATTTGTTGACAATAGGAAATCCCACTTATTTTAATACTTTTATTCTAAAATAATATCTAAATACCGGAGATACGGCGTTGAACCGAAGATATATACTATAAAAGTTGTTCAAGCGACATTTTATAATTGTTTGAAACTCTTACACTAGCAAGATGTACTACTACCATATAGTAATGTCGTGGATACGTAGGTACGGTAACTCTTTTTTCGAAAAATATATATAAAACACATAAAACTATTACTATCGTGACATTCTAGAATCTAGATCATTAAACCATTCGTACGATAGAATTACCAAAATATTAAAAAAATCAAAATTAAATTGCAATCAAACTCGTGCATCGTATTTACCAAATATTATTTCAAATTTCGAATAGTCTTCTCTATAATCTTCATAAAAACATTTTCAGCTTTATTCTTCGTACAATTTTTAACAAGGCGTGGGATGCATTATCGTTGCGAGGTGCGAACCGTAGACAGTGGTTAGCGCAAAACGTATGCGACGTCTCGTCGGCAATTAGCGGCCTTTAGCGGTCCGGTGCCGGCGTGAACCTGTTGCGGCATCTTTATCGGTTAATTTGTTTCGCGAGAATTTTCGTGTTAACTTTTTTCTTTTCTCACGTCGTAGTAATTTGATGATTTTGTATGTAGATTTAAGATTGGCCATCATTTGGCGATGTTATATTATATGACTAGCTGCGCCCGGCGGTGTTACCCGCGATAAAAAGTATGAAAAATTAAAACATCTATCCCACGGGAACCATACATTTTACCGGGATAAAAAGTAGCCTATGTGCTATTCCGGACTATAATCTATGTCTGTGCCAAATTTCATCCAGATCCGTGCAATCGTTCTGGCGTGATTGAGTAACAAACATCCATCCATCCATCCATCCATCCAAACTTTCACATTTATAATATTAGTATAGATTATGAAACTTGATCAGCGGTCTTTACGCCATATTACCAGACGACGCACACACCAACTATACGGTGCCACACTAAGCAACGCTTGTATTATAAGTACCGTACAACGGACTGTGGGGAACTCAGTATATAATACTTATAGAGATAATAAACATCCATGATTCGGGTACAAACATTCGTGCTAATCACACATAGTTTGTCTCTACCAGGCTTCGAAACCGGAACCCGTAGCACTGGGCTAATTAAAATAGTTACAAATAAGCATAATAATAAATTAACTGGAGGTTTTATTCAGGACAAATTTCTGAAGTGGACCTATATTTATCTATCTAACTAGTTATTTATTATATTAACAAAAGCTTAATTACATAATATGTACAACGAAAATAGAAATGATACCAGAAATGAATATCTCTTCCATATCTACTCGTTTTTAACAGCTTCAAACTGAGTCTAAAAATCTCGCGATGATTTTGCGCGAAACGTAATTGAATAAAAAAAGTTAATAAACGACCCCTAAATAAAAAATGGCGTCAGATTCTGTAGAACATTTCTCATTTAGAACAACGAATAGTAATTTCCTCGGACGTAGTCAGCTATTTCAATTTAGATAGGTACATTTGCATTTGATTCGTTTTTATCTTATTAATTTTTTTATTTTGTTGTTTAATTTACCGTGGACTATGTTTCTTTTTTCCGATTGCGGAAAGGAAGAGTTATGTTTACGCGTTTGTTTTGACTTTTCTGATGTTGTTTTACATTTGAAATAAGTATTGATACCGTCTTATAATTGACGTAAAGAATGGAGAATGTTTTCAAGTAGACTGCCTATTTTATCGGCTCATGGAATGCGAAGTTAGGATAGATTTCTTATATTTACGCGTATAATACACATTAAAATAAAACTCATTTTTTGGAACAGTCTTCCCGTGATCATGGTTGCTGTAAAGCAGCCGAAACGTTAGAAATGTAAACAACATAAAATAAACGCGATACAGCGGTACAATTAGTTTAATTTCAAAGCCAAGTTAGGAGAGCACATTTGATATAAATAAATAAATATCACCATACGAACACACCAACTATACGGTCCCACATTAATATACATATCAAACATCCATGACTCGGGTACGATCATTCGTGCTCATCACACAAACCTGGCCCTACCAGGATTCGAACCCGGGACCCTCGCCGCAGAAAGCAGAGTCACTACCACTGCGCTAATCAGACCGTCGAATATTTTTATAACACATTAATAAAAAAATATATAATGTTGCCGGTTATGTACTATTTGCAATAAATATATTATAATTTAGTCCCCAGTTTTTCTTAAAAACATTTTGTACGCTCACGTGCCGTATTTCACTCGAAAGCAATAAGGAAGGAAGTGTAATTTCTTGGCGATTACTATCGCCGACGTAACAGCGCCGCTCAGGATGCTTTTAATGAATCGCCATTCAAAATAAATTTTTAACGTCTCCCTGTTTTTGCTTCGATGTTTTAAGTACTAATTGAAAATTCAGTTGCTCCATTATGAGGAAATGTTGCTAATAATCCCACTAATATTATATATGTGAATGTTTGGATAGATGGATGGATGGATGTTTGTTACTCTTTCACGCCGGAACGGCTGAACGGATCTGGATGAAATTTGGCACATGGTAGCACATGATAGATTATATATAGACACTAGCACCGCGGGGCGCAGCTAGTGTCACGTAATTTTAATTAATCAATTCTAATTAAGTGCTCTTTTATTTGTATCAGTCTGAGTCTTGCTTCGTCGTTGATTTATCATCATAATTTAAAATAATTAAAAAATGGCATTTTAACAACATTTTATATAAACTTTGTATACAGGGTGTAAGGGGCATAATAATTAAAATTTTGTATAAAGGTTACACTTAATGCCTATAATAAAATTATAGAAATCGTTCATGTCAAAAGTCATGGGTTACAAATGTTGTTATTGTTGAGCGTGCAATGTATGGTTAATAATGCGATCAGAACACAACGCTTCGCGCGATACCCGACTCGTGCGAGTAACGAGCGTGCTCAAGCGTATCGAGCTTCAATTTACATTGCAGTTTTAGGTCTAAATTAGTAATTATGTCTTTTTTTTATTTATAATCATGTTAAGATTGACTTCTGTTATGACTTCATGCTAATATTAATTTAAGAATAAAGAACATAAATGCGTAAAACTCATGAAATTATCGACGGAAAATTCCAACTGTGGGGGTTTAGAATCATGAGTTAAATCCATGTTATCAGTTTTCGTAACGAAGCCACTAACACCCTGTATAATTTCAGATTCTCTTCGAAACTTTTGCACATTATTAATTAACGCTCTACAGTAAGCATAAACTCGTAAACGTCTACTTAATCATCACAGACAAAGTATCTATTTGGTTACATAGAACTAAGTTACGGAGCCAGCCCGTCCAGTTCTCTCCCCGAACAGACCCTATAAAACTTGCTCCAGTACTTAATCAAATACATAGTTTTGGGACTGAATACGTAAGCGGCTGTAGGCTGTACAAAGATGTAAGGTTCGATGGAAATGATATAAAGTCGTAGCTTCGTATGAACTTTTTTTCACCGGTGTTTTTCCTCACCGGTCCTAATTTTAAGCAATTCAATAGAAGTCGAACCTTATAATATTAATAATAATTCGCACATAGTAACTCAACTGGGGGCTTACTATAAACTTTTATATCCAGGAATTTTACTTTGTGGTTTAAACCTTGACGTTTGTATGATATTATCAACATAAGTTCCCGCTGTAAGTACGTGTACTTGTTTTAGGACTTCTGGAATTGTAAGACTGAAAGAGAAACTACTATCGAACTGTAGTCTTTTCTATAATAAATTAGGGATCCTAGCATGGTCCAAGCATGTAGCTTTAAAAATGTATCTAATGTTGTGTGAGAATTATTTTACTACTTCGTAATCTTAGTATAGCTATTGTCTGTCCCAGTGCTGGGCAAATGTAGTGTGTGATAGTAAATCAATTAGAGTCATGTACAACGGATCTCGAGTACAGTCAATCTGTATATGATATAGATACACAGCATCTACGGGATGAATTGATTCTGAGGGAAATAACTATGAAGGATATTTTTAATAAATATGAAGCTGCTCAAAGTCAACTAAGCGAGCACATGCAGCAGGCCGGGGAACTGATGGACTTGGTGCGGTACAATGCCGAGAGATACGAGTCGCTGACTAACAATCTCTCGTGCAACTGCGCCCCTTTGTCATCTCCTCAACCTCAGCATGATCTACCTTTGCCAGAGTCAACTCATCCGGTAGAAAGCTGTTCCAAACAAAAAAGTCAAAGCAAAACTTTGATATTTTCAGATAGTTTTGGTATAGGTTTCGGCTCACTATTATGTAATAAGCTTAGTCATAATGTAACTAATTTCTGCTATAATAACTTGCCTTTCGATTTATTAATAGACAAAATAGCTCAAGCAGAAATTGATAGCGAAACCACTGTAATTGTTTTATTAGGTAATAGTTTTGGAATTAGGAAAAGGGACATTGTGGTTGGTGTTGACACCTTATTAAAACTAAATATAGGAAAACTCATGCTATGTGCCTTTCCTTACTCTGACTCTCTTTCAGAAGGGCATAATAAGTGCATTCAGTATATTAATAATTTAATGCACACGATATCATGTCATAATGACAATATTTTATTTTTTGACACTAACAAGTTTATTAGTGGATTTAAACTTACTCAGGAAGCAATGTTTCTTCCTAAAAAATCTAAAAACATGATTGCTACATTGTTAGCCTATAATATTAACTCTGTTATAAGTAATATAACAAAGCCTAGAATAAGAGACGAGTCAGTATTATCTAGTAATTCTAATAATGCTGTGATAGACTGTTTAAACTACCGAGACTGACAATAGAGATACGTCCTAGTACTCGTATCTCTGGCGTTTCACAAAAATGTACAGATTATAATTGTAATAAGAAGGAAGAGAGGCCTGGAACTTTAACATTATTTAATCAGAATATACAAGGATTTGCTTCCAAAACATTAGAAATTGAATTATTTTTAGAAAGAATGCGATATGATATTGTTTGTATTTGCGAACATTGGCTTAAAGAACATGAAATGTTAATAAACTATGAAAATTATTCGGTCGTAAGTTGTTATAGCCGCAAGTCCAGGCTTCATGGTGGTACACTAATATTAATTAGGAAAAATATTAAGTCAAGAGAACGAAAGGAAATAGTTGGGCTCTCGATTGAGCAAGTTATCGAGATTTCTTGTGTTGAGCTGGATAAGCACATCATACTGAGTGTTTACAGACCCCCACACATTCAGAATTTTAATACATTTGAAACTGTAATGGAAGATGTGTTGAAAAAAATCTTTGTTAGTAAGAAGTCGATTATAGTGTGTGGTGACTTTAACATTAATATTTTGGAACATACTTGTTATAGTGATAGACTGTTAGGCCTTTTTAAATCGTTTAATTTGAAAAATGTATTTTTTGAACCGACTAGAATAACTTCAACTTCCGCCACATGCATCGATAATATCTTTTGTAGTTGTAAATACTTAGATCAAGCGGTTGTTAATTATTTACCATCAGATCATAGTGGACAAACGATCGCCATCAATTCTACCTCCACTTTAAAAAATATAAAAATAAAAGGTAGGGTTGTAACAGCTGGGAACTTGCAAAAATATAATAACATTTTGAATAGTAAATTAGGTTCTCCCAGTTGTAACTTTGATCCTAATAGATTTTACTCAGAATTTTTTTCAATTGTACACACTGAGTTTGATAATATTTTCCCACTCAAAACTAAAATTATCAAACCTAAATTTACTTTTAGTGATTGGGCGACACGAGGAATTCGTAAGAGTAGGGAAAAGTTATTTGAACTTTATGAACTAAAAGTCCAGACTAGTGATCCAGCCTTCACTCAGTATGTTTCAAATTATTCGAAAATGTTTCGGAGAGTATGTCAGGCAGCTAAAGCCATATATATTAGTAAAATAATAAAATCTGCCGATGATAAAATAAAGGCCACCTGGAAAATAGTTAACAGTGAAACTGGGAAGACGAAACAGCGCAGTACAGATTATACCCTGGAGACTCCACGCGGTCTCATATGCTCAGATACCGAGGTAGCACGGGAGTTTGAAATGTTTTTTACTAACATCCCTGTAAAAACAACAGAATCTCTGAACTGCTCCCCCCGTCTCTCAATTTCACTTCTTAAAAAAAACATAGCTGATTGCCCTGTTAAATTCAAGTTTGACCATATTAGTGGCCGAACTATTGTTAAAGCTTTCAATGATATAAAAATTAAACTAACAGAAGATCTATGGGGAATGTCTGTGAAAGCATGTAGAACTATTATTGATACTGTAGCCCCTTATTTAGCTTTAATTTTTAATGAATGTGTAGATCAGGGAGTCTTTCCGGATTTAATGAAGTACAGTAAAGTAATACCGCTTTTTAAGTCCGGTAATAGTAAAGATCCTAACAACTATAGGCCAGTTTCTATCTTGCCAGTTTTTAGTAAAGTGTTTGAAAAGATAATGCTTACACAAATGTTACATCATTTTAACGCAAATAACATCCTGCACGATCAACAATATGGTTTCACCAAGGGACGTTGCACAACCGACGCCGGTGTAACCCTAATAAAGCATATCTATGATGCATGGGAGAACTCACAGGATGCTATTGGCGTCTTCTGTGATCTTTCAAAGGCATTTGACTGCGTCAATTATGAAGTCCTTTTACTTAAATTAGAGCACTACGGTGTTATAGATAATGCTCTTAATCTTGTAAAATCTTATTTAGGAGACAGACGGCAAAGTGTTCTTATAAATGGTACTAAATCGTTAGGCTCTGCAGTAAAAATGGGTGTTCCGCAAGGATCGATTTTAGGTCCTTTCCTGTTTTTAGTATATATAAATGACCTACCGCATATAATTCAAAATAAGATGAAGATAGTGTTATTTGCTGATGATACCTCCTTGATTTTTAAAGTGGGACGACATGTAAATAATTTTGACGACGTAAATGACACTATTCTTCAGGTACATAACTGGTTTACTATTAATAACTTAGCGTTAAATAGCAAGAAAACTAAATGTATAAGGTTTTCTTTACCAAATGTCAAAAGTAGTGATTGCGATGTAGTACTGAATAATGAGAAGCTTGAATTTGTTAACGACACGGTTTTCTTAGGGATAACGCTCGACTCTAAGTTACAGTGGGGTCCTCATATCAGAGTCTTAGTGGGACGACTTAGTTCCGCTGCCTACGCTGTTAGGAAAATTCGGCAACTAACCGATGTGAACACCGCAAGAATAGTTTATTTCAGCTACTTCCATAGTGTTATGTCCTATGGAATACTATTGTGGGGGAGAGCAGCTGACATAGAATCGGTTTTCATTTTACAAAAGCGGGCTATTAGGGCCATCTATAATTTGGGCAGTCGCGAATCCCTAAGAGAATTATTTAAGGAAACTAATATTTTGACAGTACCATGCCAATATATTTATGAAAACATTATGTATGTTAGGAAAAATTTATTTCTCTTTAAAAGGCTCGGTGATCAACATCGTTATAATACAAGAAATAGAAACAAATTAGATCAACCACACTTTCGACTAGCAAGGATTCACACATCTTTCATGGGGTATTGTGTTAAATTTTATAATAAAATACACTCTGACATTACCGAACTTAGTGAAAATAAATTCAAAGCGTGCATAAAACGTACGCTATGTAAGAAGGCATACTATACACTAGATGCTTATCTTAAGGATAAAAATGCTTGGTTGGATGCTGGTCCGGCTCCTCAGGAATATAAATGACCTTGTTTGAGCAGACTATTAAGATTTTGTATTTCTCTTCTTCCTTTTTATTTTCATTTACATAAGTAATTTGTAAATGTGGGAACCATGTAGCCATTAACTGTAATTTTATACTTAGTTAGTACTTTTTGTTTTTTTTTGACCTGCTGCTAAAGTTTGATTAGCCGTTCCTACATTGTTCTCACATACCTATAACAATGTATTGCTCAAAAATGTAAAAGATCTATTTAAAAAAAAAAGAGCAACCATGGAGTTTCTTGCCCGTTCTTCTCCATAGGAACGGCATTCCGAACGGGTGGTAAAGCAGTAGCATAATATTTTTGTAACTTGACGATTCATAAGTACTGTACAATAATGGTCTACGTGAATAAAAAATATTCTGATTCTGATTCTGATTCTGAATGCCTCCACATTACTTGTTGGCACAATTTTAAACAAATACAGGTACCTACTAAAAAATTATCAAACCAACCTGTATTGCTGTCCTATTCACACACAGTCCTACGTTATGTCCAATGGTCACATCTATAAAATAAGAACATCTTCGTCGGGTCTGCTCCTTTGTTAATAACAACAAAAACACGTTTTACTGGGCTACAACAGTAATAGTTTTGCGTATAATTAGTTTAAAGCGTCCACTGTGATTTGTGTTGAGTTCGGAAATCTGTCCTCTGTACATTGTACAATGATATCTTTGGGCAATGTGATGGGAGTGAATTGTACAAATGGAATTTAGAATTGGGAGATTATAGTTTTGAATAGGCTGAGGTTGCTGCATTGTAGGTAGCTGTAGGGATGGTGTAGTTGGGATACTTTAAATATGTCTGGACGATGGGTTACGTTGGTAGATGGGTTGGTGTATACGTTGGTATATTGGTGACGAGATTTATCTTTCAACTATACATAAGTATATGATCGGGTCGCGATAGCAGCCTTCTGTCCTGGCTTGAATTAGAAAATTCAACAGAAGGAAAATAAAATAAGTTATGTACACATACACATTCAGTCAAGTTGGTTTTATTTATTTTTATTGTCTTAACAATTTCATGTAATGGAATCTGTTAACGATCATTTTAACTAGCGATACATTTGGTACATTATATAGTGATTAAGAAACTTCTCAGTTTCCATGGTTGTCAAGATCTTTAATAACAATTTATAGTTCAAGAATGTTACAGGTAACATGCAGTATACTTTTCAATTTTATAAAATAAAACAAGAAATAAATAAGTACGTGACAAAACTGTAACAATTGATAAGTAGTTGTTTCTCAGGCGAGTTGCGAAGTTATGCGGGTGACAGGCGGCGCGACAGGCGGCGACTTTCTCGTCCACTGATACGGACCTTTCAGTTAGGGGGCGCTGCGGGATGAATATGGGATAAGTCGATGGACGAGTGACGACGCTCGAAATTGGCCATTGAAATATTTTGTGTCCGAATCGTTTCTCATTATCTCGCTGCACCAATTCTTTGCAATGTGCACGAGAATGACTTGTTATCTATCTTGGTATACTTTACTTTGCGACCAGAGTGATCAAAAACTAGTTGAAATATTCTGCGGACGTCTCCGCTTATGTCATTCAGATTGTTTTTTTTATTGTTTTCTTTTTCTATCAAGCTGTCTTATATAGTAATTGTTTCTTTATTTTCTGTTGGTCTTTCTCTTGTAGTGTAGTTAGGTACGAGCTGATCGAGATTGTATGCCAATTCTCTACGTCGTCACTATATACAGTTATTTAGCGAGGTCAGTAGGCGACAATATGTTATGCTAGTGTACGAGCCAAGTTTTGGAATTTAATACCGCCAGGGGTTCCAATTGAAATGTTTTCTGACACTTTTCTCTTTTTACGGACCATTGAATTAATATCAAACTTCTGGATCGGTAGTTTTTCAATGTGAACAAAGTTTAATGATTCTGATTATTTACGCGATATGAAACACAAACATAAAGTATCATACCTATTGATTGAGTACATCTTAGTAGAACGATTTCGGTCGTGATTTATATCCAGCACTGAACTATAATAACATACCAAAGAGTGGAACATAAAACGCGGGTACCCAAAAAACCCGGCCTCAAAAGGGTTGAATAAGTTACCTAGCATCACACACAATCTTTCACGATAGGTACTCCCTATCGACCGGTAGAGGGAGCCATGTGTTCTTACATCCGGTGAAACCGCGTTACCGGAAACCGGATCTGGCCCCCGCCGTCCGACTAATGGATCGAAAAGGCGACGATAAATATCTCTAGAGATATTGAAAAAAAATCTTGAAACCCGCGTTCGGATTTATTGTAGTATATAGTATTTTTATGATTATTTTATAGATTTTTATGATTTACTGGGTTTTGTAAAGGGTGGAGATTATTTAGAACTATGAATGACATAAACCATAAAACTACACACTTATATATATATATATATATATATATATATATATATATATATATATATATATATATATATATATATATATGTGTTTATAGCAACATAAAAGTGATCTCTATAAAATTGATTAGAGATCTTCTAAAATGTTCAACAAATATTTATTTCTTATATTTACGCTAATACTACACATTGAAATAACACATTTTTTTCGGATTTTATCGCGTTTATATTGTTTCCTACGTTAGCTAACTTTATTATAAGAGTAAGGGCGGTATAAGCCTATTTGCCTTAAACATACAGATGTTATAAGATAGTCAATGATGTTTATAATTGTAGAGATCGATTCTAGCTTCCTCAGAGAGACAGGGAACTGTATACGAGCTCGGCATCGGTACTGCATGTAGTAATCTAAATAACTTTTCTCTCAGTAAGTGCGTTCGACATCAAAAAGCGAAAAGGCGCCATCAGAATTAATCATCAGAGGTTTTCACATCCACGTCCATTTATCCTCCGGTATACTGCATAAACAAAAAAGGCATAACAATAAGTCATCTCGGGGTTTCACTTAAGGGGCGTGTGCCGCATGACGTCAGAATAATGGACACTCGCGGATTTATAGAGCGAGATAGATTTATCAGGAGTCGTGCATCACGAGCCACGTGGGTGGTCGACACGCCTCATACTTTTGGTTTTCGAACAGATTTTTTTAAACGAGTGTCTTACAGCAGAATATAGTCAAAATCAAACCTACGGGGGCACTTACAAATTGTCATTACATATTTTTTTCTTAACTCTACAACTGGATCGGAAGTCGACCTCAGCTGAGAAGATACGACAAGAAACTCAGCGGGCTTGTCTTTTTTTATCCATTATTTTTACAAAAAAATAAATAAAAAAGTAATTGTGTTGCCATGCGAGGCGCACACACGCTACACTTTAACATTATAAATATTGATATTTGAGCGATCAGGCCCAGGCTGCTTTATCATCCAAATAACACAATAGCTCTTTTATAATATTAATTTGAGTGTTATTAGTGTGAGTGGTCAATGTCATTCGTCATTCGAAATTAATGAGCGCTCTCCGTAAAATTACTAAACGCGGCGTAAACACGTTTGAGCCGTAATTACACGATTACGTAGTTATCCATTAGATGTTTATCATAAAGCAAACTTAAAGGGCTAAAGTGTGAAGCGCAATGTATTCGATGACCAACAATCGGATCACAATATGGTATTTTTCGAAAATTATAAT
The DNA here is from genome assembly GCA_905333125.1 of Pheosia tremula. Lineage (NCBI taxonomy): Eukaryota > Metazoa > Arthropoda > Insecta > Lepidoptera > Notodontidae > Pheosia > Pheosia tremula. Next base: position 472,858 of record HG995415.1, read on the forward strand.
ATTAATACCAGTCCTTTTTTTAATGTCCCACTGTTGGGCACGGGCCTCCACTCAATGCGAGGGGGATTAGGCCATAGTCCAACACGCTGGCCCAGTGCGGGTTGGCGGACTTCACACGTCTTTCGAGGGGTTCTCACAGACATGCAGGATTCCTTGCGATGATTTCCTTCACCGCATAGCAAGTGATAAACATGGTTGAAAATGAGATTCGCACATGAAATCCAGAAATCCCAGAGGTGCGAGCCGCGGTTTGAACCTGCGATCCTCGTTACCGAGGCAAGCGTTCTACCAACTTGGCTATCACCGCTTCTTTGATAATTAAATAAAGTTAAAAGATTTTTGTTCAAACGGTGAGACTGAACTCAGGCCGCCTCTCTCGTGACCTTTTCAAGTCGACTTTTCGCGAATTTGAACACTAGTAGGGAAGATCTATGTTAAATCTGAACAAAATGCGGGCACTGGAATTAATTCAAGAGCCGGTATCGTGTGCCTTTGTGCGCCTCTTTTTGTTAACGACAGATAAATTCCTTGTGAGTTATCTGAAATTAGGTCGACGGAACGTTTTGTACCTTCAGAGTCCGACTCAATGCCACGATTGTAGATTATTTCAATTTAATATCGAATTCCGCTGCCTTTGTTAGCCGAAGTTGGCATGGGAATTCGATTTCGAAATTAATGTCGGAATATTTACTTACATAGGTCAGAGTAGTTGTAGTAGATTATTCATAGTTTATTTACCAAAATTTAAGCGTTCTTGTTTTAAAATGATGTTGTCAGTAATTCGATACATTTTTATCGGATTCTGTATCGGCTGAAATTCATTCCTAGACCACAATATCGCATCTGTGAAGACCAAAGGCCTCCTCCTTAAAAACTTGTTTCAGACTTTTAATAAATCCACATATTTGTATGTTAAAATTTTAATTATTACATTATAATTAGGACAAATGACAAAACCGTTAATAGGTATTTCTGCGCCTAATAAGTGGATTACGTAAGCGAACAACCCCTAGTCGTAAATTCAGAATCACAAGCGATATCAGGATTGCTTAATTCAAAATGAGATAATAACGCGCGTGGTATAAGTTAGAAAAGGAAAGCGGATTCATTTCCACATTGAACATATATAGGCAGTATTTTCCTAACAGTAGGGGACTACTGACATAATCTTAGTAGTAGCTTCGTTACTGGCAAACTGATGTTAGTTTTTAATTGATTGAATTATCTCCTCGATACATTAATAGTATTATAAAACACAAGAAGTCTTATTAAATACCAGGGCTTGGTAAATTCCAGTCAGGTATCACGGGCATGGGATTTTTTGATATGTTTTACAAACTTTTATTATTGCCCGCTTTTATCTCAACGCTTACAACCCTATAATCAGGAGTCGACCTTTATCGGACGCTAAAAATAATATCATTAGCCAATTTGCTAATTATCCCTTCTGGGCGGACCGCGATGTTCAATTAGTGAATTAAAATTATTGTAATAATTGCATTTTGATGTCCCATCGAGCCTCTGGCAGGCCATCTGGTGGCAGGTCGCGGTTACATTATGTTGATTAAGTTTTAAAACCTTGTGCTTTGTTTTTGTTTTAAATTTACAAAAGTGAATACTAATTTTGATGGGGCAATTTTTTATTTTTTTTTATTACGATATAGGCAAGTATTTGTAAATGCATATTTGCAAAAGTATTATCATAATTAATGTCTAGTAAAAGTGTTTGTGATAAGGCACGCAACCATCTCGAATTGTTAAAACTGTTTATGCAACATGTTTCCTTAATGACAAGTTTGTAATAAAATGATTGGATAGATTTATTGTGATCCACTATTTTAGGAATTTTATATTAATTTAGAAATGCTTTCCAGTTAGTGCATAACTAATTTACGACGAGAGAGAGAGACGAGAAAATATAAGACGGACTTAGATCAATTTCCTGAAAAAGGAAAACAGGGTAATGCCTACCTAACTACCGAAGCCTAGAGCCGAGTCCCCAGGTGATCGTTGGACGAATGAGTGAGCGAATGAAGGACCGAATGAATGGGCGGGCTCGGCTAATGGCGCACGTCAAGACTGCTTTGTAGAATAAAACAAAAAGCGACCATTAATGCCGGAGTACTTATTAATCATGAATAGGGATAACATCTTCACAGAATGTTATATAGGACACAGGAATTTCAGAAGTATGTAGGTATTTAATTGGTCGAGTAGGCACTTCTTCCAATGAATCGGTTATACGAATCAACATCCATAAGAAAAAGATAGAAATTAGTGCTGATTAACCTACAGACTTGACTGTAATTTTTCCTGAATAGAGAAGTATTGAAGAGAAGAGGGGAAGCCTTTGCCCAGATGTGGTGTCCTTTATCTAGCAACACTAGGTTGTCTAAGAGCAAAACGTTTGATGATTTACTTGAAAACGAAATAACAATTATAAATACCAGTAAGAATACTGTAGCATGTCAAAAACAGAACGCCATTCCGTTTATCTTTACTGAAAATTGTACGCCTGGCGACCCTAATCATGGACCCTTTCTTAGCGAAACTGTACCGCCATTGGTAATGGGAAAAATAAATAAACGTACCCACATCGCGGCCTAAGAATGGACTGACGTTGATAAAACGTAAGTCAGAATTTGTGGGGAGCGCGATAGGTAGCGTGGGGAAATTGCTGGACATTAAATGGAGGTCGGTAATGATATAAGAAGAGAGCTTTCCCTGTGTGATCGTAGAATAGATTTCTCTGTTTTCCAATTTCGTATCGTTAAAGTATTATTATAATAGATGTGTTGGACTTCACTTCTAGTAACTCCCAGATAACGAGTACTCCAATATTTGAACGGCCGAATTTAAGTTGCCTCTTAAAATTATTGGTAACATTACTGTCTACGTGTCAAGTCAATTCAAACAGAGAAGGGGAAAGAACCCTCAACTGCAGCAGAGATAAATGACTTCACCTTAAAACGTAACGAAAATTGAGGAAAATAATCCAAAATGTGCCAGCATCATTCGTCATTGTCACCGAGACGTCAAATTAGCACAGAAAGGAGTGATGGAATCTAGGTATTGATTGGATTAGTGATCATCCATCATACAGGTTTATTTTTACGGCAAACCCTGTGTTTCGATCATGAATTGTGACTTATTGATAAACCTTATGTTATCATGGTTTAATTCAGAATACACACTAAAGTGAAGACATGACCATTTTTTCATATAATTGCTAGAACTAGGCGATTCTTGGCGGAAATCTTGAAGGATTTCGGTGTTATTGCTCGTAATTCGCTTGGCACCAACTAGCCTAAACTAGACCAAATTATAGTTTACTCCTGTCAAACGGCGTTCGCTATTCTGTTAACAGCAGATTAGACTAATTTTGGTTTGACAGCTCCTAAAATTGGTTTAGTTACTCAACTTAGCTTAGTTGGTCATTTTTGTATTCTGTTGTACACACTTTACGTCAAATTGCGTCTAAAATTAGAAACGTCAAACTATAATCCGCCTTATTTGGTCGGCATCTAATTTGGTGCCATCTAAATTTAGTTCGTAGGTTTTCAGGTGATGTTTTTATTAAGATAAGTTGTGAAAAACTATTTTATCAAACACGATGGAGGAATATGTGGTTGCGGCTCTTGTGGATTCATCTGAAAGTGCTAATTTTACCAAAATAATAATAAAACAGAGCCTACTTCAAAGTACTTACTTGAAACACAAAATTAAGGCATTTGCTTTCTAACCGTAGAAACTATGAAGAAAGAATACGCCTCGAAGGCCTAAGAGCACATATTGGAATGTGCCCTTCGAATTAGCAGAGAAGTTTAAAAAATCTTTTGTGGCTTCACAAGTTTGCAGCACTTCAATTACTGAATACTCTAGATGATCCGCTCTTAGTGGAGGGGCACATCCCAAAACATATAAAGGTTTGCGATTTAATATTTTATACAGATACCTAAGTACTTTTTACTTGTTTATAAATACATCAACATGACACTTTGCAGATTTTAACAGCACTGCAATTTTACGCTCATGGGAGCTATCAGGCTGCTGTAGGCCAAGATAGTTTACCAGGAATGAGCCAACCAGCAGTGAGTAGATGTTTGGGAATAGTGTTGAACATAATTGTGCAACAATTGACACCCCAAAATATAAAGTTCCCTACAACACAGACGGAGAAAGAATCTGCAAAAACTGAGTAAGTTTCATTTCATATCCACTAAATTGGTTTAGTAATTTTTGAGCTCATACATTATAAACAAATAAATAAATAAATATCGCCATACGAACACATAACCAAACGGTCCCACTTTAAGCTTAACGCTTGTGTTGTGAGTACTGTACAATGGACTGAGGGTGAACTCAGTTTATAATACTTATATACATATTAAACATCCATGACTCGGGTACAAACATTCATGCTCATCACACAAAGCTTGTGTCCCTACCAGGATTGAAACCCAGGACTCTCAGCGCAGAAAGCAGAGTCATTACCACTAGGTTAATCAGGCCGTCGAACCAATATATCTTTTGTCTTTATAATATTAGCATTAAAAAAATATCTTGACATCAAGTTATAACATGTAAATGTTTCTACTTTTGCAGATACGGATGAGAATTATACCATTGATTTAGATCATACTGATAAGCTATCTATGGTGGAAGAGTACATTGAAACAGATTTCCTTGCTGAAGCAAGACACATTTGGCAAGTGTTAATAAACACTATTTTACTCAAAATTAATAAAAGTATGGCAAATCATAAACAAGACTTTAATTTCTGAATTATTATAATAAAGCTTTTTACTTATTACTATGTTATCAATAATCAATAATAAACATCAACATTAAAAATAATTAACAATCAAAATAATAAACAAATTTGTAAGTAATAGAATTTGAAAGGCTTAAACAACAAGCTTCTGCACATGGGGGCCATGTGTTGCCCACACTCAATGAAAATGGCACTACCGAAGATAACAACTATGCAATAAATGCTTAGTATTACTAACTTATTACATAGTATTATGGTACACTTCCAGGCGGCAAAATCCATCCACATAGGCATGCCCAACAATATCCAAAATTTTGGATTCTATGTCTGTCGGGGCTCCTCCTGCCAGACCGCCACCTGTGGCGCTTATTGAAGTTCGCACCTTGCAAGCCTTGGTCTATAACTTCGCCACCCACACACTCCAAACCTGTTGATAAAAAAACCATATAAAAACCATTTAGACGAAAAACATGCATAATATTCAGAACACAAAACTTACATGCTCCCACTGCTGTGCAGTTCTTCTGCAGCCGAGTTGGTTGAGCTCGTCGTGGTTGGTAGGGCCCCCTAAAAATCTACCACGGCAGAATCTGCTTGGTTTCCTGAAAATATAATTGATTTTTAGATAGATGTCCTCGCGCGTCGATGTAACTATAACCATTGATTGATTTTAAGTAAAACAAAACTTCCAATCCTTTAAAATGCTTACCCCTCGCTATTTTGATGTTGTTAGACCGATTCCTATCGTTTTCCATATTAGATTCAAGCCACTAGATAACTTATTACAACAATTACAATGTAGCACACCCGTCTGATCTGAAAACGGTGTTTTGTTTACCTACTGTCAACAGATACAAAATAGAATTCACCACAGAACAATAGATATGGAACACTTAACCACAGACGATATAGAACAACTTTCTATAATTTATAATTGTAAATATCATAAAAAAATTACAATAAAAATATTTAGACGCCGACATATATTTTAAATTAAACTTTTACATATTTTAAGGTTATTTTAAAATAATTTAATCATGTTATTTCGATTTTCTTATCCATTCACCTTATTTTCATTCATTCTTCAGATATATTTTTAAAAAACTGGCAACATACCTCAATTCAATTTAGGTGCTGTCAAAATCAAATTAGTCCTGTCAATTACGATATTTAAGTTAAGTTCGATGTAACAACAGAATAGATTTTAATGATTTCTAAACTATACTTAAAATTTTAGCTAGTTTAGTTAAGTTTAGAGAGTGTGCAAGCGAATTAGCAGCATTGGCTTCTTTAATTAGCAATCAATTTATAAGGTTTACAATTGAAAAAGTTGACAAGCCGACGATCAGTGGTCGCTTCCCCCACTTTTTTGCCCATTTATTCTCTTACTTTATTTATAAATAAAAATGAAATAAGGTCCGTTTGTAAACGAATCACTTGAGAACAGTCAGTCGGATTTGGTATTTTTTTTTCTTCTTTAAACATTTTCGTTATCATCCAAATCACGTTTATAGGAAAAATATAAAAAAATCACCAAAAGATTTGAAAAAATCGGGAAAAAATTAAAGGGATTTCTTCCGTAGGAATTAAGCAAGACCACGTCTGGCGGTCAGCTAGTAGATAATAAAAAGGTTTTTTTTTATGACACAAACCATCGTGCATCACCTAGTACATACAAGTATTAAATAGTTCCTAATATTCTTTGTTGTTTATTATAAGCTGATTGTTCAAACCAATCAATGATTAGCAATGAAAACAAAGCAATCAGCCTAATCCAATCATAGTTTACGGCCGATGCGCACACAGCCGCGCACGCCTCGTAAAATCTACACATTAATTATACGACAAACATAAACACTAGGATTTCATGTTAGGAAATTGTCATCATTGTTTAATACAAAATAAACAGTAATACATTATTTTGATCACTGGTATCATTAAATAGGCCAAAATGCTTATTTCGTGTTCACATCCCTTAAGTCGGGTATTACATGCTCTAGCTGGTTCAAAAGTCTAATTAAACTGATTTGAGACTGACCGTCTAACCCGCTGAGGCTGATTGACTGAAACCGAACATTGACGCATTTTTATTTTTTTAAATATTTTCGTCAGCTTGGTAATTAATAGACTGAAGCCATACTGAGCGTGAATAACTTCCGAATAATGTGGATACGCCAAACGACAACTTTACTTGTATGTCGCCTGCTAAGCTTTTGGCATAGACCTTAAAAAACGTTCTTCTGCTGTAAACTCTATTCCCTTATAGTTAGTGAGCAGCATTACATTTAGTAAACTCCATACCACTTAATCCCCTATGGTGGCAAGCACTAGCATGATAAGTTTGCTTACAAGAACTATTTTCCTTAATTTACATGTAACACTCATACCAAATTTAATTCTAATCTCATCATGCAATAATGAACAAAGGTACATACCATTTACAATTACGATCTAAAACAATTCCGACTTCAAGACCTAACTGCCAACGCCTGTGTCACATCTGTTCTAGGAGAGAGCGTTAGAATAAACGTGTTGGTGAATGAGGGCCACGTACGAGTTCAAACTAGTTTTTGTTAGTTCCTACCTCGAATGCGAGCTTTGCTTCAATGCAAAAAGAGCCTGTTGAACTAGGTATTCAAAAGTTGCAGTTTACTTGAAGTTTTGAAGCAAATGCAGTGGAAGCGTATAATGTTTATAAATGTTGTATTGTTTGACCAGACAGAAAGCCTACTTAAGTCTCTCGTCAAAAACTCATCAGTGAAAAAAAAAAAAAATTATATTCATGAGTGTCAATGGACATTAAAATTTGACCCATCCAAAGTTGTAACGCTACTTGATCCCATTCAGGTATGATTTTCTATCTTGGATCACGTTGCGGATTTTTTGTTATATTTACATTTTTTTACTAACCGTTGGCCAATTATTACTCTCTGTGGCAATGTCTCGTTGCTATGTGATAGTCGGCTAAAACAAAAGGTAGCAGCTACTCAAATGACTGACAACCCTACAGCACTAATAACAAAGTTCGTCCAACACACAATTACAGGCAAACTGACACACGTCCAAGTCATCGGAGGTGCGCCAAATACCAGACTTATTGTTTCCCTGTGTGGACTTTAATAGTGTAATAGATACTCGAGCGTCCGTTTTTTTTTAAAGTGTGTCGCAACATTCAAAGATTAGTTTGAAAGACATCTATCTTTTCGTAAAATGCCCATAAATAATTATTCAAATTGCAGTACCATGATTTATGTTTGTACATAGAGTCTGCTCAGCATATTCCTTGAACAATTCTCAATTTAAACGTTACATGTTGATCTCCAACTATAAAAAGAAACATCAACCAAATATAATTTGATTCTTCATCACATCCATCAGTTTAGAATAATGACGATCATCTCTTAACCTAAGAAATGCGGGAGATGTAGGCCGAGGAGTAGCCAATACGTTTCCAATTACTACGCGGAAGTTTCGCGAGCGTCGGAACAGAATCCTGCAAGTTCCTCCAGTAACTTTGCCGAGTAGTTTTGTTTTTAATGACGAAGCGCGTAGGCTTTTGGTATTCAGCTGTTTTTTTTACAAAATATAAACTTTATGTTAAAGTGCAGCATTTCTCCATTTACAGTAAAGGCAATGTTTAATTTAACCTCCGTGGTGTTGGTCAAAGTCAAGTGCACTACGCTATTTATTGACGGAGTTAATGTTGAAAGACTTGTTAGTCGAAGAGAGATTAATCTATCCATTAATATAGGGGATAATGTTGTTGTATAATAATATGGCAAGGTAATGCCAAAAAGACTAATTTTGAAACTTTGCTATGTCGGTCAGATAACTTTATCTATCCCGCTCGTCTAGCCAACCTCTCAAATGATAAACCAAATAAATTACAGTTTATAAGTAAATAAAATAACCTGTCTCACCACTAAATTTAATAAAATCTATGTCTTTGTCGCAGCGCCGAGAACAGCGGTGTTACCGGAAATCTTTGCTCCCCCTCCCACTGGGCCTGGACAAACTTCCTCTGCAAGCGACGCCCGGAAACCGGATGTAGTAGTCCATTCAGAAAAACTCAACGGCCGAGTCTATTGAATAGTTTCATTTATTTTGCTTTTTAAAAATAGAAGGCTGGTCTACCCTCAATCTTAAGCTTCAACGGCATTAGTCATTTCGTCTTAACAGTTTCTAATCAAAAACTCGATTCGTTATTCAAGTCAAAAATCTCCTTGGGGATGCAATCATGAACCAGACTTAGGTTTTAATTAATCCGAGTGTGTCCCTAGCGGTCGGAAAATTGGTTCCGTACGGAGCTAGCCGAAGTTTTTCCATTTGAAATTGTAAGAAGGTGGCTGGTCACGCAAATTTTCTTTTGATTGCCCTTTCTGTGCGGAGATGTTGGGCCAACTTTTTGATTAGTGGTTCCCTGGAGAATGTATTATTGCTAACGAAAGTGGTGGATTATAGGTCTTGTGATTGTGGTTGAATTCTGGTGAAGTTCTAGTCCCAGAATCAGCTATTATGGATAAAATGACTTCCAAATTTAAGGCCACTGCTAGACAATAACATTTTAAACGACCTTTCACTCTATGCTTCGTTGACGACTAGCAGTGGATATGGCCCACTTTGTCATGATTTTATCGTGACAATAAGTTGCCAAACAAATTGAATAACTGGTTCAGGTTCAGCAATTTGTTGAGGCTTTTATGCTTAGACAAACATTTTATAAGCTTAAATGATTGTCAGATCGATAACTCACGGTTACACGTCTGGCGTTCAATAAATTGCTCCTTAAGGCTACAACAGTTAATGATACTATAATTTGCATATTAAAGATACGTTTCATAGGAAAAATAGTGAAGTGTGAAGCTGCAATTTTAATATTGATAAGCATGGCGTTTACTTCATATCAGACATCTATACTAATATTATAAAGAGGTAAACATTTTAGTTCGTGTGATTGGATGTAGATAATTTTATTTCTCTATTAGGAAGCTACATTCCTGAGCGCCATTGGCTATACTTTATTGAGGTAGTATATGATAAAGTAAAATATTCTGTATGCTACATTACATACAGCATAAATAAGCCTACCTAGTTATGCATATTTGTATCAATGTGTGGACAGAGCCGATTATACCTTGTATAATCCATTCTAGAGATACAGCACAGACTTCATGCAATAGGAACCTAAAGGTAAGCTACACTTTCAATTAATTTTATAATATGTTATTACCCTGGAATGCGCAATGACAAAAATACTGGGAAGTATGTTTTGTGAGCAGCTGCTAAAGTGTGCCTAGCTGTTCCTACATTGTTCTCCCAAACCCATAACAATGTACTGCTCAAAAATGTAACGGATCTTTTTAAAAAGATCAACCATGGAGTTTCTTCTCCCGCCCATTGTTCTCCATAGGAACGGCATTTCGTACGGGTGGTAAAGTTGTAGTTTACCATTTGTCACTATTTTGACGATTCATAAGTATTGCACTTAATGGTTTGCACGAATAAAAAAATATTCCGTATCTGATTCTGATTCTATTGGAGCGCGGAACGACAGTATTCCAACAGAGAATCAGAGATTTCGACATACGTCGAGTTTAGAAGGCAAAAGTGCCAATGGGCTAGACCCGTTTCCCGAAGAACCAACAACCGCTGGAGTAAACGAATTCTTAAGTTCACGAATATGCCACATTGGTGGCTAGCATTAAGGAGTAGGGTCTATGTGATAATCAATAAGCTAGTGATGATGATGATGATGAAAATATACAACTACCTATTTGTATTTTATAGTGCCAACAAAAGCAATACTGCAGGGGTGTTTAATAGCACAAGGGTGGAGTATTAAGCTTTACAAGGCGACCAAATTTATAGTTATTATGCTAATGCGCGCTCGGCGGGCGATTGAGACGCCTTCCACACGGAGACCTATTATGGTGTTACCAAACACCTAGGTAGTAGTTTACTAATTTGCTTTATTATTAGTGGAATGAGGCAGAATAATGGCAATAAGCTTGCCTCCTATTAGAGTGGTAACTAATACCATAGGAAAAAAGGGAGTGCACCGCAGTGTAGGTATGGTCCGCGTATCCCTTTTTGTGGATTACAATCGTATGATTTTTTACAAACCAGTTTACACTAAACTGAGCGGTATATTATTGCCCTCGAATTCATTGCAATACTTTACTATTCATTTATATTCATACAGGGTTTCCTCATAAGTGTATTTGTAATCATTATGTGAAGTCAGAATTAATATCGATATTCGATTTTCAAAAATACACTTTGCTCCCAACAAAATGACAATTGTGATATTACGTAATTTTTTTTTTAAATTAATCTATCGACTTTTTTTTTATTTGGCATCACCGTAGGTATTTTGCCAGTGTCAAGTAATATAAATTATTTATATTTTTGAGCATATGCACAGGCCCAAAGGCTCGGCCCAAGTAAAATACCCCCCCCCCCCTCCCTAAATCAGTAAAGTGATGGATACTTTACTGAAAGATTTTTCATGGATTTTTTGTGTTTTAGAAATTAAAACATAACTGACGCCATGACTTTTCAGTTTCCCGCCAAAAAGTCCTCTATCGACTTCAAATAATAGTTAAAAATGCGCTTAAGAAGTGCAGTCAATGTTAGGTATACCATTCTGAATCATCTTGTATATGTAGATGTGATTCTATGATTTCGACGATAAGATCTCCATCTTTCGAGATTATTTTTATATCACCCGCGATTACATTGAGACCTAATACCAACATAAAAAGAGATGTGTAACTATAACAATGCAATTTTCTGTTACTAAAATTTAGGGAGAGGGAACATTCGCTAACATTTAGACATCCTTTGACTTAATTTTTTTTATTTAATGTATATGTTGAAATACTTAGTAATAACTTGCGCGCAAACTAAAAATAAATCGAGGAAGCAATTCCAGTCTCACATATTCAGTCTGATCACTCCAACAGAGATACATGCGGATGAGATCCACAGCCACGGTGAACCGTAACTCATTTCCAATTGGTAGTAAAACGCGAGCCTTACTTAGATTATAATAACACAGGAATACACTTCTTTAACTCAGTAAAACGTACTATTACGTAAAGTTATTTTTCTAGTGCAGGTGAGTAATTTTGTATATCAGGAACGAGCTTGGCCAGGTACTCATCATAGTTTTAAGTCCACTCAAAACAGTGGTGTGGAAATAGTTTGTTTTATATTAAGCCAAAAATTACAAATACTACATTTAAAAAATAAACAAGATATACTTGTACGTGATGCGCTGTAATAATCAGTTAACAAGCATTCAACCTTTTGTTGTCAGTCATATTGAGTATGATATGTATTGATTAATGATTACGTCATTCCAAATTTCTCCCATCCAAGCCGCGCCGCTCACTGGGGGTGCATAAAATAATACTCCTACAATGAAAAGAAAACTGTTTGGATAAATCGAAGGAAAGCAATGAATTTTTATGTTCCCATTCGTAATACAAGAGATTTATAGTGGCTTTGTTGGTGTGCTGTGAGCTCCAGATCGCTCTCCGACCTGTTATGGTATTTTTGTTTCTCTTGTTATTAGAAATGTTGTTGCATCATGCATACCTACTAAGAAAGTTATAAAGCCATGTACCTAATAGTTCAATAGTTTATACATTATTTTTATTTATAAAATATAATACGAGTACCAGAATATAACTTTGAGAGTACCTAATAAAAGTATCACTGCTGTACACGACATTTAAATATATAGCTTCGTAATGATTGCTACCTACTCATAAAGGCTTTATAACATGTCTATAAGAGCTTATTTTATCCCTAAAAAGTGCCTTAAAGGAAAAAAGATGTAGCTCCGCGTATATTGTTAAGGGCAGGCGCTTAATCTAATCTCATCTAAACTAAGAGGCAGGGAGAAGGCCTAGTATTAGATAAAAATACGGGTCGATATAACGAGCAGGATCGCTATTCATAAAAAGAACACACCACAACAAAAACAAATCAGAGGCTGTGAGTTTTCTTATATGTTCTAAACCAGTTTTTTTAAATAGTGTCCCACTGTTGGCCACGGGCCCCCTATCAATACGAGGTGGACTAGGCCATAGTCCACCACGCTGGCCCAGTGTGGCTTGGCCGATTTCACACATATTTCAAGGGGTACTCTCAGATAAGCAGTCTTCCCACGACGTTTTCCTACACCGTTTAGCATGTGATACTCATGGTTGAAAACGAGATCTGCAGATGAAATCCAGAAATACCAGGGATATTCATATAAATAAATGTAGCTTATATTTAATCAGATGTAAAAACTTACTCCTACTACATCTCGTACTCTCTAAACACGTTTTTTTTCAATTACTTTTTCTAAGAACACGAAAACGTTCACTATGGGGAGTCGTATGTTTTCACGATCCAGTGATCCCCAGGTGAGCGTTAAGCGAATGAGGTTCTTGAGTTAAGTGTAACGGACAGACGGACAAATGGTTCGCGTCTGCGGGCCTGCTCCTTTAATTTCAATATATAACATCTACAATATTGTATCTTGGTTGTATTCTATTTTTATTTAAGAATATTAATATCTTCCACGACTTCTATTAAGAGTTATTTATATTATTATCTACTTTTTAAATACAAAAATAATGCAGTTGATTTAATGCACGCTTTCAAGCTTAAGCTATCTTTAAGCTCAGCTGTCATCCAAATCACAGATAATCTATATGTAATGATTCAGCAACCCATCCAAGGCTGAACCGAAAAGCATTATTTTTTGTACTTTGGAATCTGGTGGACAATAATGGCATCATATAGGATTATCGTTAAACAATTTTTTAAATCCTAAACACATTATCTATTTAAAGATACGACACGTTTTATTTATAAAGAACAACTTAAAAGCCCTTAAACCAACAATTAGCTTTCAAATTCTTTGTTACTCTGCATCCAAACATCACTGGGTCCATACGGTCTGTGAGTGGATCCATTTATCTTCCATCCCGAGGCCGGCCTATGGGCGGGCTTAATTTCTATACATTATAAGAGGGTGGGCTTTAATGTTTGATCCCATCGTTTCTTTTGTGTGTTAGCGGGAACTGGTGCACGCACGCGACCGTCTGCGGGAGGGTTAAGATGTGGTTCTGATGCGGCGATTTTAGTCGCGGTTGTCGCGTGAGTAGAACGCCTTTTGGAATTTGGACTATGGTTATCACACGCCGTTGAGTTAATCGAATACGAACGATTATGCTCGACAATTCCCGATAGTCAAAGTATTTTGAGAGTTTGCGACTCAATTTCGTACGAACATGTTGTATCTTAATTTTACTGTGCTCTAGCTATGTTAGATATGTTTTAACGAAGACCTTAAAAGCTTCCATTCGGCAATGTAGTTACTGCAAACTGCGCGATGAGGTATACAGGTATTTATAGTAAAACTTATTTTTAGTGGTAAAAAGCCACGTATGATATTTTTGACCTGTAGCTCTCGTATTTTCTTGATGAATAAGTGACTCAGCCAAGTAATGGGTTTATTTTTTATATCTATCTATCTATCTATCCGCCGATATGCACGTCCACTGCAGGACATAGGCCTCCCCCAACGACTTCCACACATCACGGTCCTCCGCCACTCGCATCCACCGGCTTCCTGCGACGCGTGTGATGTCATCAGTCCACCTTGTGGGGGGCCGTCCTACACTTCGTCTTCCGATTCGTGGTCGCCATTCTAGAACCTTTCTGCCCCAACGGCCATCGGTTCTGCGAGCTACGTAACTCTATATAGCTCGCAGAACCGATTTTTTATGTATAAGTACTTAATTAATATATGGAGTTATATATACCTAAATTATAAGGGTTAGTTCATCTCCAAAATAAAAAGATAGTCAACGCAGTCAGTTATAAAATCGCCGCACTTGAACCCAAAATCATTGCCCACCGGATGTGATGCGGTCCGGCGTCGGTTTCGTGGCGGCTAAGTAAACTTCCGCCGCTGCCTCCGTCCGACGGATGTGAATTCTCATTTGCTGCTAACTGGGAGTACATCCGCAATTATTTTGTGTATCGTTTCACGAGATCCCCTTTGATATCCGGAATGCTGCGTGTAATTGGAAAATCTCGGCTCATGTCGTATTGTTCGATACGAATAATAAATGTGAAATACAGTGTTGTTGAAATTCGGGCTGGTTTTTGAGAGTACCTACAGATATATTGATTTCTTATATTGACGAGAAAACTACACATTGAAATAAACCGTAGGTTGGAATAAAATTAATTTTACGGATTTTATCGCGTTTATTTTATGTTTTTAGCGTTCCCGTCGTTTCGGCTATAGAAATTCGTTCGTTTATAGAAACCTAGCTTTTGCACTCAGCTCTGCCCGCACTTGCAAAGATTTTGCTCTGCAACTGAACTTGAATTATTCATAGAGTGATGCAAACGTCTGTACCCATATTTAGTCAATAGTATTTGCTCCCAATTTAATAGGGGTCAAACGTTCTTTCTCAGTGCGAAAAGGATTTGCGCCTATTTTCGCCATAGAATAGACCTAGATCTCATAGGGTTGGCAAACAGCAAAGGTCGTAGACATTTATTACTCTTTTCATAACCCCGAATATACTCACAACCAGTTAACCCCATTATAAACTGATTCAACTTTACGGAATTATTTTATTATCGTCACAAATTATTTGACCGGGACTTCCTGTGCCGATATTTCATTTTAAACTGTCCAACCCTGCGCATAACAAATAGTGTTTGTAATACCCAATGGACGCTCAGCCGTGAATGCCGGCGCCCTCTGGCGGACGCAATCGAACTTAATTCGGACGGTCATCGCGTCCAATAACTGTCGCCGGGTTTCCGCGCGATTGGTCTCCGAGACCCCTGTGGCCGGCGGTCGGGTTAAAACAAATAGCCTAGTTTTATTTTAGAGATATTGTTAATCCTTTAGTTTTGGTGAATCGTGCTCATAGTCATGGTGTGTATGAAGTTGATTGAATAAAAAAATCAGTGACAATATAATCAAATAATTCGATTATTAATTCCATTTATAAAATCGAAACTTGGTTTGTTTGTTTGATTATTCGTTTTTCAAAGCAAAATATAATAAGTACCTAAATAGTTTATGCTTTAATCCAAGTCCAAAATACCACACTGAATTTAGCGGTAAGCGTTGGTAAACATGTATATTTTTATTCACACATCGCTAAAACTATGTAGGTTTTATCTCTAACCCGTGTTTTAATTTATCCAATATTTTATCTGAAACTGTCACTAAGTTTCCACATGATCGGGTACCACAGGCCCCGGTGACCGCACGCCGGGTTGAAACAAATAGCTGAACTTTATGCCTACACGGTTTTATTTTATTAATCCTTTTACTAACCCCTTTGTCCCTTTCACCCCGTTAATCTCCAAATTATTATAATGTTCTTCTATAAGTTGAAATTACGTTGTAGTTATTACTTTCTTTGAGCAATATCTGGCTCAGTAACGTACAGCACGTCAAGTGCGGGCTAACTGTATACTTTATCGTCTATCATATGGAGAATTAAAAAGCGACTCTAGCGGATTGTATTTAAATCTGAAAATCATCTTTAAAAATTGTCTTAATACGGTAGACTATAAAGTATACGGTTAGCTTACGAATAATCTCGCACTTGACGTACGGATATAATATTTTTTTTAAATAGATAACTCTTTATTGTTGCCATACATACAATAATTACAAAGTTACATACACTTAAGGGGGAAGCTCAGGGTCAGGGCGCGAAATTCAAAATGTCAATGGTTTCTATTTTTTTACGTAAAATTTGGACAATTTTACGATGTAATTTAGTGTTTTGCGATATTAGCATTCTGCATTGGATGACTCGATGTATTAAGTTTGCTCAAAAAAATACCTAAAGCGATACAACACCATAAAGTTAGTAAAAGTAGCGGTTTTTACAAACCAAAGATGTCCAAATTTTTCGTAAAAAAAGAAAAACCATTGACATTTTGAATTTCGCGCCCTGACCCTGAGCTTCCCCCTTAACTTACACAGAGAGTGTCACAATGGGTGGGCTTATCACTGATAACGATACCAGGCAACCTTTGAGATACAGTATGTGCATATATTATTTAAATACAGTACTAATAGTTAATAGAGTCGTTCTATTTTTTGTTTATTAATTAAAAGAAAGTGTTATTTTCCGTTTTATATAAAACATACCAGTTTTTACATCTAGGAAGTAATTATCTCTTTGAAGTTGTAAGGAATCGGGAATGAAGGAGTCAAGACGCGTAATTGCAAATTATGTTACAAACTTTTTATTAAAGACTAGCTGACCCGACACACAATGACAAATCACTTCAGCCGTTTCAAGTGATGCGCTTACCAACGAGCAGAGTTTCATTTGTATTTATATTCACGTAGATGAGATAATAGTCACATCTGTGTGGTGGTCATTTGCGCTAAATGATTGCATTACTTTTTTTGACTCAAAAGAAATTAGGATTCCTCGGTCGAAAAAGTGTAATTGAAGATTTTTTAACCATACAGCTGTGAGCAATATGCTCACACCGAGCACATTCTTAAATAATATATTTTGATAATCGCCTAGAATAAGCTGACAGTATTTGTGCTGGTATATGCAATTAGACGTCTATTATTTCTGGTTTCATTCAGAGCACTGTTGCAACTCAAAAAAACTACTCAAACTCAGCGCATACTTTTAACTCTACTTTGTTAATACGCAACCTTGTTCGGCCGGAAGGCGGGTGATCATTTGACCAACTTTTTTCATTATCTCTCGCAACTTGAATACTTTCATAGTACTCGTATTTCGTTCTAGTTGTGATTTTCTTCGGCCAAGTTTTTTTTACCGTTCTCTTGTTAACTATAGTCGTTAGCTTTTACCAGGCTATTTAGAACTTTATTCTTGTACAAACGAGGCTTCTTTATAGCTTAATACTGTAGTTACAGGATTTATTTTGGCTATAGGTTTTTTTGTGGATTGTGGGTTGCTTTCTTATTTATATCTAAGTTCACATGATAAGTACTTACTGGTGGTAAGCTACGTCATACAATTTAACTAAGCTTGCTTAACCATTTTTTTCCTAGCAAACTAACATGTTGTAGCTTGAGTTTTATGATTTTTATAGAATATTAGTACAGAGCTTTATTTCATTTTTAATCAAAA
The DNA here is from genome assembly GCA_905333125.1 of Pheosia tremula. NCBI lineage: Eukaryota > Metazoa > Arthropoda > Insecta > Lepidoptera > Notodontidae > Pheosia > Pheosia tremula. The sequence goes on from HG995415.1 coordinate 490,801, forward strand.
TCTGATTTGGACATTGTAATACATATAATACGGTTAGATTTCACATACTGAACTATATAACTACTTTTCAGTAAAGTAGTAGTTCCCCCGCAATAATCTAACTAACTCTATGTAGAGCCATAGAGCAATATTGCTTCGCTTTGTAGAGGTCAGGCTGAATTCTCTTTCCGGTGCACAGTTCCCCGCCGGAAGTTTACTTAAAGGAGGTGGAGGGGCCGAGAAAATATCCGTATTGGCGGTATTGTGAGGAGCGATGATACAAAGATATCTATTACGTAATATAATATGAACTCACTCGAGTATAAATTATTGTATTTATCAGCTGATAGTATTGGTTATGTGTACGCATCAAACTAAACGATTTTTTTTTCCAACTTAACACGTGGGGTCCTACACTACGACTTCTGACTCGTGGTTGCAATTCTAGACCATCGGTACATCTGTATTAAAAGAAAAGGATTCGAAGGTAATATAAAAAAAAAGTTTCGAGATTGAACGGGTACGTTTAAAAATGAGGTTCAAAATCTGGATAAAGCGATAAACATTCCCACCTTTTTGCCCCAATAGCCATCGCCTCTTTAAGCTACATTTATACTTACACGATTGTATTTTCAAAGTAACTATAAAAAGTGTCAAAATATTGTTATTTTAATTTAAGTGATTGTCCAACGGTCGGATTAGCTAATAGAGTTTCCACGACCTGTTATTATTGCATTATCTTATTACCAAATATTTCCCGGGAACAGCTGTTTTCTTAGAAAATATTTGATGAATAAATAACGGAGCATATCATAATACCCAATACCTTAGAATAACCCCAGCGCTATTGTCCTTAGGATCGTGTCACGCATATAGCTTCGTAGAGCCACGGGGCACGGCACATCACGGCGGGACCGTCACGCGAACACGTCCTTACTTGTTATGTCCCGGGCGGGACTGGGCCGTAGATAAGTTGCGATTCCATCTCTTACAATGTGGGTTGCAGTTCAATTTAACTTGAAATCTATACAAATAAATAAAATTGGAGTGTCTGTTTGCAATGTTAAAATAACCGCTTTTTATTAAGTGCATTTGGATGTATACACGGTACATATACCAAAACATTTTTTTCTTACAATTTTTGTGTGTCTGCCTGTCTGTTTGTTTCGGCTAATCTCTGAAATGGCTGAACCGATTTTGACGGGACTTTCACTGGCAGATAGTTGATGTAACAAGGAGTAACTTAGGCTAGTTTTATTTTAGAAAATCTTTTTGTTAAATACCACGCGGACGAAGTCGCAGGTAACAGCTAGTATTTTATAAAATCTCATGGAAATAATAGGCCTATAGCAGTCGCTTCCCGTGTCGCTCAAGTCATTGCTTTACGTATTTAAAGAGAGCGGTATCGCAAGCATTAACTATTTTATTTGGTTTCGATGTGCTCAGGTGTGCAAATGTTGTCGACAAAGGTTTAAATCTCGATCACTATATTCTGGGTGTTTTCAAGTCGAGAGTGAAAAGGTACCTTCTAGGCAAGTATGGTCCATTATAGATCTCATCGTCACTTACCATCAGGTGAGATCGAGATCAAATACTTACTTGCCTATAATGTAATAAAAAAAATCATCATCAAATTTATCTTCAGCTTCTCAGTACTTACTACTGGGTATAAGTCTCAATTCCTATTTACTTTCTTTTTAAAATCATAATTTCATCTTACTGCTGGACGTCCTTCAGTTATCATATCCATTCCAGGATACTAACTACTCATTAATAGTGTCACACAATTAATTGTCTCCTGGAGTGCCAGTAGTAAGCCACTGGCTGTGTTCCTTGAACAAATGACTCATATCCAAACTTCTCGCACACAAATTGACAGTAAATTCCTCACAGTGAGCTTAATATAGTAATATTTAGTTAATATCATGCAGCAGCAACCAAGTTGTCGTGCAGAGTAACTGGCAACAGGAACTAGCAACTCAGGTATGCGAGCTATTAGCTGCCACGTCGGAGTGGAGACAAGTTTTAATGAGCGCGCCGCGTGGTTCCGCTGTATTGACGTTTGATATTCAGATTCACATGTAATGGATAAACAAAGTTGGGTTAATAGTTAGATAGCGAAAGGAACCCTATTTTTCAAAAACCTGTTATTGGTAACCTTAGACACAACACGACGGTGATAGAACACATCGAACGGCGAAGGAAATCATCGTGGGGAGACTTGCATGTCTGAGAGAACCCCTCGAAAGATGTGTGTAGTCCGCCAACCAGTACTGGGCCAGCGTTGTGGACTATGGCCTAATCCTCCTTGCATTGAGTGGAGGCCAGTGCCCAGCAGTGGTACATTGAAAAGGGCTGGTATTATTATTATAGACACTACACAGCGTTGGTTTTTGTACTACAATATGTTGTTCGCGACACTTTGTCAATAGTATTTTTCGTCTGAGTTAGAGATCCGCTTGTTGATAAAATAGTATACGAACCAATGTATAAGTACTATAAATCTCCCAGAAATCTCTTTTAATTGCATTGTAAATACAATATTTTTGGTACTCATTGCGCTCGTAACTTTACATCCATCTATAACTCGTACGGGTAATTTTTGATGGTACATTATTGAAACGATCGATGTATTTTGCACTGGGGATTAACACGTCAGTGGAAGCATGCTTCGGGGTCTCATATATTTTATGGTGGTAATTTAGATTTAATCGCTCTCCTGTTTCTCTACAGAGTATTGTAAAGAGAGGTTAGTATTACATTGCTATTAAAATATATTGATGCATCATAATAATAGTCACGTATCAGAGAAATTGAGTGAGTAATTAAGGATTATCATAAATTAACTAGGGCATACATACCTATTTTTCTAATAAATATCGGATTATCATAGAATCAATTATTGAACAAGAAAAATCTAAATAATACATTTTAAAACAGAGAACATTATTACGTGACCATGGTTGCTGTAAATCAGCTGAAACGTTGGCCACGTAAAAACATAAAATAAACGCGATAAAATTGGAAAAATTCGATTTATTTCAATATGAATTCGTTCAAATATTTTACTAAATAACTCTCTGATGTGTATATCATTATTCACTTCACGATTTAATTATAACAAATAACTAAAATGGCCGTTAGTGATACCAGCTATCAAAACCGCGTTGTAAATAATTTGTTTGACCAACGTGCCAAACTTATAACGCCCTTCTTTTTATAGCACTAAGGATGAAAATAGAGAACTCCAACTAACGTCTATACGAAGTGATACCACGTTGTTCATATCTATCTGCGCATTTATCCCCCGGTACCTCCACTATTGGAAATATCGTCGTATCTTGTAAACCAATTTCATGCGGATTATCGGCCGCATAGATCCATTGATGTTAGCTCCAAAGTTTTAGCCACAAATGGGGGTAAACACAAACAAAGAAATTGGTCATGACTGCTTATGCTTGTTGAGATTTTCTAAGCTTCTATGATTGGCTTTCTCTTTTATAGGGGAGTTGAACAGCAAATTTACGAACGATCTTCGTCAGTAGAACCAACACCGAATCGTTTATTTATTCTTTTAGTAAGTATACATCAATTCAAATTAATCAATTTTCAAATCGGTACTTACCAAAAAAATTAAAATAGAGTGCACATGCTTAAAATCCTTAACCAGCATATTTTTTACGTGCCTGTCTCGTGCCCGTCCAACCCTAACTTACCGAAAGTCTGTGTATTACCCGCCGGTTATACACTGTTTTTCGGGAGAACTTCGGTCGGGCTGGCAACATTAGTTTGATATTATTTGGTAGCGCAGTGGTTGGGACAAATGATCTTTGAGGTTCTTAAATCCTGGCGTGTCTCGTTAGCCTAGTTGAGTTTTTGTTTTTCATTCATAATTCACAGTCAATTGCAGACTGGAACATACGTCTTGCGAAAATAGTAGGTTTTAAACACATAATACATGCCAAATAATAATCTAATTTGCAACAAATATTAGGTAAAGTATATTTTGATTATTCACAAACTAAAGATATAAAGGAAATTACATTACAAAACAAATATAAATTAAAAAGAGCATAGAAAAGCTTACCTAGTTAATATTAACAAAAAGTGTAAAATTTATAATTGTAATCTAATTAAATGTTTTATAATACCCAATACAAAAACACATGACGTTAGATACTATAGCATTATAGAGTAATTTCATTGAACAAAACCTGAAATCACACTGATTGATAGTTACATTCCGTTACGGAATTCAAAGTAGCGTTCGCAGCATGTAAAGATATAATACCATACGTATAATTGAATAGCCGATGTAGTTTAACATACCTTAAAATAAAAAGTGTGTTTGGATCACGCAATATGATTGGTGTTATGTTGCAAACGTTACTCGATATCTAGATTTATATATATTTTTTTTTTATACATAATATTATATATAATTTTTTTTATACATAATATTATATATAATTTTTTTTATACATAATATAATATATAATTTTATACAAACTGCCACTTAGTAAGCATAGTCTATGGTACCGAAACTACCATAGGCTACCACAAATATTCGAGTCTTCCTGGCCTTCCGGTAAACAACGGTTGACTAAAATAACAATATTTTGGGAAGGTACTTACCACACTTAACCTCGGCTCGCCATAAACCAAATATTTTGATGGATTATGTAAGATAAAGATTTGGCTGCGAATTCTGCGAGCCTCGCTATCCTGAAGATGCAAAATTAAAAGGCGAAGCACATATCAATTTTGATGTAGGATTTTCTTCGTTATTTGGAAAATTGTATATTAGTGAACTAATGATAGACTCTCGACTAAAACCAAAGAGATTTCAGTTTTCTAAACCTCTAATATTACCAATCAACTGGTTCGGTTTGTAATTGAAGAGGTTGACAAGCCGAGGGCGTGTAGTGGGTCCCACCTTTAATTAGTTTTGCCATGAATTTCGGTCAAGTAACGCCCGATTCTATTAATTGTAACATAACAATTGACTAGGTGTACCTAACAAAGGATTGCCCAGTGGAAGGGTGGAAGGGGGTGGAAGGGAATGATCTTTAACTCCATTTTTTCAATTAAATATTTTGTTATATTTTTTTTTATTGAAATAATAAAATAAATCGTTATGCTTGGCAACACTGCCGCCAAGTACACGGGACCTAACAAGGTGACTTTAGCAATATCGTTATGTATGAAACACATTTATGAGGAACGATTAAAATATATGGCAGCTATTTTCAATTTCTTCGTAGAAAGTAATTACCTGAAAAAATACACTTGACGTGTTTTAAACATTTATTTATAGGCTTGTTATATCGTGCTAATCACACAAAGATTGCCCCTACCAGGATTCGAACCCAAAACACTCGGGACAGAAAGCAGGGTCGCTACAAACGTAGTACTAATAAGTAATATAAAATCCTTTTCATACTAAACCCTTTTTTATTTTTCATTAAGACAGGGCTTCCTCAAACGACCTTTTTCATGCCTTAAGTTCCATAAACCAATATAAAATTGTTTGTGTAGCTACAGACGCACTTACATATTTTAATTATTACTAACTGTTACCCGCGACTTCGTCCGCGTGGTATTTAACAAAGACACAACCGTTGGCAACAGTCTGCTCGCGTGTTCTGAGCCCGCGGGAAGCATTGCAGGTTGTTGCTATCAAACTTAATCAGGCGCAGCGATACAACATTGGTGTATTTTTTTTTTCGTGAGTTCCTATTTTTTTACTAAAACAAAAGTAGCCTATGTTACTCCTTGTTACATCAGCTATCTGCCAGTGAAAGTCCCGTAAAAATCGGTCCAGTCATTTCAGAGATTAGCCGGAACAAACAGACAGATAGACAGACAAAAAAATAAATTGTTTTGGTATAGGTACCGTGTATACATCCAAATGCACTTAGTAAAAAGCGGTTATTTTAATATTACAAACAGACACTCCAATTTTATTTATTTGTAGTATGTACTATGTATAGATGTTTTCTGTTACTGAATAGGTATATCGCTACATTGCAATAAAAAAAATATTGCACCATAGTGTATTTTGCCTCAGCCCTAAATCTAAGCCCATCGCTACACAAGAAGCGATGCCATTAACCATGATGCTATTTTACAATGGCAAATAAATTCAAGTGGCCATAACAATATTAGGATCGCGTGCGCCGCACGGCGTGCCGAATTAATACTAACAATTACTCGGGTTGCACGCACAGAAAAAGCGTACAAATTGCCACTGTGCGTGATAGAATTAGACGGGGTTCTGGTGATGGGCGGCAGCGAGAGCGATTTTATGCGGACTCAAAAATAATTCAAACAACATGCGTTTGACGACAGCTTGGTCCGGTGTTGAGTGATTTCGCTCTTCAATTGTCGTCTAGATATTTTTTTTTCTAAATTTGGTCTGCTCTTTGTGTTACTCGAACTGGGATCGCCTCTAGACTATTTAACGGTACCCCATGAGTTGTAGTTTGGGACCAAACAGTTGTTGTGTACGTCTAAAGTTTTTTTTTTAGGTAAGATGACCAACACTGAGAGTGATGTTGGAATAAAAATGGTATCATAATTTTCAGAATTGATGCCTAGTTTTAGTATGTGCAAAGTGATCATTGAATCAGTTGTGAAATTGGATCACTGTTCAAGTAACTTAGGAGTCGGAATAGTACTGATTTTCCGTGAAATTACATCACCACTTTTGTAAAAGTTAAAGTGAACTTTCCTTGTTTTCAGCTATAAGCTGGAGGGGGTGTTACTTCACCCTCCCGCTACTGCTTATTGAGTGGCCGCTCCCTAAATCTATCAATACGAATTGAATTGACCTTAAAATTACTTCGATTATAATATTTAAACAATCGAAAGTCATTCCCGTGCGCGCATTAATATGCTGCTTAATTAATATACCTATTAATTATTCCCAATACCTATATAGCTGTTCATTATTTGATGTTTGCATAGCTTTTTATAAAAACAGTTAAAATTACTAGATGGCACTTAAATATAGGGCGTAAGTGGCATGATAACGAAAAATTTGGGTAAAGTAAAGATCACACTCAATGCCTATAGTAAAACTAGAAAAATCATTTGTGTTAAAGTCGTTGATTGAGAACTTTCTAATTAAAAATCATGAAAAGATGAACAGAAAATGTTAGCTCTGGGATGTGGGTTCAGTTCAGAAATTGAATCCATGGTACTTGTTTTCGTTACGAAGCCTACAGCCTATTATATTAGAAAAATAAAATCAAATATTGAAGAACATAGAATTAGAAGTTTTTACCAGAATTTTAAAGCCTTGGTATATTTTATTTTTGAATAGAAATTTGATAAATTGCACAATCATTTGTCATATTTCTGTTATACAAAATGTTACCTTCCGGATTTAAAATAAATTTCCCTTAACCCATTCACAGCATCAAAGCATGGGTTTTCACATTGTTATCCAAAACACATCACTCTCATAATGTCACCGCCATACGAAACAGAAAGTCGAACATATGCATAGCTACGTATCTACAGAAACTGTGTTTTGGATCCTTACCCTCGTCAAGGGAATTCTCTGCTGTTCATAAATTTCCGCTTTCGTTTTGCAAAGCTAATGTCTAATGGGTCTGTACCGAGAGGTAATGGGTCAGAGGGCTTTGCAATGCTTGTTAAGTTTTCGCGCAAATTTTAGGCTTCAGCCCATTGTTATGTTGCGTTACGAAAATTAATTTGCTATCAGTTAAAAATCCGTCCAAATTTTAATAATTTACTAAGACTATAGGTACTATTGCGGCTTCTCCCTACCCACTTAACATTTTCATTTGAACGGTAGTATCACAATTTATTTATGTAAATTATTACAGTCAATATGGACACAAGATATTTGGTACGATTTGTTACTAACACCCGTTCAGAATAATTATCTCAATTAAATGTATGTTAAAGTATAGGCGAGACACTCCATGGTTTTTTTTAATGATTTTATACATGTCTAGTAAAGCATTATGGGTATGGCAGAGCAGCCGTAGTAAACCGTTGCGCTAGAGCTAAGTATTGCCATGCAATAATGACCTTATGTTAGGTAATCTGTCCGCTATTCTTTATGCCACAGAGTTTAATTCAGAATGAAGCACAAAATATCAGCCCCAAACACGTGTCCCTTTAAAAAAACGAAATATAAATCAGCCCCATCTTTTGATTGAAGCGTTGTGACTTCAAGTGCAGTGAAAGAGGGAGTCATCGTCTACTATTTCATTTATATAGCCTGTACAAAGTTTAAATCCTCAAAATATGTTACAAGTTTAAAATGCCTTTACTTTTGAAATTGTGAATGATGTTAATGTCCAAAGTCAAACAGCATTACGTCTCAATGCAAATCGTAATTTCGCATGATCACCGCAATGAGAACGTTCAAACGAATGCGAACAAAGTTTCCTGAGTCATCAGTCATCGGACGGAAGTCGCGGTGTCAATAACTTTGTTTGTGTGTTCCCGCAAAAATCACGACAAAGCAAAAATTTGTTAGGTAAAGTTCCATTACGTCTGGTAACCTGATTAATGGTAATGGAACAATATGCTGGGATAATTGTTTCAAATGGTTTTGTTAACTTTTCAATGACCAAAAGTTAAAACAAAAGAGCATATCTTTTATCCAGTACTGGCACGAAATTATGTTTACTCGGTTACAACACCATACAAGTAAGGGATCAAATCTAATAATCGGTCCACGAGACTCTGATTGAGGCCTCGCAGCTTGTTTGCGCAGATATAAATCTGCGTAAAGTTACTACGTCCATTGGCTATACTTACCCAAAAATCTTAATCCGTTCCACTCACACAGATACTTCTGTTTTAACCAACAAACTTAACCTCAGCTTTAACAAACCAAGACGGAGCCGTTCATTCGTTGTTTTGTGAACTAGCCTTAACTCTCTGTTTGCACTTCAAGTTTAAGTCGGGTCTAGACCAATCGTGTGCCAACTGGGAGGAAGTGGCGGTTAGTTCGGCAAGTAACTGCGGATGTTAGTTCACAAGTCTTCTCTGTTGACCTTTAGTCTTTTATGTTTTCCATTGAATGTTAAAAGCTGTGAGCAGGATAAAAATATTAACTTGTACTCAACATTAAAACAATAAAATGTTAAACTAACCTATAAATAATTTTGTGATTCTGATCTTATAACAGTATCTCTACATATAGTTATTACATAACATATTATTATTAGCCTTCAAATGTAATGTTTAAGGACTTAAACTAACAAATACAGCCATAAGATACCTACCCGCAAATATTATATTTAAATGCATACTACACCCTATTACTATAGAAATATATTAAATAGTAAGATTATGAATTTGGTCTGGACTACTCGTATAACGAAAAATATGTGCCAACTAAATAAAAACAATATTAAAATGACTAAGAGAATTAACAAGATTAGAGTAGATTCAACTTAAAATACATAAATTAAGTTATGAAAGCAAAAAAATAAAAACATTGAATCAACTTTCAAATAATGTAAAATAATTATAAAGAAGTAATCAGATTAGGATGACTCGGACAAAGCGAATATCGGGGACATCCAGGCCCTGGATTTTATGTGCGAATCCCATTTTCAACCATGATTATCACTTGCTAAAAGGTGAAGGAAAATATTGTGAGGAAACTGCAAATCTGATGGAGCCCTTCCAAAGACGTGTGAAGTCCGCCAACCAACACTGAGCCAGCGTGGTGGTCTATGGCCTAATACCTCTCGCATTGAGGTCCGTGCCCAACAGTGGGACATCAAAAGGGCTAGTATTGTTATATTCTTAATTTATAGCCTCTCCAATTTTACGAGTACAACAACTATAGTGCCATTCGCTGTAAACCCAAACCCGAAATATAAAAAAAAAAAAAAAAAAACCTTTATCTACTTATTATTAATCCCTCCTCTTAAAGTTTCAGTTATAAAATCCCAAATGACCCGAAAAGCGTATAAAACAAAAACTTGTAATAAAATACACCTGAAGGCTTCGGCCCCTTGAGGCGCTTTAAACCGTTCCGATGTTTTCCAAAGTTCACTTTACGAGTTTCTAAAGTTCAATATCTGTGTTCGCGCTGCCGGAAAGAAGTGATTTACAAAGAATCAAAATATTTTCAGGATAAAATATATTTTTGTGCCATAAATGTCAGTTTAAAAACAGTTGACGCCTTTAACTCTGGACCGTCCGATGGAAAAATGTGTTATAAGTTTCACTCTTTATCTGTAAACTAAATCTCCGAACCGGTTTTATTCCTTTTATTGATTCGAGTAACTGGTTTAACGCTTAATAAGTGCAATATTGATATTTAAGGTTACGTTAGATATTAAATTCTGCGGATGCCCTCTCGTGGCTCCTCCCGAACCTGGGAGGGCCTAAGGCGCGATGCCGGCACCTGTACGCCGGCATCCTGAAGAGTATGGCCCTTTACGGGGCCCCCATCTGGGCGGACTCCCTCCAAAGGAGGGAGAACGCCACCGCCATCCGCAGGCCCCAAAGGGCCATTGCACTGCGGGTGGCGAGGGCCTACCGCTCGGTGGGCTTCGCGGCGGCGTGCGCTCTGGCTGGCACCCCTCCTTGGGAGCTTGAGGCGTGGGTGCTCGCCAGAGTGTACGAGTGGACGGCGCGGCGCAAGGCGCTCGGAGAGCGCCCCGCCGCGGAAGAGCGGGAGGCCGTCCGGCGAGAGGCGAGGGCAGCAATCGTCCACCATTGGACGGAGGACCTCGCCACCGCCGCCTTCGGCCGTCGAACGCTGGACGCGCTCGGGCCAGTCTTGCAAGACTGGCTCGAGCGGTCCCACGGATTCCTCTCCTTCCGTCTGGTGCAGGTGTTGTCCGGCCATGGATGCTTCGGATCGCACCTGCATCGGATCCGGAGGGAGGAAACCCCGGCGTGCCATGACTGCGGCGCGTCGGAGGACACGGCACAGCACACCCTCGAGGTGTGCCCAGCCTGGTCCGAGCTGCGCCGCAGTCTTACCGCGGTGGTTGGACAGGACCTCTCGCTTCCCAGCGTGGTCGAATCCATGCTGGGGGGTGAGGAGGCCTGGTCGGCGCTCGCCTCCTTCTGCGAGGAAGTGATGTCGCAGAAGGAGGCAGCGGAGCGTGCGCGGGAGGACGACCCTCTCGCAGCGCCGCTCCGTAGGCGAAGAAGAGGTGGGAGAAGGCGACGGTACGATCGTCGTTTTCCCCCGCCTGGTGGTGAATAGCGGGAGACGGGCGCGGGGGCGCCTTCTCCCGCACTGCACTATTCACCACCCCGTCGGGTGGGAATGGCCGAGCACTCGTGGTCGTTCCCAGGCCCCTCCCTTTTACAGGGAGGGGCGTGAGGGCCCCGCTGTAAAGGCAGGCGGTCGTCGGCGGGGGACTGGATGTAAAGGCTCTGCCGGTTTCCCAGTCCCCCTCCCCATAGACGATGCGGTAGTGCCGGGGGGGTTTTAGCCGGTAGGAGTCCGGCATAACCCGTGCCGCGCCCCCGCGCGGTCGGGTATCCATGAGGATTTCCCCCCCGAAAAAAAAAAAAAAAAAAAAAAAAAAAAAAAGATATTAAATTCTAAGATAAAAAATAAGTCACAGCGGGAAAAATCAAAATTAACCGATTAGTTCGAAAATAAATCGTCTTCTCTAATAACCGGTAATCAATTAAATTATTAACCGGGAAATGTATGAACAATATATTAACCGATATTTGTATGATAAGTATGTTAGCGGGTTTCGAATACTACCCGACCGCGGCGAAAGTGAGGAGGCTGGGTATCTTAACTATACTAATCATTGAACAATAGGTGTACTACGCAATAATAATATACATTGCGCACCACCCACTGTCAAAGGCGGTACGCCTGTCCCATAAATATTCATTGGACAGCGGCTGTTGTGACGGAACGTCGCAACCTTGCGAGCGTTTTTAATTCAATTTCATTGAAGCATGGTTGCTTTTGATTGGGTAGCGTCAGTAAAAACGATTAGTAACAAAAGGTTTTGACCACAGATCACGAGAGATATGCCGTGCGGTTCAAAATGTATGGGAACTCGCTGTCGCCGTTTTGTTCCCAACCACTCGCTAAAACCAACCAATACGAAGTCTCCTCGGTGCGTGCTGCGTCGTCGCCGTATACAGCGGCCGTACTACGCGACGCACCAGTTTATTCAAAGTATCGTTAGACGATCTATACATTGCCTCGTACATTCACTCAGTAGTGAACATAGGTGGTACTTAAAGAGCCATGTATTTTGTACAAAAATAAAAAAGTCGTTGTGCTACATGAAAACTAAAAAAACATAATAAAGGCATTAAATATTTTTTGATTTGTTATTTTTAATGATTTTAAAGACGAATAAATAAAATACTTAATACTGGCTGGTGAAATGAGATTCCATCTTTCGCGTAGTTCACTTTGCTGCTGGTATTTTTGCATACAAACACGGAACAACCCGGCATTTTGAAAAAAACTAGAGCACCGGCACCGACGTGCAGTTGCAGTGGACTGACGGCGAAAATTGTAGGTTAGCCAAATGTACGCTAACTTTGTGCGCAAGCCCACCGTTTTCATAACATATCTCCTCTAATATATCTGTGGTTTTGACTCTAATTGAAATTAATTAGTATGTAGTTGTTATATTAAATTATACATTTTATTTGTTTTATGACATAAAAAAATGTAATATATTTCATAATGAACGTTTAAGATATTCCTTATTTATGTTTGCTGAAAGAAATAGCGGAGTCGTGCTGTTGCTTTGTCTCACTTGCGCTAATTTATATCAGTAGTAGGTAAAGGTAGATAACTGCGACAGTAGTTTAGTATACTGTGAAGTTTAATACAAAATAAATTTAACATCATGATGTTTATTTTACGGTTTACGATAAAGGGAGATTCAGCTGACAACAGAACAATATTTTGCTTGCTATCCCGCTCGCTCGTTTTTATATTATTCGTCTAGTTGAAATTGAGATTTCATATATATCATAAAAATAAAACATATTTTGATGCTGACGCTCCACTTTAGTACTCCCTATTCATCGTGCTCAATGTAACTTTCTAGAACAATTGAATCGCATTCAATTTGTGCGCGCCATGATATAATAATAAGACATAAAAACGTGTCAGAATTGCGTGTTTCAATGATTTATTTCTTCATAAATAGAAATATAATTTATTACTATTATTGGGGGGTAGAACACAAAACAATGATTGTTAGAATTTTGTCTGTGTGCTTATCTCAGAAGCCCAACCGATATAGATGCGATTTTCATTCATGTATTGTGGTAAGTTTCGCATAAAATTGTGTGTTTGTTTTATTTCAATCAGATCATCTATATATCTATACATATAAATAAAATTGGAGTGTCTGTTTGTAATATTAAAATAACCGCTTTTTACTAAGTGCATTTGGATGTATACACGTTACCTATACCGAAACAACATTTTTTTAAAATTTTGTCTGTCTGTCTGTCTGTCTGTCTGTCTGTCCGTCTGTCTGTCTGTCTGTCCGTCTGTCTGTCTGTCTGTCTGTCTGTTTGTTCCGGGTAATCTCTGAAATGGCTGGACCGATTTTGACGGGAATTTCACTGGTAGATAGCTGATGTAACAAGGAGTAACTTAGGCTACTTTTATTTTAGAAAAAAAAATTGGATCTCTCGAAAAAAAATTAAAACGAATGTTGCAGCGCAGCGCCTGATTAAGTTTGATAACAACAACCTGCAATGCGTCCCGCGGGCTCAGAATGGGCGAGCAGGCTGTTGTCAACGGTTGTCTTTGTTAAATACCACGCGGACGAAGTCGCGGGCAACAGCTAGTCTATACATATAAATAAAATTGGAGTGTCTGTTTGTAATATTAAAATAACCGCTTTTTACTAAGTGCATTTGGATGTATACACGTTACCTGTACCGAAACAACATTTTTTACAATTTTTGTCTGTCTGTCCGTCTGTCTGTCTGTCTGTCTGTTTGTTCCGGCTAATCTCTGAAATGGCTGGACCGATTTTGACGGGACTTTCACTGGCAGATAGATGATATAACAAGGAGTAACTTAGGCTACTTATATTTTAGAAAAAAATGGGATCTTACGAAAAAAAATTAAAACCAATGTTGCAGCGCAGCGTCTGATTAAGTTTGATAGCAACAACCTGCAATGCGTCCCGCGGGCTCAGAATGGGCGAGCAGGCTGTTGTCAACGGTTGTCTTTGTTAAATACCACGCGGACGAAGTCGCGGGCAACAGCTAGTAAATAATAAAGTTATATCAGTTTAAAGACGCGGACGAAGTCGCGGGCAACAGCATGTTGAAAATAGTTATTTAACCGGTAAAGCGTAATTTCGATGACGTTTCCGGTGCGTTTTAAAATATAACCTCCATACAGATCGTCCTTAATAGCGGAGTGTTCTCCGCGGAAAAATTCTGAGGTCACAAAGTGACAAACAAACGCATTTGGCTGTTACTTCCAATTTGTTAGCATTGATTAATGACGTCATTTTAATGAAAAAAAACGACGTTTCTCTCTTTCTTTGTGAATTATACGTAATATTACATATTATATAATATATTTATCTCATAAAATTGATGAAAATGTTGATTACATATTCATCGAATTTACTATTTATAAGAACATACTTACAATGTTGCTTTAACATACATTTGTATTATTATACTGCCCACAATCCATGATATACTGTTCTAACAGCTGACCTATAACAAATGGAATAACATACAACAAACAAATTGGTTGGCATTTAACAAATTGGGGGCCCAAATCAATTCTACAGGCGTGATTAGTTAGCCGTGGTCGGTGGAGGAAGTTTTTCACGTAAATATAGGTCAGTGCGTGGTTCCGTAGTGGGGTTAATGGAACCTTTTTGTATGAACTAGTAAAATTGATTATCTCTGCAACTTTACCAGTTTTTTGTTTATATTCAGATTGACCAGCTGCTAAAGTGTGCCTAGCCGTTCCTTCATTGTTCTCCTTCAAGTTGCGGATCTTTTTAAAAATGGGCAACCATGGAGTTTCTTGCCCGTTCTGCTCCATAGAAACGCCATTCCGAACGGGTGGTAAAGTTGTAGCTTAGCATTTTGTAACTTTTTTGACTTTTCATAAGTACTGTACTGAATGGTTTACATGTATAAAACATTCTGACTCTGATTCTGACTTGAATTAATACTTACTGAACAATAAACGACCGATAGCTGCTGTCCTCCCGAGTCCCAGCTCTGGAGCCACCGGTAACCTGGGCTAGATCAGTTCTGTTATCTATCAACAGTTTCAAAATTCCATTGTTTACCAATAAAGTGTACTTAGGAAGGCCAAGGCAATTGACGTAAACTACTTTCGGTGTAGTAATAACATTGGTAATCTAAGTGATTCTGGGTGTCGATATCAATGGTTTGTATGCGAGTAGGTAATTGAAACTTTGTAGAGCCCGTTCTCGCCGGTTTCTTGTGACCTAATTCTGGGTCCGATCATTTCGAGATTCAATATAATACTGGTCCGTTTCCTATTATTTAAAAAAATATATTCAGAGACGTTCAAATTTATAGCCAAGTCATAGCCCAGTCTTATATAAATTAGTACGTACTACTTTATGTTTATTTTTTTCCAAAACGATTATGTTTGTGATAAAATATACCTATCTAGAGTGTTTACTATTTGCTTACACATTTTGGACCGTCATATAGATACTACTTTTACTTCCAATACTTTCTATACCTTAACCTTGTTACCAGAGATAGATTTCTTGCATTACAATCTCCAGAATACGCCTTCCAAATAAGACAGACATTTGTCTTTCTCACAAATTGTAGGTCACAGTAATGATGAATTGATAAGTTTTACTGTGAATGGTGTAGCTGGCTGGGATATATTATATGTCTTATCTATAAAGTTCCGTAGTTTTGTACAAACTTTCTTATTCTGTTTGTGTGGAATCATCTCCAAATCTTGTGATACTGTAAAAACTCTTAGTACATCGAACATGTAAGCTTGGTGTCATTAAAATTCATTATCATACCTGTTGTTTTAAACCACACGCCATTTAGTCCTAAAGCCATAATTTACACGCTTCGCGCTGATCCGCTGCAACCAGTATGACCGAACAAACAGCACAATCAGTCGATCGACATGTGTGTCAATAAGACAACGAGCTGCTCATTCGAGTTGATGCTGTTTAAACAAGACGATAGTGAGATCTAATTTTAAATGCGTATCGTATTCTGAGTGCAGTGGGGCCGATCTGAGCGCACTTAGAATCGACCGAACCACATAGAAATAATTATCAACCGCCTTATTTGGCATGTTCCGAGCGTGTATAGACAGATTAAATAATATTTACTACTAACTTTCTTCATTTTGCAGCATGCCATTCTAGCTTTATAGCTGCTCCATTATTCTATCATCTATAAGTGATTTATTGCACAACTGGATATATATGATCCTATAAACAAAATGACCGTCTCCATTAATAAATTCTATTTATCAGTTATCTCTGATAGTCACGAGTAGTTGATGCTCTGATTCATCACATTTCCCTAATCCCAATCGTAATTCCTGAAACAATTTTGGATAGGTATCCGGTATTTAGCAAGTACGTCACAATCAGCGAAATGACGAGTGTGTCAACAGGCAACGAGCCGGCCGCTCGAGCTAATGCTGTCCAAACATGGCGATGCGGGCTGTGCGTCGCTACGCGTTTATAAGCATGGTTTCTTTGTACAAGGCGGATAACTAGATAGTATTTCTAATTAATTGTGTCCTTAAACATGATTTATGTCCAGTCTACAGTTAGATTGAAATAAAACTAATTTTATGAATCTTATTGCGTCTATTTTAAGTTTTTTTACGTACCTGACGTTTCGGATGCTTTACAGCAACCCTGGTCACGGGAGGACTGACATGACCAAAGTTGCTGCTGAAATTATTGTGTAGTATTCACGTAAATATAAGAAATCAATAAGTCTACAGTTAGATTGGGTTAATATATATCAATATTGTTAGCACCTCATTATATGATAATAATAATAATAGTCCTCCTGAACGAATTTCGGTGACGGCGGCTAATCTCAACGGAGACTGTGTATCTGCGCAGGACATATTATAGTGCACAAGTGGGTGCGCAAGCACAGGGCCCCAAGACTGCTAACACAATCGATTCATAATCGAACAGCAACCGCATAGTAACTGTCACTTTTGCCAGATATCCCATACAATATGCAGCAGACTTGGGGCCCTGGTGTACTCTCTCTTCCCTCACTCTAATAGTCCAATTGGACCGCAATCTGACACGACCAGAGAGACATCAGGCTCAGGGCCGTCGGCTTAACGTGCTCTCCGAGCAACGAGCAAGTGATAATCTTATTAAATGAGATTCGCACATATAATCCAGAAATCCCAGAAGTACAAGCCGGGGTTCAGGCGAGCGTTCAACCAACATGACTATCACTGCTTATACTTATACTTCATATAAAGTAGGTAGTATACCAATATCATTAACACTTGTTGACTAAACTTGTACATAAGTAACCTATCATTTTGGGACAGGAACCCATTAGGAGACATAGTAAGTAGCTATACTTATACCACTTTACTAATTCGATGAGCACGTTAAGGTCGTCATTCCAAAAATGTTGACAGAAACCCCGGGTATTTGGAAGACTCGAAATTTCTAATTTTGTTTACCGCTAGCTATTTGGGTATCAGAGGGCAATCTCGGTACCTAAACCGCTAAAAGAATTAGAAAGATAATGTTACCTATGGTACCTTTCAAGGCCTTTATCAATTACCGTAGTAAAATGTACATAGCCATCCCTATAATGTCCCAAACAAAACGAGGACTGAAATACCTACGCTGCTGGTTTACTAGTCATCCAACAATGTAGCGAGGTCACTTGCGATTCTACAGCATCCCGCCAACCATGATCCTTTCACGACGCCACATTAAGTTATTTTATGACCCTTTTAATTCATCTCGTAACTAAAACATTGACGGACATACGTCAATTAAGTGTTTTATTATATCACCTAGAATGCCATTGTTTATAACATGTTTTATTATAGCTTTTACGTCGCCAGCTATAACTCCGATCGTATTGAGGAGAAAGTCCAAAAATTATGTCCCATCGTGGCAGTGTTATTTATGGATGTTTTAATTTTTATATTCCCTTGTTTTATGTACGTGTCCAGTTAGAGTATCAAATCTTGGGTTTATTGTTTGCGAGAGGAGGCACAGTTGCCATCCTGGTTAATGAAGCAAATTTGTAATGTAAATCTCTTTAGACGAAAACTAACAATAGACTGAGAGACATAGAAAGAAGAATCAATAACTGCAAATGCATCTGAATCCAAAATCCTTGCAAGATTTTGTTATAATAAGTTACTTTTATTAATTTTACCCCACCAAACTGATTATCTCATAAACCATCAAATAAAATCACCCAATAAATGCCAAGTTTTAATAGAAAACGTACAGAACATAAAAACTTTATCGCACACCATTACGAGAGCCATGGCGTCTGATTAACAGCAAACATTGGGTGGCGTCGGCTAATTAAAGCTCGCTTTTATGATCTTTCTTTAGATGGATTAGTATACCGAGTTGAAGTACCTACTGTACTTCTGACCTATAGATACTGCAACGTCTAAATACTCTATATGGTTATCTGAGTCCGCCCCTGAAGTGATAGATGACGAAACAGCGCGGTCGCGATCCACTCCTGGTGATTTAGTATTGATGAACCCTAAGCTTAGAATCCACTGCCAGCGTTTATGGGCTTTCGATATGGACACTGATAGAGATGCATGTCTACTTCACTTCACTGTTGCAAATTTATTCATACAAAATCCATCACGGTCTACAGACAAGCATACATAGCTCATCAAGTCCATGGCGATGGATTTAACCTTATGTACTTTAATATACGGTAAAGAGAAAGGTATACGTGCATCTCTCTTTTTGCTGAAGCCGTGACGCGTCGTGGATTATCGGCTTGATGGTTCCTGTGGTGACACCCATCGAAACAATGCTAATGCGCTATACACGTGGTCATTTAATAATGATGAATGGTCAGCACACTCTTTACGCTAATGATCTCATTAGAAAAAAACAATGTTTGGACCAAATAGTTTTCTGGTGAGATCATTGCTTTGTACAAATTTTGGGCTAAAATGAAAACAGTTCTAATTCTATTAAGATATTTTAAAATTATTGCTTTATTTGTAAACGTCCTTGCGCGGCGGGGTCATACATACATTTGCCTAGATGAGAGTAGAGTTTGGCTTATAGAAAACAATCGATAAAAGAGTCACTCGCATAACTACTTCCGTAGTAATAATACTAACAAGCCCTTTAGCCCACTATAGCAGGTAATGTGTTTAAATCCCTCCATGACTCACACTTGTCTACTACTCGTTAAGTATAAATAAATGGAGGAACTAACGAGAATTAATAACATAAACCACATTGCTAGAGTGCATTGGCAATGAACAATAAATTGTGTTAAGTAGATGAATATTAATTATTCCCTATTTGGGCTTGTGTTTGTATTGTCAAAGTATTTTGGTTTTATGTCAGAGAGATTTCTTAAAACTATATAATATTATAAACGTTATCCTTATTGTATTAGTATGTATTCTGTGACGTCGTACTTCTCCACGCTTAGCGATTTAAGGCACGAGTGCGAAGGAGCACGCAACGTCTTTGTCCTACTCACACCTGCGCCTGCGCCTGCAGCTGTGCCAGCTGGCTGTCGTACTCGCTTGCAGGGTGGCAAAAATATAAACAATTAAAAACCACAGCCCGACTTAGACCGGCGGGTTCTAAAGACAGAATTGGGGAATATTACATTTTGTCGTATTCGTGCTTATAAATGATAAAAAAAAAAACTAAAAATTCCGTAATGTCGCAATCAATGGTACAATAGTTTATCTGACACTCTGGAGGTGAATCGGGAATCAAATTCTTGATGACTTGACTGTGAAACAATTAAAAACACTAGGCGAAACACGTGAGGAAGTTGAACAAAAAACGAGTTCGTAATTAAAAAAAAAAAACAGTATTAAAGATTACTTCGGTGACAAGAACTATCTTGAGGATATTTACACTCTTCGCACAGAGTCTCCCTTATCAATATATTCTGTATTTCATTCCTAACCAGCAACTTTCTCACTGGACTCAATTTCTTCAAAAACGGCACCAAACTCTTCATGAAATATAAATCTTCATCTATATCTGTGTCTTCAGTTAATTTTGCAGTTTTCGCCTGTAAGCATTCAAAATCTGATAGCTTTCTTTTACGCTCAGCATTGATAATTAACGGTTGATCCACTTCCCTTGAATTTTCATTTTCTCTCATTTCGACTTCAGGGAATGCGATCTTTTCCACGTTACACATTGGATTTTCTATACAATCATTGATTGTTTCCGATTCCGATTCCCAGTCTTCTCTCTCTATTTTCACTTCACAGTCTTTTAAATCATATTCTGTTATTTCACCGCCATCTGGCGTTGGACTTCTCGTTTTTCTTGAAGTGACAGCGTTTTTCAAAAACAGCATTTGTTCGAAGTAATGCCATTGACCTCTGTAGTAGTGGATCAGTGGTTTAGTTGGGGAAACACCGTTCGGGATTTTTACTTTCTTCAGTTCTCGTAGGAACTGATCTCTTAAGGTGCGCCATTTTTGTTTCACGAATTCCTCTGTAACGATAAGAAAACACCTTTTGTAACTATTTCATCTATTTTTTTTTTTATTATTTACAATCATTGTATAATTTTTAGGTTTTTTTTTTTGCTATAGAGCAACATGTAAGTAAGTAGATTATAAATATACAACAATCTATATTTAACGGCGTTCACTATTGGATAACCTATTATTCTATCCGTCCGGTAAATAACAATAGGCTTGCTCCCCTACTATCAGTGAACTTAAATGTATACCAGTGCACCTCAGACTACCCCACGGGGAATTCATGCGTGATGGTATTAACAACTAAAGGTATGTAAACAGGGGTAGCACACTCTTAAGTGGTAGCTCCATGCTCTTTAATTATTTTTTCTCTGTTTTGTGTCATAATAAGTAACCTTATTTAAAAAAAAACTTTAGGTAAATCTGGCGATGTGACCTAAACAGTTATATAGGGGAAGTGGTACGTTTAGGAATAATAGTCTAGATTTTAAAGGTGTTTTTTACGGGCACGACGCGTTACAAAATGCTCAGTGCGAGAAGGTAGTAGACCAAACAAATAAGTAGGATTTAAATAGCTGAGTAGGTCAATGCCCAGCAGTTAGTGGGTGAGTAGTGTTGAATATTCACTTACTTGTTTTTTTAAACGTCTTGGCTATGTTGTCCCATTCGCGATCCGTCACCGGCCTGTTGTTGTAGTTATCGTCGTATCTATTCCACAACAATGGCCGCTTCTTCATTTCAAATATTAAATTTTCGTGAAAGTTCATTATTATGGTGGTCGAATTAATTTTCTGAGCGAAATGATCAATAAGTAGGTAGATTTTTGTGTCGAATCACATAGCACTTACAGGAACTACACAAACTCGAAAAATATGCAAGTCTCGAGTCTTGACACACTTTCGAGATTCGAAACCTACTTTTTTATTATTGTTATGA
Source organism: Pheosia tremula (assembly GCA_905333125.1). Classification (NCBI taxonomy): domain Eukaryota; kingdom Metazoa; phylum Arthropoda; class Insecta; order Lepidoptera; family Notodontidae; genus Pheosia; species Pheosia tremula. The sequence continues at coordinate 512,401 of HG995415.1, forward strand.
GTAGTAAGCTACCTTCTATCTTATTATTACCTACTTATTATCTTATCATTTAGATTAGTTTGTGAACTAATCTAAACTATGCGTACAACGGCAGTCTTCACTAGGTATAATCTGAATACGATGTTCGCTATATTTAACCTTGAACTAAAGTAAGAACACACAAAACTATTATGATCGACGAACTACTCGAACGTTGCCAATAAAATTTGTCCTTCAGTCTTCTTGATTACACAAACGATTTGTCCGATACTGTTTTTAGTCTCAAAACAACTGTATTTGCAGACATTTAAATAATTTAAATGTTTATTCCGACACAATGCGCTATGCAACCAACACGACAAACGCGCCACGCGCTACTAAAATAGGAATGCGTGCGTTGTTGCCAGCTCGCTCCGAGTGCTCCGATCCGACGGGCGAATGCGATGCGAGCGACGCGGCGCGGGGCGGCGGGGCGGGGCGGTCAGAGATAGCGGATCAAATTATTATTGTATTCTCTCATTTTATTTGAATTCCTCAACAGCATAGTTATCTTAAACGTACCACACGGACAACTCTTACAGGAGCTTACCTGGTACACCTAATGTACTTTCTTAATTTTACTTGAATAAAATATTTTGTATCATAGAAATTAATGTTTCACTAGAATAACAAATCTTAACCACGATTATGTTTGGCCCGCGGAGTACGCAGGGAGCGGGTCGCGCTCTGCCCGGCAATAAGAAAGATCGAGATAGGCAAGTCTAGTATTGGACTTACTCATGTGTAGAAAAAAATATTTGAATGTTGTAATGGTACGTTATACAAGGTATAACAAGAATATTGTCAAACATTTTAAGGAGTTAATAAGTAGGTCATAGCGACCACGTGTACTTATGTATGAAATACATATGTAAAAAGTGTTTGATTTTTGAGCTAGCCAGTACCCTTTCACCGCGAACTTATTGTGTAGTGTTTTTTTTTTAATTCAAATAATATGTTTTTTATTTCGGGAATGTTACCTATATGTTATGTAACTTACTGATAATCTACTTAAAATATTTTACATTATTATTGTTACACCTTATATAGCAATACACTTAATAATAATAAATTGTTATTCATATTTGTTCTTACCTATTATTCAATTACAATATTACTATTCAGTAAGGTACATCGGGAATGTCAATGCGATTCTCAACAAGGTGTGGTTCCAGAACCTCATTTCAGTTGACACGGTGACTGTTTCGTTCTCAAATCTAGTGCGCATTAATATCGTTGGTTTGTATAAACAGCTATCGCAAGATGCGCGCGGGGCGTGTGGCGCGGCGCGTTATGCGACGTTGCCGTATCGTACGTGGGTACCTACCGAGGCGGGCGATGTCCGTGACGTGCCTGTCGACCCATGCGTGGAATTTTTAGCCCTCAGCCTCGAATTTAGCGGGCAGCGGGGTGGCGGCGGCAGCGGCGCGGGAGTGGAGCTCGTTGGCCGCCCCGCACTGCTGCCACGCCGCTGTTTTCGAGAACCGGTCCATTTGATTTTACTCATAAGTTCCTGCCTCTCCCGAGCCGCCGCCGCCGCCGCCCCGCTGCCCGCTTAATTCGAGGCTGAGGCCTTAGAGCCAGTTATGTTTGTACGTACCTGCATCAGGTGGTTGCGGGTTCAGTCCCGGCCTGGGCAATTTTTTGGTAAAGAGATTGTCGTAAATTGCTTAGTTTACGACTATACAGTTGGTGTAGTTGTCTGGGGATATCTATACTAACTTATTTGTGTAGGATTTTCATACTTAACTAGGTATGAGTAGCTTCATATCTTCACTTCTACGGATAAGGATTAAAACAGAGAAGTTGAATAAACTATAAAAGCAACAACATTTTTTTTAATGCACCGGTTTCGAACCGAGTTGCATAATCACCAATGTTTCAGTCTAAACTAGTACCACTTTTTGTTTTCGCCGGCTGAAACAGACCAATGTCCTGAAATTACAATACTTACGTGAAAATAATGAAATATTGATTTCTCATATTTAAGTGAAACGTCGGCAACGTAAAAACAAAAAATAAACGCGATAGAATCCTTAAAAATAGTTTTATTTCAATAATGAAATATTGTTGATAAAAGTTCACGCGCCCAATTTTAAATTATGAAAATATATTACGATTTTTTTTTAAATCAGAAAATACTTCAGCATTTATAAAAATACACCGAGGATTCCATTAAATAGGTACCTATGACGTACTTACCATAAGCTTTAAACAGAGTTAAGAGTGCAGTGGCAGTAGACTGAGCGTCAGTAAGTAGTCATTGAGGTATTTCAATGAACTGACGTTTGTTGAGGCAGAAATGTTCAAGAATGGTCACAACGAGCCAAAAGACGTAGTCTTGGACGACCACTCTCCAAGGTGGACCGTTAATATTCCACGCGGAACAAAAAACCGGTGGATGTTAGTGGCGGAGGACCGGAACGTATGGAAGTAACCAAGCCAACGTGTCCAACAGTGGACGACTTTTCGCTTATGGACAGATAAACTAATTTATCAATACCATTTTAAGAAAGCTTTTGAAGAACCAATAAAGATACCAATAAAGAAGATAGCAAATATGCAAATACCCAATTAAAACTGCAATTAGTTGAAATAACATCTGTAGAAGCAAGCTCGTGGCGGTGCCGCTGTGTTGATTTTAATTTTAAATCGAATACCGTATAGAGTACAATCAACTGGTTGCTCTCAGCACGGTCAGGTAGCGTCAGGATACGGTAGAGTTGGAAGTAAACGGCTGTTTCCATTGACTGAACTGACGGAGTACTTGAATAGTAGTTTATTTAAGAGAGCTATATATATAACAAAGGCTACACTAAATAGGGATCTAAAGAAATGGTACAATTATGTTAGCTACATTGAAATTAAGTAAGTAAATCTATCTGGTAGAAAGTTGATAAGTTTCTGACGAATATGCAATAAGGGTCTTTATATTCTATACCGTGAAGCATAAGATCTACAGCATGGTTCAGAAAAGGTATACTAACCCTTAAACCTTTCCTTCTTTTGTAATATTTTGTAATGTCAGAATTTCTATATGTACCTACGTCAATTGTAAAAAAAAAATATATCCTAATTTCTTGGGCAACAAAATGTATTTTTCAAAATTGACCTTGAAATTCTGACTTTAAACGATGATTAAAAATGCGCTGAAGAAGCGAAGGGTTTAAATATCAGTATTAACCTCTCTGAATAACGCCGTATAAGTACCACTTGTTACAAAATTAAACTCAATTTCAATACAAACAGTTCTAAATTAAAACAATATGTTGTTCAAACATTGAGATCGGCCCGGCTTCATCGCGAACCGCAAAGCTTTAAACAAAAGCGGTGCAATAGCTCCCGGGGATCTCAACCCGATCTAGAGACTCTTTTTAAACATTTCCCGTTGCATTATTGAGAGTGCCGACTGCTCGATCGATTTCACCTAGATTAAAGTAAGTAACTGAGGATACTGAGAGCGGTTTAATTCTTCCGCTGTTTTTAAAGCTGTAGGGAGAAACATGATGAGAAATGTTTTAACAAATAATAAAAATGTGTAAGTATGCACTTATTAAGATTTATCTAAATTAAATTATGTAGCAATTGACATGCATAATATTTATTGTTGCTCTGAAAGATAAACATTCTGACTTTGCGTAATGTTGGGAATTAATGAAACTTAAAATATATTATCAAAGAAACAAATCGCATTACATCATCTCCTGTCATGATGATGAAAATTCAATCACGAATCTAAAGAATCCTGTAACCCGTAAAAATGGAATCATTTCTTGTACTCTATTGTGTAAACGCAATGATATCGTTTTAACGGGACTCGCTTCACGAGATACGAGCGAGTGATATGCATGGTTGAAAAGGAGATTCGCAAATAGAATCCAGTGTTTCTAGAGTTGCAAGTTGGTGTCTTAGCCTGCAATTCTTCTTATCAAGACGAGCGTTTTACGAACATACCTTTCAGTGCCTACGAGGCTATTAAGTATATTCCATGCAGGTACTGGAGGGTCAGGGGCTTGGCAAGTACTGTGACAAGGACTTCATCCAGAGCCTCCCGGGGGATGCTGTAGGCGGTCGACCTTATGCAGGAGGCGATGGACACGTGAGATTAAGACTACACACCTCAAACCTCAAAATACTTAATACACTATTCTAATAATAATAACAATACCAGCCCTTTTTAATGTCCCACTGTTGGGCACGGGCCTCCCCTCAATGCGAGGGGGACACTATTCTGTTCACCTATAATTTATAAGGCAATTAGCATTTGGTTCGGCTGATGCCCCTTCTTCTTTGTTTGACTCTATTGTTGTTATCCTGGGTGTACCTAATAAATAAATAGTCACCTAACACCGAAAAGTATAAGTACCATACTTCTCAGTAGTTTATCAAAAAACTTTGTCCATCAGTCAGGTGTAGTGCAAGAAAAATAGCCCTTATTTGTATCAGTGCAAGTGTTTCTTCCTCTGACGTGAGCCACAATGTGTCATGAGTGTCGGATTAATTCTGCGTACGCTGGTTATTAAAAACGGCGTAAATGCAAACATGAGAGCGTGCCGAGCGACACGACGCAATATTTGATGTGTATCAATGCTGAATTTTGGGCACAGAGCATGAGATCTAGCGTTATTCAATTTAAGTTCTTGTAGTACCTATAATATTTAGAGAGATATTTAAATACAAAAGGATTACCAACAAAGAACTATTTAAATAGTAAGTATTAATAATTTCGAATTACACAGTTCATGAAGAAGATTGACCTATAATATATCTGATCAATGATGTTTGTGGGTAAGTACGTATATTTTGGTCTCGTCTAATTTAAGGGTTAGACTCTTCTCGGTGTAGCTGATGAAGCTCTGTCCATCTGTCTCTATCAAAGCAGCTTCTTTCACCTTCTTGTACGACATGACACCGATCCTTTCTTTTATCTGACTTATGTAGCTTATTCTTGGTCTTCCTCGTTCACGCTTTCCTATTATAGAACATTATTATGATATACCATGAATTAAGTACTTGGTCTGATGCGCAAAGCGATCCTCAAATACATTGGTATGCATTAAACGCTCAAGTTATGTGCCCTTTACTTGCCCTACCTTGGATTTGACGTCATAGTGTCTCTAATGATATTATACGACTGCCTAGGTATCCATGTCGCTGTCACTTATGATTTAAACTACAAACCAAAACAGTTTTACGACATAGCAACGATTAGAACAGCCTTTTAAAATAACAGGTGACAATTCACACAAAGGCATTAATGATTTTAATCACCCATAGAACGTCTGTCATTGTTATAGCTTTCGTAATATTAAGATAGTATCTTTACAAAAAATGTCTTGTAAAATAGATTTAGTACGAGTATACTGTTAAACTACTACAACTACTGTGATAGCCAAGTTGGTAGAACGCTTGCCTCGATCACTAGGATTGCAGGTTCAAACCCCGGCTCGCACTTCTGGGATTTCATGTGCGAATCTCATTTTCAACCATGATTATCACATGCTAAACGGTGAAGGAAAACATCGTGAGGAAACTTGCATGTCTGAGAGAACCTCTCGATAGATGTGTGAAGTCCGCCAACGTGCACTGGGCCAGCGTGGTGGACCATGGCCTAATCCCCCTCGCATCGAGGGAAGGCCCGTGCCCAGCAGCACAGTGGGAAATTAAAAATAACTGGAATTATTATTATTATACTGTTGAACAGTTCAATAGCCTCTTTTCTGTTTTGATGACGTCACGTCTTTGTACCATTCGACCAAGACTAAAAGAACATTTATAAATACGGAGAAATATCACTACTATTCCTTTGCGCGAACCCCTCGCTCGACTGACAGCCTGGTAATTAAACTTCAGCACTGGCGCGTTCTTTGCCAAGCTTTCATGGTAGTCTGGTAACGTGTGTTTATGATAAAACGTGTACTCCAAATGATATTGTTCCAATATGTTAAAAAATAGTATAATAGTCCCTAGGTCCAGTATGATTTGGAAGTTGAATATAATACTTAATAGATTTACTAACAGATTTTGAGGTTCTCGTTTTTCTATAAGTTAGAAAGAAAGTAGTTAAGTTCTCACTGAAACACAAATAAACAAAAAAACAAAATGTTAATGAAAATAAAATAGTCACGCCGACTACAGCATGAAATCCTGCGTGTTTAAGCAATATTCCCGTAAGTAGGTTTTAAATTTATAAAATAATTTACTTCACTTAAATTTACTAATTTAAAAATTATTCTGAAAGCTTATATATGCTCTGCGCATCCAGGTTCCTTTATTTGCTATATTTATACGGAAATATTTATTTTATCAAGTCTGCTACGTAAACACTGTGCATCAAAACGGTCGAAACATTCAAACACAATATCATCTCTAATGCTCTTAGTATTAAGTCTATTTTTGGGTGTGAATCGGTGAAGTTATTCAATTTAATGTTTAAATGTTGGTTTATGACGCTTGCTTTAGATAACGGCAGATGAAAACATTTTTTTTATTTCTTTCACATTTGACAGTACATTGAGACCATAAAAACAAAAAGGTTATTAGGATATTTCTTGTATGAATATCATTAATTCAATGTAATTCTCGTTCACTAAAGATGGTGCAGTCCCTAAGTTTCTACGCACGTATCATTAACCGTTCACAACAGGGCAACCCTAACTTGGTTTCAACTCATCAGTTATGTAAAACAGTCATCATCCTTCAAATTACTCTTAAGAGTCTCCATCAGGTGGCTCCACCGGCGATCGTTCAGCACAACAAAGGCGAAGCTACCCTAATTTTGATGGAGGGCAGTAAATTTTGTAGGAAATTGATAGGACGCTGGCACTGCTTACGCAAACGTTTATTAAGGCCGATCAAAATGTTAATTTACTAAAGGGATCTTTATAGACAAGATGCTATGAAGATCTGCCTGAATGAAGGAGGCTCTAGGACCGGGTGGAAACAGTTTGTAGCCTCGGATGTACCTCTCATAGAGCATCATAGAAACTTGACGTGTAGAATTTTTCGCTCTGGCCAAGACGTTATGTTATCTCTGGAAAGATAACTGTTTGTTTCTCTATCTTGGCTAGTTATCAGTGTCAGTGTGATTTGTGACGTTATTACGTAATAGTAAGATATATTTTCGAGCTTCTTAGATATACCTCATTTATACTCTAAAGCTAGTTACTAAGGTCCACCTAGGTATGAGGAAACCTGGTAAATAGAATATTAATAAGCATCTCTTTTTGAATGTTCACTGGTCTTAAGTTTATGCCTTAGAAAGTGCTGGAAAGAAAGAAGACATAAAAAGGAGGGAAATTACTCAGCCTTAACATGTGAAGTCATTATTTCGATATGTCGAGTTTATAAAAATGACACATTTTTTTTTTTAAATAGCTATCGAATTTCTGACTTCAGCTGCACGTACTGTTTAAAAAGCGCAGGTTCAAGGCTTAGTACACCCTTTCTGCATCACCCTGTATAACTCCACATGTATCTGCATACTTGCTCGTGTTTATACTTTTGTATTAGTTGCAATATAAATGCTGCTTTCAATTCCCACAGTGGCGAGTTAAAAATCACTAATTGATATGGTCATTCTATAGCGTTTCAACATTTACAACAATAGTTTTTTGGTCGGTACCACAGAGGAATTCTATGATCAGTGCGTAAAGACATACTTAGAGCGAATTTGATTAGGTTGCTAAATTACCTCGGAGCCGGCGGATCCTGTTGCATGGATGTCGTAACGGTTGGAAGCCTGGATCCCCTCGATAGGCGGCAATCGCACTCGTTAGTTAGGTTGTTTCTGAGAAGACCGGTAGACGGCAGTCGCTCCGGAGAATCGGTACTCAGTCAAATAATAGTAGACTAAAAGCTGACTTATACAATTTGGAAAAAGGCTTGACCTTGCATTTATAGACGTTTTATAACTTTATAAAGCGTCACATAGCACTGTGTACAAGAGTTTTGCTTTGCGCAGTACAATACGATGTTTGATAAAGTTATAAAACGCCTATAAATTTGGGGGTTGGAAGATAAATACGTTATACGTAGACTATATAGATGACAGACAGTCAATCGGATTTGAAAACTTTTCAAATCCTTCATTAGTCAGATATGTAAAAAAATCGTTTAATTGAAAATCGTGTAGGTGTCGGCTCGGCTAGTATAAATGTCTGTAACATGGTGTTGATTCGTGTTTGATTACGGCATTTTTATTTGATTAAAATTTCACGCGTAAGCTGTTCGTTAATGGCGCACATTCAATGGTTAATTGGTCTTAAATGGTTTAAAATCTTAATTTTAGGAGCCGACTTAATTAATATTCTATTAGAGTTAAATGTTGATTGATGACATTTGAGATACGACGTTCTTTATGAGACGTAGTACGACACAGATATTTTTGACGGATCAACACCATTATCAAGAACATACTAATATGTAACAAAGGTCTGTCTATCAAGGCTTGCTACCGACGAGATGGAATCTATTGCCATCATTGAAATGTGTTTACCGGTCCAGAACTGCCTGCACCATTAAGTCAAACTAGCCAGATGATATCTTTATTTACCAATATTACAACGAGGTAAGCTTCATTAGGTCATAGGCTTGGATGTAGGGAGTGTAGCAACAACCACAAGCTACACATATGGCGTTACAGACGCATTCAGAACAATAGCAAATTCCCAATACAATCCTGAATCGCGCTATAGAGTTTTTGGAGCACGTAACATATATAAACGCAGGTAATATATAAAAGGGTAAAAGCTAGTTACATACCTCGGTATTTGATCTCCTGGTGGGAGATAAGGAACTGCGCATCATAGGGTACCACTACGTGCAACCGGGGAGTCTCTAAGTCCACTTAATAAATAAATGTACGTAGGTACCAACGCGAACCATGTCCCCAATGTTCCTAACACAAGGAACACATTCTTACGTCATATTAAATTACCCTTCAACAAAAAACTTAAATAAAATGAAACTGAAAATCAGCGAATTAATTAAATACAACGGAAACCTTATTAATACGCGCGCGATCGCTTCGATAAGTATTTTAATTAAACCGAGCTTTGTATATTATGTACGTACTTCCTTGTCTTGATATAAATAGAGTTCGTTGGCCTCATTTATAATTATAAGTACATTATATTCATTCTTTCTAATAGGAAGGTATAATTAATATGAAAGTATGTTTGTGATATATGTATTTAGTTTGCAAGTTTGCTTAAAATCACACAAAAGCGGCAGAACAGATTATAATTATTTGGCATCTATACTAATACTAATATTATAAATGTGAAAGTTTGGATGGATGGATAGATGGATGGATGGACAGATGGATGGATGATTGATTACTCATTCACGCCCGAACGGCTGAACGAATCTGGATGAAATTTGGCACAGAGATAGATTATATTCTGGAATAGCACATAGGCACTTTTTATCCCTTTAAAATGTATGGTTCCCGCGGGATAGATGTTTTAATTTTTCATACTTTTTATCGCGGGTAACACCGCCGGGCGCAGCTAGTAATAAATAATAATAAACCCAGGGCTCGGAACTCGAACCTAGACTCTCGTAAACACGTCAATGCTCGTCAGTGTCACTCTACTTTCACCAACAACAGTATTGACACTCCCGGCTGTTGTGACAGCAATGTAATAAATTAAGCTTTCATAGCTTTTAGCGGTGCTGTAGAAATGTTTCCTATAAAAATCGCAGTAAATCTCTGAGGTCATAAATTGGATGCTGTGGCCCGCGGGGGGCGATATAAAGATGTGTCTCTGTACAATATCTTTACCAAGAAGGTAGGGCTGCCAGCCTTCAAAGTTAAGTTATAATAAATGTTTTTTATACATATTATCATACTACACAAGGTGGAGAAAATTTATGTGACGTCATATGATAAATATAATCATTTTAATAGTTTGGTCTGCTGTTCCTCAGTAGAAATTTTCTCCACCATTGTCGAGTGTCAGTCAATAGTATACGAAAACTTGAGGCGTAGAAATTAAAAAGAAAACAATTGTTGGGAACATTGACGTGGCAACCCTAAACTAACACGGCAGATATCGTTCTAAAGGTAACAAACTTTAATTCAAAATTTTCAATTCAAAACATGATTGCATTATAACTCTAAAGGCAATAAAAATAAAATATAAAATTGAAATCATAGTAGAAGAGCTCGGTAACAAACAACAACGAATCAAATTATGAATTCAAATTTAGAAAAAATATTGAAACGTTACCGTTTCCGTTCTTATTTTAAAATATAATTTTATTTTATCGTTAATTTTAATATAGCACAAACATCATTTTAAAATATTTTTTAAAGAAAATGTTGAAAATTTGTCATGACAATAATAATAATGTAGATTTTCATTTTTTTTGTTTTAGTTCTCTATACCTAAATATAAAAAGAAGGTGTGTGTGTGTATGTGTGTATATTAGGTGTGTAAGACATGCAGTTGTGAGTTACCTGAAAGTGCCTCAAAAATCTATTGAAACCCCTAGTACAGGAGTTATGCTATATATTTACCTGGTTATATCATAAACGCATATTTGGCAGCGTACAAGGAAACAACAAATTTTTAAATGCTTGACATTGTATTTATTTCGAAACATTTACAAGAACCAATGTTTTAACAATAGTTACAAGTCCCATACTTAGTATGAGCATTATCGGCAATTGACAAATAGCCTATCATTTTTAATTATTTTAGTCAATAATGTACAAATTCTTAGCACCGTTAGTACTAAATTAGACTAGATTGTTTTTGATGCAGTCTAATATTTACAACTTTACATAGTTTACAGAAATTAATCCTATTATTATTTTTTATCGGACATGTGCTAATTATAAAGCTAATAATACAATAAGCAAAGCAGTATTTGATACATGAAATATACTTGAAAAAAAATCATTGCTTATACACAGGTTTTTTTTCACTATCAGTGCACCCATTCCACAGATAACCATAACAACTTCAAACTAGCGTAGTGCAATAATATGTGACTTGTAAACAAAATATCGTTCGGCAATGATCGGATTTGCGAATTTTGCCGAAGGTGTGTTGTACTAATTTTATTGTTATAACAAATGCTATACAACAGAAGAGATTTCAACTATTCCTCTCTCTCTAGTCAGCGCATCTCTAGTCTCTACATTGCACGCAAAGATTACCGAGGGAAACATAACAAGATCATAATTTATTGTTCACTTTGCATTTAGTCGCGCAAAATGAATAAATGCTGTTATAAAACTGTAAGTAAATATGTCTTCAGCACGTCAAGTGCAAGATCATTTGTAAGCTAACCATATACTTCATAGACTAGACTATAAAGTAAACGTTTGGAAACCGTTTTAGGTTTGTTGTTTTTTTTACATAGGTACTATTTTCCTTTAGTCCAAACTTTGGAGCAACACATCTATTACCAAATTTGTATTGTAATTTTGAGCGTTACCTATTGTCTGCTGTATATTAAAACAAAGCTACGGTATTAACTAAGATATTATCAGCAAGCGAATTTTGAACATTAACTAAGGATTATTACATTGAATGACATAATTAACTATCATGAAGGCGTCATATAACTTAATCTAACGTCATATAGTTCTGCGCAAAGCAAAACTCTTATGCCCAGTACTATATGACGTTTGATAAATTTAAAGTACCTCTATAAATTTGGGGGAGACTTTACTAAGTTTTAGAACAGGGTATCCCAACCTTTTTTCCATGGTGCCCCCCGGATTTAAAAAAAATGTCATGCCCCCCATCCCCTATATTTCTCTTCATTGCTTCAATAAAACGCACAAAATACTTTTACATTTTTTTTTATTTATTTGACACAATGTATTATTTATTAATGGGATGTTTGCGCCTGCATTTTTGAACCAGTTGGTCGATATCAGGTTCTATTTTTGACAGAGCTATCATCAAATCATACACTTCATGCCCCCCCTAAGATCTCTCTACGCTCCCCCGGGGTGGCACGCCCCACCGGTTGGGAAGTCCTGTTTTAGAAAGAGACATCATGTCGGTTCTATATTTTTATCAGGAATTTTAATGAACGCGACAACTGCGGCACCTGAGCCACTGTAACCATTACGAAACATATAACACTGTTGAGTATTGTTCGAAATCTTCGAATTACATGTCAATGAGTAAACTTGTAATAGGGCTGCCAACTTACAAAGGTATATCAAATAATATTTAACACTGTTTTTGATATCAATCATAGTGTATTAATTGGTAGGAGAATTGTAGTAATTCTAGCTTTTATATGTAGTCAAGGCGTATTGCTTGACCTCCAAATTAATAGAAAGCATTTCAAATTCCAACTATCTACTGTAAAGTGCTTTGTAATGTAATGGATTAAAACTTGTTTGCATTTGAAGTTGAAATTTTTATCAAGTTTCACCTGAAAACGACCACATAAACTTGGAAGGGGACAAACTAGAATTATTTAAAAATAAACCTAATTTATTCAAATACAAATCGTGGGCAACCCTAATCATATCCCAATGACTTGTCAAACGCGAGCAACAAGCTCATAATTCGAGCAACCTTATGTTTGTCCGTGATGTGTTTACATCGATATTTTCAAGTTAAAATAACTATTTGTGCGTTAACTGTGGTTAAATGTTGTCTTTTGGATTAACGACAGTTTGCGTGTGGCCAGGCCGGTATGGTGGGGCTGTGAAAACAGCGGGGAGCGAAGCGGTTCGAGGTGATTGTTCACAGTACCTTATGTGGGATGTTCTCTCGTGGCTATAAAAGTAATTGGAGAGCCATCAAATTGAATAGGAGTACTAAATAATGTATCTTAAATTCAATAACATGGCTGATGAATGGTACACGTAAAACAAACTAGAGACTTGGCGGGTTTCAGAAGAAAAAAAAACACTCTTAAAACTATTGACTACGCCACGTGGATGCGTAAAAAGTATGAACTGCATGAAATCGTTTTACTGTTACGCGGATTGCCCACGCGCAACACCCGCTTTACATATGCGACATATATAATTTTTATAGGTATTTTTTTTTATTCTAGACACCTTAAAAAGTCAAAGCTTAAGCGGACTTAGTTTTTACCATTAATCGCTGTTTTTACAGCCCCACCTTGCATCTCCTCTTCTCCTCAAAAGATCTATACAATACCCCTTTCTCGGTAGAAGCCATAGTTTAGTGAACAACTATGGGTTTAAAACTTCATTATGTTACGTTTTGTTCTTTAACCAATCTTTTTGAGCTTCATAAGTGCTTGTTAAGTTTAAGAGCTGTTTAAGGAACTTGAAACTTTTAACATACTTATAAAATGTTTAAAAGAAATATCTACAGTTTGTTAATGGTTTTCAAATAAAGTTTTTTAATGCTTTGTCTAAGATAAAATTATGTTTATATTTCTATTAAGAAATATATTTTAGACGACTTGATTAGCGCAGTTGGTAGTGAGCCTGCTTTCTGTGCCGCCGGTTCTGGCGACATCTGGGACATTTTTTTGTGACGATCGTGATTGAGCACAAATGTTTGTATCCGAGTCATGGATGTTTAATATATGTATAAGTATTATATACTAATTGCGCCCTCAGTCCATTGTACGGTACCCATAATGCAAGCGTTGCTTAGTGTGGGACCGTATAGTTGGTGTGTTCGTCTGGCGATATATTTATATTATATTATTATTATTACATGATAAATTCAGTTTTGATTTTATTTTCCTGGAAAATAACAAAGAGTATTTTAGTACCTATTAAGTATAAAAATAGTAAATTAATTAATTTATTAAGTTACAAAGTTTCAGATTTCGTAATTGCAATTTTTTAAATAAATGAACGTTAGGAATTACAAAATTGAGTAACGATAAGAAAGGAACTTTCCAAAGTCTATGGCTGTGTCCCCAGTCGGCAAACTGTCAGCGGCCGACTGAGTTAGCGGCGTATCGGTTTAGTACGCCCTTCCATATATTTGAAATGGAGTGTTCACAGTTTTCTAGTTTGCGCTCACTCTACGCAATTTGCTGTGTTGCGCGCGCCGATTGATTCAGTGAGCGGCCGACTCACAGCAAAACCGGTTCCAGTCGGCGGCGGCGATATGCTTGTTCGCCGGGCGTAGTGAGTCCGTTTGCCACAAAGTGTCAGTTCTGACAGTTGAGAGTGAAAATTCAGTCGGTCGATCGACCTAAATAAGCGGCTTACACATAACAGTGCGACGCACGCAAATTGATCTGAGTTTGCAGCTTACTCGAATTTCAGTTTGCCATAAATTTGCGGCTCACTCAGTCGGTCGCTGACAGTTTGCCGACTGGGGAGACAGCCTATGGGTTCATAAAATATAATTTAATTAAATACATAATTATTTACATCGCTAGCCACTCGGCTTCACCTTACAAACAGCACTCGTACCAAGCGTATCACGGTATATTACAAACACTTACTTAAAATTCGTAAACTTTTACAAAATTCAATGTTTTTGTTATACTATAAAGGAACACAGTCAATACTTAATGTTACAGGCTATTTACATCGGAGGGGTACGATACGATTACGATACGACTTTTATATACAGCTCTCCTGGACACGGTGGGAGGTCGTCACGACCTCGGGCCGGAGTCGGTGCGCGGTCAGTGACGACGTGACCCCTGTCGCTGAGCTCGGGCTGCACGCGTTCACGCCCTTGTTGACGCGTCCTAAACTATGGTACGACTGGAACAAGCAAGGAACCAGTTAAAGGGCGAACAAATAGCAAAAACTACGTTAGATTTGAATAATGTTATTGGTGGACCCCTTGGCTACCACATTAAACCTTAGCTTAAATTAGTATTTCAGAAACCACGGTCTCGGGAGGACTATGGTTGGTGTCCTCCAGTGACCATGGTTGCTGTAAAGCAGCCGAAAAGTTGGGAACGTAAAAAACGTATAATAAACGCGATAAAATCCGCAAGATTAGTTTTATTTTAAATTAGTATTGTTAAAAATGTGTACGTATAGACATTAGTCAATTTTGAAAAAACTTAAAAAAAAACCCAACTTATTTGTCTCCGTATAAATAACGGGTTATTATGTATAGCATGTGAATCGAAACACCAAACGAATTGTGAAGACCTCTTTAACAAATATAATTACTTAGTTTCATACATTTCACGCGAAACGCATCACACACGTACATTAATGTACACACATACATAGGTAAAAAGAACTCACACTAGTTAAAGGCATTCTATAATCCTTTTTCCTATAATCTGTGTAGTATGCGCCCCCGTCCGGCTCGGAGCGGACGTCGTCGCCGCCCAGCTTCGTGATCTTGCCGGTAGATGGAGGCCGCTGGAGGCTCATGTACCCGTTTGATACTGGCCTTCGCTCTGTACAAAGACATAACAAATTTAAAGCATTTAAACTCTGTACAAAATAAATCAGGTTTTAAATCTCCTTGAATGGCTATAGAGTTGAAGAGTAAGAAGCTGATACTACACAACAGGCCGATCATCATGGTTTTTTGTATTTATAATAATGGGATACAATTATTACGCCGCCTAGAACATATTTGGTAAGCCCAGACGCAAGGCAAAAAATAATGTTTGTAATTATTCTTATAACACAGGAAACATGCTTCTAATTCTTATCCGCTCCTAACAAGTCTAACACCTTTTCATAAATTCATGAAATTCCACAAAGAAGTACAGGTTCTTCAATTTTAAAAACAAAAAGTGCCTATACAGATTGATTCAGAAAGTAGAACTAAGCCTTGAACCTGCGCTTCTTTAGCTCATTTGTAATCATTATGTGATATCAGAATTTTAATATGTCGATTTCCCCCTTTCTGTATTATTCGGTATGGTAAACTCACCATATAAGCTTGGTATGATATCAGGATCAGCATCATCAGCCTCCCTCGGATCTGTGGTGTGGAGCAGCGCCCCCCTCGCCCTCCTCTCGCCACGTCCCTCCCCCCTATCACCATGATCCCTCGGCTCAGCACTACTGGCGCGGGATTCCACTTCTTGCTTCACTGGTGTAGGACATTGAGGAGCCCTTTCTACGTACATCGCTTCACTAGTGAAATATAAAAAAAAACAACAGCTCATATCATAGTATAAAAATGGTCGGTCATTTCGTATAAGGAAGTGTAGCGACCTCTTCATCTTTGCGACAAGCAACATATATGACTACAACGATACACAGATGGCGTTGACGATTCCCCATAGAATTCTGAAATACATTATGATAATTTTCTGAGAACGCTACAGAATAACACAAGAACCCGACAGGAATCCTTAAATTAGATGAGGAATACCTTATCATTACCAATTAATTACATCCTGCCGTAAGGTAATGGGTAAGAGGATTTAGCAAGTCTACACATCGCCTTTTGCGATTTAGCAGCGAAGTTTACAGTTACATTATTACAAAAAAATATCCAGATTTACCATTTCAAAACTCTGGATACTGGCTTGCAAGAGCCAAGTCTGCCATTATTTTGGGCAAAATTCTTTATGAAACTACTCTGTTCTTTGTTCTTCTTCTGAAAAAGGTTCCACCCAGATGATTGTCTGAGTACTTACTAAGCGTATTAGGTGCGACTTCTTCAAAAGTTTCTACAGTATCGCGTTTTGAGTAAGCCCTTTGATTACCCTGCTTGTTACTAACCAGCTAACAGATTCTCTAGATACAATGCGTATTGAAAGCAAATACGATCACCCATCTAATTATTTACCGTATCTGATTACCATTAAGTAACCACAACGGCGTACTGATCAGCGCGAACAGAGCTATCTAACTTGGCCATAGCTTGACAATCGATAGATAACGCAATACCTGCACTGGAATTATCTTGGTGATTGTCTAGCTAGTATATTGTTATGCATGAAACTACCTGATATAAGTATATGATAGGAATCAAACCCCCCACCAATCAGTGCAATAAGCTAAGGCGGTCATTGATAATAATATGTACCATGTCAATAATAACAGCACAAAAAACAAGGAAATCGCCTTTTCGATGTATTTCGTGTCATTCTTTTTAAACGCGCAGTAGAGTTAAAAGAAGTTTCAATGCAGTAGAAAAAGTAACCTGCTACATTTAAAGGGATTTCAATCAGCGGATAGATAAAGTAGCTTAGTCTTCAACAACGTGATGATTATGGCCTGAATCCTCTCTTGAGGCACTTAAAGCTGATAGTTGATTGCCTGTTTTCCCTGAAACTTTTGAGGAATTGTGGAAAGCTACAGCACAAGTCTCAAGTTAGTGCCAGCCTAAAGTTACGTTGCTTACCTCAAAGGTGCATGTTTAGCCGGTAAATGTCTATGTCTGTTAGCGTGTCGTTTGTACAGTACAGCCAGGACACCACACACTGCAGTCGCCAGGAGAGCTGACATAGCTGCTATTGAGGCCAGGACTGGTGACATGCTGATTGTGTTTCCTTCGCCTGAACAAAATGAAGGAAACTGAACCAGTTATAACGAATAGGGAATGTTCGCAGGTCTTTTGTAATGTATCATTAGTATTGTAATAAGTCCTATACATTGTTGCTGGAAGGCAATCTTCCAGCGGGACACACATTTATACTCCAAAAAGACCGCGTGTTTATTGTTTAGGTAAGATTAGTATTAATCTTTAAATATTAAATAATTATGCAAGTGTACGGTAACTTTGAACTGGTATTGATGTTTTGAATGCAATTCAGGATGATGATACAGAAAACATAAAATAAAACGAGCTCTCTACCTCTGAATGAAGAATACGAATGTGAATCATGCGTAATTAACACTGTTTCGTTTAAGTAATTAAAAAACACTCACACATGAAGGTACAATAATTTATGTACAAAAACAGCCAACACGAGTGAACTTTAATCACTTGACAAATTTAGGTGACATTTTAAAATGTGAATTTCATAAAACTCAACACGCAATCTGGAGTTAGCGCCAGCGGCGGTCTGGCTGCGCGCGATATGCAAATAGTTTCCACGGGAGGTGCTAAGCAAGCAATAAATTAACTAGATGTTTTAACCATCAACGAGTCGTTTAGTTAATTAGCGCCTATAAAAAGAGGATATCATTATTTAAAGGAAAGAAAGGAAGAAAATTTAAAGGTGCAGGGTAACTAGTAGAACTGTATAAAGAGTCCTTTTACTGATACTAATGGAAAATTATCCCTAAATCATGACACGTGATCACGCAATTAAACATTAAATACTTATTTTCAGTCTATTTTTCTCATTTTTTATATCTCCTTGTATGTTGCTTCATAAATAGGTATCTAGAATATTAGAATAAAAGCTGGAATATTTTTTTTCATGAACAACGAGAAAATATTCTGTAACAAAAACCTGAAAATGTCTATTAAGATGTATATTAAATTTATGTTAAACCTTACCCTAGCGTATAAGTAAACTCATTCAACGAAATCAAGCTCACTCATGATTGCCAACTACAATTTCAAAACCTTATTAATAAAAGGTGAAATTACCAACCATTTCCCTGAGCAATATAAAACAACAATGAAAGAGCGCTCTTTCAAAAGGAATTTTATTATGCTCGGTTAAAGTTTATTATTGCAGCTTGATATTGCTTCATTCGTTTGTGGGGTAAATATAGGTTTGATGTTGCCTGCACCTTTGCTTGCATAGTTTTATTTTATAAACAATTTTAATTGGTAAGTAATAATATTATTTATATACAATTTCTAGCAACTGACCGCTTACGATCGTGAAAAGTTAACGGAAACCGCAACGTTATCGGTAACTAGCTGTTCGCGCCTAAACGACGAACAGTGCCGACGACTCCCGAGCCCCCACGCATCGCCGTCGGTCGCCCGTGCAAGAGCCACCCGCCAACGGTCGCCCGCGGAACAGTCGCCCAACAACAATCGCCCGCAACGGTCGTCCGTAACACCCACGCTTCCATACAAACCCATATAAAATATACAGTTAAAATAAGGAAGTTGTTTTACTTATGCTCAGACATAAGTTTTTGGCGACCGTGACAGGACATCATTATCATCATAGAACCTGCAATCTTCGGATGAACAACACGGCAGCGTACGACTCTGCGGGCGCACAAACTATAGTCAGCCAGGGGTCACCCGCACTATAGTCTTCTCTTCGCGACCATCAAGACTTCACATCAGCCACGTCAGCAGGGGTCACCCGCACGCGAAGTCTCTTCATCATCAAGACAGCAAGTACGAGGAACTACCAGCCACCGTCAGCAGGGGTCACCCGCACGTGTGGTCTTCATCGGTCATCATCATCATCAAGGAGTCGGCGAAGACAGGCATTATCCTTCCCATTCCTACCTACCTCTTTTCTCGTCTTGTTTAAGCTTAGAAACCTAATTTTCGGTGTTAAATGTGTGGCATTTCATTTGTGTTTGTTAGTGCCTAACGTTATTTTCAATTTATTTGCCCATTTGCATACTTACTTACATTTATACCTATTCAGCCTGGTGCTTTTACAGGGTAAATTGCACGGCAATAGGCTTCTTTCCCCATTTACTAACATTATACATAATTTCCCTTTGTTTTCGATGAACATAATCGCATTTTATACATACATAATTATTTTCGTTTAAAACCATTTTCCCGCCTTTTGCATTTTTTCCCACTAATTTATTTCCCGGGTTTTTGGTTTTGTTTGCTTTTTCGTTCCTTTGCGCATTCCAGATAGTGTGCGAACGAGTGGGATATACCATCTCGCGCCTTTTCCCGTACGTGGGAAGAGTGCAACAACAGTCGAGATACCGCGCTTCGGTAGCGTCCCGGCGCGCGCACCCCACGCAGCGCAGTTTGAGCTTGACGCGTTTCGTCGCGGAAACAGCGCGAATCGCCCCGTCTCGCAACGCCAGAACGAAGGAACGTAAGCCGGCCATTTTGTTTTGGTACAATAAACTTCAAATAAGTTTGACATTTCATTCATTAGTCTGTGAACTTTTATTATTATATTGAAGTTTTGTTTTCGTGTTTCAAAATGAGTGATAGTGCAGAATTTAAAACTCTTTTTGCTAAACGTAGTGCTATTAAAGGCAGAATTACTAGATTTAAAAACTATTTAAGCAAGTTAAAGGATACTTTAGATACATTAACTTATAATGAACTCAACTTAAAGTTGAGTACAATTCAAGAGTTGTCGGCGCAGTTTAGCGAACTGCAAACAAATATCGAGGTCTTAAACAGCGACAATCTGACTAAGGAACTCGATGAGCGTGAGTTCATAGAAGGTGAGTTACATATTGCCATTGCCACAGCTCAGGAACTTCTTGATAAAAGCTCTCCTACCAAGTCTTCATCGGTTCATTCGGCAGTCTCTGTACAGAATGCAGAAAACGCTAACCACTCTCAAAATGCACTTGGATTAAGGTTATCACCCATTGATATTCCTAAATTCGATGGCACATATAGCAAGTGGCTTGAATTTCGCGATCTATTTACAGCGTTAGTGCATAAGAATAGCAGGCTGGTAACCGCTTTTAAATTCAGATACTTAAACCAATACTTGGATGGAGAGGCAGCCCGCGTTATCTGTAACTTAGAGGCTTCAGATGCCAACTACACAGTAGCATGGCAACTTCTATGTGACAGATATGATAATAAGCGTATTTTAATTAACACACATCTTAATTTATTGTTTGACTTCAATCCAATTCAGCGTGAATCTGATAAGTCGCTTCGTTACATGATGGACCACGTCACAAAGAATCTCAGGGCTCTTAAGACTTTAGGCCAGCCTACAGATGAGTGGGACACCATCATCATCTATCACATGACTAAAAAGCTTGATCATTTTACTAACCTTAAGTGGGAAGAGTTCCGTAATACATTAAAAGCATTACCTACTTTAGATGATTTTAACCAGTTTCTCAAGGGTCGTGCTGATGTACTAGAAACTGTTAACCAAGCTAAGCGGGACAGACCACCTCGTAACTTCTATCCTAACAATCAGGCCAAACCTGACAGAAACTCTAAATGTTTTCTGCTTTCAGCATCAAGTGACGGTAATTCCTGGAGGTGCGTCGTGTGTGGGGGTGAGCACCGCATATTCGACTGCAGTAAATTCAACTCTATGACTCCGGACGAGAGAGTGAAGCAGGCCTCTGACCTGAAGCTCTGCCATAATTGCCTCCGCAGTGGCCATGATGCGCGTCAATGCAGGTTAGGTGGTTGCCGCATTTGCAAAAAACGGCACAACACATTTTTACACAAACACACAGACACAACTACAAGTCAACACACTACCAATACATCTTCTTTAACGGTGTCAGCTACCACCACAGATGGGGTACTGCTGTCGACCGCACTTGTTGAGGTCATGAATCCTCACAACAGTAAAGTACAGACAATAAGAGCATTGCTTGATAGCGGAAGTCAGTCTTCATTTATCACGAAGTCATTACAAAATAAGCTTCAACTGACTTCTCAGCCACTAAATGCACTAAATATAAAGGGTATAGGTAATACATCTTTGAACATCATACCCGAACGATGTAAAGCATACATTAAGTCTAAAAATAGTAATTATAATGCTCTTCTTTCGTGTCTAGTGCTGCCACGAATCACAGACACGCTTCCTAAGCAATATATTGATACTAGACATTTAAATATACCTAGATCTGTTAAACTGGCAGATCCCAACTTTAATATTCCCACAGAAGTTGACATGCTCATTGGAGCCGACTTATTTTGGGATATAATTGGATCAGGGCGCGTATCCCTCGGCCACAATCAGCCTACTCTTCATTCATCTAAATTAGGCTGGTTGCTTGCAGGCCCCGTCACTACCAGTACTATCAGTACATATGCATAATTTTATACACTTCTATAAACACATCTTTATTTTGCAAATGTTTCAGCCACGGAGTATTATCAGAGAGCAGTCTCACAAAGTTTTGGGAGCTCGAGGACCTGCCGTGCGAGAACACACACACAAAGCATGCCTGCGAGGAACATTTTATTACTAACACATACCGGCTAGCAGACGGTAGGTTCTGCGTTAGGCTTCCACTCGCAGACACTACAGATTGCTTAGGTGACTCCTATAAGACTGCCTACAGAAGGTTTCTACATTTAGAAAAGCGATTTAGAAAGGAACCTCTTCTCAAACAAATGTACACAGACTTTATACACGAATATGCATTGTTAGGTCATCTGTCAGAGTCTAGAATTCATAAGCCCCGCGGAGCTTACTTTCTTCCCCATCATCCTGTCTTAAGAGAAAAAAGCGAGTCTACTAAGCTTAGAGTAGTTTTTGACGCTTCAGCTCGCACCTCATCAGGATTATCTATTAACGATTTGCAAATCATAGGCCCCAATATTCAAGATTCACTTTTTAATATTTTAATTAGATTTAGAAATTATAGATATGTATTATCTGCTGATATTGAAAAACAATACCGTCAAATACTTTTAAATGAGCTCGACCGCGACCTACAATTAATATTGTGGCGCGACGATGAAAAGAGCCCCCTTAAAACATATAGATTAAATACAGTTACATACGGTTTTGCTAGTGCTAGTTTCCTAGCAGCTAGATGTTTGTTTCAGTTAGGTGAAGAATGTACAGACCCCTTAATAAAAAGCATAATACAAAGAGATTTTTACTGTGATGATTTGATGACAGGAGCTGATACCAAGGAGGAACTACATAATATTCAATCCTCTGTGTCCAACACATTGTCATCAGGCTGTCTGAATTTAAGAAAGTATCGCTCTAATTCTCAGTCAATTTTAAATTCGGATACTATTAATGTTAAAGATTCTTTAGCTTTGAGCAAATCTTGTGACATTCTCGGTCTAGGCTGGAATCCTGAATCTGACAGACTACACTTTCCGGTAGATATAAACACAAACACACAAATAATCACTAAACGATTGATACTTTCATTAACATTCAAAATATTCGACCCGCTAGGTCTACTCAGTTTATGTACTATTGCACCTAAAATTCTAATTCAAAAGCTTTGGATAGCCAAGCTTTCATGGGACCAACCTGTACCCATAGATATACAAAAGATATGGTTACGTTTCAGCAATAACCTACATCATATTGCAGGTCTTTCTATTCCTAGAAACGTAATCTGCGAATCACCCCTTTCAATTGAAATCCACTCTTTCTGTGATGCTTCACAAGCAGCTTATTCAGCTTGTATATATCTTAGAACTATGGATCAATTCAACCAACATCATGTCAGACTGTTATGTGCCAAAGCACGGGTAGCTCCAACAAAGGAAACTTCTATACCCCGTCTTGAGTTATGCGGGGCACTACTCGCTTCACGCTTAACGGCCGCGGTCACTTCTGCGCTTAGAAAGCCAATATCGCGCTATATACACTGGACCGACTCCAGTGTAGTCTTAGCCTGGTTGAATACTGATCAAATTAAATTAAAAAACCTTCGTTGCTAATAGGGTCAAAATTATTAATGAGCTTACAGATAGCACGTCCTGGCGTTATGTACCTACATCGTGTAACCCAGCAGACCTTGCTTCTCGTGGGGTGGACCCCCAGCTCGTACCCAACAACTCGCTGTGGTGGCATGGGCCACAATTTTTACAAGAACCAGAGTCAAACTGGCCCACTTTAGCGAAAACCACAGAGCCTTCTCTAACATTATTATTGCCAGAGATTAAATGCAACCTTATGGTAGGTTCAGCACAAACTTTAGGCATAATTGACTTCTTTAAATATTCTAAATTAAAATTTTTGCAACGTGTTGTTGCTCATATATTACGTTTCATACATAATATCAAACATTCTACAGATAGATTATTAGGTCCATTAAGTGTAGATGAACTTAATAACGCTTTATCATCTCTTATCATACTCGCCCAGAGAGATTCATTTCACAAAGAACTAGAGATTCTTCGTCAACATAAACAACTGAAGCCTAAGTCAAACATTGCATCATTAACGCCTTTCATTGACGAACAGGGACTGCTTAGAGTTGGTGGTAGGCTAGAAGCATCGGGCTACGATTATGGTAAGAAACACCCGATACTACTCAACGCTAAGCATCCTCTTACAAAGCTCATCTTCACACAAGAACACATTACACTAATGCACGCGGGTCCTCAGCTGCTGCTCGCGTCTATTAGAGAACGCATCTGGCCACTGGGTGGTAGAGAACTAGCGCGACGCACCTTCCGTAATTGCGTCACTTGTAAACGTTTTAATGCTAAGCCAATGCATAATATTATGGGTAACTTACCTACACAGCGTCTTAATCCTGATTACCCATTTTCCACAGTCGCCTTGGACTTTGCAGGCCCCTTCATGATAACAGATCGTCGAGGCCGCGGTTGTAAAATAACTAAATGTTATCTTTGCTTATTCATCTGTTTTAGATATAAGTGTGTCCATCTTGAAGCGGTAAGCGAACTATCTAAAGAATCCTTCATTCTCGCGCTGCGTAGATTTATTTCGCGTAGAGGTAAAGTAACTGAGATATTCTGTGACAATGGTAGGAACTTTGTCGCCGCCGCACGTGAACTTAGCGATTTTCTTAAACTTAATTCTGATACTATCACTGATTTTGCGGCTGATCAAAACATTAAATTCACTTTTTCGCCGGCTTACGCTCCGAACTTCAATGGCTACGCAGAGGCAGGTATAAAATCCGCGAAATTTCATATTAAACGTATAATGGGCACCACACATTTGACATTCGAGGAGTTGGCTACTTTGTTTACTCAGGTCGAAGCTATCCTGAACAGCCGTCCCCTCTACCCTATGTCCTCCTCTCCTAACGACCTCTCTCCTCTTACCCCCGGCCACTTTATCATCGGTCGACCAATGACATCTCTACCTTCGCCACCCGTGGAAGACGTTAATCCGAATCGATTAGATAGATACCAACGCATAGAACAAATGCGTCAACATTTTTGGAAAAGATGGACATTAGAATATGTTTCAGAACTACAGCAACGGACCAAATGGCGTCAACGCTGCAAGGATCTTGAAGCGGGTGACCTCGTGCTTCTTAAAGAGGACCTCACACCGCCCCTCAGCTGGCGTCTAGGCCGTGTCAAGCAACTTTATCCAGGAGCAGATGGAGTACCACGCGTGGCCGACATTACAACGGCCAGAGGCACAGCGCGCCGTGCTTTAAATCGGCTGTGCCTCCTCCCCTCCTCGGATCATAACTAATACTCTACTTTCCTTCTTTTTTGGGCCCGGAGGATGTTCGCGCCTAAACGACGAACAGTGCCGACGACTCCCGAGCCCCCACGCATCGCCGTCGGTCGCCCGTGCAAGAGCCACCCGCCAACGGTCGCCCGCGGAACAGTCGCCCAACAACAATCGCCCGCAACGGTCGTCCGTAACACCCACGCTTCCATACAAACCCATATAAAATATACAGTTAAAATAAGGAAGTTGTTTTACTTATGCTCAGACACTAGCCAAATTAAGGTATCTACTAAATCAATTTGGAAAACAGATTTACAAAATAGAACACAGTATCAGCGTTTAAGATCTAGCCAAATAATATAGCTAACTATATAGGTACATATAGAACGAAGGTCAGGATATAGTGTACAGATAACTTCATTGTGTTAAACACCAAGATACATATACGTCTAAAGAGGCCTTGTGGAAAGATGTGATCCAAAGCATAAGCGAAGTATTTTAAATGCTAAAGCATTAACTTAGCCACTATGACTTAGATAGGGACGAAAATATGGATGCAGATTACCAGCGACAAAATAAAGTATTATAAAAAGAAAATTATAGGATGAAGTTGGCTGAAATGTTAAATTCAAAGCCAGTTTCCTTGTCAGATGGACACGACCCGTTGACGCTCCGCAACAACGCGTAAAACATAACAATATGAGCAACAATGATTCAGGGCAAAATAAGGATAACTTTTGTCATAGCATTACCAAATAAAGCCGTAAGTCATACTTCAGCGGGCTGGCGTGACCGTGGCATGCTATTAGCCCACGTTTACAGCGGTATTCCAACCGAGCTCAAATAAAGCATTTAATCGACCCGTCGTTTGAAGGGGGTGCAGTTAACGTAGCTTTTTATGGTACTACTCGCCACGACTTTGGCGCGTCGTACTTAAAAGCCCATGTTTTTGAAGGAATTAATTCAAATGAAGTGTTTAATTTTATGGCTTTGTTTGAAGGTAAAATATTGGCATGTTGAGCAAGTATCTTTAGTGTATTATTACCCTCAGAGCCTTTTACATCTTCACATTAATGTTATAGAATTCTTAATCAATTTGCAATATTTCAAAAGTTTGAATTGTGTAAGTAAGTATTCTAATGCTAATGCTGTATAAAGAGTATAGTTCCTATACTTAACAAAAATGGGGCTCTATTCTAAAAATGCGCATGTATACGCAGTGAAAGCTAAATATATTCAATCTAGGTCAATGGACAATATACGTATTTGGGCGAAGCGAAGTGTTTGTAGTCACCGACGGTGGGTGTTATTTGAGAGCGTGAGAAGTGCATTTATTTGGGGCGAAGCTTAATGGCACTATAATTTGTAAGGGCGCACACACTACCAAACAAACAGCTATGTTATTTTCAAAGTAACTTGACAGTTCCAGTCAAGGCTACTTGAAAAAATACTAGCCACTTATATTACACTATAATGATGAAGAATACGCCGACGAATATTATCTTTGCTCGCAAAATGTATATCATTTTCTTACCAGTAAACTTGGCTTGACCCTTGAGTGTGACAGTTTCTATAGTAGAGACATCACTCCTTCCCTTAGCATTGACAGCATACAGGTCGATCCTGTAGCTCACACCTGGTGGAAGACCTCGGATCTCGAAGAACGGAGGGGTTCGGTTAGTGGATACGTTGTACCGTACCTGTGAGAAATAAAAGGCATAGGGACTTACGAAGCAAAAACAAAGCAAAAGTGTCGATCTTATTTTTTTAAATCAGGAAGTATATTGATTGAAATGAAACTTATTTTAAGGATTTTATCGCGATTTTATTTCGATTTTACGTTTCCGACGTTTCGGCTGCTTTACAGCAACCATGGTCACGGGAGGACTCGATAAAATCCTTTAAATTAGTTTCATTTCAATGTGTAATATTCGAGTAAATATAAGAAATCGAAATATATTGAATTAGGATTTTTGGGATGAAGTCGAGAGTCTTTGCTCTAAAAACAGTATTTCAGGACCAAACCTGTGATTTTTATAAGAAGAATTTTGGATCAGTCCAGTAATTGTAAGAGACCATGTCTAAGTACAAATTGATTCAAATTTTAAATCCGTGCCACTTACAGACAACGAAGGTAATTCGAGCAGTTCCATAAGGAAGGTCTGCGGTAGACCCCCATCGAAGTTCTCAACGCACTCCACGTACAAAGAGTCAATGCTCTGATTGGCTACTGTGCAGTTCTGCAGATGAAACGGCCGGCCTGGACAATCCATGAAAAAACATAAAATGTATTAGTTTAATTAGGAAATCCAAGGAAGCCTGATTTTTTTATAAATCTCGCTTAAATTTAAATCCTAGTAAAAATATTGTAGAACACGTTTAAGAGATATGACGTCATCAGCATGATACCAGCAAGTACCTGCAACTCTGGATAGATGCCATACTAATTTTCATCATGGACTTTCAGACGCAACCAGATGCTAGTGATTTTTGGAAGATTAATTGAGGTAATGAATTCATCGAATAGCTGTCTTTGGAATACATTATCTAAAGACCCTGATATTCTAAACACAAGAAAAACTGTTGACATTATAGAA
The DNA here is from genome assembly GCA_905333125.1 of Pheosia tremula. Taxonomy (NCBI): domain Eukaryota; kingdom Metazoa; phylum Arthropoda; class Insecta; order Lepidoptera; family Notodontidae; genus Pheosia; species Pheosia tremula. The sequence goes on from HG995415.1 coordinate 540,123, forward strand.
GCACCCGCTACTTACCAGCAGCAACCAGCTGGAATAAACAAGGAACTTTCTGTCGACCGACCGCATTCGCTCCGTAGCAAGCCAATGTCCCATACTCCATGTCAGTAGTTGGAGTGTAGTTCAGAGTTGACGTATGGCTATTACTGTTGTATAACCTAGAAAAACAATACGAGAATAAAAATAGATTCTCTATAGCAGCCTTTCCCAAAGTGGGCCATAACGCCCCCTTGTGGGTAAAGGCCTAAAGGGCGGGAAGAGACTCAGAAAAAAAAATGGGGGCGTTGTGAAGAGGCTTACAATAATTAATTTAATTTGAAGTTATAGTGGTTTTAAGTAGGTACAAAAATGGGGGGCTAAAAAATAATTCATTCTCAAAGTGGGCAGTAGACAAAGTAAGTTTGGGAACCCCTGATCTATAGTAATGTTTCTAGATAAATCATATCTAGGTCGGTACATAATTTAACTAAGCAAAAGCTACTTTTTAAGTCTCAACGATTAAGTTTGAGGGAAATTAGTCTGATACTTACTTTGGTGGTAGCTCAGTTTGTTCACCAGAATTGTTGAAGGTCCAATGGAAGGAGACCAGCGCTGGGTTAGCGTCAACAGAACAGTGTAGAGACACGGTCTCTTGCTTAAGGGCTCCAAATAGCTCTCCGTCCCTTCGTTCAGCGCAGACTGGAGCGTCTAGTAAAAACATATAAATGTTGCATTTGCATAATTTATTAAAAAAATAGGTAGGTACGAAACGATATCATCAATAGGTTACAAAATGATCAGTTTTAGGTATTTTTGAATTTTAATTTGATGCTATTTATTTAAAAAAAAGCAAGATATTCTTGACACCTTAATAATGTTTTATTTATATATGTTCTAATAGTGCCTTTGGCTTCCCCTTACTTATCAATTCATCGTAGTCCCTGCAATGTTAAATCTGTCTCTAACAAAGAATAGGAAACTTAGTGATCGTTATAAAACTGCAATAGAACAAGTTTGAACAGTTTTAACGATAAGAGAGATCAAAGTTACGAGAAATAATGCGAGTAAGTATAGCGCTGTTAACTGAGATTGAATACTGGCTTACAGTTTAAAATGAATCAAAATAAAATTTATTAACAAACTAGCTGTTACCCGCGACTTCGTCCGCGTGGTATTTAACAAAGACACAACCGTTGGAAACAGCCTGCTCGCGCGTTCTAAGCCCGCGAGATGCATTGCAGGTTGTTGCTAGTAAATTTAATCAGGCGCAGCGCTGCAACATTGGTTTTAAATTTTTTCGTGAGATACTATTTGTTTTCTCAAATAAAAGTAGCCTAAGTTACTCCTTGTCACATCAGCTATCTGCCAGTGAAAGTCCCATCAAAATCGGTCCAGCCATTCCAGAGATTACCCGGACCCGGACAAACAGACAGACAGACAGACAGATAGACAGACAGACAAAAAATTAAAAAAATGTTGTTTGGTATAGGTACCGTGTATACATCCGAATGCACTTAGTAAAAAGCGGTTATTTTAATATTACAAACAGACAATTTTACAGGCAGAGAATTTTATTTATTTGTATAGATAACGCCCACGATACCTATTCATATATACCTATCAATATAGACAGTATAAGATAATGTTATACATAATAATATATACAATAACATTAAAGATGTAGCGTGAATTTATGAAAATATCACTCGTGTTTGCTAATAGTCGCTCACAATGTTGTCAAATGTCTTAGCAAAGAAACAAAAAAAACGAATAAGGACTGCACAACGCAATAAGTGAAGTTCATACTCTCTATTTTACTCCTTAGAAACTGGCGAAGTCATTTTACTTGTAAGACGATTGTAGGTTTCATTAACAACCAGTATTATGGCACTGTTTCAAAGTTATGAAACATGGAATTTTACAGGCATCTCTTATCTCGTCTGTGGAGCATTAAACGACGCCTCTTTTTATAAAAGAATGACACTTTCGGCGGTATAATGTGCAATCCCTCATCCATTTTGCAAGTAAATTGCATTTTCTCAGGTTTTTGCGTCGGCGCCGCAGTGTACGGAAAACTGTGTCGGTTTTACGACGTATCTCCCGGGAATTTTAAGCTCTCTTTGTTTTAAAGCGACGATGCTACAAATTTTAATATAATTTTATAAGGGGAGAGTTTAAATGATAATATTTTTGCGAGTGATTCACCGTTTTGTCTAAGAAACTGGTTTGATAAATACATATCATTTTTCGGAAATGAAATTGAAATTTGTTACTTAATATTGTAATATCTTTCTACTCTTCTGCTGCTCCGTATAAGCCAAGTGTAGCTGTGCTTTAGTCAAATAAAATATAGTCACATACATTTTTACAAACTGGAAACAAATGAAGCCCACACAAACAGCTTTTTACGTAGAACAACATTTGATAGCCATAATAAAATAAGTACTTACTGAAATAAACTTGCCTTAGTTATTTTATACTCTACTATTAAATGATTACTTCAAATAATATTACTTCACACTCAAAAACGTTACTCCGTCTGCACAACTCAATTCGCAGGTCCCCAAGCAATCTAACTGGCTCTAAAATTTTGTTAGCCATAAACGACAGCATGACTCTAAAGTGGGAATGTATAACTCTGAATTAGGTTTGGCTAAACTAGGACCATCTTTATTAAAGCGTTATAGAATTTTCCTCAAAGTATTTGTTTTGTTATACTAAAAATTTTTTTTCGTTAAATAGATGGTAAAAAAACAGAAAAATTAACCTGGACTTAGCTTTACATGTAATATACCCCTCTAATGCTTAAAATCTCTGGGATACTTATGAAAATCTGGAGATCAGTCACATTTTTCAGATCTACTAACTACAAGGTAAGAGACAGTTGTAGAGCAAGAGTTAATCCATTATCCATAAAATGTAATCTGCGATAATGAACAGGGTAGAAAATTCAGATTTTAGGGATGACAGACGTCATGTAATAATGTGGAGATCTTTAACCAAAATTGTTAACAACCAAAGCAACATTATAATAACCTTATCTTAACATGCAAGCTATGCTGAAGGTGGAATGTGCTATCACTCACATCTAACCAGCAAAGAGACCGGGTTGCTGGTGCCCTTCCCCTCGCTGTTAGCTGCCATACAAGTATAGTCTCCGGCTGCCGCTCTGGTCACACTCTGCAGCACCAAGCTTTGAGCGCTTAAAATGATTCCCGCTGCATCATTGTGGAAAATTTCTGTATTCTGGACAATAAGAATAGTAAACTATTAAATATCAGCTGCTTCTGCTGCTAGAAGGTGTACTTTTTACGATAATTACTCATCATCATCATAAACATCACTAGTAGCTTTTTAGTCATTTAAATAAATTTTAGTCAATATTCAAAACATGACGTAAATACACTTTTACAGTGCCAAAATCCGAACTTGAATAATATTTACCTTGAGGACCTAATTTGCCCAAAAAAAAACTTAAAGTAGTATAGTTTGACAATAGCACTTAAAACTCCATTCAACCGATCAAATGGTTCAATAGATTTATCTCAAACATCAGTCTCAATTTCAATATCCTCGCACATATTGGCTACCTATCCTCCCGCTGCACTTACATCGTGGAACCAAACTAGGCGATGCGTCTTCGGATTAGCTTTGACTGTGCACTCGAAGTACACGTCGTCGCCCTCCTTGATCTCATCCGGATTGAGGCTGGAACCCATCTTCAGATCCACTATCGGCACGTCTGTGAACAAGGATTCCTGTTCGGTGCAATTTGTTCGATAGGAGTGTTTAAAGTTATGGAGATTATTGATAGTTTAGTGTAATCGTGCGTTTAGTTTGATTAGGTCCATTTTGGCATCTTACAAGGCTCTCGAGTCTTGTAAGTCTGTGCAGGAGAGCGCTCAGGGGATACTAAAAATACTTTTATTATTATTTTAACAGTCTAAACTTTTCTTTAACCAAATTAATCTCGAATAAATGCGTCAGAGATTATATTTTAACCACCACAGCACTCGATCGAAAGTTTAATTTAATGTCTACAGCTTCGTAAATTGAACTCCATTAAGATAGCACTATTTTATCTAACGAATGGAACAAAAACCGAATTTTATTGGAATAACAATGTTTTTATCGAACACAAATGTCTAATGATAATTCTCTTGGAACCTATCTTAAATGTTATAGCCATAAAGAAGTCGACGAATGTTATTCTAAAAGAAATGAACTCAAAGAGAAACATTATTACGAAATACATGAGTAAAGTTTAAACAAACTTGGAAGTTATCCAATCAGAAGTTAAATATTAGAATTAGTGAGATGATGCGCGAGTCAAATTGCAAAGTTGGCTTGTTGGTAGGAGCTGAGACGCGTGTTCTGCGACCACAGACTTGGATGCTCCGAGCGTAGAATTAGTTTTTTCATTAAGTTGGAGTTGCCCAGGGTGTGGTTTATATTATATACTTGACAAGTTTGTTATAAGACGGTGACTGCTACAAAAATTACGTTAAAACATTTTTCATTATCTAGCTCGTTGGCTTTGAATATTTGTTAGAACTTTATCTTCAACTTTAACTTCGACGGTCATAATTAATGTAAGGATTATTAACTTTCTTACACAAACCCATGTATATAATAACCTGTCTATTATATTTGTTTCCTATGGTGAAAACATTAACTAGAAAGAAATAAATAGCATTTATTTCAAAAAACATATAAGTCTTCATTTCCTCAAATATATATTTGTCATCCCATAACTCAATAACAATCCATTTTCAGTTATACTCACAGTGTACATTAAGCCGCCATTTGTCCTCAACGGCAGAGTCCTGTATGTGTTTGTTTTCAGCTCGGCACGCCAAATATTTGCCGTCGTCCTCAACGCTTGGCACCAAACTGAGCACGCTTAGAGTCTCATTGTTCTCGGAGAACTGCGAAAAGATACGGCGCTTCAAATATAACTGCAGCAAAATTGAGGTAAACCTTTTGATTTCATAAATTGTGATACTTTGGTGAAGTAATAAAAATATATAGTGACCAAATGTAATTCAACAGTCAATACAATTTCCTATCGAATACATAAACAAAACTCGATACAATCACCAGATTGCTCATTAAACTACAAATTGCCGATAAAAATAAAGCAATCCTTCCTATAAAAGAGCCACAAAAAACTCCAAGTCATTACTCCGCCGCACTCGAAAAAACAGAAAAGAATCTATTAATTAAAACACAATAGGGAACAAGTATGAATGGAACGGGACACGTCTGCAAAAGGCGGCTCACGTTTTTCGCCATCCGTTTCAGCTGCCTATTGTTCTTCCACCATGTGACGTACGCCTCCGGCCTCGAGCCCGTTGTCTTACACTCCACTTCGTACCTTTTATCTGCCGATACTTGCTTCTCTTTGGTTAGTATGTTCACCGTTATCGGTTTCACTGTGGAGAAAATTAATGGTGTTGATACCACCGGAGGCTTTTGTTTCTTTCACGATTCTTTGAATTGAATGTATTTTGACTATCGCGAAGTAGTGCAAGCATTTGCTTGGAGACAACGCTTACTGTCAGTCCATGGCGTAAGGCCAACAAACTCCTATAAGTATATTCCGATTGGGGTATTGAAATAAACTATTTAATAAATCACATGAATGTTTTCGAAATCTAAATCCCAAAATTGCCCATATCTGTGTACTAGCATACAAATTTATATTATCCCAGAACAGTTAACTATGTGCCTTATGTATCTTTATATAGAACTTACAATTAATATCGAGTATCAAGACTTTGGTCTCAGGTGGCGCCAGGTTGGTGTTGGATGCCTGGCAGACGAGCCTCGCGTTCAGGTGCTGCCGGCCCACATTGGGGAACGTGAGCGTGTTCACAGTCACACCATCAGGCCGCTGCTCGTACGAATCATCGATCACCACATTTTCTAGGTACCAAGTTACTCGAGGCCTTGGTTTCCCTAGCAAAGAGAAAGTCACTTTAAAATCTAAATTACCAAAGTCCAAAATTGATATACCAGTATTCTAAATTCAAAACAATCACATGGCGCCATCGCCTACAAATTCCCATTAACACCAATCATCCCAAAGAAAAACAACCAACCCATTCTGATTACAAATTAATACAGTCTTTAAAAGCCACCCGGGCAATTAAAGGCAATAATTGTGTGCGCTTAAAGTGTGAAACAATAAAACACTCGAGCGGTCCCATAGACCCGAAATTTTCGAACAATGGTGAGGTCGTAAATGATAAACAAAGAGGTGGGTGTTAATGATGGGAAATGGTGTTCGATTATGATAGAACCGATAACGGTAAATCTCTTTTATACGTTAGAGTAATCTATACGTGACACAAATTGCTGTAGGAAATTTGTGGTGTAACCACGCAGAAGCAATATTTATTCTATTGTGTTAAATGATATTATTTCAATATTCATGTTCATCATTTCAGCTCTCGATTGTTGATGTTTTAGGGCTATTAAATCCTGTATTTATAATCCAAGGGACGACAAGACATAGGATTCCGCCCGTAGTTACAAACGCTATATAATCATATTTTGTGTAGGTATTAACTTAAATTTCTACTAGGTACTTATTAATTTTCCGTCCAATATTTTCTAATAGCCGTTGGTTCAGAGAATGACAACTTGTCGTCGGGGATAACGATCGCCGCCACAAATTACGAGTAATTATCGGAAAACGCGTCAAATATTCTACTTTAGGGACATTATTGATTTTCGTGTGAAGTGCTACGATTTATTTGTTATGAATTGATCTCTCGAAATGTGTTTTGATAGCGAGCAGTGATAGCGAAGTTGGTAGAACGCTTGCCTCGGTAAAGAGGATCGCAAGTTCAAACCCCGGCTCGCACCTCTGGATTTCTGAACTTCATGTGCGAATCTGATTTTCAACCACGATTATCACTTGCTAAAAGCTGAAGGAAAACATCGTCAGAAAACCTGCATGTTTGAGAGAACCCCTCGAAAGATGTTTGAAGACCGGCAACCCGCATTGGGCAAGCGTGGTGGACTATGGCCTAATCCCCCTCGCATTGAGGGAGGCCCGTGTTCAGCAGTGGGACATTAAAAAGGGCTGGTATTATTATAGAGTTACTTTCTGTTATTTATTAAATTGAACCTATATCTTACCATAACTGAGTATATCTATTACTAGTTTAGTTATACAAGAAGGTATAATAACGAGGCATAGGATATGCCTGATAAATTGTGTGTTAAACACAACACTTACCTCCTTCTACTTCACAGATGAGCAACACATTCGAGCCCTCATTATAAGGCTCCACTAACTTAGTTCTATCTCTTCTTTTCGCATCGTATATTGTCGGACGATTTGGTGGTACTGCAAAAATTACCGCAGTTTAATTTATAATCTAGCATTGACCCACAAACCTAGCTCTTAACTCAACCCCAAATGTTCATAGAGTGATAATAATTATCAATGTAGCCAATATTTTGAGTCTATTCATAGTCTCTCTAGGAGTGAAACCCAATTGCAATTGGCCTATAGACTCTCCGTAATGCTCCAACAAATAGACTGATAGGAATTCTTAAATGTGATTGATGTAAAGCTTAGTTACAGTTTTATAATAATATTGATTTTTTTATTTTATTAATAACGGTACTTCACCACTTGCAACCTTGCCATCCTGATTGTAGGAGAATAGTCAAGATGAATGAGTTCTCTAGAAGTTGTTGACTAAAGAATAAACTTACTTATAACTGTAAAATTAACTTTTAAATTCCTAGTAGGCGAGTTCTTGAAGTCCACCCTGCATCTGTATACTCCCACGTCCGTGGCTATCACATTATCCACCATCAGCACAGCTGGTGTGGCGCTGCCGCGAAAGAATGCTCTGTTCCCGAAGACTGTTGGAGAAGACCAGAGCTTCGGCTGGTTTATTGAGCGGCCTCTGATGTCGTAGCTATAAAATAGGAGACAGTAATTTACCATCCACTTGAGTAATTATTTGCGAGTGTTATTGCATATACAGCAATGGATGTTGTTCATTACGTGAATAAATAAACCAGTTAGCTTACGAATAACCTTGACTTGACTCACTGGTAGTTATAGGGCTTGAAATTGCAGCCTTTAAATCATAGATATAGAATAAAACCAAATTGACGGTTACACAGTATCTACAAATCATAGTACCAATATTTGTGTAAACGATGTATCCATTCACTGGTGGATTCAGAAACATACCTGTAAAGCGGTTGGTCACCATCTGATTCTTTAAACCATAACACCATCACCACATCGTCATCTGAATGCAAGGGCTGGATGTCACAGGGTAGAGACGCCTTCTTACCCAGAACTCCTTGCACATCTGACGTTGGAACTGTGGACAAAAACAAAATACAATCGAATTGAAAACCTCCATTATTTTTATTTGGTTAAAAAAAGAGCATGAACTTTATGGGTGTAGCTCCTGATAGATGCAATTAAAATTGATAAAAATAACAGGATAATAATTGAAGGATGTTGTCGTATCATATTAGAGCTGTCGTTGCTTTAGAGACAGCTTTCGCCCAAATCAGAGTATGCCATCATCTTACATTTAAATAAGCCACAGCATATGTCAAGATAAGTATATAGGTAGAATCAAGTATTTTTAATATAGCAGTAAGTAAATAAACCTATGTTCAAAATATAGTTTCACTGTCACGTATTAATAATGAAAATCAACTACCACATTTATGACAACCTTATAATTTTGTCTGGCAGCCAGCTAGTAAAATACATTTTCGATTATAAAAGTAAAAATAGAACCCCGTCTTTATATCATTAATAATTTTCTTCAAAAAACCTACAAAACTGTTACAGAATTTTCGATTCAATACATCGAAAGAATTACGTCTACTATCGCTTGACATGCTCATTTTACTCGGAAGCTCATACAAATTGGTACATAACATATGGAATGGCACGTCACGACATGACCCTCATGTTTGGAGCCGGTCACGGAGCGAGGAGTGAGCCTCAACATGAACATTAGTCATAAACATGCCAAGTTATGTAAACTACGGTTATTTTGATACTAATTTCAGTATCGTTTAAGCATTTTTTTACGATAGCCCAGACATATTATAGAATATGCTAGATGCCTCCCTTTCCCTAGATCCCCCCTTAACTCAACGATATTTCTACAAAGTTGCCCTAATGCTATACTCATAAAATAGATCCAATACTCGTAAAACGAGACATAAAAATCACTGAGAAAGGTCGCGCTTTCAATGGAGCTTCAAAGTTGTATGATAGATAATGCGTTCAGAGTCTACACACTGTTGCTAAGCGATTGGGATTGAAGATTATGAGGATTTAATCTCAGTGATTTTATAGTTTCACAAGATGCCCCTCGTCTACGTCAAAAGAGACAACATTTTACGTGTTCCCGTGGGAATATGGACTTGGTTTTACTGGGCACGCCTTCAATGTATTGTAAGGCAACATCAAGCCCCGCTGTCTATTGCCTTGTTTATTGTTTTACTCTTATAGAATGTTATGCAAAATATTATTCGAAAAAATTTAAAGCCTTTAAAAGTGGCAGATTTAAGTATTACCTATATGTTATGCCGTCAATGGAATGAAAAGTAGTTTTCGTGCGGCGGCAGTAAGCAGTGAACGTCATGTTGACCTAGTTTGTATATCACTGCCTTATAGTGTTGGTTCACACTGCACGAAATTCGTTAATAAAACTCTAAACACTATTCGTAAATAAAACTCTAAACACTAAAATATAAAAAAAAAAGAATTTGATCGCGTTTATTTTATGTTTTTACATTACAACATTGCATAAACATAATTGATAGAACTAGGTGATATTTGGCGGAAATTCATTGTTAAACAAATGGAGGAAGCCCACTACTAGCCATCGGCTTATCAACTTTTCCAATTATAAACCAAACAAGTTGATCGATAATTGAAGAAGCCAGCAACACCGAACTCCTCTAAGATGTTAGTCGAGAAACTATCTATCACGAGTGACGAGTATTGTATACACATACGCATAAACGTGATATTTTACACTATTTTTGATACAACATAAATAATCTTCAAAACAAACACGGACTAGACTAGCCAGTTGAAACATTAAGATGTAAAAAACTTCCTGCAAATTATTGCGAGAACTGTCCAAGAATATTTCTGTTTTCACTCAAACAAAAGCACGAAACCAAATACATAAAACGTAGCACACAAACGTTAACATAAAAACATCTACATTACACACACACATTACAAATTGTGTACACAAATAGTAGAAAATAAAACGCATAGTGACAACCTTACAAACTCCGCCCACGTCGAAGGAAACGAACGCTGAAGAAAATTGGCCAGCAACTTACATTTTTGTTATAGCTACTCATGTATTTCGACAGAGGTCGACCCATAGATTATTTATTGCACGCACGGCGGCTTATCGTAGCTTTTATTTTATAATTTGATGGTTATAATAAGAAAGGGGAGTTCACGCAATATTGGTAGCCATGTTTGGTGTACACCTCAAATATTATTTAGCTTCTCCGTGTATTAGCTAATATCATAGATTTTGAAATAAAACATATTTCACAGATTTTATTGAGTTTATTTTATGTTATTTGCGATTTCCAGTCCGTACTGGTTCAAATATTGATTTTATTATATTTACGCGAATACTGCACATTGAAATAAATCTTTTCACAGATTTTATCGCGTTTATGGTATTTAAAAATTTGTGTAATGAGCACGAATGTTTGTACCTGAGACATGGATGTTTAATATCAATATAAGTATTATATACTGAGTTCACCCTCAGTCCATTGTACGGTACCCATAATACAAGCGCTCCTTAGTGTAGGACCGTGTAGTTGGTGTGTTCGTCTGGCGATATTATTATTATATTATAGAATTGTCTATACTTTTAATTAAAACAGCCTGAATTATAACGCAATAAATAGTCAAGCACAATCCTTTTTACGTACTGTTACGGTAACGTGACGTCTTCCATCCCTCTCACACCACAGATTTCATAATAAAGTACGATAGTGACAGAATGATTTATCGATGACATTACGACAACATTAGAAATTTCTGTTTACCCTACAGATCGAAAAACCAACAATTTCAAATTCATATATTACAATCTCCGAACTCGATAAAACATTCCCAACGATATCTTTTCAGAGATCTCATCTCAATTCCCAACAAATTGAGTTAAAGGAAAGTCTGAAGTGAATTTTAAAATAATTGTAATATACGCAGATGTAATCAGAGAGGTTCGGTTACCGATATCGTCTAACTTTGGAAATTCAATTTTGGTCAACTTAGGTTCCTACTCCTAGAGATCTTTCCGAGATTGTATTGAACCTAGTTACGGACAAGGATCAAGATTGCAGTGACTAATTGTTATTATTGTATAATATAGGATGAATGAAGTTAATGGGTAGTACGAATAATTACTTAACCTTATTTAAGGCCCTGATGCCCAGGGCCTTAAATAACGGGCTACCCTCGGGGTCGAGGACGACTGGGTTGTGGGCCCCGGACGTCCGGTGACGATGACGACTCCTGAGGAGGACGGCGGCGGGCGTGGCTCCCCGCCGCCGTGCGCAGCGAGGGCGCAGGGGGAGCAAACATCTGCTCCCCGAGACGGGCCCCCATAAAGGGGCGAGGCACAAGAGGGGCACCGGTGCGTTCCGTTTGGAGATCCCGGAGCCCCTCCAACATGTGTCGAAGGCGGCCACCAGGGGGGTTTTAGTGGGTAAGAATCCCACATAACCCGGCCCTCTCCCACACAGAGGCCGGGTATCTATCGAAGATTTCCCCCCCGTCATCAAAAAAAAAAGCCTAGAGTAAGGTAAAGTAAAGTTTATTTCAGTTTAGGCTTTTCACATGGCAGTTATGTTGCGGATCCAAACTAGGCGGAAGCCTGTATCTTGGAAAATTTATTAGTTTGCTTAATTTACGTTAGCTTATATGTGTGCATCATATATGGTTAAATTTAACTACGATCAAATCTCAATGTAGATGTGTAGATTTGAATGAAACTGTTTTTGTTACACCTTATGTATTGGAAAATTATGTAACGCTAACGAAACAGACATAACTACTAACCCTCAAGTTTACTCTCTCTACTACACAGATGAAGTTTCACACGAACACAAAGGTGTTTATCGCAAGTTAATTATAATTTTTAAAAGCAATGATAAAAACAAGCACCTATTTCTTAATGTTTCCATAGTCTATAGTCGATTAAATCGTCATTGTGCTGACCACAATTGAGACGGAAACAAGCGATGTCAACGAACGGGAAACACCTACTTACATGGCATTATAGAGGTAATCATGAGTGGGAAGTGTTTTATGCCTTCTCATATAGCGCCTACATGACCAACATATTACTCTTATATATTGACAGCCTCTGTAATATAAAGATTTATTTGTTGGCGCTTTTTTGATGTGTTACACGTTTATTGGGTCCTCGAGAGATATTATTTAGGTTTATAGAGTTATCTTCGAATAATGGGAAAAAAAATATGATGCCTGCAAGTTTTGGATCACCAGAACACAATTGGAAGCTTTGGATTTCATCATTACATTTCACATTACACAAACGTTCCTGTTCTATTAGAGATTGAAATCAGAGTATTCTTAACAATCCAAGGCATTTGGAGAATATAGGTCCAATGCGAAAAATAATGTTTTTTTTAATGTCAATGTAAGTTCAAAACTTTTCAGACGTTTAAATTCTGCCGTTTCGAAACTTGATAACATCAATTTGGAAATTTCTCCAAGTGCTCACTGATTGTAATCTAATTTAGTGTTCGGGATCAAGACGTTAATACTAGGCGATAAAGAAATTAGCCATCAATGTTTTTATTGGACCGTGTATTTGGCCATTATGCTAATCACCGAAATGCATTCTTATACAACATTTCATGTAATTTCAGATTGTATGCACAAAGGTTAATCTGACTAAGTCCAGCCGTTACGAATACATCAGCCACAAACATCCAAACATGGTTTTGTATTATCTAATAAGATAAAAAATACCTAATTGAGAAATAATCAGACAGCATAATTCGTTAATGATGGCTTCACAAAGACTTAAGCAAATCATTCTAAAATGACTTTGCAAATAAATTCAGAAATTCATTCAAGAAACTTGTCAGTACATTTCGTACGACCATATTCTTAGAACCATAACTTAAACTATCTTGTACTTATTAGAATCGAAGCGCAACTAAATACTGATCTTATCAAATCATTGATGGGCAGTTACATCGATCATTTCATAAAAAACAGATAATGACATCATAAAGTCGCCGATGATGCATGATTTGTCATCGATTGGTAGAGCTTATATGATACAATAATCATGATGACGATGTACCAAAAAAACGTTGTGTTACTTGGATAAAGCCCGACAGGCATCGCGATCAGTATGTATATGCAAGAGGTCCCTGGGGTAGCCGCCGACAGACATCGCGATCAGTATGTATATGCAGGAGGTTCCTGAGGGAGCCACCGACAGGCATCGCGGTCAGTATGCATATGCAGGAGGTCCCTGCGGGTGACACCGACAGGCATTACGGTCAGTATGTATATGCGGGATGTGCCTGGGGAAGTCACCGACAGGAATCGCGGTCAGTATGTATATGCAAGAGGTCCTGCGGAAGCCGCCGACAGGCATCGCGATCAGTATGTATATGCAGGAGGTCCCTGGGGGTGATGCCGACAGGCACTACGGTCAGTATGTATATGCTGAATGTGCCTGGGGAAGCCACCGACAGGCATCGCGATCAGAATGTATATGCAGGAGGTCTCTGGGGGAGCCACCGACAAGCATCGCGATCAATATGTATATGCAGAAGGTCCCTGGGGGAGCCACCGACAGGCATCGCGATCAGTATGTATATGTAGCAGGACCTGGGAGAGCTACCGACAGGCATCGCGATTAGTATGTATATGCAAGAGGTCCTGGGGGAGCCACCGACAGGCATCGCGATCAGTATGTATATGCAAGAGGTCCTGGGGAAGCCGCCGACAGGCATCGCGATCAGTATGTAAATGCAAGAGGTCCTGGGGAAGCTATTAAGAAAGTCGGAGCTTGGATCGGAGATGTCGTGAAAATCTAAGGGCATTTCTCCTTCGCAGGGGATTATTAACTGCTTAAAAGAGCAACCTATGAGTTCCTTGCCAACACTTCGCTGTAGAACCATCATTCCAAACAAGTGGTAATTTCCGACTACACACAAGTGCTTTTTGGCCTATATGAATTAACAAATGGTTTTGATTTTGATTGCTATCATGCCAACAGCCGTTACAGCAGTATTAATAATAATAAAGTTACGGTAATTTGTTATGTTAAATTTAATAGCAAAAACTAGTGCGCATTGCGTATATGTAACGGTTTAATTAATGCCCAGCCTTTATAAATAGGCTCTATATTACTAAAATGAAATTATTTAGATTTATAGTATTGTAGTTACTTGTTTTGGGTAATTGCTTTTACAAAATTCCGAGTCATATAATGGTCACATAACTAATTTATTACACTTGTAGTAATATAAGGTTAGTATAAATTTGTGCCATAAAAATCTAAGTAGGTAAGTACGTTGCTATATTAGTAAAGAAATTATAAAACTGAATCGTCCTTGGATATTCCCGATAATATTGACTCAATATAATCAAATAATGCTTCAAGTTGTGAATACCATTCTATATTACATTTTAAATATTAAAGAATATCGTCCTTAGGACATCGATACAAAACTAAATTTTAATTATATAATTTGGTACTTAACTTAAAAATATCAACAGAACAAGTTGGTAAAATATAGGATTTTTGGACAAGTTAGAAACACGATGTGTATTTTAAATAACTAAGTATATATAAGGTCGTTAATTGATACAAATAAGTAATGATAGTAAACGGTCTTAATAGCAACAATAACATTTTATTATTTAACACTAATGTTTAATCAAATCATATCGTTAAGCGATATTATTTTGTATTCTAGTGGACAGCTTTTTTCAAGTGATTTTTGCCACTAGATGGTTGTGTTTCTACACCAAATGAAAAAGGAAAAAGAAAGCCAAGGAAATAATGCAACTTATAGAACCAAACAGAAACTCTCTATACTTTAGGCCTTGCAGTTGAATAAAGGCTTTGAATCCCGGATCCCCAAGCACGGAGCTCTTATTACGTCACACTCCGCTGTGATTCGCCGGTAAAATACTTAGGGCGGGTACCGAAACAGATGGGAATTTCGTAATTCTTACTGTGCGCCTTGAATACATAGACATTTTCATACATCACAGACGTTTCGTGACAACCTTGAGTCGGATTTTTGCAGTAATTTTAAGTCTGCTTCACATTGACGATGCAGTTATAATAAATACATTGCATGGCGGAGCCGTTCCAGAATAGACTTCTTATTACTTTTGTGTGAAGTTCAAGAGTAAGTTACTAAGGGATTATGTCGGAATTGACAATATATTATATTATAAGTTTTCATGATACAATAAATTATTAAGTAGTGATTAACTAAGCTTAAGCCTCAAAATAACTTTCACAGGTTATTTGTTACGTTGAACTCATGAAACATTTAGGAAATCGGGCATTATTGTGTATACATAGATAGCCTAGTAAAGCTAGACTGTCTATATATTAAAATGTCTAATTTTATTTCTAACTCAGTCTGCTTCTTCAAGCCTGCCAATAACCAGCTGTCAACCTTGGGATGGGACAATGGGATGGGATGGGAAGGGAACCTTGAGATGGGAAAAATTGTGGCGTTGATTACTAACGGTTCTCATTTCCACCGTTATATTATTCCCCCGCAATGGCATTACAATGGCGTCATAATTGCTATATTTGACCGTTTTTGTATGGAAGAACTGTCAAATATAGCAATTATTATTAACAAACTTTAACAAAACAACAAAATAAGTTTATAGGTAATTTAATTTACCTTTAAATTATAAACTTCTTCTTTGGTTACGAAATGAAATAACATTGAATAAGGAAACTCGTAGTTGCAATCTTCTTCATACACGCGCATAAAATGTCGAAACAATTTCAAACCATCATTTGACAAATCACCACAAAAACTCTGACGCCGTACAAAATAATGAAACAATTGTTTGGCATTGTAAAAAATAATTGCTATGTTACCTCATAGTTTTACAATACGTAATATATTTCGCGATTATCAATCATATCTCCCACGCGTTAAGGTACTGGGTCGTCGTGGTGGACTTAGGACAATGTGTAATTGAGGTTATATCGTAGGAAGTGTAAAATAGCGTGTGGCGTTTGACCATAGACATTTATATTGCTTCTTTCCTTCCTTTAGTCATGCTTCACATGGACAGAAATGATTCATGATAGAGATTAATGGACGGATATGACGAAGGCTAGCAGTGTTAAAAAAATAAGGAGAGTACAATGTGTATACCGTTCAAAATGTTCAAAGCACAATGCTATTAACATTCTACTAAACTCTGAACTATCTGCTAGGTCTTCTCTAATATGTGACAATTAACAGAAGCACAGAGAAGAAATGTAATGTAAAGTTACCATCGTAATTCATCAATCGCATTTTAAAGGATGATACATCTTTAGTCGAAACTGAGATGACGTCACAACTTATAATTCCATGACGTCATAACAATACGACTGATTCTTAAGAAGATGTTGAGCTATCGATATCGCTCCCGCACATAACTTGGCCTCCCTAAAATTCACATAATTACTGTTATTAAGATATGTGTGCCAAAACGAGTATAAATTGATTCGTAGCGAGTCAAGGCCGAGATCATTCAGATGATTGATAGGTGCTCATGCTGTGCAAGCAATGAGACTCATTTGTTTTGTGATTCTCTTCGTTATTTTTGAAATATACTTAAAATAAATTGCGTAATTAATCAGTAGCTATTTCCAACTTTATATAATAGTCGAGTAACTTTTTTAAAATATCGATTTATTGTCGGTCAACTTAGCTTAATGGATAGAGGAAATATCTCAGAAAAATGTTTCAGACTGTTCATAGACATTACAAACCATAAGTGGGAAATGTTGACTGTTAAATATTCAACCACTAAAAGAGACTTGAAAATAAAAAAGTAGCAACGTCCTACTTATTAATTAGCCCAGTACCTAATTAGCAATCGAACGTTCAGTCAATCAATTATAATGCTCAACACATGCCTCTGGAGACGAGGGTATGTAGTTGAAATAAAACTTATTTTACATATTTGATCGCGTTTATTTTATGTTTTTACGTTCCCGACGTTTCGGCTGCTTTACAGCAACCATGGTCACGGGACTCTCAGTAAAATAAGTTTTATTTCACTGTGTAATATTCGCGTAAATATAAAAAAATAATAGGAGTACGTAGTTTTACATACAGCTTACGTTATTATCTAAAGATATTATGGTAATTTGGTTTGCCAATGTTCCTTTAATAGTAGGTATAGCTGTAGTTAGTCACCCGAAAAAATAAAATAAAGTTGTGTGTGAATTATTTAAATTACTTCACATTCCTTTCAAAATCATTCAATACCGAATTCTTCTACAAAATTAATCAACACCAGTATATATATTGGACAGTTATTAATGCTCCTAGGCTTGAAGTCATCAGCATAGTTTAATTAAACTTCGATGTCCCTCGATATAAATGAAATTAATTGCACCGGAGAAATTTATATAAAGCGATTCTTCTTACCTTGTCACGGGCATCGGAAGAGTTGTGCGAGCGACAGGAGACAGCGATATTCTTCGCTTATCAAACTTATACAATTTTAAATAAATTATAATTTTCATGCCACTGCAATATAATTATGACTAGGATAAACCCTGGAAATACTAGACATAGTACTGTTCTTGGTACATTAATACATAACTTCTGAGTAATTACGAGATCTTTACACATGTAGATTCAAGCCACTGAGTTATATTTTTTTCAAGATTACTAGAAATTTAATGATGCCATTTATCCTTTTTATGCTCTAAAATAAGTTTTTTTATGTTTTAGTAGGGTAATATAATGTACTGACTATATGGCTATTCGAATACGAAATTTATACGGTTTCAAACTAAGCAACGCTTGCATTATAAGTGCCGTAATATGGATTGAAGGTAATCCTAAATAATACTTATCATAGATTTTAAGCGTATCGGGTACAAACATTCGTGATCACACAAAGTTTAACCCTACCAGCATTCGAACCGGAGACCCTCGGTACAAAAAGCAGGGTCACTACCAACTGTGCGTTTCAGGTTGTATTACAGAATCAACATACAATTGATCGCAGGATATCATAGCATAAAAGGTGTCTTATATTTTCGGGAATACTACACATTGAAATAAAACTAATTTTACATTAATTAAATATGAGGGTACCCCATTTCAAACTATGACACCAGGAAGTCAACCACCTCAGTCCTCCCGTGACCATGGTTGCTGTAAAGCAGCTGAATCGTCGGGAACGTAAAAAACAAAATAAACGCGATAAAATCCGTAAAATTAGTTTTATTTAAATAAAAGGTGTGTTAAACATCAATCGCTTCCTCTCCTAACTTACTCGCATACTCAAGATATCGGGTGCCAAAACCTTCTGTCAGCGTGTACGATAAGGAGACAGAAATAATGGGCATGATGAACGAGTGGGCGATATGGAACTAGATCGATACCGGCGCCATCTTTCGTGTTTGAAAAATAGTACCCAAAATTGATAAATTTTACACCTAATTTGTTATGTAAGTAATTTATGTTAGAGCGGTCGAAACAACCTACGCTTGTAATTATCATTGGTAAAAAGTGCGTGGGATTATGTTACTTCACTGTCAAGTCCAAATATAATATGGTCATAGCTGACCTTTAAGTTGAAGGGAAAAAAGGTCGAATTGATTAAACTGAAATTGAAAATAAAAACTATAGTACTTGCAATTATAACAACTTTACATAAAATATTTTCCTTTGAAAATTAAAAAATATATTGCTTGATAGTAGCTAGAAATAGTGGGGGAGGGGGGGGGGGGGGTACCACAGGCTATAGAAGTCGCAAATGGACAAAACTATAGAAGTCGCAAATGGACCAGGTTTTTGGCTTAAAATTTTTTTGAGCACCAATTTCTCTGTATTGTTTTTAAAATCTGACCTGATGATATAACATTGTATGGCTCCGAACATAGCTCTATGTTGTATGGCCAGTCATTTTTAATATTTCAAACACAAATCCAGACAAGTATAATAATATGCTGAATTCCAACATTAAATCCACGTTCAAAATACAATGGCATCAGATTTGAGCTTCTTTGAATAGGGATTCCGAGGCTGACCTCGTCTTATCTGTACCATCATAATAAAACCTGCCAATAAATGTCAGTTTCAAATAACGGAACACCCTGTCCATTTTACAATTGGATTTATTTTAAACACCTTTCCATTGTCCGAATATGACCACCCACAGCGTAATCTGAGCAATACCTATAGTACCCATCGTGTTGGCCACACAAAAAGAGATGGAGATATACGAGAAAAAGAGACAAGAGCAGTGGATCTTTTTCTTTTGTAGCGCGGCGTCCCTTTTTGGCACCAACAAATTGGAACAATATTTATGTTCACGCATGTTCAATTGTCAATAGAATTGTGTTATTTGATATGGTAGTGTTGAGTTGGTATGGTAGTATTGGAGTGTAAGTGCAATGCATTATGGATACTAGAGGTTAAAATGATGGTAATTGTAGAATGAAAGTTTACTTAGCATTTAAATATAACATTTAGGAGCCCTATACAAAAACTGTTGTTAGTACTTCCAACTCCAATTGATTTTTATGGCTCCATTACCGATTATTTTGCCAACGACAAGTTGATAAATGTAAAAAAATAAAATAAAATTATTATACAGTAAGTGGATGACAATTAACCGGTAGTTCGATAGCTGGTTTCATTTGGGCATACTGTAAGAAAACAAAAATACATGTTAGGGATATTACTATATGTAAAAGGAGAAAACTACCCTATTTAATGTTGTACTTTTTAAAAAACATCTATTAAGATTTTGAGCCACAGAATCTGTACATGACGTAAATGTCATTATTAACGTAAGGTAGATTGACATTTATTATCTGAATTTCTTTTTAATTATCTTTGGTCTACCTCCCATATTGTGTATACTGTGTGCGCTCAATGCAAAATATTTAAAAAACAACAGCTTAAATATGTTTTCTTACAAATTTACATTATAAGCTTGATACCTTTATGCTGTGAATTAAACAGAATGAAATAATATAACGTATTACTCCGTGGAATAGCACACGTATAACGTCTGCTCGAAATGCGAGATTCACTGGAATAGCTTAAGACAGCATTTTAGTTTGTAATGACATTGTTATAATGGCTGGTGTTAGTGATAAAAGCGAACTGCTTTTACCCCTTATATACATTTAATATGAAGAAATTGCTTAACCTTCTGGAGTGTAAACCAAAACGCTGAACTAAATTTGATCAAAGGTTTATTGATTTCTCATATTTACGCGAATACATTGAAATAAAACTACTCTTACAAATTTTATCCCATTTATTCTACGTTTTTTACGTTCCCGATGTTTTGGCTGCTTTATAGCAACCATGGTCACGAGAGGACTGAGGTGGTTAGAGAGTAAAAGTAGTTATTTCAATTATTCAAGGGTTTTTTTTTATTTTGAAAAGTGAAACGTCATATTCATTTTCATTGGTGCGATGCAAATCAGGCAAGTACCAAGTCGTGTCCAGAGAATTTCATTTTCCATTCAAAGTGTATGTTGTCACCGGATTTAGTCTCAAAGATGTCTACCAGCTACCTCCTTACAATTCTGTCCCCGCTCCGTCGCATGGAACCAAATTGAACGCATAACTTCTCTTTAGTCGAGACACAGGTGGGCGAGTGTCCGCGCAGGAATTTGGAGTTCTCATATATTCCACTCTGCCCTGAAATCTGATGCTGAAATACTTGCTCGGTTATTGAAATCTAAAGTCTAATGTCGCAGAGTTTGGAATTTAATTTAAAATTAGGTAATAGAATTATCAATCAATGTAATACTTACATAAACGTAATTATTCGGACATATATTAGTTCAGACAAACCGGAGCCGTGATAGCTAAGATGGTAGAACGCTTCCGATTTCAGGTTCAAACCCCGGCTCGCACGTCTGGGATTTTCATGTTCGAATCTCATTTTCAACCATGATTATCACTTGCTAAACGGTGTAGGAAATCATCGCGAGGAAACCTGCATGTCTGAGAGAGCCCCTTGAAAGACGTGTGAAGTCCGCCAACCCGCACCGAGTCAGCGTGGTGGACTATGGCCTAATCCCCCTCGCATTGACGGGAGGCCCGTGGCCAACAGTGGGACATTAATAAGGGTTGGTATTATGTCACCTATAGGTGTTGTAGGTTTTTTATGTAGTATCTCCCTATTGGGGTATATGGTCTAGATGAGCTGATCTGTTAACAGTACCTCCTCTCTTTAAGCCCCCCACCACGACAAGGTCCATCCCTGGGTGGGTTATTATTATTATTAGACAAAAGTAGGAAATTACAGTAACTAACTTCCACAAAATACCAAAGTGAATCCTCAAAAATCCTGCATTGAGTTGCTCGTCAAAAGACATCTATTCAAGTATTTTTGGAGAAGAAATCCAGTCTCCGTTCTCAATGAGCTATAGAAAACATCGCTCGAAGTCATGTCTGCGAGCTAAGAGCTCCTTGTAGCTCTCACAAAAAACTGCATTCAATAACTGAGCGGAGTGAAGCTGGAGACTCGACACGAGATTTGAAACTGTATCTCGTTTGGGAATCAAAAGGAGAAAAGCCGGTGGACCTCGTTTTAGATGTCTCTCAAGGCATAGATTAGAACTTGAGTTGAATTAAGAAAATGTTATTATTCTTAATTTCGTGTGATGTTTTTGTTTATTTAGTTTTATTTCAATCAGTAATAAGACAGTTTAAACGTTTTTTAAAGAACGAAATGTTTAAGTGCGTACTTTTATAATGATTTAGAATTAAATATAATGATCTTCTAATATATAAAGAATAAGGATTCATTGAAATTAATACTTACGACTGTCATTACAATTTACAGTTGGTCGTAAAAATAATAGGGAAATGGTAATTAATAATTTAAGCAATAAAAGTGACTTAAAAACCGCTTGAGGCCGGTGGTGAGACCATTACTGGAAACTGGTGTAATATTGATACCATGAACCACCACACCCTTCGGAAAAATATGGATGCACTGCAGTACACTTCTGCCTACCACTTCGAGTATTACGAGTAGGTGTGATGGTGTGTTTATAAATAGTATTTTAGCACTAGGGCACTGACGTGAGTATTTCTATTTTGAAGCCAGCGCGTAAAATAAATCAAGCTCAACACTACAGCACACAACTATGGCTTTCCCACCAAACCACGTGCAGCAGTAGTATCGGGTGGCATAATCCCCTCGGAGCCAGGTGTGTCGCGGTTCACTAAACATATGTCTGGAGTGTTCCCTCCACTAGTGATTTATACGTTCTATGTTTATTTAAGTTTTAGTGTCGCTGTTAACGCTATTTCGTCGTATTTATAGACTTAACCTAACTTTTGATTTGTACCTCCGACTTTAAAATTATTTTTTTGAATTTAAAAAAAAATACTTAAATATATTTTCCTTTCGTACTATATTTCAGCTTACTCTCATATTTGTATCATCTTAATGTTCCACATAAATTGGGTACGATTGACCTGCCTGGTAGGCCTGCGACCCTTGTTATCAAGTCGAGTGTTCTACGAACTAGGCTATTACTGCTTACTATATTTTCTCATACTTAAAATAAATCTCAAATCACCTGAGAATTAGGGGGATTATCCATTACAATCGCAAATTACTAAAAGCCGTCCCGATCAAAGTGCCTTATTAAGTCGTTACTTAGTTCCAGCGCTATAGAACGGCTCCAATTTTTCTAATCCCATTCGAGATGAATATTTTAACGAGCAGTGAAATCTCGCGGAATCCAAGAGCCAGGACTAAATTTCTGAGATCACGACTATAAAATTCAAAAGGAATTGTAAAGAGACTGAAGCGAAAATTTTCTCAAGTACGCTACACACGGGTGTTCCGTATGGCAAACATTATATCAAACTGTTTTCTAAACTATTTAGTTTTCTGTTACCTATTACTGCTACTAAACTATTTATAATGGTGAGTTTATAATGTCGAATTTTATCGGAAACCCGTTTGAGGACATTTTTTTTTCTTTTTTTGACTCCCGACGCAAGCGCAACGCGGGTGTTATAAGTTTGACGTCTATATCTATGTATGTCTGTTCCTGGTATCGTAGCTTCCAAACGCTTGGACCCATCAAAGGCTAAAGGAAAGGTCTCAACGCATAGCAGAATGTGTGAAAATATATTAAACTTTGCGAAGTATTTCTGATGTATACTCGTAATCTGACTCAAGACCAAATTTATATAAGCATTGTATCTGTATTAACCTACTCTTATTAATAAATTACATTGTAACCGTTAATAAATGTCTGTATGTTTGTAGTTTTAACAGAAGACTGTGTCAGAAGTGTAACATACTATGCCAATATCATTTAATTGAAAGTCGATCATGTTGTACGTCTGTATGTCAGTAAAAAATGCCGGGAAAGAATGCCCCGCGAGTGAGCAAGCCTCTAATCAAGAGAGCACTGGAGCACAGTCTTCCAGCAACAGACGCTCGTTACAGTGCATAAGAGAACAGACTTAGCGAATAATGCGATTCATTGTCTACTGCCGTTTCATGATGCCGTCTTGTGTATTATTCGTGATCCTTAAAGAGTTCATCATAATATATATTTAGCGTACAAGGAAAGATCGTCCTGCCTGGTGGGCCTGGGTCTTGTATGTAGGTTACCTTTATTTAAAAACTCTTATAGTGCGTTTCGGGGTTGAACCGAGAGTCGCTAGCGCCATCTGTGTATCGTTGTGTGATACATGCTTCTTGTAGAAAAGTTGAAGAGGTCGATACACATCTCTTTTTATTTGGTAAAATATTATATAGAGTAGTGCGTAGAACATATTTGATTAATGATACAACCTACAATACTACAGTTATAGCAGCCGAAACGTTGAGAACGAAAAAACATAATAAACGCGTAAAATCCGTATAATTAGTTCTATTTCCATACAATTTATTGCTAAGATAGTAAGCCCATGCATTGGATTAATGCTTTGATAAACTAATTAACTTTCATCAATTTAATTGCAACTTAAGTTCTCATAAAATAAACTTAAAACACATCAAACTGAATCTTTAACCGTAAAACTCTAGTCGGGTCGTGTTAGTGAACGTTCCCGGACTATTCTAACGTTAGATGCTTCATATTAGTGCTCTGATACACGATGCAACACTGCCCATACTTATTGTTTCGTGTTGCGGCAATGTTAGCAAGTAAAGTTTAACTTCCGCTACAGTTTTGGGCAAGATGTTGTCCGAGATGAGTGCGGTTGATTTTGGAAATTTGGGATAGTTACTTGCTGTACGGTGAGGTAAATATAGTATCCTTCTTTTGCGAATCGGTCATGGCGCAAAAACCCGGTTTTAGTGGGTATACCGTCACTCTGCCGGGGAGTCCCACATACCCCTCTCGCCCGGGGAGACGAGAGGGAATGTGCAATGCATTTCCCCACGTAAAAAAAAGGCAAATATAGTATGGAAACCCGCACGTCTTTCGTATAACATAACACCATTGTAATAAACAGAATCATAATTCCCACAGGATGATTCAGAAGCCCAGGTTCCAAGTTTAGTATACCCTATACTAAACTTGGAACCTGGGCTTCTTTAGCGTATTTGAAAACACCATGTCTACTCAGAATTTCGATATGTTGACTTTAAAAAATAAATTATTTTCCCAACAAAATTACAATTGTCATTTATTGCGAAAATATATTTTTTTAATCGTAATGATTACAATTCGCTTAAAAGCCCAGCTTTTAATATACCTTTCGTACGAATATAATTATGAAATACCTTCACTTAGTCTTTAAGTCTTTAAGAAAATCAGTCGATATTTTGGCTCTTAAAACGCTCAATAAATCTTATTACGTGTGTCAGTACCTGTCGCTAACAGTCACATCAAATTTGTCATAGCAGCGCGTAAGCGGATTAATCTATACTTAACATATAAATTAAAAAAAGTTAAGCCGAATCAGACTATAGTGTTTAATACCTTGAGTATTAAAATATTAATACATTAGGTTGCGAAACGCGAATTATTTTTGGGTATTTTTTTTAATTTTAGGCAATAAAATGAAACTTTTCCTATCTAAAATATAACGTCACGAAAGCAGGCAAAACATTACTTTAAACTTGACCCTTCTATATACCGCGGTAAGACATCGCCCCCATTTGTATCCATTAATCATTGTTTAAGGAAATATTAATAATCTTGAGCCACATCAATTATATGACCAACAAAATAATTGCGACGGTGAGTACGCGAATCGCGATAGAAAGTAACTATAAAATTAAGTGTTTTTTTAAGAATTTTGACAGAATAAAAACAGCTTCGCTTATTTTTTTAGGCTAGCTATTATAATTTTGCAATAATGTAACAAGTATGAAAAATACAGAGAACGAATACAGAATTTATTAAAATAATTTAAAAAGATTTCGAATTGTAAAAATATGTTTATATTGAGATAAAACTAATCTTACGGATTTATCGCGTTTATTATACGTTTTTTTTATGTTCCCGACTTAGTAACGAGATTAGTTTTATTTCAATGTGTAGTATTCGAGTAAATATACGAAACCAATAATATATTAAAATTATATTTTTATTTTTTTTTATTACATTATAGGCAAGTATTTGATCTCGATCTCACCTGATGGTAAGTGACGATGAGATCTACGATGGAGCATACTTGCCTAGGTAGGAAGGCGGCAGTAGATCGAGACGCTACATTCACTAGGCACATGCAGCGCAACTGATCTGACCCGCCATCCATGAATGGCAACACCGAACATCATGCCGGAACACGGCTAGGTCGCTTGGCGACATGGCTTTGTTCAGTGGGTGGTGACTAGCCACGGCCGAAGCCTACCACCAGTAAAATATATACTGTACCTGTATAAGTATATTATGTGACAAAAAACAACTACGCATCATTAACCTCCCAATGCCGGAAGGTAAGATAATGAATCTGTTCGTTCTGATATCTATACGATCGCCACGGGTCGCTTACGAAACGCTGGCCCACGCGTGGGCTACAATGGTCCACTGTGACCGGCTATTGTGACCCGTACGTGACACGGGTTAGGTTGTGTAGCCATGTAACTAAGCGAGGAAGTGTGGAAAAGATAGACTAGTAAGCTCGCTTTTTAAGGTGGAAGCACAGGTCAGGGCGCGAAATTCAAAATGTCAATGGTTTTATTTTTTTACGAAGCTTCATGGTGTTGTATCGCTTTAGGTATTTTTTAAGCAAACTTAATACATCGAGACATCCAATGCAGAATGCTAATATCGCAAAACACTAAATTACATCGTAAAGATGTCCAAATTTTTCGTAAAAAATTAAACACCATAGACATTTTGAATTTCGCGCCCTGACCTGAGCTTCCACCTTAATAAAGATAGGATTATGATGCGAGTGTTTATATTATTGATTTCTTATATTTACGAGAATACTACACATTGAAATGAAACTAATCTTACGGATTTAATGCGTAAGATTAGTTTCATTTCAAAGATATTATATTAGTTTAATTTTGTGTTATAACCATAGGATCGCTTCAAAATCATGTGATACATAAATAAGATCATATGGCCGATGTTTTCCTCGACACTCGCTCCGCTTACTCGCATCGCTCTTATGAGCTCACCGTCTTATAATGAATACTGTGTTATAGAATTTATTTTTTATTCAATAAAACGGTACGTGCTATTTATGATACAGTTTTTTTTCGTGTAGGTTTACAAGGTCAGCCCGGTAGTCTTTGGGTGTGGCCATATTGAAATCCAAATTCATGTATGGTAGTTTGAAAAAAAAAAGCACCTATTGAGATGTTTCCATTGAGTAGATTGTTTATGGCACCATCGTTGTTACGGAGAGTTATCTTATTCTTTAGATATGTACTGTAGTAGGTACTATAATTTTCCTGTCATATGTGCTAATCTATATATATAAAACAACCTCGTGTTAGTTACACCATGGTGTAACTAACACAATGCATTTATAACTCAAGAACGGATTGGCCGATTTTTATGACCTTTTTTTTTTAATTAGTCGCGGCCCCGAATAGCAGAATAACTATTCAAACATGGGAAAAATCCGTTAAAAAAATTAATAAATATAACTCATTTTCTTATATATTTGATTCTGAGGCGCTATGAAGTTCGCTGGGACAGCTAGTATAGACAATAGATACCGATATTGTTATTTCTTTTAGCGCTAGTGTATGTTTTATTTACTTAGTAGGTACAGTACTTCATACATCTTTAAATCAGCATCGCCAAAATTGCAAACCCAATATAGCATTCGATTCCCTATATACATATAAATATAATCTCGAATATACTTTCAAATACCGTCACGTTTGATAGCTTGTTATAAAAAAATATACGCTTTATTTTTAAAACTTGATAACGTCACTGTGTGCAACCACCCAGAAACTCGTGACCCGAAAATTTGTTTTTTTAGGCGCAAACTCCACCATCGACGTTTGAAAAAGTTCGACGGGCGAAAAAGAAAAAAACAGCATAATAGCCAATCGGAAAGTTTCAAATACACTCATCCTGAAGTACCGCGCAGATAAACGATTCAAAAGGTAGTAACATGGGGGGGAATCTCGTTGAAAAGTTTACCGTAACGGCCGACAGGTGTCCTCGAAGAGCGGGGAAGAAGTTTTCGGAATTAGCAGGCTGGGGGTTAAGTCTCACCGGGACGAATTATGCAGGTTCTTTGATAAAACATTAAGTGATTTTCTGTCCTAAATTCAGTAAATTATAAGTTTTTTTTTAAGGCTTACAAGTTAGCTAAGATATTGCGAGTATTTCTTTGGGGTCTTTCAGTTTTCTGAAACAACAGTTAATTAAAACAAAAGGGTCAATAGCGTACAATGTTTTCCTGAGCTTAGAAACAAAAATAAGTTCATAGGACCATTACGGTGTTCAGGTTATATTAAGTAGTCATATCCAATAATTACGTGTTTATTCACCATAATGCAGAAAAAGCTAGGTGATTTAGATTAAATCACGTTGAGTACAATAAAGAACAATATAGATTGATATTGACCTTTGCATAAATCTTAAAAAAAAAGTTAACAAGATACCCCGAAAAAAGGCTACAAAATAAATAATAAACATTACCCTTCTTTGCGCGGCGCAGTCGAGTAAAAAGGTTAGCCCGACAGAGATGAATTAAGAAAAAATGAAACATTTAATCGACACAAAACGGAATACTTAGTTCAGAAGTACGATAGGTAATTAAAGACCATGGAAAAAGTTGGAAAATAGGAAATAAACAGGGAACTTAATTTAACCGTTTCATGTCCATCAACAATTTCCCATGCTCCACGAAAGTGGTAGCACTTAAACCAGTAGATTAAGTGCTTACAAGCCTAGTTGGAAGTCGTGCGAAATACTTGCACAGTGCTCCATTACCGATTCGATGCGGGTACAGCATTCGTGCCAGTTGCTTGTCGGCGCCAATGATACGAGACATAACTATTATGTCTTTAAATGCCAGGTAGTGATGGGTTGCATCATACAGACTAGCGACAAATCGCTCAACAAGTTGATCAATTTATTTAGTATATTAAAGTTCGGTACTCTAGACATATTGCCTTAACACGTCTTGAAAATGTCACCAGTTATTGTTTGGATAATTTCATTAGTTAACGACAAATTGTCCAACATATTGAACACGATGTTAACCAACTTGTAGGCCGATAGAGAAATAAATCCCTTATATTTTGATAACAAAGTGAATAAATAAAATATTACTTTAACAATGGCAAGATAATATATAATAGTGTAAAATATTTTAACAGGATCAACAGTAGGTTTTAAAGACAACATTCTAACATAAATAAATCGAATTACAAGTCATTTAAAAATATCCCCGATTCTCTGTACCGAGCAAGCGGCCAAACGCAAAAGGGTCACCTAGTTTATATAAATAAAAAAAACATAATTTACACAATTATTGTATACATCAACAGGATCCACATAACTGACTGATGCATCGGTTAAAATACTTTACACTGTTTTTGTTTATCCTTATATAGCAGTGATAGCCAAGGTGTTCAAAATGTTAGTTTAACAACAAGGTTTAAAGGGTCAAATCCCAGCTCACACCATCATGACTTTCGGTTCCATCTTGATAACTATAATTTAGTGTATGGTGTACACAAATATCGTGAAGAAATCTGCACGTTTTTCGAAAGTCGTGTGCAGTTCACCAACCAACACTACGCCAGCGTGTTAGACTTGAGCCCTAATCCCCTTTGCATTAAAGAAGAATGTGCGTAATATAAGCAAAAGTCGCGCCCCCTGTATCATTGGATCCAAAATATTATCAACAAAATATACTTTTTATAAATTAACAAAACCAAAAATAGTTTTCTTTTTTTGGTGGCGAGCGAAATTGAATTTGTGATATGTAGAAATCCAAACGAAGCTCGTCTCACACCGGTTCAGTGGCCGGTAACAAAAATAGGCAGGATTTGGCGCTGCTGTTTACACAAACAGCGGCCACAGGCTAAAAAATATAAAAATAGAACAAAACTGCCAAGCGGGAGACTTGCTTTTAGCGGTCGGGTTTCTGTTATAACATCTCTTACAAATTTAAAATTAGCTTGTTACTAAAGTGCTGATATGTTTTTTTTAAACTTGGCACTCAATGGAATTGATACATTGAGTAGCGTATGGGATAAATTGTATCGTGTGTGACTAAAATTGTGTGCAAAACAATATGATCTAAAAATGCAAGACTAGGATTAAAAAATCAGCAGTCATCATCCCGCAACAATTATTATGTCTAATAAAATATAACAAAATCAGGTTACTTACACCATTTATAACTCAAGAACGGGTGGGCCGATTTTGTGATGTTCGATTTTTTTATTTATCTTGCTCCGAAAAAATATCTATCGGAAAAAAAAATAGAGACAAAACATTTTTCATACATTTGATTCTGAGGCGGTACGAAGTTGGCCGGGACAGCTAGTATCTGATAAAGACAAGTTTTAATGGAGACGGTGAAAATTCCTAAATAACATGTCGCGCCAAACAAGATTATATTGCAAACTTTGGGATCGATTACGGGACCCCAAAACTACATACGCATTTGTGGGATTGGAAAAAGGAGGGAATATGTCGGATTCCCTTAATTTTAAACAGCTCGGGTGTTTCACACTTTGATTTGTTTTCGAAAAACTATGTTCATTTCATAAAAATAAAAGGAAATTTTAAACACACATCAACGGTAAGATATTATTTTAGATTTCTTGTCACTAATAACAGGAGATAAAACCTTTACCTAGAATCCTTCAAATATAAAGTACTACTAACTAAACGTTTTTGATTTTATTACCATCCTTCGTCGTGCAATACGGCATGTCTAAGAGAGTAATTTTAATTAAATAAATTAATAAGTTATGTGAAGAATCGCCATGAATACGCTAAACGTTTATTAATCATGCAAAATTGTGTATACTATAAATAAACCGTAAACAGAATGTGAATAGAAATGGCTTGATGAACAATTAAATTAATTTCCAAAAATTCAAAATCTAAACCAGGGATTCTCAAAGTGGTCGATATCGGTTTCCCATGGGTCAACATAAACTAAAACTGAATTTGGGAGTCAACGAGGTCTAAAAATCGACCCCTATGAATTAACACTAGTTCTTATTTGAAACTTTCGTGATACTGTATAAGTTGTGTTACGTGTACCAACTTGTTATAAGAATTACTAATATATTATTAGAAAGTATCGTATTGTTGTATTTTAAAAAACTCAATAAGTCGATAAGCGTACACAAGTTCGTACAAGATGAAATTATTTTGTATTTATAGGAAAAAAAAACTAGATAGAGGATTATTAAAGTATTTTGGCTATGGTGGTCTAAGGCCAGTCATTTTGGAAAAGGGGTCTCTTGGCCAAAATAGTTTGGGAATCCCTAATCTAAACCATAAGCCAATAATGAACGACTCATCACAACGATAATTAGGGATATCCTTCAAGCACTCAGCTACCCTGGAATCGAATGCGTTCCCTTCAACCTGCACTCAAAGAGACCTGTGTTTACAAACAGACATTCACGACCAGCTGTACAGGATGTTTTCCATTTGTGTCCTTTACAATGTTTCCTAGAACGATATTGGATGGACTAAGCGGATACGAGCTGAGTGGGTGGGCAGCAATGCAATGGCTTAAGATGGAGTCTGCTTTTACTTTGAATCTTAAGGTGACTCTTCGCTTAGCTAATGTTGTGAGTTTCCAACATTAGGAATTATAACCTTAAATGTTTTTGTAAAATAATTTCAGAATTGACTGAATAGTCTTTTGATTCATAGCCTGATGTTAAACTATTAACGCGTGTCCAGTATCAGTACGAGCTAAGGTGTTAATAAAAATAATTGTAATCAATTTATCGCTCATAACTGGGTACCTGGTAAGTGAAACTATTTAAAAATAAAACATATTCCATTATATATAATACTCATATTATGGTGCATTCAAGAATTAAGGCAAGATGTTAACCATCAGGTTTATCTAATTTACATGCTAATTAATAGGATTTATGAATCCAAACAAACCATAAATTTATCTTCCTCAATCAAACACGATTTCACATCGGCCATAAATCCAGCGAAACATCAAAACAACTTGCAACTAACTAAAAATATTTTCCGTTATTACAAAACGCTTTCCTAATAAAATTAAAAATAAAATCGAGTCCAAACACGAAGGAGAGCAACACACGAACGCACAAACAAACGATCACACATGCTGCAGTTACAATAAACAGATCTTTGTCTCGCACGATGCGCGGGCGCAGCTGCTGAGAAAACATTTTTTTATTATATTCCGGTGGCTAACCGACCATTTGTTTCTTTTTCGGTATTAAGTGTTACTTAAGTTCACAGGGGCTTACTGTGCCCATAATTGGGTTTTTTCTTCGCACTTCGCATCTTCAGATTGATGTTATCTCAACTATCAAAGTTGTTAATTATTCAATAAAAAAAAGACTTTCTACATTCTAACCATTCCCAATATCCTTTATTTATGTAAATTGAACTAAGCCCATAACTAATACTGCTCTAGAGCAATGTGTGAAGCCTCCCTTATCCTTAGACAACTATATAATAATACTAGCTGTTGCCCGCGACTTCGTCCGCGTAGTATTTAACAAAGACAACCATTGACAACAGCCTGCTCGCCAATTCTGAGCCCGCGGGACGCATTGCATTGCTATCAAACTTAATCAGGCGCTGCGCTGCAACATTGGTTTTAATTTTTTTTCGTGAGATCTTATTTTTTTTCTAAATAAAAGTAGCCTAAGTTACTTCTTGTTACATCAGCTATCTGCCAAGGGAAGTCCCGTCAAAATCGGTCCAGCCATTTCAGAGATTAGCCGGAACAAACAGACAGACAGACAGGCAGACAGACAGACAGACAGACAGACAGACGGACAGACAGACAGACAGACAAAAATTGTAAAAAATGTGGTTTCGGTATAGGTAACGTGTATACATCCAAATGCAATAAGTAAAAAGCTGTTATTTTAATATTACAAACAGACACTCCAATTTTATTTATATGTATAGATAAATGATTCTCAATATCCAATAGAAGTTTGTGTTAGCACTTTAATAGAAGGGAATAAAGTCGATTTAAGAATAGAAACTGCCAAAGATCAACCTGGCTCATTAGACTGGACGGGAGACACGGTCCAATGCGGATTAGAACAAATATCTATTGATATTTTTGGACGCTATAGGGCGTTAGAATTTAGGTGAGGTTAATTTTAGAAGTAGACTTATTAAAGCAGTAAGCGTCAGCGTCCTTATTTGTTGAAAATGTCTGGCATACAAAATGTGTGCATGTTTTTTTTTAAATAAGTTCTATTAATTTGTTGGTTCAATATCGCTTCATTAATTTCAGAAATTGTTTGTTGATGATTATATTTATATCATAGGGTAGTAATTGATATCTCTGTCAGTATTCCTGTATTTAAATTTCATTAATTACTTTTTAGTATAAAAATAATATTTTATATATAGAATACAAAGTCGTGTTAGTTACACCATAATAACTCAAAAACGGCTGAGCCGATGTTAATGATCTTTGATTTTTTCAATTTGTAGCACCCCGAATTGCAGAATAACTAGCATAGAAAAAACACTAAACAAATAAAAATAAACTTAATTCATTTTCTCATACATATGATTTAGAGTCGGTACGAAAATAAGTTAATTATGTTCTACATTCGCTGTCGATGTAAAAAAATATTTTTATCCCAAATATTGTTATCCCAATAATGGCGGCCGTTACAGTCTCCAGCATGATATTAATGGGATTTTATAATACCCAACAGTATTACATTGATTAGACACAAATGTATGGGGCGTCCCGTAATTGTATTTTATCCACTCCGACCTACTGTTTGACTTTGTTGTAACAGGGCATCCACGCCAACGGGATTAAGGGATACCCATATTTTTCCTAAACACAGCCGGGTTGTACGGCGTTTATTGCATATATTAAAAGTTCAAACAATAAGGTTTTGTTGTCTTTGTTCTGTGTTTAGTTAACTTTGTTATATTTGTGGCTAAGGCTTAGTTATCTTTTTTAAACGACTTCAAACAGGAAGAGGTTCTGAATTAGTTTTTTTTTGTTATTATGATTTGGGGAAGTATAATATGCTATGAACTTTATTAAATATACATTGAAATACAACTTATTTTACATATTTTATCGCGTTTATTTTATGTTTTTACGTTCCCGACGTTTCGGCTGCTTTACGGCAACCTTGGTCACGGGAGGACTGAGATGTTTGACATCCTAGTGTCAAAGTAAAATAAGTTTGATTTCAATGTGTAGTATTCGCGTAAGTTTAAGTAATTAATTTTATTAACTATACTTAATTAATTGTTAGATTTGTTTGTTTTTTT
The DNA here is from genome assembly GCA_905333125.1 of Pheosia tremula. NCBI lineage: Eukaryota > Metazoa > Arthropoda > Insecta > Lepidoptera > Notodontidae > Pheosia > Pheosia tremula. Next base: position 574,298 of record HG995415.1, read on the forward strand.
CTACATGGCCTTAAATAACTATTCAAATGACCACGGAGATTTATTTGCCCAGTCACTGCAAGGATGGCATGCCGAACGGACGGTAAAATATCTATACTAATATTATAAGTGTGAAAGTTTGGATGGATGGATGGATGGATGGATAGATGGATGGATGTTTGTTACTCTTTCACGCTCGAACGGCTGAACGGATCTGGATGAAATTTGGCACAGAGATAGATTATAGTCTGGAATAGCACATAGGCTACTTTTTATCCCGGAAAAATGTATGGTTCCCGTGGTATAGATGTTTTAATTTTTCATACTTTTTATCGCGGGTAACACCGCCGGGCGCAGCTAGTAAGCTTATAAATAAAATATATCCTGATTAAAAAAATATTATAATATTTACATCTCAATAGAAATTACTCAGATAACAGACTTACCCCTAACAAGTCAGTTAGCTAATAGCCTTACCCGCTAACTTGCAAAAAGTTTTCGTTCATTAACAAAGCACTGTTCGTCCGTTAATGTTTTAATGCCATTATAAATATATTCAAACTTCTATAAATTTGGGGCTATAACGAAATGGCTGCCTACTAAAAGCAATCAGAACACCGCAACAGCGACGAGACGAGAACGACAAAGTTCAAAGAAACAACGAACCGTGGCATTCATTAAATGAAACCCAGTGAATGAAGTTGAGGGGTTCAAAGGCCCACCAATCTCAACATCCAGCCAGTGTCTTTAAAAGAAACCTTCCTTCTTCCATGTTGGCGGTATTGGTGATCTCACAAAGCTCAGCATTAGACCAATAAGCTCAATTATAAAGTTATAACTGATGGTAGAAGTTATTTCCTGTACAAATAGTCACATGAATTGTTTTTATCTAATAATAATAATAATACCAGCCCTTTTTGTATGTACCACTGCTGGGCACGGGCTTCCCGTCAATTCGAGGGGGATTAGGCCATAGTCCACCACGCTGGCCCAGTGTGGACTTCACACATTTTACGAGGGGATCTCTTGGACATGAAGGATTCCTTACGATGTTTTCCTTCACCGTTTTCCAGCAATTGATGATCATGGTTGAAAATGAGATTTGCACATGAAATCCAAAAATCGCAGAGGCGCGAGCCGGGGTTTGAACCTGCGATCCTCGTTACCGAGGCAAGCGTTCTACCAACTTGGCTATCACTGCTTTTGTTTTTATCTAGTCTGACCTATCCTTGTCACTGTTAAGTAGACTGGGTAGTTGCAAATTCAATTCCCGACGTGGCAGCTTTCCGTATTTTTTTTTTATGATAATTTTTTTCATGATCACGTACATCACCATACACAAATGTAATAGTAGGTAGGTACCGAATCCATTTTACTACTCACACACGTAACAAGGTCGAAACGGTAGAAACTTCCACTCCTCGGGGACTTCATTTTTTCGCCGGCTGACGAGTTGTCACAAAAGATTCGCTCGAGTTACTTGGAGGGTGCTAAATTGCCCCCTTTGCTTCACGCCCCCTGGCGTCGGTATTGTGAAAGCCCACTCGCACGCAAAACGCTATGAGCGTTGATCAGCGATAGTATTGTGGACACTTTGTTGTTCGTAGTCAACGAGCTAAAATATATATTCGTAGTTCGTAGTATTAACATGAATTTTGTCTTTTTTTTCTCTACCTACTTAGGATCGATGACAATGTTCATATTTTATTATCAGCATGTTATGTAAAGTTTTACTAAACCCTATTAACTACTTATGTAACAGATGGTTCATACTAACTCTGTCAAATAAGTTGTGGATAGGTTTTATATTGCAGCACTGGCCTGGCCTTAGGTCTCCTGTTTAATTCCGAACTTTTGAAAATGTAATGGTTTCATTATCGTCAAATTTAACTCAACGTATCATTTGAGAATACCGGCCTAATTTTAAGCCATTAACGTTGGTATTATTATCATAATGGGTAAATAAATGTCACAATTATTCTTTTAAGGGAATATGCTTTTAACAAGCACCTGTGAAATACTATAACTATAGATTTAAAGTGTCATAAATCGGCTCGCTAAATGAGTGGCTTTATTATGTTCTGTTATTTGTCCCTAGCCCAAAACATGTGATTCAAAACACTACTAAAAGTATACTTACAGATACAGTACAAGGTATTTACCATTCCATCTCATTCAATAGTCCACAGACAATTTCATAGTGTTTTGTTCAGATATGTTACTTGCGAATTGTATTAATACCAGAATGGGGATTTCAGCGTTCGCCAGCGACTGAGGAATGTGTTTGAAAGCTCTCCAAGAAAGTAGGGTTTGTATAGCGATTGTAATAACGGTGGAAAAGTACTTGAAGGATGAAATAAATGTAAGGATCTTTTGATATTGTGCCTCTTCCTATATTAGAATTAAACACATGACCCGACCATTTGGTTTAATCATACCATCTGCAGCTACTCATATAATAAAAAAACCAATTAAGTATGGTGACTTTAAAAAAAAAAAATGTTGTGTAGTAATACTGCTTATAAAAGGGTACTTTATCTCTATAACAGTGATGTCAGGCTAGAAGTATTTTTATTTCAAAGCATCACTGTCTTATGACTTACCCATAAAATGAGACATCTTCTTAAACAAACAGACTAACGGCTCATTAATATACTGAGCCGTGAACTAATAATGCATTAAGAAAATAAGCGTTACGCCTTGAAACTGTGAAATAAATCATTAAAGTCGTAAAGACGGTCTCGTTGTGATCTGTAGTTCTATTCTGTAATGACATTGTAATATCTTAGGCCTGAGCCCGACAACGAATCGAAATATCAACATGAATTGTATATATTGATTACTTTTCTTTTTTTTTCATTAGAATCATACAATATTTATTTGACCATACACAAATAACTTGAATGTCTTAATTAATAATGATGAGAACTCTATGCAATATACTAACTTATGTACTTACATTAAAATTTGGCTGATTTAAAAATGCACTCAACAAATCCCCACCTCCGTGGGCCGGGTGGGTGCCCAAAACACTGGCTGCATTGCCACGTTGAATGGCAATGCTGATGTGTGGGCCAAAATATGTGCCAGCGTTCTGGTCACCAGATGACTCCACTAGACGTTTTGTGAGGTTCCATTTATTTATTATATTAACGCGAATACTACACATTGAAATAAAACTAATTAACTAATATAATATAACCGCGATAAAATCCTTAATAAAAATAGTTTTATATCAATAAATTGTATATTTAAGATTAAATGACAATCTCATATAGCACGCGAGACTCTTTGTGTAAAATGTAAACTTATATTGACATTTTGACATTCACTTTCGGACTTACGCGTGACATATGAGATTATCGTTACAGAATAGCACTACCGAGCTCACACCAACCCCGAAACCTCACGTCCTGATATCTTTTTCACTGCTCTCCCAGTTTATAGCGGTCGGTTTGGTAATGGTCTAAGTTAAAAGCGTATTGCACGAATGCTTAGAGCGATGACTTGCTGAATGCGTCTCGCAGGTGCTGATTGTAAACACCGAGGCCAATAGTATGAGATGCCGAAGACCGAGCTAAGCAGAGAACATTAAAAAAGTGCTTAGGTAGGTATAGGTTAATTACTATGATATATAGTAGACTTAGATGTCATAGAAAACTAACGCCTATAAGGCGTAATATGTGAGTTAATCACATCCTTGGGTCTCACTTATTGGATAGTTAAAGGTATTATCTTTCGAAAGCTACAATTTTATACTACAAAAATAGTATTAAAAGCTGAATATTTATTTGAATACGTCAATGTTAGGAAAGTAGACTCATATTTTTGTTGATGATTAAAGCGTTGAACAACACTGATTATGGTCGCTTTTAAATCACAGTTAACTCATTCAGCTCACGCTTTGCACCAAGCACAAAAGCAGTAAAGATAATGTGGGAGTTACAACTCTCATAACGCCATAATACCCCGGTGTACCGAAAAGGATATTTGAGTGAAAATAAAATTTAAGAATGAGAAAGAGTCATTCCCCGCACATAATGATAATCATGTTTATTGTGTGAATACACACAAATATATTTAGTATTGATGTAGTTTCAAGTATTTATTGTATAGCTGTATAGTAATAGTGCCTGTGACTTCGTACGCGTGGACTTTTTTTTAATACCCCGGAGAACCTTTTCGTTTCCCGGGATGAAGTATGTATCGTAAGCTTTTATTTCGAAGGAGCTCTTCCATTTATCTAGAGAAAAGTGATGCGAGATGACGATCTTGTTATAAGATATCACTATGCCAACTTAAATTTTTTTTCAGTTGAGTACCCGCAATGCGCGAACAGAGAGACAGATATGTTTCCAAAAATGTCCATGTCGCCCGACACAATTTATTTTTCTTAAAATATGAATGCACAGACTACCACTATTAATTTACGACCTTATTTTAAGTCGCTTAAAATGTTTAATCCCATTTTTCCTTCACACTTTTGACATATTCCTCAAATACCCTCGGACGCATTCCTTACCCACACGTAACATACCGTATCTATTTATGTATCAAACTATGGACAAACAGATTGCGTTACCTTTGATCTACAAAGCTAAACACCATCGCTCACCTGTAAAGAAAAAAAAAGGTTATTAATAGATATGCTGGTGATAGATATATCGGTGTTCCTTGTTCCACTTTAATGGAGTTGCGCTCTGTAGGGATTCCGGTGGGCTTTTGTTTTTATTTCATTGGAAGGTAATAGTTTTAAAACTCATTATATTGAGGATATTTTTTTACTATATCACCAGGTAAACGACTGGCAACGTAAGTTAGCTTACTATATAGGTAGGTGGTTTGTTTTTTTTTTGCTACATAATCCCCAATAGGCATTATATAACTTTATAAAGTTGCCTATAGTACTGCACATAAGAGTTTTGCTTTGCACAGTACTATATGACGTTTGATAAAGTTATATAACGTCTATAAACTCGGGGTAAATGTTTTATACTACTTACCTATTATGAAGTTTATTTATGAGTACAACTTAGTATACTTAGTCAATGTAGTAGTTTTTTTATTTTTTTATTATTACTTTATAGGCAAGTATTTGATCTCAATCTCACCTGATGGTAAGTGAAGATGAGATCTACGATGGAGCATACTTGCTTAGGTAGGAAGGCGGCAGTAGATCGAGACGCTACATTCACTAGGCACATGCAGCGCAGCTGATCTGACCCGCCATCCATGAATGGCAACACCGAACATCATGCCGGAACACGGCTAAAAATTTTAAATTTCTCAAAGGATAAGTTATAATGCATAGCGTACGTAATAATAACGGCTTTTAAATTTAATAAACAAAATTAGCCATCAATACCCGTGGTGTGCAGTTTCCGTGAATTATCTAATTATTTGAACTCCAAATTGGTAGCAATAGTATTAGAAACTTCACTTTCACCTGCCTTTCTATATCCGCATCGCCTCACCGGTAACTAGTAATTTGTCCAACTGCCGAAGAAGCATCTTAATGTACCGACCAATATTCGAGATGACATCAAACAAACACATTTCCTATTGGCCCTGTTGGACGCAGTGCCTTTTGGAGTGTTTGCCCATGTTTGAATTTAAATCATGTTGAAATTGAACTATTTGCCAATGTGTGAGCAAATAGCAAATGTTTGTTTTGCCTTCATAATATTTTCTTAACTAATTGGTAGTTACCGAGTCCGAATGGGAACCCGGATTTAAGATTTGTGCTAAAACTATAATGGCCAGTGAGAAATATAATTAAATTAATGTATGTCTTTTTTTTTTTTCTATATTCTTTTAACATACTGTACGGCAAATGCAAGATTATTCGTACGCTGACCTTTTTCATAGAGAATTGAAAGTTTATAATACTATCGGCTAGAGGTGCTGTTCAATTTTTCATACAAAATGTCTAAATACGTAGATTATAAAGTATACGGTTAACTTATGATACGAGCTTGACGATCGCCAAACTAGAATTCCCCCTATCGTTAGCACAAGTGTCACATCGTGATTCAGAAAGGATATACTAAGCATTGAGATTGCATTTCTTGACCACATTTGTAATCATTATTTGCAGTAAGAATTTCGATATGTCAACTAAAATAAGAATTTCTCGCAAAAAAATCAAAATTGGGAATAAAATGTATGACTTAAATGGATTTTCAAAGCTTAGTATCCCCTTTATGAATCACTCTGTATAGATATCAAATGTCAATTCGGGACCCTAGCGGCAAATTATCACTAGAATTATCACCAGTCAGGTTGTAAGCTTTATAAATAACCAACATTTTCGTTCTAATAATCTCAAAATCTACAAGTCCGCAAAAACTAGTTCTAAGTTTGATTAGTGTTCAGAAGTGAAATAAAGTTCAGCGCAGATCGTGATCTGAATTACTTCAACTTTGACTGGAAATTTAATATCGGCAGTTAGGTTCTAAATATAGTAGATACAGAAATAGAGAAGTGTAACAGGTCAACAAGTCAAAAAGATGGGTTCCCATTACTTTCATCCATCGTACGAGAACATTCCCCGGAATTCACGCACTGAAAACGTTTAAGTTACTCGATACCGTTCGGCCGGTCCGTTTATACCTGTCCGGGGCTATCCATAGGGGTCGATAAATTAAAGTCCGACCGTCCGGAGCTGATATATTTATCCCGGTGAGAGTTTTTACCGCCAGTGTAAAAGGGCCCTTGATAAATTTGTCGATAGGTTCGCTATGATGCATGTTGTAAACAGGACAACTAGTTTTTTTGGTCAAATATAGTATACACTAATGGTACCACAGACAAAATAAGAGGTCGCACTCTTTTATTATGGAGCTTAAAACAACATTATAGGTAATTTCATAATTTTTTTGAGAAAATTAACTTTGTAAACATATTTGTTAAGACATTTGGGCGAATGCCTGTATGTTAAAAAACTATATCAGAAATATTTGTAAGTAGCTAGAAAACTTCATCAAAATTCTACAATTTAAGTAATTATTTAAAGCCTAAATATTCATGTAAAACTGTAAAAAAACTAAAATAATTAAATATCGGAACGCCAAGTATCTACAGTAATGGAGGAACTAAAAATAAAAAGGTCCTGTAAACATTGTGAATATGGTTACTCCAAATCCATCACATGTTTACCTGTGTTCAAAGGTTGCACGAATTGAGATCGGGTGCCGAATAGTTGTATATATTTTGTTTCTTTTAAACTATTAGCGAAAATAGTTTAAGACAGTCATTTCCGGCACACAAGAGTGGGAATTTTGGGAATTTGAAAAATGTGTAACGTTTTAACTCAAACAACCTATTATCATTGTATTTTTTTCTAGCTAAATCCACTATATTTACACTGTGAAACATATTAGTATTGAAAATCTGGATTTCGTTCCTATTCATAATCGTTATGTATGAACAGGCCAGCTATATTTTTAGTATGTCAAAATTTGTTTAATCTTGATTTGTTGATAACAGAATTGTTGCCATTTCTCATCAGTAAAGTACTCCACATGGCGCGGCTTGCAATAAACAAGAAAGGTAGAAAGCATTCCACATAAATTCAAAGCCCCAAATTTATAGACGTTTTATAACATTATTAAACGTCATACAGTACTGCGCAATACTCTTATGCGCAGTTCTATACGATGTTTGATGAAGTTATAGAACGTCTATAAATTCGGTGGAAAGTGTTTATTATGAATTATGATATCATTCTATTTCCTCACCTTATACCATTGGAATACAACCTCAACTAAAAAAACAGCAATAAACTCGTGAGGTACGTTGGTATCCTATTGGCTATTTTTAATCATGGGTACTGCCATAATGACTTAGTCTCTGGATCAATATGCCTGATAACCTACCATACTTTTTGTAACTGGTATAGTTTGATGAATGCGATTTCATAATTACTTCTTCAATTTTTAAGTAGCTACAAAATTACTACCGCTATGGCTGGGTACAGTAATAAGTATAAGGTTACCGTTATTGGCTATAACCAAGACATAAAACGCCATTAAACGTTTCTGTATCTACTGTTATGCCAAACTTTCCTGGCAAATATGTTTATGAAGATGGTTTAAGGCTTAAGCGAAAGGTATTGTAGATGTAGTTGGTTTTGGAAAACTTTTCCACAGTATGGTGTCAGAAAAGTTGTTCAATATCTTGAATTTGTGGAAGATATCTTCTGAAAACTTTAGTCATTTCACATCAAGTTAACACTCAGAAATTTGCTCAAATTTACTGCCGTGGTCACAAGAGGCTGTGACTTCTCGAAGTTCATATTTAAATCTTGAATCTATAGTATTCTTTCAGTAGTATCTGATGGTCAACGAGTTAGAAGGAAAGAGATTTCTGCAAGGAACATCACTAACATGAGTGCTATCTAAGACGAGGCGGAGAGTCAACTCTACCTGGCCTAGTGTCTCAATGCAAAAGAAAAATAGAAAACCACACATTTCCTCATCCAAATGTTCTCTAAAAGAGATCACAGCAATAATACCCTAATATTCACTGTTGTTTCCCATTTTTTCCCAGTTCTGTATCTATCTAAAGTTTATGAATTGCACCATGACATACTAACAGGAGTACAATGGTATAAACATTGTCGGGAAATTCTCCAGGAGTATGACAATATGGCCGCACCAGTACCCACGTTTAAACATGTACAACCGAATGGTTAGACAACTTAAAGTGAGAATTCCGTCTTTTAATGTGGCTGACCACGTGATCTACTGATATGACTATTCGGGTCACTAAATTAGTTAGTTACAAGTTCAATCTGTAGTAATAAGGGTCTTTAACTAACCAATATAGTACGGTAAGACGCGCTTGCTCATAACGAGTAACAACCTGTGTATAAAATGATGAGCAATTCTGGAACAAGCTGACCAGCCGAGAATTGAAGACTATGATGTACATTAAGACAAGCACATCCAAAAGACAAACGTAGCTTACTTTGGGACCTCAAGATTGTTCTGTCTGTTTTGCGATAATTTATATAACTAAAAACATCTTTCAATAGCATTATCTATAAGCTCCCAATTCCAAACATAGCCCAGTCAGTTTCGCATGTAAAACCCGGTCTGTGCCCATTGTGAAGGCATCCGGACAATACATCGTAAGCGGAATAAGTGGCATGCTTACCGTCTTGGATTATACCCGGGGTAATGGGCCGGGCCGGGCCATTAGGGCGAATTTCCCCCGTCTTGTGTTAGCGTCTATGTATTTGTGTATGAATGGTCGTGATGTTTGTACGTCAGTCATCGTTTGTGTATTGAATGGGACATTTTATACGCTTTGGCAGTTAAATAACATTCAAGGATAACCATTATCGGTGCGGGCATGAGGAGATTGGTGATAGTGGATCTTGATAACTGGTAATTTGAGACTTGTGTCAGGAGCGATTATATGATATTTTTGTTCTTAATCGTAATGCTTTTGATAGATGAAGCCAAGTGGATGTTTTATTTCTGATGGCGGTGATGGGTCTTGTCAATAGGTCTCGAATTGTGATCTTGCAGACGCTCTTGTTAAGTCCGAAGACTTTTCGATTTAAGGAAGCCCGCCTTAAATATTTTTGAGTAGCTTCTGACCGTGGCTCGATCCGCGGTACCTTGCTAAAATATAGCCTTGCACTTAAAGATAATGTGGTAGTATATTATTACTGAAATAATTATCTATAGTTCCCAAGATTACCTCCTACATCCAAACATACTAACTAACAAACTTTACCTAACCTCTTGATAATATTAGTTAAAAAGTGGTTATAGATAAAATATTCTACAACGGCTTCATACTGTATTATACGTAAACTCTTGGTGAGAATGTTGATTGAAATCTTGAAAATTACTCAAAGTATAGAACGCAATTGTATGTAAAATCAGAAAACAAATTAAACCACAAATATAACTTCGGAACAACTGAAACATGTTCGCAAACTCTGGAAATGAACTCTTTTTTATGAAATAAAATAACGCCGTTACAAGTTTAATTCTACTTTGCTCGTACTGGATGGCGTCAGTTGCAGCGATTTATATATTTTTTTTGTATGCAGGATTTATCCGTACGTTTTTATTAGTCGTTTTATAGTAACCAAGTGATTATCTATTTAAGCACTATACAATTATATTTAGTTACATTTTAAGAAAGGAAATAGGGAATATTTTGAAATTTTTAAATAAGATGTGTTACACAAATCCTTTTTTTATAATTACTTTAAGGGGTAATTCAAAGCTCGTCAACTAATATAAAATGTCTCTACTATATAAGGTTTAGCAATAATAGTATAAAATATTTAATGGGGTCCATCGGCAGGCTATAAGGTTCACATTCCAGAAAAAAAAACCATATTATTTGAAATTTTAAATACAACACCACATACTAAGTCTGCGCTGAAATGATACACTGTATACAGATGTATTTTATTCATGAACGTGTAGATCCTTATCACCTACTTGTTACCCCTTCAAATATTTTTCTTAAACCTTATATAATTAATCACTGGAAATATACAAAATAATCAGTTTAGTACGGATAGTAAATAATCAATGGAAATGTCCAAACTGGCAATAAATAAATTTAAAACGTAAACCTCGCCCCGCTCGCATTCGCCACCCACACCACCAAGTTCCCAACACGACAACAAGCGACAAACATTGAAAGTTGCCGCCGCAACAATCGCGAGTAGGTATATGCTTTATTATATACTGTAACCCACAGCGAAGAATAATGGCCTCGTATATATCATAGACATGCTGCTATGGCTTTAAGTCTGCCGTCCAGTTCAAATATATTACTGCTACTGATAAAGTACAAGTTTCTTTCACGATGTATCGCAACAAGTGACTTCACTATCGCCGGCTGTTTTTTACTTCGCACATTTCTTTAAAAAAACTGTTCAGTAAAATATAGTACATAAGATGGGACACTTATCTAAGTAGGTATTTAATCTACTGCTAAATATGAGCTAGGAAAACAGCGCAAGATTATATCATGCTTTCAACGTTCTCCGTCGCCTCTTCAATCGGTCGTTTCAGTGATTTATGAACGCTATAAGTAGCCTACTGTATTAAAAAAAACACAATCATCAAGGCTTTTATCCCCAAAGGCGTTAAAGAAACATTGACACCTACATATCGCGGTTTTGTTGAAAGTTCGCGCGCTCTTCGCTTGGCACGGAACGAATACTTCACGGGGTATTCTAATAAATTCTTACTAAGTATGCTCGTAATATACGTTTTGATGTGAAATTCCGTGTTATAAATTAGTTTTGCTGAGGAATTTTCTGGCTGCGATTTTAAAATGAATAGTTCTGGTTGTGCATACTTGTTTTAGATATACTGGGGAACAAAAAAGAGTTGTATGATGTGATGATGCATAGTCTATTCTGGGCGTTCCTTTTATGTTACACTATATAACTTCTGCCTGCGCCTCCACTTACAGTATCTAGATGAAACAAAGCCTCACGGACAATCCAGCTTCCTATTCGTGAAAGAATGGTCAGATTCGGAACAGTAAATCCTGAGATTACTCCCAACATACAAAGTCATAAACTAATAAACTCTACCTGTTTATATTATCAGAATAGATAAAAGATAGTTAGATAGAGATAGTTCTATCACGTGTGAATATTCTGTGTTCTATCACTGTCATTCAAACATTTTACCTAAACTGATAGTAGCATAGTTTAAGAGCCAGATAAATTTGATCAACCTTTTTAAGAACTGGTAAAATAGATGGTTATCACTTGCTGAAGAAAAACAGCGTGAGGAAATCCTGCATGTCTGAGAGAAGCCCTTGAAAGACGTGTGAAGTCCGAGAACCCGCACTGAGCCAGCGTGGTAGACTATGGTCTAATCACCTCACATTTAAAGCAGGCCAGTGCCCAACGGACATTAAAAAAAACTAGTACCAATTTTTTTAGACCGAGAATTTAAAAAAAAAGTACCCATTGACTAGGAGCTATCTGACTGTATTCCAACTTACTGAAACGTTTAATTACAGTCGTCATTAATATTAATGTTTGTGATCGCGAAAAGTAAGGATTTGACTAAATACAACCAATATTATTAGCGTCGAAATTATAAACGGAATTGCATCAAACGCGAGGGGGGACTATGTCGTCACTGATTAGTGGTTTAATAAAAGGTATGGTTCCGTTCATGAGCGGATGGAGTTTATAATACATAATTGATCTTTTGGCATGGTTGGTAGTAGTGGCCCAGCTTTCGGTGCCAAGGGTCCACGGTTCAAATAGCGGCAGAAGTAAACATTGTGTGATGTTTACCCGATTTTTGGATGCCCAATATCTATAACTGAGTATAAGTAACTGGGTTGGCCCCAGTCCAGTGTACGGTTCTCGTAATACAAACGTTGCTCAGTTGAATGGACGAAAAATTGTAAGTTTTGGGGGTTAGAATAACAATAATGCATTTATGGAATGCCGTATTCCGCTCTTGACTTGTACCACAGATTAATATCTTTGGGTACAGCCAAATCGATTTATGGCGGTTCGCTTTGAATCGCAAATACACGTTAGCCAATTACGGATTGGACATTAGCGTTTTAACCATTATTTCTAATCGTACGTATGACGTTTATGAGAAAAAGTTTGAATTTGTTTAACTACAAGTACCGAATTATTATTATTATTAGTACCGAATCATTGAAAAACTTAATTTTGAGATTATTAAGTTAATTATTCTAAAATAACTAACACATTATCAGGGATCATTTGCTCATAAATCTTTAAACTAAACTATTTTTTTAGTTTAATAATATAATAATAATACTAGCCCTTTTAATGTCCCGCTGTTGGGCACGGGCCTCCCTTTAAATCGAGGGAGGCCATAGTCCACCACTCCGGCCCAGTGCAGGTTGGCGGACTTCGCACGTCTTTCGTGGGACTTTGTCAAAATATGTTGACAGAATATATTATTATGCACACATCATAAAAGATTGAGATCAGTTATGTGTCAGATAACTATGAATAAAAATTGCTGGCCTTTTTATAATGACGTGTTTGTTTGGATCTGGATCGGGACCTATGCCACTGATAAAGGCTTAAGTGTAGAGGACTAATGGGCTCACGATTAACTATGATTTTTAATAATATTTTTCTGAGACTTTCAGCGATATTATTTTCTTTATATAGTGAGAGAGATTTGAGATCTCACATAAAATATAAACGGATGCCATGGTACGAGTATAATAATGTGCTCTGCAGGTATTCTCTTCCGCAGATGAACCAAGACTAAATCATAATCCGTGTTGCCATTGTTTGACAGTTTCAATGTAATTACCACAGCTCATTGGTCAAAGATGGCCGATGACGTAGTTTAGGCCAATCACGTGACCTAGCTGTCGCGATAAGGGAATACCTTACGTAGCATATTATTGTACTATGGATGAAACAAGTCGTAATTAATCTTCTTTGTTTTTCAACACATTTCTAGAACCCTTACCGCACTAAAAAATGACTTAAAATGGGATAAAATATACGCTGTTACAGGTTTTTGATCTCCACGGCTTAAACATCCCCGCGTTACGTATTTTTTGTATACCTACCTATGTTTTCTCCACTTATATGGAGATTAAGCCAATTTCCTGAACCGGCCGAAAAAATTAAATGTCAATATTTTTTTTGGAGAGAATTCGCGTTTGTTGAAAGCTCATTTGTTGCTAATCCACATTACCGATAGGCAAATTTTACAAACAGATCATCTTGGTTGGTAGTGACCTTGCTTTCTGTGTTAAGGGTCCCAGGTTTGAATCCTGGAAGAGGCAACCTTCATATGATGAGCACAAATGTTTATACCCAAGGCATGGATGTTTAATATCTATATAAGGTGTAACAAGAATAGTGTAAATTATTTTAACAGGGTTAACAGTAGGTTATAAAGTTAAATTTCGAGAAGAAAAAAAAACATTTAAAAAATCATACCCTGTACTGAACGCAAGGCCAATTGCTACGGCGCGGCGTCGCCTAGTATTAAAAAAATAACTTCTTAGTCAATTATTTTATACATTAACGTGATATATATAACTTACTGATTTATTGGTTGAAATATTTTACACTATTTTCGTTATACCTTATACAAGTATTATATGCTGGGTTTGCCCCTAGCCCACTGTGCGGTACCCCTAATAAACTGAGCGTTTCTATGTTTGGGACCGTAAAGTTGGCGTTTGTTAAGCGAAACAAAAAAAACATATATTGACAGCCCTGTAGATATTAGAAGGTATAAAAGCGTTATCGATACTTAAAAGTATCCCATGATACAAATAAGGTTTGAGTTTCAAAAATAGACCTAATAAATATCGTAGGAGCTGATATGCCTAACCTAAAACGCTTCAGCGAATATAATACTCTACCCCAAACGAAATCAACCCTTATACATCAACGTAATAGAGATTAAATTCTTTTGTACATACATAATAGGTGTTAGTGTTATTAACCGAATGCGGATCGGAGTCTACGATGCGTTCTCGAAAATGGATTGCGAAATACGAGATACAGGTACTTACATATTATGAGTGAATGGATTGCAGTTACGCTGACTCCATCTCAAAAGTTGAGGTGTTAAGTCCCCTATACAGGTGTAAGGGACATGGCAACGAAAACTTTTGGAACAGGTTACACTTAATGCTTGTAATAAAATCATAGAAATAATTTATATCGAAACTCATAGGTTACAAAATGTTGTTATTTTTGAGCGCGCAATGTATTCTAAACAACGTGATCACAACACAACGTTCCGGGCGATACCTGTGGCGTGCAAGTGCCAAGCGCGCTCGAGCGTGTCGAGTTAAAATATACACTGCAGTTTTAGGTCTAGATGAGTAATGCTTTTTTTTACCAAAAATTTCGTTGAGGTACACTTTTATCTATAGAAAGCATAATGCTTAAATCAATTTAAAAATACACAAAATCGTATAATTCATGGAAAGTTCGCGGTAAAATTCCAACTATAGGCGTTCGAGAATCATGACTTAAATTCATGGTATGAGTGTTCGTTACAAAGCCAGCTTACACCTGTACACATTGGTATAAAATAAAAAACTTGAGAGGTGTCGAGGGACACCCGGATGGAACGAAGTTCCTTTATTATTTTTTTGTTATTTATTATGTACAAAAAGTCAATAATTTTGGGAAACAAAAATATATTGCCCCGGGTGGGCTCGAACCACCAACATTTCAGTTAACAGCCGAACGCGCTAGCCAATTGTGCCATGGATGCACTTGTGCAATGTCTCGAAAATACTGACCATTATGTAAATGCAAAATGTGTCGTCTTTTTTCCGTCTAGCCCCCTTTCGCAACGCGCGATAAGGAACTTCGTTCCAACAAAAATATCTCGACTCATATAAACCTCACGATTCGGATCCTTACATTCGTGAACCGCTCGTAAACCTCTTGGAACCACTTACATAACACTAACACCCTCGCATTGGTACAAAATAAAGGAGTTTCGTGTTACGTGCTGACCTTTGTAAAGAACTCCGTTACAGCTAATAAAAGAACGTGGGGGAAAGAGGGGGGTGTATATAACGGCGTGTTATTCATTGTGTAGGAAACGCAAGCAAGAGCGAATTAACACTACTACTAACACACTAACATTGCGACCTGGTTAGCGCAGTTGGTAGTGACGTGACCGTGCTATCTGCGCCGAAGGTACTGGGTTCAATTTCTGGTAGAGACACACTTTGTGTATAGAGCATTAATGTTTATACCCGAGTCGAGGATCTATATAAAATCTAGGTAGGGACAAACTTTGTGTATTCATCATGAATGTTTGTTCTCCAGTAATGGATCTATACAAGTATTGTATACCAAGATCGCCCTCAGCGTCCTCAACACTGGCGTAAGAGGATCCGGCGTGTAGAGATGAGCTGCATTCTTTCCATTATAGTAGGTATGTACTCAAAATGTTGATGACTATACCAAACTTGTGAAGGATGTAATGAACTGTCCAATTATCCACAGCACGTGGATGAGTCTGCGGGTAGCCACATTAACCGCATCATAAATGAAACAGACTCGTAATATGCATAGCAGAGTTCCAGAAGTAACTAAATCTCAAGAACGCATATTTCACTCAAATCAACTTCGGCCTCTCAATTTCACCCTTCGCGTCTTTTGCTACCCCATTACAAAGATGTCATCGTTTCCTCCACCTTACCCCATAAACATAATGGCTCTTTGTATCCCCCATTCCTTCACCTGACGTGTTATGTTGTTATGTAACGGACCCGAGTTTACGTCTTCCTTATGGGGGGGGGACTGTTTAAAGGGCTTCATGGTTGGAAGCAATAAACATAGTTTTTTTATTGTCAGTACTTATGTATTTGGCGACCTGATTATCTCAGTGGATAGTGACCCTGCTTTCTGTGCTGCGGGTACCGGGTTCCAATTCTGGTAGGGACATTTTTTTATAATGACGTGTTTGTTTGGATCCGGATCGGGACCTATGCCACTGATAAAGGCTTAAGTGTAGAGGACTAATGGGCTCACGATTAACTATGATTTTTAATAATATTTTTCTGAGACTTTCGGCGATATTATTTTCTTTATATAGTGAGAGAGATTTGAGATCTCACATAAAATATAAACGGATGCCATGGTACGAGTATAATAATGTGCTCTGCAGGTATTCTCTTCCGCAGATGAACCAAGACTAAATCATAATCCGTGTTGCCATTGTTTGACAGTTTCAATGTAATTACCACAGCTCATTGGTCAAAGATGGCCGATGATGTAGTTTAGGCCAATCACGTGACCTAGCTGTCACGATAAGAGAATACCTTACGTAGCATATTATTGTACTATGGATGAAACAAGTCGTAATGAATCTTCTTTGTTTTTCAACACATTTCTAGAACCCTTACCGTACTAAAAAAATGGGACAAAATATACGCTGTTACAGGTTTTTGATCTCCACGGCTTAAACATCCCCGCGTTACGTATTTTTTGTATACCTACCTATGTTTTCTCCACTTATATGGAGATTAAGCCAATTTCCTGAACCGGCCGAAAAAATTAAATGTCAATATTTTTTTTGGAGAGAATTCGCGTTTGTTGAAAGCTCATTTGTTGCTAATCCACATTACCGATAGGCAAATTTTACAAACAACCACAGCACGTGGATGAGTCTGCGGGTAGCCACATTAACCGCATCATAAATGAAACAGACTCGTAATATGCATAGCAGAGTTACAGAAGTAACTAAATCTCAAGAACGCATATTTCACTCAAATCAACTTCGGCCTCTCAATTTCACCCTTCGCCTCTTTTTCTACCCCATTACAAAGATGTCATCGTTTCCTCCACCTTACCCCATAAACATAATGGCTCTTTGTATCCCCCATTCCTTCACCTGACGTGTTATGTTGTTATGTAACGGACCCGAGTTTACGTCTTCCTTATGGGGGGGGGACTGTTTAAAGGGCTTCATGGTTGGAAGCAATAAACATAGTTTTTTTATTGTCAGTACTTATGTATTTGGCGACCTGATTATCTCAGTGGATAGTGACCCTGCTTTCTGTGCTGCGGGTACCGGGTTCCAATTCTGGTAGGGACATATTTTGTGTGATGAACACAAATGTTTGTACCCAAGTCATAGATGTTTATACTAATGTACGTATTATATACTGAGTTCGCCCTCAGTCCATTGTACGGTACCCATTATAAAAGCTTAGTGTGTGTAGCGTATAATTTGTGTGTTCTGGCGATTTTTATATTTATTTTTTTCTGGGAATCTTATGTATAATGGACATTTTATAATTGGGTAAGATGAATTGGAAATTTCGCAAGAAATTAAATTCGTTTGGCCGAAAAAAGCTAATTGATAGTCCTTAGGGAATCGACAGAACTAAAAACGAGTAATCACAAAATGTTCTTAAAGTAAGGTATTATTATTAATTTTACCAATGTCAGCTTCTTCATAACTTCGGTAATATTAAATACCACAGCAAGTGCGTGCTGATCGCTAAGTCCTAGCTGAATTTCGGCACAGCCCACATATTTCATTCTTCAAGGGCAGGATTTTTTCGTCGATGTAGCGATGTAGTTAGGGTCCCGTAAGTATATTTCGACGCAAGAGGGGCAAACGAAAAGCGCTCGGTGAAGATGATCGATGACGGAACAAAACACGTAACGGTAGTGCGCAATTTGGGAGATGTAGCGATAGCGGGTGGTAACGGGTCAAGGGAAAATGGTCTTTATTAGTTTTAAGCGGATTGAAGCGACCTGCATTTTGAATATCGTCATGAGCTATTAGGTATAATAATATATGTTCAGTTAATATTCAGACGGTGATATATTTGTTCCTGTGACTGTGATTTTATCTATGAAGTTATACAGCAGTTTCGTAGTAATTATACATCTCATTAACGCAAAGGTAGCTATGGAACTTCTCTTGGCCGTCTCTGGTGATGCGGTATGAAAATTCTGCAATTTGATTGCAATGACTTTCAGTCTCTGCTTATATCGGTAACAAGCGTAATGTATGAAATTTATAAAAAAAAAATAGATTTACAAGCTACTTGCGAATTGTTTGATTATCATTCTACAAACGTTTATAGAACATGTCTACGTAAAACGTATTTGCGATTTGTTATACTAATACTAGAGTCTGTTTTATTTCTAAACGAAAAATTAGTATTTTATATTGATTTCTCATATTTACGCAAATACTACACATTGAAATTAAATCCGAAAAAATAGTTTTATTTCATTTTCGCTACATATAAACGATATGGAGGCATTTTTGGGTATATAATTTTATTTTAATTTATTATACAATGACCTATTAATAAGTATATTTTAGTTTTTTGTTTTTCCATGTAGATATCTTTGTACATAACTTATATTTGCTTAAATAAATTTATAAATTGAGAATTTCAATAGTATTTTTATAGTATGGAAATTCATTTTAAGAACCCAACCTGTTAACTACATACATATTTTACAAAATTATAACCCATATAATTTAGACAAACAGCGTTCCCTGACAACGTGAACTCTTATCACTATATCGACGTTCTCATCATAAGAATATTTATAACGACGTATTCGAAGGAGGAAGACCTTAAACCCTTAGCTCCAACCAGTTCATCGCTTAGCCCACACACTATACGCCCGTCACGCGGTGTTTACACCAAAATGTCGTGTTGAATATTGAATTTCCAGTTAGTTCACGTTGAGTAAAGCTGCTAGAGGCACCTTGTGTGCTCTCTAGAACGATGACAATGCTTCTAGTGTAAATTACATTTTTATCAAAATTTAGGTACTTGAGCACTGTCTTACATACTATGCTATAAAAGGTACTCTGAGAAGGTGTACCTAAGTGATGGATTAATAAAAGAGTAGGTATTACGTTTCGTAATTGGAGCGTGGTCTAAGCTTTCTCGTAGGCCCTCGTGGGTCTAACTACGGAGTCGGCACTGTGTTTATGTAAGGTAGATAGGTTATCCGCAATTTCTGGCAGGTGAAAAACTGAGCCTAAAAGTAGTTGATAAAAGAGAACCTAAAATTTACATAAGCCACAGAGACGGTCTATCTAGTGGCAGGCACCTGCTTTATGACCATCCAAGACGCCGCTAGATAGTATAAATATCGATAAATAAAAAACCATTCAAAGAAAAAAAATAGGGATGCGCCATTATAGTATATTCCATAAATATATCGCACTAAACCGAGACTATAAAATAAAAGTGCGCCAACCCCAAACATTTTCAATTCATACCGCAAACATATAAAAACACACTATTCACAAAACAACATCGGTCGAACGCCCACTTCGCCGCGGCGCTAGATAAATTAAAATAAAAAAAAACAACACGAGAAAGAACCAACAAAAATTCGGAAGCACTTTATATGGACCCCAGTTTATCCGCGTCTGGTACGGCCCATGAGATCGTAAATTACTGTACGCCGGCCATTTTTGGCACCCATTTTTATAAAAGTACGGCCATGTATAGCCAGAGAATTTTTACCTTAAAAATCAATATACTAAAGTTGATTTATTTCGTGGCCAATAGATAGACAATCGGATAATCGGCGTGTTGACGGATTGCTGTGGCTATCTTAAATGGACAAAGATTGGTCACATCTTTTTCCAGTTTTTAATTTTGGCTTACATTAGATTTTTTTAAAGTGAGTTATAATGTATGTTCTAAATATTCCCGAGCTCTCACCCATCCTCCTTAGCTGAAAGACGTCCATAGGATGGACATAGGCATATTCGAATGACTTCAACGTATCGTCGTTCTGCTGCCATGAGCACTTGTCCCTACATCCCTACATCCCTACTAGGGATGTGCAGTAGGGTTAAGGGGTAATGTGTGTTTGCATGGGGCAGTGAGCTGGCGGTGTCAATTACCATTCTAAGGGTTACGCCTCACGTATCAGGAGCCTCAAACATTCTGATAGCTAAACCTTTAGGTTACTAACTTGGTAAAAGAACCTCTGTACTGGACGTCTCAACCTAAGGGCAGAGAGAGTGCAGTTGGTCCATTTTAATATGGCTCAGCCATATCAGGGTATAATGGAAGCATACCCCAAAATAATAGAGGGCTAGTAAAATTGCATTTATTATTTTTTATTACCCCTTCACCTTTTGTTCTGGAAGCTTCACCAACATGCATTATATTAACATTTTACATGTCAAGGAAGAACTGATTACATAATATACGTACCAACACCACGTGTGTGCAATGTGATCAATCACGTACCCGAGAGGCAGCTGCTTCGGAGGTTATATCATAATTCGAAGTATGTTCGGTCTCAGGTGTTTAGATATCATGTTTTTGGCATGAAACTTTGAGTTTAGATTAATTTTGAATGATCAATTTTCTCTCAATAAAGAGTAATTTAAACATCTCTCGTTTAGCAAAAGCATCATTTGAGGAATATGTATTAGCGTGAATTGAATTGTTTCGTTGCCTGATATGCACTTTTCAAATGCGGCAAGCTGACAGCAAAAAAAAGGATAGACTTTGGGCAAACTCGCGTATTGACTGAGCGAGACACATCATCCTTGCGAGGCTTCGCCAATATAGTAGACGGCTCATTAAGATACAATGAGATATATGATCCTCTGATAGCTTAATAAGGGGTGATATTGAAGTCGGAGTATTTAGATTTATCGTTGATAGTTTAACGTTTACCATTTTCAGGTTCAAATTAAAGGTTGAAATAAAACTAGTCTTACGGATTTTATCGCGTTTATTTCACGTAAAAAAATACGTTGCCAACGTTTCGGCTGCTCTACAGCAGCTATGGTCGCGGAAGGACTGAGGTGGTTGACGTCCTAGTGTCATAGTTTGAAACGGGGAACCCTCCTACTTAGTTGTCGTTTGCGGTCCGATCTACGCAGAAAGTGCTCACAGTGTCTTGAGGTCTTGCAATGGTGCGCTTGGTTTTGGGTTTCTTAATATTAATTATTGGTTTCCAAGTCGGTGGTAGCATCAAGCCATCTTCCCAATCGAAATTCGGATGTTTTTAAAACGCGATAAAATCCGTAAGATTATTGAAATAAAACTATTTTTAAGGATTTTATCGCGTTGTTTTTCGTTTTTACGTTCCCGACGTTTCGGCTGCTTTACAGCAACCGTGGTCACGGGAGGACTAAGGTGGTTGACGTCCTGGTGTCATAGTTAGAAACGCGATAAAATCCTTAAAAAATTGTTTTATTTCAATGTGTAGTATTCACGTAAATATAAGACATGAATATCAAATTAAAGGTTTTGATTTATCGCATATTTAAGGGACGTCCAGTCAACAGTAGACAGTCATTAACTTTTATTAACACACATATTTACGTGCTAATATAAGATCATTGACTGTCTGCGCGTTTTATTTTTAAAGCCTGTTTACGTTAATTTCGGCATCATCCATCATGTGCTAAATGAACGTTGCACGATTTCATACGGCTTACTCATTCTGTGCTAATAATTTACACTTTATTTATTTTTACATTCAACACTTTCAGTAAGCACAAAATGGAGTTGACTGATGTTTCAATTTAAATTTTTTTAGAGACTATTTTTTACGAGTAAGGATCTATTTTTTAAATTTACAACTAGATGACTTTTATAGTACTTATAGTAGTTTTTTATTTGTTCCATGGCACTATGTGAGTATTCTTTTTGGGATCCACGATATGTCTGAACTTGGTGCTACGTCTATATGTAGTAATAGCTAATGTGCCAAAAGACGAGAACCAATCACACCAGAATACCTTTCTTTTATATCCGAGAGGAATATTTCCAAGGAAAAGGCACTAGTACCTATTGTTAGGGCTAATTAGAGCACAGCCGCAAAAAGCTATTAGGTTTTGTTCACAGAAGTGGAACGAGTGTTTTGCTCTTACCGATATTCGGACTACTTGTTATAGATAATGAAATTGCTTTGTATGGTCATTAGTAACTTATGTGTGTGTTTGTCTATATACAAATATATACATACATACATACAAATAAATAAAATTGTAGTGTCTGTTTGTAATATTAAAATAACCGCTTTTTACTAAGTGCATTCGGATGTATAAACGGTACCTATACCAAAACAACATTTTTTAATTTTTTTATCTGTCTGTCTGTCTGTTTGTTCCGGGTAATCTCTGAAATGGCTGGACCGATTTTGACGGGACTTTCACTGGCAGATAAGCTTAGCTGATGTGACAAGGAGTTACTTAGGCTACTTTTATATTAGAAAAAAAAATAGGATCGCACGAAAAAAATATAAAACCAATGTTGCAGCGGCGCCTGATTAAGTTTACTAGCAACAACCGGCAATGCGTCCCGCGGGCTGGAATGCGCGAGCAGGCTGTTTCCAATGGTTGTGTTTTTTGTTAAATACCACGCGTACGAAGTCGCGGGTAACAGCTAGTATGAAATATAACTCAGTCAATCAGTACAGGGCTATTGCAATAATTGTACTCCCTCGACTCTAATCCTGTAGCGGCCGCCTGATAACGTTTCATGTGATAGCAATAGCTGCGCAATATTTGCTTTCAAAACGTAAATTCGTATCGACCTATATAGAGCTGTATTTACGGTGGAAAGCAAATATTTCGCGGTTTTCGCCGTCGCTTTGCTATCGCTAGTCTACAGAAGATAAAACGGTCGGTTTATTGCATAGTAAACCTCGACAAAATTAAGTATATTATTATCGTGTACAAATTGGGCGGCCGGGCATGAACTGAAAATATTGTACTAATTATCTGTTTAGTACTCTCCTAATTACGAGTTTTAGTAGACACCACCGGCACAAAGACATTATATTCTGTTTGAGCCGAATGTTCAAAATTTAATGAGCAATTAACGTTTTACTGTTGAGCTGTTATAAGTATAATGTTGGCACGACCTTTTCTGTGTAGGCTAACCTTCCCTACGTTCGAGAGCGCTCGTAAATTACGTGAAAATAACGTATATACGAAATTGTATGTATATTACACATACTTGTTTAGAACTTCAGACGTAACGTTGCCACTAACAAAGTGAAGCCACATTTTCAATGCATTTGCAGTTGTATGTGTTACCACATACGAACCTTTTTGCCTAGTAAATGGTCCGGCATAAGCTAAGGACTATAGTTTTTTTATATATTATGTGGAAGTGTGCGTATTTACATGCTAGACCACATATTTTTTATCCTTCACTAGACGGCCTGATTAGCGCAGGGTCCCGGGTTCGAATCCTGGTAGGGACACAAGCTTTGTGTGATGAGCACGAATGTTTGTACCTGAGTCATGGATGTTAATATGTATATAAGTGTTATATACTGAGTTGGCCCTCAGTCCATTGTACGGCACCCATAACACAAGCGTTAAGCTTAAAGTGGGACCGTATAGTTGATGTGTTCGTATGGAGATATTTATTTATTTATTTATTATTATTCACTTGAAGCGCATGCCGTGTTACGTCTCAATATTCTAACAAGTCTGTGGTATATTATGATATCTGTAAAATGCCAAAAAACATTTATAACTATTTCAATACATCGTTGTAGGTATAAAATGGTCTTAAAGCCTTTTATATAAAGTCTGCAATATAAGTCCATAATCTCAGTCCCATAGTTCACACACCCAGCTATCAATAACGAACATCACATCTTTTAACCCACCGCATTCATAATTACAGGCCTCTCATATGGATTAGCGTTCTTTCTCACGAATTAAGCTATAAATTAACTCTGCCTGCACCGGACTGCATGCGCTTTGAAGATTAGTGAACGAATTAGTCAAAATTAACATTTTGATGTTAGAATATTAATCCTATTGATAACTTTATATTTATTGTGGGTCAGTATCAATGTTTCAATTCTAACTGAAAGTATTTTAAAGGCTTACGAGACTGGTTTTTCACTCGGTGTTGTCTATATAAGGTTTAACGAAATATTGTAAAATATTTTAAGTGGTTTACAAGTAGGTGATAATGATCACATTTACGTATAAACTAGCTGTTGCCCGCGACTTCGTCCGCGTGGTATTTAACAAAGACTCAGCCGTTGGCAACAGCCTGCTCGCGTTCTGATCCCGCGGGACGCATTGCAGATTGTTGCTATCAAACTTTAATCAGGCGCAGCGCTGCAACATTGGTTTTAATTTTTTTTCGAGAGATCCAATTTTTTTTTCTAAAATAAAAGTAGCCTATGTTACTCCTTGTTACATCAGCTATCTGCCAGTGAAATTCCCGTCAAAATCGGTCCAGCCATTTCAGAGATTACCCGGAACAAACAGACAGACAGACAGACAGACAGACAGACAGACAGACAGACAGACAGACAGACAGACAGACAGACAGACGGACAGACAGACAGACAGACAGACAGACAAAAATTGTAAAAAATGTTGTTTCGGTATAGGTAACGTGTATACATCCAAATGCACTTAGTAAAAAGCGGTTATTTTAATATTACAAACAGACACTCCAATTTTATTTATATGTATAGATATATACATATGCAAACAGTGTTTAATATATAATTAAGAAAGCCACTAGTATGTGGTGTTATTTAAATATTTCAAATAATTTGATTATTTTATTCGTGACCCTTATAGACTACTGTTGGACTCCTTAAAATATGTTACACTATTATTGTCAAATCAATTGTACAATAGGAAATAATGTGATAATTTATTATCTGTTTTTTTTTTATTAAATTATAGGCAAGTATTTGATCTCGATCTCACCTGATGGTAAGTGACGATGAGATCTACGATGGAGCATACTTGCCTAGAAGGTACCTGTTCACTCTTGAATTGACATATTGTGTGAGTGTGAACAGGTATAGGAAGGCGTCAGTAGATCGAGACGCTAAATTCACTAGGCACATGCAGCGCAGCTGATCTGACCCGCCATCCATGAATGGCAACACCGAACATCATGCCGGAACACGGCTAGGCCGCTTGGCGTCATGGCTTTGTTCAGTGGGTGGTGACTAGCCACGGCCGAAGCCTACCACCAGTAAAAACACTAATTGACATAAAGATTCTACGACATCAGATCTAGCTGATATACAGATTGAAACAATGAAATACAATATTAAAGTTCAAGTATTTACAGACAAATGCATAAAAGATTTTCTAGTTTCCCTTTGATGAACGGAACCCTAACAAAGAAATATATAAGCACCAGTTCACTGAACTCGTTATTCTCAACGTCTATGCAGAGATCAAATTATGTTAACGTCTTGTAGAAAATGTTTACTAATACTTAAAGTGTTTTTATTCAGCGTAATGGCGTAATAAATATTCCTTTATTATTTTATCTAATGGACCCGACGACGTCTTGCTACAGGTAAGAGCTTGTTCAACAGTACGTAAGATAAATTGATAGCTAAATGTTGTTGAAAGGGTATGGGGAAATTGATAATGCAAAACGAGGTGGAAGTATGATCGAGTTACTTTGAACTGATTTAAGGGGTTGTGATGACAGCAAAACCTATTTCTTGGTGCATTTTATAAACGAGACTTGCATTCTAGAGATTACTATAGACCTTGGATTACTGGCGTCATAGTTACAGCATCCAACTGAATATTCGGATATCTGAATTGTCCGAATATCCATCGAATTTATTATCCGGAGAATATTCATTTTATTGTCCGGATAAAACAAATAATACTGATAATTAGTTTATTCATATAGCGCAGTCACGTTATTAGGTCATCAATCAAATAATAATAAAACATCACATTCCGAACAATATTTATTATCATTTCTTTACGTTAACTATTTCACACTCACACAATGAATCTAAATGTTTCATAATTGTCTTTGTAATTTAGCATAACAAACTACATGTAAAATAAATGTCTCGGTCTAATCGTTAGTTACTTTGATAATTACTGTATTAATGAAGAGTTTATTGAACAAATGTTGATTTTGGAATTATATTAGTTTGATTTACGTTTTTTTACTGTAGTATCGGAAATATCCGTATTATCCGGATATATCCGCATAGTCTTTTGGAAGTATTTGAATTATCCGGATAGTAAAATGAGGCGGATAATTGGATACCCTAGTTATAGTAGTGAGAGGTTATCCCCACCACAGGCTCCCAGGGTAGGTTTTAATAGAAAGAGCAGTTTCTTTTAAAAGGACAAAAACGCTATAAAATAAATTATTACTGATTACGACGTTCGCTAAATAGAAATTTTAACAAAGTTATGCCGGTTTTATTACAACGCTTTACTCAGATTAATAGTTATTAATAATTTCAAGAACGGAATTACTAAATACACACAATTATATAAAGTCACCCAATCAAGCGTTAAATTATAAACGCCCGAACAACCCTGATAATCGCATGTTTCCAATCACAAACTATAGTTTACCAAAACACCGTGAAGCACCAACTCGAACAATGCTATGTTAGATTAGATTAATCAAGCAAAAACAACCCTTAACGGTCCACGAGACAAAGTCTTAAGGGATTAAAATTGCTGGAGCGTTTTATTGTTTTCGGATATCCCGTCGACACGCCGCTGGGTTGGTCGCCAGTGGATGCGATAAGCGAGTCGCAAGCTATGTAACGTATGTATTGGGTAGTTGAATTTTTTTTAAACGATACATCATGAGGATGAATACTCATTCATTCGTTTTAAAACGTGTATTTAACGTTTCAACATCAATGTAGTTTGGCTATGGCAAAAGCCGCTTGCCCGAGCCTTTTAAATTTTTCCACACAATCAAGTAAATAAAAAAGTTTTTGATTACAAATTAAATCGACGACTACCATATCCGCTAGTATATCCTGCCTGATGTCATTATAATAAATAATGGCTATACGCCCGCACTGAGCACCAGCCCTTAGGGTTAACGACGCATTATAATAACGAAGTGGGTAAAAAGAGACAATTACTAGCGCTTGTTTGGAGATATGAGTTTATCCAGATGGTCATTTCAGGCATGGCCTTCCACTCTATTGTTATAAGAGACTAGCTGTTGCCCGCGACTTCGTCCGCGTGCTAATTAACAAAGACAACCGTTGACAACAGCCTGCTCACCCATTCTGAGCTGCACGCATTGCAGGTTGTTGCTATCAAACTTAATCAGGCGCTGCGCATTGGTTTTAATTTTTTTTCGTGAGATCCTATTTTTTTTTCTGAAATAAAAGTAGCCTATGCTACTCCTCGTTACATCAGCTATCTGCCAGTGAACGTCCCGTCAAAATCGGTCCAGCCATTTCAGAGATTACCCGGAACAAACAGACAGACAGACAGACAGACAGCCAGACGGACAGACAGACAGACAGACAGACAGACAGATAGACAGACAGACAGACAGACAAAAATTGTAAAAAATGTTGTTTCGGTATAGGTAACGTGTATACATCCAAATGCACTTAGAAAAAAGCGGTTATTTTAATATTACAAACAGACACTCCAATTTTATTTATATGTATAGATTAACTTGATTAAGTAAAGTACTCACGCGAATACTGAGCAATTGTTATACATTTCTATGAAATAAAATATCTCTGAGAAACGTTGAACAGCGGGTGGACTAACTTATAGCTGCGTGAGAGGAACTTTTCCGCCTGTCTGAAAATAGAAGTTACTCGGCTAACAACCAAACCACAAATGATATTATTTTCTATCCAGCTTTTAATGTGTATAATATGTATTACGTAGGTAAGTAAATTATATACTAAAACTCATTTAATAACAGATGACGTCACACGCAATTCACATCGTCCCAAACTCAATTATATTCACACACGCATCGCGCCCAACGGGTCGAACATAATTATTCATAGAAATACAAATTTTGGTAAATTAATTTACTTGGGAGGCGCCTCGGCTGGCCCCGGTTAGGTACGGTACGATGGCAATACCGATTAAAATAAATCCTCTTATATGGACCAAAATATCAATGTTTTATGAATCGATAATTTGTATTTTGAATTAATGTAAGGTGAGTCTGACATTTCGTGGTTGATAGACGTACTTAATGATGAGAACCTACATCCTACAGAATGTGATGTAACACCAATTAAAATGTATATAAATACGTCACACAAATTGTCGATTCAATGGACTATTTCGGTAAGCTTATGTTAATAAAGATTCATTTTAGTCGACAAATCAAATTCTAAAAGATCAATGAAGCAAGTTATCGACTAAAATTAGATGGAATGACGATAGGTACTAGTAAATAATCATGATAAGTACACACACAAATATTGGGTATAATAATAATTCCAGCCCTTTTTTAATGTCATACTGCTGGGCAAGCGCCTCCCCTGAATGCGAAGAAGATTAGGCCATAGTCCACCACGCTGGCCCAGTGCGGGTTGGCGGACTTCACACATCTTTCGAGGGTTCTCTCAGACATGCAGGTTTCCTCACGATGTTTTACTTTACCATTTAGCAAGTAATCATGGTTGAAAATGAGTTCCGCACATGAAATCCCTGAGGTGCGAGCCGGGGTGTGAACCTGCAATTCTCGTTACCAAGGCAAGCGTTTTAGCAACTTGGCTATTACTGCTATAAATATTGGGTAATAATATAAAATAGTTAAAATCGGGAATCCTGAAATTCACACAATTCACCAATCACTTAGCCAGTAATAGTGAAATTCGTTAACCAATACTATGACACACAAAGGGTATAATACCTCCAGGGTCCTATTCATAAATTCGGGTCCCTCTCTATTGTTTAATTCAAAACACGATCTTCTCTAGATTTATCGTTCCCTGATTCGGTTATTCAAACAATTACCGCTCCTTGTGAATTGATTTTGACTAATTAAACACTTTTATTGCTTGTTACGACTGAAACAACGGACTCGATCGGGACCAATAGCGTACAAGAATTCCGTGGAACAAATGTATAGTCTCCATTTAGTATTTAGAGTATTTGGTAGTGTATATTGAATTAACAAATCAGTTCTGGTGTTTAGAGAGTGGATGGAGCACTTAGAAATAGCGTTTGAGGGAAATACTGAGACTGGAAAATCGTTGTTACATTTCTAAACACACAAAGAAATTCGTGCGTAGGATATTACGTACGCTTTGAATTTTAATGTGATTCGAAGGAGCTTCAACAATTATTATTTTTGACGTAAAACTTGTTTCTGCCTTATCATTATTTTGTTGAACTACCTAGTCAACCTTTTAAAGCTTATAGGTTAAGCACGTTCATTGAACCTAGTAAGCTACATTTATAATTCGTACTATATTCTGTATGATCTGTATAGGTCATTTGCATAAAATCCTCACAATCTATACATATAAATAAAATTGGAGTGTCTGTTTGTAATATTAAAATAACCGCTTTTTACTAAGTGCATTTGGATGTATACACGTTACCTATACCGAAACAACATTTTTTACAATTTTTGTCTGTCTGTCTGTCTGTCTGTCTGTCTGTCTGTCCTTCTGTCTGTCTGTCTGTCTGTCTGTCTGTCTGTCTGTCTGTCTGTTTGTTCCGGGTAATCTCTGAAATGGCTGGACCGATTTTGACGGGAATTTCACTGGCAGATAGCTGATGTAACAAGGAGTAACATAGGCTACTTTTATTTTAGAAAAAAAAATTGGATCTCTCGAAAAAAAATTAAAACCAATGTTGCAGCGCTGCAC
Organism: Pheosia tremula; assembly: GCA_905333125.1. NCBI lineage: Eukaryota > Metazoa > Arthropoda > Insecta > Lepidoptera > Notodontidae > Pheosia > Pheosia tremula. The sequence continues at coordinate 604,380 of HG995415.1, forward strand.
CTGATTAAAGTTTGATAGCAACAATCTGCAATGCGTCCCGCGGGATCAGAACGCGAGCAAGCTGTTGCCAACGGCTGAGTCTTTGTTAAATACCACGCGGACGAAGTCGCGGGCAACAGCTAGTGTTGTATAAAATTCAGATTTCCAGCGCCACCGCTTCCGTAAATAGAGACGTTTTATATAAGGATAGTAAGCACTTTTATAACTGTTTTTACAACATAGCAAACACTTCGTAAAACTGCCACACCATAAAGCATAAAAGTCATTATTATAACACCATGAGAAGTTGCGAAGCTATCCCTCAGACCGCCAACTAGCCAACTTTGTACGTCAAGAATTATTTTATCTAAGCAATTTCCAAGCCAGCTCTGAACACTCCGCATGATCGTGGTACATGATCTGATATAGTATAAGAGCTTAAGATACAGCGGAGATGCTTTAATGTCTACATAACGGAGGCTCTAAATGTTAATCTTTGACTTCATATGAGATAACGTTATTGGACTATAGTGAACTTCATAATATTTTATTGTTTGTGTGATTTTTCAATTAAATAAAGTTTCAAAATATAAATATACGTCTATTGTAGCGACATCTTCAACCTCGCCAGAAGCTACACAGATGGCACTGCAGACGCATTCAGAACAATAGACAACTCTCATCACAATCCTGAATCGCGCTATAAGAGTTTTTGGAGCAAGTAACATATATACAAGATCCCGACAATAACCGTCAGGGTATAGCGGCCGCTCCGCCAGGAATACCACCCGCCTGGCTGGAAGATCTTCTCTTTTCCGCTAAACTATAATCATCATAATCTTCCTTAATCTTTCCCAATATCTGGGGTCACAGCAGAATATCTAGTTATTTCTCCCATCGTGATTTTGCTATCATACTCCCACACCTACCCATACCTCGTTTTTATCACTCTCAACGTAATTCAACCATCTCTGCTATGGTCTTCCTCTCACTCTAAATACATCCACACCATACTCATCATTACTTAATTCACATGTTTCTCATCTCTTCTCCTCACATGTCCCACTTCCGAACTCCTTGCTCGTATATGTTGCAGTTGCTGCTTCTACACAACATCTTACATCTCTAACCTTATCCATTCGCGTCACTTCACACAACATTTTTTTCACTCTAGGCCTGTCTATATTAAATTAATTTGAAAACAATTTATAGACTTCTAACTGCTTGTTTAGTCTCGTAGGCCCTGGCATGACCGGTTCCTCAATCACAATCCATTTTACTTGCCGTTTCGGTAACGTAACGTCATCCATCCCTCTCACACCACAGATTTCCTACCCGTTTGACGAGATGTAGTTGTATACTTTTAAATCTTGTATGAATACAGAGGTAGGATAGCTAGAGTGAACGTAGCTTGATGTAAGTATGTAACATTTTTAAGGATCTGCAGATTTTATCTTTAGCTTGTACTTCCAATAACTGTATGAATAATCTAGGGGTTATTTAAGGTCAGCTATACCACCAAGCGAGATTAATATCGGATTTCGTTACTTACGCGTACTTGCTTCACGGAACATTTTGTGTACAATAGTTTTGTGCGATATGATCTCTTATGCTCAAGTACTCTAGGTAATGTAGGAAGCGTACGTCCAAATTACAATAGTAATCCTTTATTTTACTGAGAAGTACCCGATACTAACAGGATTTGCATATACTTAGTGGGTTGATTATTGTAGGTACACCTACGGCAGCCTTGGTCACTACGTGATAATGGTACAATAATTCCGCACATTTTCGATATTCGCTAGTGTACATTTTGTAATAGACCGCGTGAAGTTATGCACAAATACGCGAGTATCGTATATGCGGTACTAGCTACTACAAAAAAAATAAACTTTATTATAAAATCGAAATAAAACATCGCGACCTCTTGGAAGCCTCCGTGGTACAGTCGTAAACAAACGACAATTACTAAAGTAATATTCAAAGTCGCAAGACGTGCTCGTCAAAAGTTCTACTAATTCCGAATTTTGTCTTTAACGTCCAGTAATAAAAGTACAGTCGGAACCTGTGGGCGGTACAGTCAGCGATATAACCATTACGATAGCGAAGACACTTTAACATCGCGGGGCGTGGATTAATGCGCGGCTAGGAAGTTAGCGGGCATTTTAACCTCCTGATTATCTGTTTATAATTTACCACTAAAATAAAGAAAAAGGAAAATTATACCTCAATAAACTCAGAGACTTGAGATTGAGCTTATAGATACATAATAATAATAAATAATTATATATACATTTAATACACTGGAGTTCTTATGTGGTAGTTTCATAATAACATGTTTAATTTTATTCTTGCGATAAAAAAATCTAATCAAATTTACAGACCACAAAGTTGGTTTGTCTTTCTTTGTATCTAAAGCTCGTGTTTTTAAATTTATTATCTCGCAGTAGAAACGAAAAAAAATAATACTTTAAATTAAATTATTCAAATTTCAAATTGCATGGCCCAACGTCGGTAGCGAACTTTTCTAATTTATTCATAACACGGTGCTCTCCGCTTGTGAAGTTGTTTCCAAGTTTTCGCCAACAATACGGATGAACGTTTCAAAAGAAAAATAATTCGTACTCAAACATTGAGATATACCTAACGATGAGCCAAGATTGGAGGAACATTTGCGTTATATCAGTTCGCAAAAGTTAAATAAAGTAGATCATGAAAAATATTGATACAGTGCCGAGTAAACGATATTGCGTACTTTTGAATTTAATAATTCACGTCGCAGAAAAATTGGTTATTTGCATTTGTGAGGTCACGATATTCTCCAGGTTCATCGTAAAGAGTTTATTTGATACACGCTAAAGGGCGCTAAGTATCGTTAAATGTTCCTTACAATTGAAATATAACTTATTTAAAGATTTAATCGCGTTTATTTTGTGTTTTTACGTTCCCGAGGTTTCGGCTGCTTTACAGCAACCATGGTCACGGGAGGACCTAGGTGGATGACGTCCTAGTGTCATAGTTTGAAATGGGGTACGCTTATATTTACTTGTTGCTTGCGGTCCGATCCACGCAACAAAGCATTTTCCTTACAAGTCAAAAAAATCTACAACCCGTAATTACAGATTAGAAATTCAAAATAAACAGTTCAAATAAGGGTATTATCATTTAGACAATCAGAGTACAAACATTACACAGGCTTTTAAATGAAATGACACGTAACATCAATAGCCATTTCTAGACGCTAATAGCCCCTAATTTCAAGTACTGTCACATACAATGCACAGACAGGGTAATTTCCTTTAAATAAAGGGTCGAGTTGCCACGAGACGCGAACAAAATGTAGTTATAAATGTACGCGAGAGGGCGCTACGTTAGAACCGTCACGTGTACTCTTCATGAGCTAATGCGACAATGATTTGTGGGGGGTCTGATAAAGGATACTTTTCACCTTTCTGTCGTGGTCGGATTTTCGAAAAAAGAACGAAGTTCTCAATTCGATTGTATTTTTTTTACCATATAAGCTTCTATGCTCTCTGAGTTAAAAGTTTCTTAAAGCACTTACGAGTGAGCCTAGGCGATTTATATGGTCGGTATAGGTACCTGAAGGAATAAACAAAATATGTGGGCCTAAAATTTAGGAGACATTTTATCCAACTTCGGCACAATTGGTCACACTACTCATCGAGAGCGTGGTGCTTCTCCAATTTCCTCGTCGAGACAATCCCTTTCAGCCCCTTTGTCTGAATCATTATACAAAAAATATAAAAATGATCGTATATACCTACAAATATTTTAACAACCCATTGGGATGTTGCAATTTAAACTCTAACGTCATCTCAATAAGTTTAATTTTCACAGAAATGTCGATAAAAGCTTCGGTTCCGTCGAGAGAGCATCATTCGCGGTTGTTTTGATAAAATTATCTTAAAAGTAAAAAGTAATTAAGGATAAGAATCCTTTTCTTTTATTTTGAGTAATTTATTTTCGGATACCCTTTGTAGATTTGGTAACAGATTTAGGTTTATATAAATGAGTTTAATATTGATAACGTAGGTATATTTCTTTTTTTTATCAACATTGGAAAGCTCTGGTACTCGTATACCTAGCCAGTCACTACTGTTGATGTTGCTAAATAAAATTATAACAACTAATTTTCTACTAGAAATACATTTTGAAATCGATATTTTTTAATATTTACTACTGAAAAAATCTGTGCTACTTTATGCTATCAAAATTTTACATCTTAAAATTGAGATCAAGTTTTTTTAGGTTTACGTACTAACTAAACCAATATTTATTTTATCATATTTCTGCGTGCCCTATCTCGTGTTCCAGGGAGACCTGTTTATCATTGTAAATCTTCCAAATCCGCTTTTTTATATAGACCTAATCTGAAAATGACAGTATAAATATACTCACCTGGTTCCAACAATATTAGAAATCCACTATATTGTATGTTCAAGTATTAATCACTTTCAACATAATCCCTATACTTTGTAGCTTTTCAACACTAAAGTGTTACATAAAGCACATCATAAACAGCTCGATGTATCAGCGTAGCCGATCAGACACCTGGGGTTAAGTGGCCAATCAACGCTGTAATCGTCCATAATCTTGATGGTATTGCGAAACAGCTGCCAGCCCCTAAAAGGTATACAGGCATAGAGGTAGGTATACAGTCACTGTTTGATGATAATATACCACACCCTTTTATTGTCAACTGATTTTGAGACTAAATCTAATAATAATATTTAGTGTACTGTGAACGGTCGCGGAATGAAAAGGTACGTCACCTGAAAGTCTACTTCTGCTTGCAAGAGTTTAAGAACTGTAATACCAACATTACAGCGCATGAAAAAAAAAGTCAACATTTGAATAACTGCTACACGTTATGAAATAAAGGTGTTGCTTACTCTATCCTGTCAATTAATATAAAATATTTAAAAATTCGACACTGGCAGAAATGGCTCAATTTGTAGCTGATTGCCAACCTAAAAAAAAAGAAAATACGAAAAGAAAATAATGCAATAGTGACAAAGACAGACATCGGGACGATAAGTTTTAATCATCTAAAACATAGAGGATATAATCACTACCTTTATATTAAAATAAAAATGACAGAATAAATAACAAAAACATAAACTTAACTTTGATTTGATTAAATTTGATCTCTGTTGTTGAACAGTGAACACAATATTCTCTGCAACAGTCTGTATTATGATATAGTTTGGTAACGATAAGACCACAACCAAATGGTATAGATAGTGAAACCATATAATATGGTATTGAAACCATCCTATTTATATTTTAAGGCCATTAATTGAAAACGGGGGTCGAGTCACCTTCGTCCTTAGGAGAATTAAGTATCCTCGAGATACCCTACACGTGACCCTGGGTGGTGCCAACCAGGTGACAACTCTACTGGTGGTAGGCTTCGGCCGTGGCTAGTCACCACCCACTGAGCCATGTCACCCAAAGCCATGTCGCCAAGCGGCCTAGCCGTGTCCCGGCATGATGTTCGGTGTTGCCATTCATGGATGGCGGGTCAGATCAGTTGCGCTGCATGTGCCTAGTGAATGTAGCGTCTCTTATCTACTGCCGCCTTCCTACCTAGGCAAGTATGCTCCATCGTAGATCTCATCGTCACTTACCATCAGGTGAGATCGAAATCAAATACTTGCCTATAATGTAATAAAAAAAATAAAAAAACGCACAAACCGAACTCGCATCTTCTGTTAGCCTAGTAGTTTGCATTCAAGTTCAATAAATAAAGCCCCTTCCAACTCGAATTCAGATCGCAAACAAACCTGACCTATAACCTTAACAACGCAGTAACTATCGGCACAACCTAACAAATATCACGAAACAACCCCTATTTGATTAACGCCCATTTTCTTTGTACATACTACATTCGTATTCAACACCAGCCCCCGGCTTTATAGGGCATGAAAATCCTGCTTAAAAGGCGAGCGAACGCGCGTCCTTTTTGTAAAAACGTTGTTACGTTCAAGTGGTATGAATAACCCTTACATTAACCCTTTAATAATATTTTAAAACGCCAAAAAGCCACACCTCGGGGTGAATTTGCCGGCGGCGTGGCCGCGCGCAATTTTAGCGCGGGTCGCGTTCCAATGCGATATTATAACGAATTTTACTTGATCGCTGTACGAGATCGGTTTTGGGCCATTTCATAAGCAAACGCTTAGATAGCAATATTAATTAATACTAATATGACAGCCTGATTAGCGCAGTTGGTGGTGACACTGCTTTCTGTGGCGTTGGTCACGAGTTCGAATCCTGTTCCTAGGGATAATTATTTTAGGTGAGTCATGGATGTTTATTATCTATATAAGTAATATTTACTGGGTTCACCCAAAATAAAAGCGTTGCTTAGTGTGGGAAAGTAGTTGGTTTTTTGTCAGAAAAAAATACTTTTATTTTTTATATTATATACAAAAGCCTATTTTTAACGACATAAATTTGATTGGTTGCTTTACATGGAATGTTGATTCTATGTAAATTCTTTGGAAGCGTATAGGTATTAAACGCTCATAATTTGAACCACCGCCCAAAGCGAGTCCGGGAACTTGTATAATTTATTCATAGTCAAGTAATGACACTCGATCACTTTAAACCCTTCACTTTGAAGCGCGACTTTAAAAAAAAAGGTGTTATTTTCATTAAATGCAAGGAAATGAGTTCGTTGGTGCGCCGCGTCGACGCGACGGCAAATTGTCGCGTAATTCGCGCCCCGGGGCGTGTTTCAAAAGATTTCATGTATATTCCTCAACTAAAATTGCGTTTCATGTTTCTATGGTCTCTTGTGTTGATGAATGGTCTTGTTATTTGACGGCGGTACATTTTGCTGGTGTGCAAAGTTTCTCGCTGTATATTCCTAGGATCGAGTGAAGTCACGAGTTAGGATCACTGCTTGGTTAAAAATAGCATTGTTTGAGCCTACCATTGTTGATTACTTAATTCATGCTTGACTTAACTTAATATACTTAAAAAAAATATACAACATCTGTGTTATGATACCAGCAACAGAAGGTAACTCTAACTATTTGGCTGACGGGGTATCGAAAAAGATTCATGGTTTAACAATTGTTTATCGTGAACCATGAATCTAAATAAAATCCCCTCTATTCCCCCAGTCAGCGTGCGCACAACATCATATTTATGGAACCCATCTCAATAAATAACATGTTGGGAGTCATTTGACGCATCGATAAACATAAATGCTCGCGCAAGGTCGCCGCCGTTTTACTGAACAGGTCAAAGGTCACTCATATTCGTGTATCAGTATACAATACGGTTGTATACACTGAATGCAAATAAATACACATCATTGGTATTTACTGAATATTGTGCCTTCTTTATTTTTTATTTCATAAAAATAATCATTTGTTTAATAAAAATAAAAAAGAGATTTACAGGTTTTTTATGTATCACATACATTGCGGTTACAATTTTAATAATAATATTTTAAATACCTGTCAGTTATTGACAAAAACTTCCTGCACTAGGTCAGGCCTGTCTCGCAGGAAGTTTTTATTTAATTATAGAGATTAACCTAGATAGCATAACAGTTGCCAGTTCTTATAATAATAAAATCAAATAAAATAGTATGACAAAATTTAGTCATGAAAGAAAAAATAAAAAATAATACTGAAATTAATGTTTTCGCGTGACCGCAAACCGTGACGTCAACAACGCCATATAGACGTTTATATAATCGCGCGCCTTTAGTATTTATATATGGTCTTAAATTGTTGTCAAATTGGCGCAAGGACAGAGTAGAATGGTTGACGAAAATTGTTGAAACGTAGAAAATCAATAAATAAATATCGCCAGCAAACAGACCAACTGTATGGCTCTTAACTAAGCAACGCTTGTATTATAGGTGCCGTACAATGGACTGGGAACGATCCCAGTAACACTCAGACCAGGGCCAAAAGCACAGCACACAGCACACACAACACAGCACACACACAGCACAGCAGGACAGGACGAAAAGATCGTTTCCGAAATTTGCTCTGGCGGGAATCGAACCCACAAATACCCGGTGCAGTGACCCGACCGGCCTACGCACAAACCACTATACCAAGCTGTCGTCAAATGTCGTAATGAAAAAAAATAGTTTTTTAACTGTATCATATTTACAGCTGTAAACTCAATACATTTCTAATAATTTGTGGTAAGCTCTCCAACCGAGGATCATTTACCACCCACTCATCTTTAAATCCTGCCAAACGCAAGGTAACAACGTCGTTCTTTCGATCATAACGTCAGTTTATATACTTTCCCCGCAATCTATAGTATCCAAAGCTATACACACGACATATCACTATAATAAACCATCATCCCCGGACTAATATCCACTATAAACTTATTTACGGCACTCGCCGTGTTTATGGGTTATCAACACGGAACATGAACTGACCTTAGCCGGCCCTAGCTATGAATATTCATATTTTTGTAACATCTCCGCTCTGACCTCGACTTTACCTATGAGTAGTTAAGAAATATTTTTTGTGTAATTGGAATTTGTTAATGGTGTGGATGTCAAGTTCAGGAATGTTGTAATCATTAAATATTATATTATTCTTAACCGATATCAACGGGACTTGCTAACTACGCAGGAAAATAAATTGTAAACAAGTATGGCAAGCACAGATGCAATGTCTCTTCCCTCACACTTATAGTCCAATGGGATGGCAATACACCACGATTGGATAGAGATCAAACGCAGGACCTGTAGCTTTACGTACTTCTCGAGACACGAGCGAATAATAATAATGATTGCAAATGAGATTCTCACATGAAATCCAGAAACCTTAAAGTCGCAACGGAGTTTGAAGCTGCAATGCTTGTTCCTAAGGCGAGCGATTTACCAACTTGGCTATGCCTGACATGTTGTGTACCTACTTGAACATAGTTTAAATCTCTAGATAGGATAACTTGAGTTCCAGCTACAGGGTACTATAGAATGTGTTTTTAACGTCGTACACAAACATGAAGCTGAAAAAATCCACGAGATGGACTAAATTGATAACACTTCTTGACATTCCCTATATAGTATTAAAACATAAATTTGGTATAAGCCTATGACTCCACAAGAGCCAAGTAACCCTAATATTTCAGATTTAACTAACAATCCTGGTGTTACACTAGTTAAAGTTAGCGCTATATGCAACTGCCCATAGCACTAAAGATTATAAATCTACCGCTTTAAAATAAACGCTTTCAAACTAATTGGTTTGTCAAAACGCCTCGCCGCCGCTATTACGTCACTCAATCTGTATCGCTGCTAAAGTGACTGTTTTATAGCAGCAGTAGCATTATAAATAGCCATAAAGTTATTGCCCCAATAAGGCTACTGAAAATTTTAACTGATTTATGTTGCGTTGTTTGATAGCGCGTGATTTGTCTTTGAGAAACAGATTCGAGTAAAGTTTAGATTCCGTATGTAAAGAACAATCTAATAGAGTGATTTCAAAAGTATTCACAAGTTACATATATTTTTTTAATATACAAATAAGGTGATTTCATTGTAGGTGCGACCCACTTAAGAGCCGCTAGGTACTTACATAATATTGGAAGGATGGTCACCGATGGGATGGACGTACCATATACACACGACACTTAACACCTTAGACTATGATGCAATCCATACGCAATATTGTACAGACGAGAATGCTTCATAAATGTCACGTTCCTCAGCATTGAATATTCACAACGCATGGAGAGTGACAGTAAGATATATATGTACTTTTTCTATTTTTATTCTTTAAAAGAAATCCGAATGTCTCTTTATATGTTATCTCACACTGTTTTTAAGCTCAGGTTCGTGATAAGTATGGAAGCACAGCTATGTAGAGCTACTGATTATACTTTTGTCTAGACAGCGTACAACATAGCACGTGGCTTTGATTTGTTGACCTTAAAATTTTTTGAACGTGAGATTGTGAGCACTTTCTATATAGATCGGACCGCAAACAACAACTAAATATGAGGGTATCCCAATTTAAACTATGACACTAGGACGTCAAACACCTCTGTCCTCCCGTGACCATGGTTGCAGTAAACCAGCCCTCAACCGTCACTGAATGTCAACGTCGGGAACGTAAAATAAATGCGCTAAAATCCGTTAAATTAGTTTTATTTTAATGTGTAGTATTCGTGTAAATATGATAACTCAATATGTCAACGTGCTGACCCCGTCAACTACAGGCCCATCTCGGTCACTTCTATACTCTGCAAGAGTATGGAACGTGTACTGAACTGTAGGCTCCTGGTATACCTAGAAAAGAATGACCTTCTCAGTGACCGACAATATGGCTTTCGCCGGAATCGGTCTACTGGGGATCTTCTAGTGTATGCCACCCATATCTGGGGCGAGGCCATTGAAAGGAATGGAGAGGCGATGGCCGTCTCTCTAGACATTTCGAAGGCCTTTGACGGAGTCTGGCACGACAGCCTTCTTAGCAAGCTTCCAACCTATGGTATATCAGCAGGCTTATGCGTTTGGATATCAGATTTCCTGAGGGAACGGTCGTTACAAGTTGTCGTGGACGGTTCCACATCCGACCAATTGGCAATTAATGCCGGGGTACCTCAGGGGTCCGTTCTCTCTGCAACTCTTTTCTTGCTGCATATAAACGACCTGCTTGGACCCGGTATCTTTGGGTATGCAGATGACAGCACAGTATCAGAGAGATACATGTCTGACGCACGTGCCGGAGCAGCGCTGATACAGTCCAATCGAGAGACCATGGTCGATAGCTTGAATTTGTCCTTGCAGGCAGTCTCCGAATGGGGCGATGCCAACCTGGTCAAATTCAATGCTTCTAAGACCCAAGCGTGTCTGTTCTCCGCGAAACGGAGTCCATTTCACCTGACTCCGACTTTCCGTAATGTATCTGTGCCCGTGAAGGACCACCTAGAGCTACTGGGTATGACTCTCAGTTCCAAGCTCAATTTCGGTTCCTTCATTGAGTCCAAAGCCAAACTAGCTGCTATGAAGTTGGGCATCCTGGGGAAGGTCAGGCGGTATTTCACGCCGGGACAGCTTCTAAATTTATATCAAGCTCAAGTCCGATCGTACATGGAATACTGCAGCCACCTCTGGGATGGGTCTGCTAAGTATCAGCTGGAGGCTTTGGACTCCATAGACAGGCGGGCTAGAAAGCTCATTGGCAACGAGACCCTAGTGCAGGCCAAGCTACAGAGCCTGGAACACCGACGTAGGGTTGCCAGCCTATCAGTTTTCTACAGAATACATTTCGGAGAGTGTGCGACGGAATTACACGAGTTAATTCCCCCATCTCCATTCTATCGTCGGTCGACAAGACGCACGGATAAGTGTCATCCGTACACTGTGGACATTCCTGCGGTACGCACTAAGCGTTTTGCTTCTACTTTCATCGTGCGTACTGCCAAGGAATGGAACACGCTACCGGCGTCTTTGTTCCCCGTTGACTACAATCTGGGTGTTTTCAAGTCGAGAGTGAACAGGTACCTTCTAGGCAAGTATGCTACATCGTAGATCTCATCGTCACTTAACATCAGGTGAGATCGAGATCAAATACTTGCCTATACTGCAATAAAAAAAAAAAAAAACATTTTTTGCCAGATTTTTCCTACTCTAATATTTTGTATGCGAAAATTATTTAGAGAAGTACACACAATCGAAACAAATGGACTAATCACATGAAATGAAATAATAGTCATTCCACAAAAAAAACATACGTGATGAAGTTTTACGATGGGTAAATTTAATTTTGAAAAAAACAATGAAATTCTTTTTTCAAATGTTTTCAAATATTGACCTATGAAGCTGTCGGTCAAACGCCTTTTTCAGGGTACACTCTACATCACACGGCTTCAGAATCGAAGGCACCCGTCAGCGGCTCGCAATTCATTATTTATTAACATGGTTATCGTGAATATGTAATGCAGATCCACTGTACATACCTGATGCCCTCAAATTGATCACACAGATTTACATACAGCTGGTAGCTTTGACAAAATTGCTATATAAAATATCGGAAATACTAGAGACGCCTCTTGCTTAATAGGTCGGTAGATTTGTAAAGTAAACATTGTGCTTGCCACAGAATTGAATCCAGAATCTCGTGAAAGACTACCGTTTAACTTAAGCCGAATATCCGGCGTGTGTTCTTCTCTACACACTACACAAAAACATTTAAACATTTTCCCCCGCACGGGTGAAGGGGGACGGACTGCAATCATCCGTTGTATTGAAATAAAATATTTTGTGTAGGTTTTATTGAATGTTTCGAGCTCGAGATTTGTATTTACGATTCATAGTTTCGATAACTATCTGACTATAGTATGTAGGTAGGTACTACTCACTCTATTATGGTACCTACTCTCAGAGTCCTTAAACAGAGCCAATAAAAACTAATACCTCCCCACCTACCCGTTTAAATAGACAATATAAATTAATTTAACGTCTCAGTAAAGCGGATAGTGTGCCATCATGAAATTAATTACGTAGAAAGAGCTTTAGTGTTTAACTTAAGACCTACGTTTGTGGTTCGGCTAGTCTTGAAAGGAGTAGGTTGGCCATACGTTATTAAGTATTCAATTTCTTTAAAGTATAAACGTTTTAAATCAATGGTTAATATAACAATAATTACTATTAAATTAGGAATTAATCAGATATTGATAAGCATTACTCGTATCAATTAAAATTTCTGCTGCATTTGTTATGATATTTACTGTTTCAAAATAATTAGATTGTTACTCTTGTAAAAGTAATGAAAAGTTCGAACGATTTATTTGATAAAACACAACCGAAATGGGACGTAATCCCATTCTAAACGCACGCGGCCACTATTTGAAAAGTTCCCCAACAGCCCAGCGAACCACGCCCAATAAACGTTTGCTACTAAAAAAAGACATAAAGACATATATAAGACGAGAGTTATTCTTGAAACTCTCGGGACTATCCCACTTTACACTAACACGATGGCTGTCCGCCGTTTGCGCGATTTATGACGCATTGCGGGTACTGCCGACGAGTGTCTTTTAAATCGACTTTATATCCGCATCTAGCACGCCTTGGGGTCTACAGGATTATAGTATTGGCAATAATGTACTGTTACTTAAGCTCGACTGGACATTTTAAATTGGTACTTAAGTACTTTGTTCAACTTATTTTGTGCAGCTGAGCAATCTTATGCGGGCATCTTTGTTGTAGACTTTAACTAGAGCAATAGTGTGTTAATCAACGGAAAATTGCATTATTTGTTTTTTGTTGTATAAGTAGTCGAATGTAAATCGTAGATTTATGCTATTATGTTATTGTTTAGTTATGCTATTTCGTTTTTGTTAATTTATGCTATTAATAATAATAATTCCAGCCCTTTTTTATGTCGCACTGCTGGGCACGGGCCTCCCCTCAATGCGAGGGGGGGTTTAGGCGATAGTCCACCACGCTGGCCCAGTGCGGGTTGGCACACTTCACACATCTTTCGAGGGGTTCTCTCAGACATGCAGGTTTCCTCACGATGTTTTGCTTCACCGTTTTAGCAAGTGATAATCTTGGTTGAAAATGAGATTCGCACATGAGAAATCCCAGAGGTGCGAGCCGGGGTTTGAACCTGCAATCCTCGTTACCGAGGCAAGCGACCAACTTGGCTATCACTGCTTTTGCTATTATGTTTTTGTTTATTTATGCTATAATGTTTTTTGTTTATTTAAATACATGTTTGTATGTGGTAAAGATGCATTCTGCTCCGGTTTGCTAGTCAACACATTACAAAATTCCTAAGAATAACTGTTACATCTTCGAATGTCCATACAACCCATCTCTCCTTCGGTTATCCTAACAAAAAACAAAACCCCATCTCAAATATTCAATAACCCGTTAAATGGACGCTTCATATCGGTTGATCGTGTGGAATGCCGATATCGTATAATCAGCTTTATTATAATTGTTTTTAGTGTTATAATACCATTATAATACGGGTCGGTCAGTAACATTAGAAAATGTGTGACATTAATTCAAAACCAGCTGTCCGGGCGTCCCTATGTATCAATAGTTATTCTGCTATTCGGTGCGGAAACAAATGTAAAAAATCAAAGTCATAAATATCGGCCCAGCCGTTCTTGACTTATAAATGGTGTAACTAACACGACTTTGTTTTATATATGAAGATTAAAAATTTGAGAGATAGATTTAAAATTACTTTATCGAAAGACTAATTCAAAGCAAAGGAAAGCTTTGCTCTGAATTGTTGAAAGTATAATAGTCTTAACTAACGACAACCCGATTATCTCAGTGGGTGGTGACCCTGGCTTCTGAGGGTCCCGGGTTCGAATCATGATAGGGGCAGACTTTGTATGGTAAGCAGGAATGTTTGTACTCGAGTCATGGATATTTTTATATACTGGGTTCGCCCACAGTCCATTGTACGGTACCCATAATACAAGCGTTGCTTAGTGTGGGACCGTATAGCTGTGGATTTACCTGGCGATAATATAATATTATTATAATATCTGTATTAATTATTAAAAAAACTATAAAAAACATTTAACATTCTTACTGCGATCCCTCAAACATTAATCTAAAAGGTTATAAATTAACCGGCATGTCGATATATAAATAAAAGGTGTTTTTTTTTGTGGTCCGTCGTATTTCAATAAGTCGTTAACGGCCCGCACCCGAGCAGTGAGGGCGTAAAGAGACCCAATCTCATCTAATCTTATATCTCATAGTTGTATCAAACTGACCCGATAAGGTATGTTATGTAGTTGAATGTCGAAGCTATAGCTAGATCGAACTGATCGGTTTTGTAATTGTAAAAGTTTCTTTTTAAATCGTGCCTTTTAAAAAGTAACCCTAATAGGTCTATAGAAGTTACATAATAATTAGAAATTTTTGCCTCCACAGGTGACAGGAGGGCTGGCTCTTCCCACGCTCAAAAAATTAGTTTGATTTATACAGCGAGGGAATGCAGCCAGCATTCTTGCCACCATTCCAACCGGACAAGATCTTTTGGATACATAGTTTGTTTTCATATTATTTTAAAGTTTTTTTTTATTTTTCTATTAGAAATACTGCGTGGATATAAACACTAAAAGAATCGTTGTAAAAATCATTGGTATCATAATCCAGGTAAAGATATTTCTGTCTCCTTGTAGCTTTGAACAGCAAAGCATTCACTACACTAAAAGCTTTACAATCCTAAGGTCCATTCGTCGTGTGTGATCTCCTATCGCGCTGCGCATTACATTAATTTGATTCTGATGCGCGCACGCATGCTATACGTCAGATAACTCGCTGATAGAAGAATTGCTTGTTAAGATAACTATTGGGTTTAATCCAGACATCTTCACGCGTGGGCGGATATTCGGTAGCCGAGATGTGGGATATGATTTCATGGTTTGAATTTAATTTGATTGTGCATGATATTTAAAGGTTACTTTCAGATTAGCTCCATTTGGTAGTGGCCATCGTTTGGGTATCACTGATAAGGCCATACAAATGAATATGGACTAGGGGATAATGAAAAGCTTATAAAGCTGCTATTACTTGTTCACAGATGGCTAATACAGCTCTTTCAAAGGTGGCTCAGCTTAAGGCACAAGACAGTGATATAAGAATATTTATTACTCAACAGTAACTCTAGAACACCCGAAAGAGGTTTTGTCAATTGTTTTTGAAGCTTGGAGCTAACAATACGATGTAACAGGCTCAGCAAGTAAACCCTACCTAAAAATTGGCTTATTATACACCCACTTTCAATGGTATAACCAGGAAAAAACACAATAGTTACCCTATAATTTTAGTGGTGATTTATCACTCGCGTATAACATTTGCATTGCGTATGAACCCTATAGCGCTATAGCATATATCACGGCGTCTATATCAATTCTATAATGTTATTATGGTATGTGGCTGAATATTTATGAGTGTAAGTTTTTTGTGTAGGATAGCTTTGATTTGTCGTCATTTTGAATGGTATATTGTACATTAGAAACATAACTATTTGCTGATCTTGTCTTTCGTGACTTTTCTCATAGGCTATGCTTCAAATCGAAGTTAATTTTATAGAATAAAGAATAACTTGAAGTTAAAAGAAAACAGTACTTTCAGGGTTAAGTTTATTCTCGAAACAGTTTTAAGGCTTCCAATTGTGAATGAATTCCCCACCTAACCCTCGCGCCACCCTTACCTTTTGACAACCTCATCGACGCATTTCTCCGCCACAAATGCCGAGGTTTAATTACGAACCGACCCCCACGGCTTTTTCGTCATTTTTGTCGAAGACAGCGCCCCGTGGTGCGTTCTAGGGCACTTGGCACGCCAAATATTCCGGGGCACTCGAGACCTGCAAATCGCGGCGTGGGGGTTGAGAGAAAATTCTTATAATAATTCAGTAGGTGGTTTAATACGTCGAATTTTTGAGGTAGTGCAGATTTCCTTGGGAGTTTTGAAGATCATTAGGTTTATGAAAATAACATGCGTTATGTATCCGGGCTTTTTCAAATTAAAAAGCCCATAAATTTACTTTGGATTATTTATACACGCACAGCTGTGATAGCCAAGTTGGTAGAACGCTTGCGTCAGTAACGAGGACCGCAGGTTCAAACCCCATCTTGCACCTCAGGGATTTTTTGGATTTTATATGCGAATCTGATTTTCCACCATGCTTATCACTTGCTAAACGGTGAAGGAAAACATCGCGAGGAAACCTGCATGTCTGAGAGAACCCCTCGAAAGACGTGTGAAGTCCGCCAACTCACACTGGGTCAGCGTTGTGGACTATGGCCTAATCGCCGTCGCATTGAGGGGAAGCCCGTGCCCAACAGTGGGTAATTAAAAGGGCGGGTATTAAACACACGACTGTCATATCCTTTCTCTGTTTTATTGGAAGTATCATAAAACTACTTACCCAGTTTTAAATTACCTCATTCTAAAAGTCGTCATAAAAATGATTGCGCAAGTTTTCCCGCCGGATATCTTCGCTATGAATAAAAATTCGTATTTTAAGACCTTCCCCGGGAATAAATTACTTCGCTCCCACTCCATTGCAGGCGGGGGCTGGGGTTTTCTCTAATAATAAAGTTAATTTTCATGCAATTTGAATGTTATAGGGTGCAGTCAATGTTCAAGTGGCTTGATGGCTGGGTTATTATGACTATTTTAATTTTAATACGCCTTTACCTACTTACTTACTTATTTGCCGCTTAACACTCTCGTCACAGTCTACCTATTCTTCATACTATATTTTAAATATACATATTAAATGAAAACATTGACATTGACATTGTCACACATTGACATAGTAAAATATTTGTACCCGAGTCATGTATAAGTATTATATTCTGGATTCGCCCCCAGTTTATTGCACGCTACCCAGAATACAAACGTTGCTTGTTGTTGGGCCGTATTGTTGGTGTGTTCGAATGGCGATATCATTATTATTATAAAATATCACCAGACTATATCTCTCCGAATATATCTCCGCATCGAACAAAGATCATATACCCACACAATAGATTAAATTTTGAAATGTGTAAGTACATGAAAATAATATCATGTTTATTGGGTATAAAAGTCTTCGGTTGGGGAATATCGCCGGTAATCTTATAGGAATCACATTATCGGTTCTGCCATACGCTAAGCCTTTGATGTATTATAATCTGTTGAAATAAAAACGATCGACTGTACTGTTTAGAGTTCAGCGAATAGGGTTCGCAGAGAAAATATTAAAATGACCTGTCTCACGATCCGGTTCTAAAATTGTAAATAAGCTTGAAATTAGGCTGATAAAGATAACTTAGACGAGAGTGCCTGGCAGACAGAGCACAAAATAAGAAGGACCTGTTAATATTTTGTCAAATTGTCTGATTGTTGAGTCCTCGTAACGAATGTAACGTAGAAAAAAAATGTATTACATGACGGAAATAAAATTGTGGAGTAATCATTCTAGTCTGACAGCCTCAAATTTATATAAGAATATGCTTTCATCCTTTGTTTTTTGTGATGAAGACAGCCCTAATATAGCTACTGATCGGTATTAATGCTGGTAACCCTACATATATCGCGAGTGCTTCCATATTCGTTGTAAAACCGGGTTATGGATCGAGAGTTGTTTACTTTTTTAAGAGCTTTAAAAATATACGCATTGTTTTTTAATTCGCTTGTTCGACGTCTGATCCGTGTGTGATGCTTCATCGCACTTAACGGATTAAGCGGAGTTCAAAGAGATGTTATATCGGTAGAATGAAAAGCGCTATCTTTTACCTATATTTGTCTAATAACAATAGGATTCATTTGCAAACTCCGGTATATTTTTAGAGAATACTAAGTACCTACATTTTTTCTATTAGTTATCAAGCTAATCAATTATGTATATTATGGTATGCTCAGTAATTACAAAAAGGGGTTGTAAAATCAATCTATACATATAAATAAAATTGGAGTGTCTGTTTGTAATATTAAAATAACCGCTTTTTACTAAGTGCATTTGGATGTATACACGGTACCTATACCAAAACAACCTTATTTAAAATTTTTGTGTCTGTCTGTCTGTTTGTTCCGGGTAATCTCTGAAATGACTGGACCGATTTTGACGGGACTTTCACTGGCAGATAGCTGATGTAACAAGGAGTAACTTAGGCTACTTTTATTTTAGAAAAAAAAAATAGGATCTAGATAAAAAAAAAAAAAACCAATGTTGCAGCGCTGCGCCTGATTAAGTTTGATAGCAACAATCTGCAATGCGTCCCCCGGGATCAGAACGTGCGAGCAGGCTATTGCCAACGGTTGAGTCTTTGTTAAATACCACGCGGACGAAGTCGCGGGCAACAGCTAGTCTTGGTATATAATTTACACTTTTACCTATGTATTATACAGGTGCGATATAATTTAAAAAAAGGCTTGTTTTTTTATCTACTGAACCCGTCTTGTATACACTACACTCGAACGCCAATATATATTTAACATGAACGGAGCGTGACAAGGGCCAATAAAAGCCGCACAATGACAGTGGAATGTATGAGCCACCCGTGTGGGTACCGCCGGTGTACGTTTACGGAGCCTTAAGGGCGGGTACAGAGGTCGGTAGTGGTGGGTTCAACTAATGCTAAGTAATGTGGTACATACTTGGTTTGGGGCACTTACTTATCGGTAATGTTCATTGTAGAAAAACTTTATGAAGCTTAAAAATTGTCTGCTGGGATCTTTTTAAATTCATCCAAAAAAATGCTGACTACTGGGGTCGCCCCCAGACAATTGTACGGTAGCTATAATAAAAGCATTGCTGAGTGTGGGACCGTATAGTTGGTGTGTTCGTCTGGCGATATTACTATTATTATCATAATAGGTAACAATATAAAATTCTAATTTAAAAAAAAATACTGGTAATGGGCTCATAACATCTGTGTGTACATTTACTTATTAGTTTTCTACCCATTTTGATAACTAACCCATCACCTACTAAGCTGCGCTAGCTACACAAACTTTCGTAGAGCATACTTTATCTCAATTATGACGCATCATCTGACAACTGACAGCTGCTGTCACAATTATCAACAACCGTATCACTGAACCGCATAAATATTTATAAGATATAAATATAATTTAGTCCATCGGCTATCTACTCACGTTAGAACACACCTTAAGATGCTTTTCAACTGGCAAGCTCGGTGTTGCCATGTTTTTGGCTTCATAAGTCATTATAAACATGACGGTGTTGTCAGCGGTCGTGTTCTTAATGATAATGGTGTGTTTTTATTTTTATGATAATTCCTATATGATTTGTTATAATGGGGTGAAGAAAGTTATTCTCGGTTTTGTTTCAATGAATAATAGACTAGTTTCTTTTTAATACAACATATTGTATTGTTTGGCTATTATGTTCGTGAGTTGGGTTATACATTTTGGTTTGACATATTATAAAGGTCTAATGGGTTTGTATCAAATTGTCCTTATGATGAGATATTTCTCTATGTAATTATAAGTATTTTAATCGTAACACTGGCCATTATGTAAATGGAATAAGGCCAAAAAATATATAAATATATGCGAAATTGCTCTTAATTTAAATGTACAAATGAATTCACCCTTCATGACTGATGACCCAAAACTCTTATATTTTTAAACGCAAATAGTCGAGACCTCTTTGGTAGTATTAATAAATTAAAAAGTGGAATATCACAGAAAAATAATTTAATTCGAATCCTTTTAATAAAATCACTACTTACGTAGGTATTTGGGTCAGTCGGAGTGCACTTGAGAAAGTTTAAACGAAGCTTAATGCTAAAAGCTCATTACTGGCATTTAAATCAATATCATTGAGCATTTTATGATTCTTATTAGTCTGGGTCTCTACTTGAAAACCCTAGATTCAATTGGAAAGCAGTTTTCATCCATCTATTTTAAGTACTCATAATCTATTTATGTATAATACCATCACGTTTAAAGTCCCACTGTTGGGCAATGCGAGGGGGATTAGGCTCCAACACGCTGGCCTAGCGCGGGTTGGCGGACTACACACGTCTATCGAGGGGTTCTATCAGACATGCAGGTTTCCTCGCGATGTTTTCCTTTACCGTTTAGCTAGTGATAATTTGGTTGAAAATGAGATTCGATCGAAAAAAAGTTGACCCATAAAACTTTGGCGATAAGATTGGAGCGACTATATTATTAATAGTTAATCATAATGGAAATATTATAAATTATTTTTTTATATCTATGATCTATGGCTAATGGCTGATAGTCGATTAATACGCCAGAAATCAATTAAGTAACTTAATACACCAGATTTCGCCCACGTGTCTGTTTGATCGATCGCACGCCTTTACCAACAATGTCATAATTAATATTATGTTTATGAAAGTTGGATACAATTACAATTTAAATTCCTAACTGCTATATTGAGTACAAGTTAGCAGAGAAATTTGTTTGGGAATAAGGCAGTTGTCGATTTCTTTTATATCTACGTTTCATAGTCTATACATATAAATAAAATTGGAGTGTCTGTTTGTAATATTAAAATAACAGCTTTTTACTAATTGCATTTGGATGTATACACGTTACCTATACCGAAACCACATTTTTTACAATTTTTGTCTGTCTGTCTGTCCGTCTGTCTGTCTGTCTGTCTGTCTGTTTGTTCCGGCTAATCTCTGAAATGGCTGGACCGATTTTGACGGGACTTTCACTGGTAGATAGCCGATGTAACAAGGAGTAACTTAGGCTACTTTTATTTAGAAAAAAAAATAGGATCTCACGAAAAAAAATTAAAACCAATGTTGCAGCGCAGCGCCTGATTAAGTTTGATAGCAATAACCTGCAATGCGTCCCGCGGGCTCAGAATTGGCGAGCAGGCTGTTGTCAACGGATGTCTTTGTTAAATACCACGTGGACGAAGTCGCGGGCAACAGCTAGTAATAAATAAGACAGTCCTTAAATAGCCATAGCCAAGAATGGGTGGGCCGGTTTTTATGATATTATAATTCAAAATATCCAGCAGAATAACTTATTAAAACATGGGAAAAATAACATTTGATTCTGAGGCGGTACGAAGTGCGCTGGGACATCTAATCATTGCTATATGCAACTTCTAACTAGCATTAAAACCAGTTCACATCGACTGTCCATATTTTAGGTTGCGTGCATACTTACGATAATTAAAAACCAACTATCTAATAGTCCGAGATTTTATTCAGTACCCGATGTGGGAACTTTAATGATAATTACTTTTGTTTATTTATTTAAACAGTCGTAAACGTGTTTCGGTGCCATTAACGTTTATTTAGCGGTGTTAAAGTGGTTTATGCTTTTATTTCTCATGTGAACTATTTATTTGTATTGGTATTTTGATATTTTAAACACTATTTTGACTTTGAAATTGAGAAGAATAAAAAAAACTGCAACAGTATTATAAATGCAAATGACTGACTGTATTAGTGTGGATTTATCAGTTAACATAGACCGTGTGTGGTGCCGCTTAAGGTTTGCACCACCCCCAATGTTTTTAAGGGTGTAGGTAAGTACTAGTCTGGATTGTTGAACGCTTGTGTGAGCAAAATGTCTGAGTCGAAAAAAGTCTAGTTACAGATAAAAATTTTAGGTTGCAAAATAATACTTGACTTAATTGTAAAATTTCTACAATGGCAAAACGTGGTGACCTTTAAAGGTTTCTAGAATGTCTAACGAGGCAAAACCAGCCTTGCAAGACTCAGCGCAAAGTAAATGCCCGGATTATGACAATTCAAGATATTATTTCTCACCTGGTTTATCCAAATCGCTGAGAAATTCCTCGGTGTCCGAATAGGCCGTGGTTCGGCCCAGTGCGGCGAGGACCGCGAGCCAGGCCCACGCGGTACCACCGGGCCTCAGCGGCCTCACCATGGCCTCGGCTAGGCCTCACGCCCGCGCCGCCATCGCACTCAGTACACTTACACTCGCACACTACACTCACTTGTCTATACCCTTAAGAGGTGGAGGCTACCTGGAATGGAAGACAATTGATTTATTATATAATGCCACTTCAGAATACTGTCATTGTGAAATAATGCTGGTTTAATATTTTCCAAAGATAATTACTTGAAACAATTAAACAAACAATCATCTTATATTAACCAATAATATCGTAAAATGAACAACGGCAAAATCTAACCAATAAAGATACCATAAAAAATGTTGTAACGGGAAAAGTCAATCAAATTAGCAGCGTTACATCAAAAGCTTTCGGTTGTAATTTCATTAAAATAAATGTATCTCTCAACACAATTTTCACGTTATTTGGCCGCTAAGAGTTAAGTTTTTAATAAATGTACTTCCATATATATATTCCACGTAGGTAGCGAGCAAAAAAAATAGTATTGGTAGATGTGAAGTTACACTAAATTAAAAAAAAAACACCGATGACTAGACTTACAAAATTAGTCACATTTACGTTCGTTTCTGTTATTGACAACTATAACTTCACGCATTTACCAAGTCGAAATATAATTTCGAATAAGTAACAGCAACACTTTAATTGTACTATGTTGAATGTAAAAGTCATATTGTTATCGGCATGTAAGAGTGACTTGGCATTCTCCACAAACAATTGTGTTTCCAGTTCACGTCCTTTCACAGAGATGAAAAGGTTCCCTTTATTGAAGACGTTTTGATGTGTTGACATCGGCAAGTAGGTTGGCAGTTAAAATAAAAAATAACAATACATATAATAAGAATGTAACTTTGCTGTGACTGTATTATTAAATATTTTTTAACAAAAGTAATAATACCAGAGACCTAGTCTATATTTTTTGAATTTTAATCCGCCTGTCTTTTGTTCGCGCATTACGGAAAATTTACGGAAAAGGTATTGATGAACTTGGGGGAGGGGTAGCTTGTTATCGAGGTCAACGTATAGACAACTTTTATCCCGGGTACGTAACGTGTTGAAAGGATTAGCCAATCAACAAGCTGTTGATTGCCCAGGGTGCGCCGGACGTGGAAACTTACTCAAATGACGTCGCTTGGTCTTATGTACACCACCCACACACTCCAACCACTGTTACTCCTGGAAGCCACAAACCACAAGTAAGCTAAGTTTATAATTAAAACTAAGTTTAGGTAACGAAATAATTCATAATAACACCGGCGTTCTACTTTCAAAATTAAAAAAAATAACACTCGTATTATTTACCAGTACCTTCGTCAAAATATGTAAATTTGCTACAAAATAAAGTGTTCCACGCGCAGCGGTTGCGCAATTTGTATTTCCAACCGCAGCGGGCCGCGCTGAGGCGGGTCTAGAGCCCCCTGTCATTTGGTTTCTCCCGGACCCTCAACAATCTCTGCCGACTAATGAGCTGACGGTCACAATATAATAAAGAAAGCTCACCTCTAAATTACAGAATGGTCTAGACATGTTGATAAAGTGTTCTCCTGCAAATAGAACTCTCATTTTTTCAGCTAGAACTAGAGATATTTATATATGACTAGTTGTCCCAGCGAACTTCGTACCGCCTCAGAATCAAATGTATGAGAAAATGAACTTATTGGTACTCTATGAAAAAAATAAACAAAGCTATCCCACGGGAACCATACATTTTACCGGGATAAAAGGTAGCCTATGTGCTATTCCAGACTATAATCTATTTCTGTGCCAAAATTCATCCAGATCCGTTCAGATAATAGATGGTTTTTGTTAACTTAAAAGTTTCATATACAATATGATATATGAGCGGTCTTTGAACTAAAGTTAGTTTGGCTCTAATAAATTGTTAAGTCGTCTCGTCCAAACCCAAAATATTTACCATGAGATGAGAGTGAAATTGTATTGAGAACCCATGTTGCGTTGACCGCATAGTCAAAGAAATAAGTGGTTACAATATGCAAAACTCAACTCGACTCAAACTCAAAACTAAGACCTACCGTTCCTCTTAAAATGCGACTCAATAAAGTATTTAAATTTTAATAATAACTTGAACTTGCTACATAGGTAAGTGATATTTAAAATTTAAAACAGTTACCGCCGTTGAAACGTAATAATGTTAAGCGACATTAAATTGAGACTGCAAAAACTTCATTCTTATTCAAGGGTTGGGTCGCGAATTTCCCGCAGTTGTGTGCGCTTTAGGACTGCATTATACTCTAAACTATAGCTATGCGATAATATTATTGGGAGCATTCCTTTTGGTTGACGCAAGTTTTATACTTACTACTTTTTTAATTTTTTTAACGCAATGCGCAAGTATCTTTTAGAGCTTGCTTAGCCTTAATAATTAGTATATACCTATTTTCTAGTGATTTTAAATTCTGGTACTATAAAACACAACATATAACAAGACAAAATATATTTTAATAACAGCAACCATGGAGTTTTTGCCCGTTCTTCTTAGCATTTGGTAACTATTTTGACGATTTATAAGTGTACAATTCGTACACAAGTATTATATATTATCTGGCACACCATAGATTATAAATATCTAGGAATGTTATGATAGCTGGTACCGACCCGCCACCGCGATAGCATTTAGAACCATTGTAATTACATTTAATAACTTTATATAAATAAATACAGTCCGCTATAAATATTATCTCATGTTTGATTGCGCCTTCTACAATAAGTGCTGTATTTAAAGGATTCTGATCCGTATATACTCGTATATACTTTATTAATGATAATGAGAAAATCAGAACTCCTGCATTTCGTATATGACTGTAGTATTATTATGTACCTACACAACTGCCTCCATCAAATCACTGGATCTTAAATTGAGGCAGTGGGTAAGTATGGGAAAACACGAATATTCCGATTAGCTTAATTAACGCTATCGCATCGCTTAATCAGTGTAAATTTGCTTCATAATAGATGTACCTGTATACATTATTCATTTAATGGCTATTTAAATGATTTACGGCGCGATATTTTCAGTTAAATTAAGGGTTGTTTAAGCGTTCGCTGCTGAACATATTATAATATAATCGCTTACTTCTATTGTAAAATTAAGCCAACATAATATTAAACTAAATCATTTTTATTGCTGCTAGCCAACTCAATTTTACGCGTAATAACCTCCTCTTTGCGTGGAACTGAAAGTTTTCAGGTGTTACCCGCATAGGACGGTTGGAACATAATAATACTAGTTGGATAAATCCTTTACTTAATCATTACTAGTTAATATTTACGGAGGTGCCTACAATATGATGGGAATACATTTTCAATTTATTTACTAGACTAGATGTCCCAGCGAACTTCGTACCGCCTCAGAATCAAATGTATGAGAAAATGAATTATCTTTATTATTTTAATTTTAGTGATTTTTCCCATGCTTAATAGTTATTCTGCTATTTGGGGTGGAGACAAATTCAAAAAATCAACTATCGTTGAAATCGGCTCACTCATTCTTGAGTTATAAAAAGTGTAACCAACATGCCCTTGTTCATGCATTAATTAAAAAATCGTTAACTCGACAGAATATGCGGTCAAATTAAAAAAAAAACATAAAGATAATTAATTTTCTCATATGATTGACGCTGAAGCGGTACGAAGTTCGCCGGGACTCCTAGGTATTCATAAAGAGATAAATATTATACGAGAAGAACATGAATCGACCTTTAAAACGATTTACTTAAGAAATATAAATCATACACTTTCCACTAATTAATGATTCTCAAACTAAGTAGGCAACTTTCTATAATATTTAACTAAAAATAGAAAATTAACGTATAACAGCGTCAATTATCAGCTGATAAAATTTACGGTATTATCATCTGATGCATGAACACATGTTTAGAATATCTTAACCGGTTGGTCAGTTTGTGTGTCATTGTATAACTGGGAAATGGATTGACCTCGACTGGTTAATAGTCGGTTTAGAAGATGTAGAAGCCGATGTTAATCTTATGTATTTTAAATGTTTTCTTGGAATAAAATAACTTTAAGTTTAATTTCTTAATCTGTTGTTTGTCGTGGCCCAATGGATACAATGGTCGTGGGTTTAAGTCCCAAGTGGTGGGTTTAAATTAATTAAAACGTAAACAGCTATTTGCGTATACCATATGTTCAAGCAGAACTGCTCGTCGCGGTAAATACTTAGATGGGTGACCACTCAACTGTACTATTCCGTTCGTGCCTTTAGGCGCCTGTCCTTGCGATCTTATTTATTGAAAATACACACTTTGGTGGGTAAATATAAAGAATCTCAGCTACATCTCATTCTCAACTACAATTTTATTATTGACTAAAAAAGTTTTTTACGGAAATACGCAAATCTAAAATAGAAAGTACCCTCACAACATTAATCAATACCTATTGCTCTACGCATGAAAACTTTCCCAGAATTGGATCCTGAAGAAAACTTTGCGACAAAGGATCTATAAAAGTCCTACAATAGCAACATAAACAGCTTAAGGTTACAGTTCGTCGAAGAAGTGACGCGAGCGTACAAGATGCCTATAAAGCGATATGCCTCTCAATATGTACCCTCATCCCGAGCTCACCATTCAAAACAAACAAAATAATACCCGTTACAGTGAACATAAACGCTTATTATTCATGTTCATACATAATTTATAGTTAATTATGCGGCATAATGTTATTTTATCGCTAAGGAAACACTAGTGGAAGATTCCCGGTATTAATATGTGAATAATTTATTTAATGTTTACTTGATAAATATCTAGTTTGTAGAGTAAAGCAGGATAGGCTCTCGTCTTGCTCTGATAAAGACTTGACGTCTATTTACTGCATCAGCAGACAAGTTGACCTCATATGAGTTAGTTTTCGGATAGAAATGAAGTCCTTATAAAATCATAATACAATAATAGCCAGTAAAAGGAGCCCTTCTAAACTTATACTCCGAAGCACAAGGTCAAAATATTTTTAATAGTTTTTGGGTATCCTGGTCTGGTCCAGACTAACAGATCTCAAGACACTGATAGAGCTGCACCAGCAAATAATAGAGACATATTCGAGAATTTCCACTGAACTTTCTTCTGTTACTTGCCGGATCTTCTCAGTTGAGGTCGCGTTCCGATCCGGATGTAGACTTAAGAAAAAAAAATTAATGACAATTTGTAAGTGCCCCCGTAGGCTTATACGGAATAAATGATTTGACTTTGACTGTACAATAAAAAAAATCGGTGTTGATTTACCCTTCTAAGAGCAACGTAAGAAAAAAGTAATTCTGATAAAGTCGTATAAATGATTTATACGATAACAAGGAAGCTTATATACCCCAGCGCTAGAGTAAGTGGGATATAATTGAAACGGTATGATTCATACCGCCTCGCTTTTGGTACTGTTTTCCTGAGATGGGTAAATACACACTGGGAATGTTTTAAGCTTAGGGAGTACATAAATATGGCTGAATAATAACACCGGCCGACATGATTTTTGTCCAAGATATAATGATTTTTTTTTACTATTTATGTAGTGCTGATTACGAAATTCAACCTAATTTTATCGTATCACATCAGGTTTTTCATAATATTTATATATTCGCTATTTTACATTTTTCAGTAAAAATAAATTAATTTATTGAGTTTTGGCGCTCTTTTTTCGAATTGAGCGGCCTCTCGTGAGAAAATATATTAGTTGCAATAGCGACACGCCCAAAAGAAACGCGTTACATAAAAATATGCCATTATAGTTACTTTGTTTACAAACTTTTTACTGAAATCAGTGCGTTTATTTACAAAAATTACGTTTTACTTTTGGTATTTAATGAATAAAATTCATGATTTGTAGCTGAAAAACGTCTAAAAACATAATGTCCTCAAGAAAGTGTCATAATAGTCCGGATACGTTTTGCTTTATTTGTGGTAACTTTATGAATTCAAAGCAGAAATTGAAAATCACTGATTTTGTGGAAAATACCTATAATGCTTATTTTGGCTTCAAATTACAACTAAAATCGTGGACTCCGCAGTTAGTTTGTACCATTTGTGTCGAACATTTAAGGAATTGGTCATACCGTAAAAGACAATCTCTACCTTTTGGTAGACCTATGATATGGAGAGAACAGACAAATCATATTGATGATTTATCAGATGCAAAAATAAAAGAAGGAGTGTTTGATGGACCACAAATTAGATCTTTGATGGCTGATGAAAAGTTTGATGCAACAATGAATACGACTGAATTGGAAGCTTGGCAGGCATTCAAAGATGTTGTCAACATTTTTTAGGGAATAATTAACACCCTGATTATAAAAATATTGTGGCAAACTTGTTAAATAAAGGTATCAAAAATGGTGCAATATGAGTATATAACTCCATTTTTTAGATTCACATCTGTTTTTTTTCCCGAAAATCTTGGTGACTACAGTGAAGAACAGGGAGAAAGGTTTCACCAAGACATAAAAACTATGGAAGCAAGGTACCAAGGTCGATGGAATGTGAATATGATGGCTGATTATTGCTGGACACGTGATATTATTGATGATTCTCACAAAAAAAATAACACCCAGACGTAATTTTATAGCTAAACGTAAAAGATGTTACTCGAAATAGTCCTAGGGCAATGATTGTAAATGTTAAAATATATTTATTAGTAAAATAATTATTGATTTTTTCTTAAAATTTAAAAATAATCTCTTTTTCCGTTTTCTAAAAAAACCTGATGTGATGAAGTAAATACATAGGTATTTTTGTGTTTAAAATACTATAATTTAGTGATATATTTCACTCAAATCAAAATAACGTTCAAAAAGTTTTCATTTGTCGGCCGGTGTAATGATTTATTATAATTACGTAAGATTTTTTTTTATCCTATGTGTCAACTAAACATGTACGATAAAACAAAAAGTTGCGCCCAACGTGGGGCTCGAACCCACGACCCTGAGATTAAGAGTCTCATGCTCTACCGACTGAGCTAGCCGGGCTTGACGGTGTTCGCTAAATTTGGTAAACAGTTAAAATTTTTGTGAAGATTGAATTTAATTTTTAATTTAAAATATAACTTTTACCTGCTTTCTGTGCTCTAGGTTCCGGGTTCGAATCCTGATAGGGCCAAACTTTATGTGGGGAGCTCGTTTGTACCCGAGTCATAAATGTTCAATATCTATATAAGTGTTACATACTGGGTTCGCCCCCAGTCGATTGTACGGTACCCATAATACAAGCATTGCCTGGTATGGGACCGTATAGTTGGTGCGTCCGTGTGATAATATATCATTATATTCATAAAAAAACGTTGCTTTAGATTCAAGATCGTGATCTATGACCCCTCCCTTACATAGGTGTGCATGGTTGACAGGTACTTACATAGCGACAACGATTTTTTATTTTGTTCCCACAGCCGCCGTTTCATTCATTAATATTTAATTTTATCAGCCCCGCAATCGTATTACAACACAATCAAAAGTTGTGATACACTTATTACATAATAAATCTTTACAATATACTTAAATACCACTATTTTACGACACTGATTAAACGCTTCTTCGATTCGAGATCTAAACGAATGTAAATATGCTGGCACACTGCCCTGTAACATTGTTCCCCGACTCACTCCTTCCAAGCTTTAAGTGAGCTACAGTGAATTATGGCCTTTAAAAAATCGTCTTTTTTCCCTGTTATCGCTTCGCATTTCCCGTACAGATAAGGCAGGATTACACCATTTATCTTGGGGTTGACTTGGAAACATTTTTGCAGTTTGTATAATTTTATATCTTTGGGGCTATCGTGGATATGTTCGGGATGGCGCGGGCGCTCATTTATTTGTCATTTGAAATGAGGTCGTATTGTGATGCTTCAAAGACGGTTGTGACATATCAGACTTCATGTGTGGGCCCCAAAAATATGAGAAGTACATCACATTTTTTTTTTCAGATTTTAAAAGTCGGGAACCTAAAAATCATAATATAAACGCGATAAAATGCTTAAAATTAGTTTTATTTCAATGTGTAGTATTCGCATAAATATAAGAAATCAATATTAATATAGTTATTTCTTTACCGTAATATTTAATATTAGACTATTATATTTTTTTTTACAAATCCCTTTTCAGATGACTTTTTGGGCGGGAAGTTGAACCGTGATGTTGTCACTTTTGTTTTATTTTCTCATAAACGTGTTTCTTTGATGAATAATGTGTAATATTATTGGGATATGAATCAGTTTGTGTTCATAAACGTGCACGATTTTCAAGAATTACACGACACTGGCAAAATGGCACTATTTAGTAGCTGATTGCCAACCTTAAAAATGAAGAAGAATAATCCCTTTTCAGACTGTCATTTTGTAATTATTATAGATTTGTAATTATTTCCTTCATCAATATTAACACTAGTCAATTTAATCTTACACCCTTTCCCCACTCAACGCTTAATTGATTTTCAAATTATTCCCCGATGGCAAACGCTACGGGGCCCCTATTCAAATAGGCTATATGTCCCCTTTGTATCTTAATACAAAGATACAGTGGCCAGAATCCGTCTGAAAATTGAATTTCTTAATTGCCTATCCGCTACAGTGAAAATACTTTGATGAAGTTCCCTCCTTTCGGTCAACGAGGGAGGGTAGAGAGGAAATTTCATTATTTTTTTTGTACCCGCAAAACCACAGGGCTGGTTGGAAAGTTTTTTAATCTTGGTCGCGGGGCCCGTGAATTACATTTACCTTTGCAAGTCTCAACGTTAAATGTTTTTTTTTCTTCGTATTTTATATTGGAATGTTTGATGATACTTGAAATGATTTTGGGTACGTTTACGTTGATCTTGAGGGATTGATCGTATTCTTGGATGTTTTGTGTCAACTTGGGATTGCATTTCAAATCAAATTTTATTAGGAAAGACCTACATAAAATAATCGCATAATTATTTTATCCTCCTCCATGTGTCAATGTTACGACGACCTGCTTTCCGTGCCGAGGGTCCTGGGTTCTAATCCTGGTAGGGATAAGCTGTGTGTGATGAGCATGAATGTTTGTACCCAAGCCATAGATGATATCCATATAAGTAATATATATTGGATTCGCCTGTAGTCCATTGAAGGGTATCCATAATACAAGCATTGCTTAGTGTGGGACCGTATAGTCGGTGTGTTCGTCTGGCGATATTATTATTATATTAATCAATCAATATACTTGCATGAACATAAAACAATCATCGTGTATTAATATATTCCTTCAGATTTATATTCGTTATAATACTTTACGACGAGGTGATACCTCATAAACCAAAGGCTCAAACCTTGGACAATAAATAAGGTTTACAGCCCCTTAACTCGAAAAATCTTAGGGAAAAAACCCTAAAATCAAACTTATCCCCAAATTGGAACACTAAATATTATCATCCCCGGGGTAAAACGTGTCCTGAAAAAGGTCGGGAGTGTGCACTGAAACTCGGGATCCGGGAGATAACATCGTTTATTATCAACTAGATTGGGACTATGGCTTTGCTTGTTTGGAGGATTTGGAGAGAGAGGAGTTATGGCGGATACGTTTTTGAGGGAAAGTAGAAAAGCAATCGGATCCGTAGATCGCATAGATAGAAAGAAGTAAGTGGAACTCATAGCATAAAAAATAGACTCAATGTGTTAAGACCGGTGCTCCTTGAATCAGTGCGCCACCACAGAGGCATCAGAGTGTCACAATTGAGTTTGAATTAATTTACAATCGTACCGAAAACTTTGCTAATGAGGACCACGTCATTGGTTTTTAGACTAAGAAGATAAACAGGCACTTAATGTGTGTATAAAAAAAATCTACCTTTAAAAAGATTTAGTTCGTCTCGTTCGAATATCAAAGGATTTAAATATTCACATGTTATGAGGCATTGCGGTTGGTAGTATTGTTTAATGAAACATATGAATAAAACACGTTCAATATGGATTTACATCAGTACAGACAGGCGTTGAAAGCTTTCAGGCAGGCCATAATCTTCCAGATCAATAGATTTATTTTAGTATTTTCGCTAAAGAGATTTTCAACGAGGCATTGTCTGCGCGCAGATTTTTTATTTTTTATTACATTATAGGCAAGTATTTGATCTCGAAGATTTACGTATCTATATACTACTACGTAACTACGTACGATTAACGTATCCAGTAAGTATTTTCTATTTGACAGGGACGTGGTAGGATAAGTTTCAGTTTCCAACTAAGCGATAGTCTGTATCTTGGATACTTGATTGAATTTTGCTTTAACACGTTCCCTGCGGCTGCGCTAGATTAAGACTTGCTTCCAGTGCTGTACAAGTCACATATTTCCCGCATCAAGAATGCCTGATATGCGTTACGACGTCTATTTTCCCGTACGTAGTCCTAACTTCAAACCTCCACAGAGACATGGAAAGTCCACAGCTGATTTTTTTTATTGTACTAATCAATAGGTTATATCCTTGTGTATACACAGCTGCAGTCGCACGAGGTTCTAAGTAATATCTTAAAAGTTACAGGTATTTTTGGAAATGGTTGATTTTACGGGAAAATACTTGTCGTGGCGCATACAACAGTCATATTGCTAGGGATGGGGTGTAATAAGTAAAATATTTTTCTGTTTCAGATTTATTATTGTTTATTCAGGTCGTACACAATCAACGGAAACTATTTTAAAACAAAAGTAATAATTAACTATGTTAACAAAAACAGTAACTTCTTATTTTATATTATTATTTATTTTACTTATGGTCGTACACAATCAGCGAAAACTACTTTTAACAAAAATAAATAGTAATTTACTATGTTAACTTTTTAACAAAAACAGTAAATTCTTATGTTGTATTATTATTTATTTTAGGTACTTCGAGAAACTGGAACCACTACTCTGCACAATAATGTTTCTAGCCTCTTCACCTTCTGTCTTTACACTTTTTCCCATAATAAGTTTTTTACGTGAACGTTTCATTGTTTATGTACAATTTACCTACTTACGCGTGACGAATAAAATATCGCGTTCTGTATAAACGTATTAACTGGGTACAGCACTACGGCTATCTGAAGCTCCCCGCGCGCGCACGTTCAGTGCGGTACGGGGTTTAGGATACGGCCAAATAGTTCCCGTATCGCACTATTGTAAAATAATTACCTTTCTGTGCGTTACGATAAAATAATTCCCGTACATTTTTATTCGTAAATTTCAATACACTTCAAGCAAGGACACCGGCAATATAGGTGTCTCTTTTTTACTTGTACGAATACTTGAAAAAATCACGTCCGCACGGAGTGCAAAACAAGGACAACTAGCTGCCGCACAGAGCAAAATTCAATTACAACCAAATACTTCCCGTAACGCAGTGAATGTGTTAATTACTATCTAATATGAAAAATAAAAAGTAGATATTAAAAAATGACACATTATTAGTTCAAAACTGAATCATTACCGTTTTTCAGTGCAATAAAAAGGGGCGCTGTATTCCCTATGTTATGGTGTCAGCGATTTGAATCTCAAACACCTCATGATAAAATGACATGAATGAGAGTTAGATCTAAGACCTGCGTCCCGGTCTCGGTCGAATTGAGGATGGGTTGCCGATGTTGATATCCAATATTTAAAAAGCCTATCCATTACTTTTAATTTTATTAATGTTATTTATGTAGGTACCTGCTTACACTAAATTATATGTACCAAATTAATTTAGTCTGAGCACGTCTAAATTGTTTGCGATTCCATATCAAATATAAATACTTGCTGTAAATACGAATAATTACTACGCCAGTCGAAAATTATTTAACAAGTGTAAAGGAGACTCAAATCCTCGCCAAATAATATACTTCAGCCGTTTTCATTGTGATTCAAGTGTGGGACATAAAAAACACGTAAATTATTCTAAACTAATGCCCCCAACGCATTTTAACGGAAGAGCCCAGCTTGAATAGGTTTATGGGCTTTTTATGGGGTCTTCCTTATTTTCGGATGTGTTTTATTATGTTAGAAGATGATGTACGGATGTTCTGTCCACCTGATAATAGCCGGAGCAAGTCGTAACTAACGGTCTGTTGTAGAGATGTATTTGATGTGACGCGTGTAGGCTGGTGATTCTATCTGTATTATGAAACACCCAGGTTTCCGCTATGAAAAAGTAAATTAAAAATTGTGCTGTACTCTATGCATGGGTTTGGTAATACTAGCTTCGGTTTGCGGCTCCGTTTATTTAGATTTGTGTTGCTCTAGCATAATCTTTATTTATTTAGCGTTACATTAGCGAAAGTTTGGTTAAAGCCACTCACACCGGAGTTCAATAAAAAAATCAGTGACTGCACACTGTTAAAAAGGTAGATACAAATGGTATACGAAATGGATTTGGTCCTACTTAAATTTAATTAGCCATACGAAAAAAAAGAAGATAATGATATCTAAAACAGTAGATTAGTGCCGTAAAGTGTCGTAAGAATTATTCGCAAATTGTGTGTTATTAGAATAATTCTAAATTAAAACTGCTTGCATTCTATTCAATCTAAAACGTCCTTCAAATATTATGTTTCGACTAGCCTTCAAGACATGATAAACTTGAAGTTGTTATAACTATAATTCCTTATTTAGCCTAAATTACATGCAAGGGCGATAATGGTAACGTAAATCTAAAATAGCTCCAAAACGACTGCATAACATTGTAGGCGTAAGCAATGGAATTCGGGCGGAGCTTAACACAAAATAAAATCTTTAAATAGCAACCAAATTCTCCACCGTTGGTTAATTAGACTACTTTCTATGACAGCTTTAGAAGTTCATATTATGTTGTTAGCTACTTAGTAATTGGGTGCTAGTGTTTGATCGAAAGTATATCGAGTGTTTGGTTGTGGCGTTATTTAAATACATTTAGGTTAATTAATTTTGAACTTTGAGAACACAGCTTGAAGAGTTAAACTATGTTTTCAACTAGACAGTTACTACGCTATCAATATAGGGTCAAACAGATTATATTTTCAATAATTTTTATAAGTCTCATCTCCAAAATCTAAAAAAAAAAGGTTTTAGCTACATAATTCTCCATCCGAAGGATTAACACCATCGGGATTATAAGATTAAGTGGATCAAAAATAATATATTTATTAGTCTTGAAATATTTTAGACAAGTCTAAGCTGACATATTTCTATCGCGAAAAGTAGACGTGTTTCTAAATATTACTGAAAGATTATTTAAACCTAAAAAATAAGTAAATTATGATAGTGATAATATTAACACTTGTCATATATAACGCTAGCATATAACATGACTTAAAGTCAATATTATCACCACTTCGAAGTGAACTTCACAAAAGGCCATTACCTGTTTTCAGTAAGTTTTTACTTTCATGGACATTACCTCCTTTACACCTTGTATTATAAATGACAAAGTTCTTAAAATCTGTTGTATATTTTACAAACTAAAACACAATATAATTAGCACCGTGCATATTTTTTCAATGAAACTGTTTGCAATGTTGACATTAGTACAGTAACAGTACAACATTTACTATAGAAAGAGAATGACCCAATTTACATTGAACTGTTGTCTGCTTTGCATTTTTTCCGTCTACATCACCGAGTGCCTACAGAGGACGCTGCGCTCCATAAAAACTAGTTGTCTCTGTTTCTTTAACAAGTTCTTTTTTTAAATGTTCCGTTCGGTTATAGGAATATTCTGCTGTGTTATTTGATTGCGTCAAAGTAATCGACAGGTAGGTACTATTTGGGACTTTACCGTCAGCCCATCTTAGGATCATTTTCCCATGGCAACACTTATAGCGCTACGTTTTCTATGGTCTTATATCTTCATCGTTTAAATGAACAGTTTCTTTAATGACGGTGAATAAAGTCCATCATATTGTGTATTTGATAACGGCTAATTCTATGGAAAGTAATAACTAAATAAATCCACAAAAGCAGCAATGTAAAATTGAAATACCACTAACTGATTACGAAACTTCTTGTGTATATTCATCGCTCTGATCGCAAATATATATATTTTTTTTAATTTTAAACCTGCTGCTGTAAATCGCTATTAGACTACACACACGAAACTGAACAATTCAAGTTCAAGTCCTATTCGTAACTAAGAGTTAAATCCGAACAAAAGAACCATTTTTCCATAGTCCACCGTACGCATCGAGTTGTTAAATCCCATTGTGCTTGCAACATTGCAAAAGGTTATTAAACCAGAGTGGATCAACGGGAAAAGGTTATGTAACAATAAAAAAAATGGTTCACGAGGTAAAGATCCGGACTCTTCATTGTAGTGGTGAGGGGCTTTTGTTTTCACCGCCTTTGTTCCAACATGCTTTGAATAGGAGCCGATTTTTCAGTTAGGAAAACAAGAGATTTTTTTTTCATTGACTATGTAATAAAATGGCGGTTGATCAAATTGACATTGTCGATTCGATTATGGTAAAGTGTTCGTTTATTATGATGGAATGATTTTTGTGAGTAAAATCAGCAAGATTGTTGAATAAATAGACTTTTGACTTTTTTTTGTTAGACTCAGTGAGACAATGCCTGCAATGTTCATGCTTTTGACTGCCCCTTTTAAATATACTACTGAAGATATCGGACTGACAGCTGGAACCGTCAGATTAGCGTGCTATCTGAATCACGGATAACGTAGAATGATATTCGGTCACCCATCCAAGGTCTGACTGAGGCATGCGCCGCTATATGGGGGATTTTACTAACTCTTCATCACGATACAACAATGTTAATAAACGAATTTCAAATCCACGTGTTAATCACAAAATTTAAGTACCAATAAAACGGATGGTAAAGAAAGAGCAATAATAAGAAGTAATATTAAAGTAAAACTCAACGAGACAGTACCAAAATAATCATAATAAAATACTAATAAAAATCCTTGAGTCCCTTACAATAATAATAATATCCCCAGATGAACACACGGCAGAATGATTCATTTTCAATTATTTATCAGGTCTAAATTATTAGGTAAACATCTAAAGCAATTGTTAGTTCATTCAATTTTACATAAAGTTATAATGTGTAAAGCCCAATTAATATTTCTAAATTGAACATCCCTTTGCACATAGCAATATCTATCTATGGATAGATAAATTAGTTTTGAGACCACTCCTAAACATAGCTGTAGTGATAATATCCATTTCAACCCACATCACACGACAGATCATATTACAATCTGGGGATAGAATATTAAAAATACAAATTTTGAAAAGAGAACTATGTCATCCTATAATTGAACAGATAATACAAAATTCATTTCGAAGGTCAATAGTCGACAAGTCTTTGAATGATATGAGAAAGGAGAGATCAGAGAGCACTATTTGTTGAGTGGTCCAGATCAAACAGTTTGTCCCATATATAGCGAGGGGTCACGTCTGTTCAAGAGTAAATGGTTTAACGTATTGAAGACGGTGACAATGTTTAAAAACATATAAAAATTGAATATAAATTGAACCAGAAAACCGATGATATAATAGTGTAAACAATTGCTGGTGACCATGATCAACTGAAATCGAAACACAATAATTAACTATGCGGTTAGCTCGGTAACCAGGATCGCAGGCTCAAACCCCGACTCCGCACCGCTGGGATTTCTAGATTTTATGTGCGAATTTCGTTTTTAACCATGATTATCACTTACTAAACGGTGAAGGAAAACATCGTGAGGAACGGCATTTCTGAGACAACCCCTCGAAAGACGAGTGAAGTCCTACAACCCGCTGGACCAGCGTGGTAGAATATTACTTTTCCTCCTCGCATTGATGGGAGGGCCCTGCCCAATTGTGGGACATTAAAAAGCCTGGTTTTATTTATACTATGTTAACAGATATTCATTTAGTTAATAACAGATATATCTGCAAACCGCCACTATGATAGATCTTTCATAGTGGCGGTAGCTTATTTTAAAACGCTCAACAAGATGAGAAAAGTAATTATATTAAAATTATCTTTGGTATTTTTTATTCAAAGATTCAGGTCTTACCTTTATTACTAAGTACATATAAAGTTAATTGTTACGTGTTTATTAGTATTACAGTTAAAAGCAAGGGCTTCAATATTGTTCAGTTCAACTCGTTATTCCAAACTTCGTATTTCTCTATCTATGTATATTAAGGGCATAGAACAACTTTTTGATAACACCAAAAAGTTACTCAGTGAACATGGAGAATTTGGCAAATCCTGCTATTGCGGCATCAGATGGATACATCTTAAAGATAAATATGACTTGAAGATCTATTCAAAGGTCTATTGTATTCAAAGTTTGAGTATTTATGAAACACGAAACTCCTAATCACAATCTGGATAACACTTAAATCGTAGTGATGTTTGTTTGTTTATCGTAAAGCTATCGATGGAAAAGTAATGTGCTAAGTGATTGGGGCAATCAAAAGTTTCAACCTAATATCCAGTGACTATTACTAATAATAACTTCAAACTTTAGATCCATTAGGACAGTTTACGTGCCTTGTACATCTAAGAGGTTTTACTGATTTCTTTTGTTAGGGTAAGAGTATCCATTTACTGTGGTGTGACTTATGATCGATATTTTTTTTAATGAAACGACGGATTCTCCCTCTCGCAATCCAGCTAGTGATGCAACCTAAAAGTCTTTATCGGTGTTTGAAAAGGGACTTCGTGGTTGATTTGAGTCCTAGACTGCTTAGCAACAATAAAGATAAATAAAATAACTTCAGCAATTCTCCCCAAATTCAATGAACTTTTCTGTTTACAATGGCATTTCAAAGCGCCTTTTAGATGTGGAGGATTATAACTCAAATCCCTCTCGCACTGATAGGTATATCAGCATGAGGGTAGCCCCTTGTCACATTGGGATCAAACTCCATACCATACCTCTGCCTACCTCTATAGGGATTATCGATATTATGTATAGATTAAAAAGATATCACCACTCAGAAATAAATATTTCGGAATACCTTTTATTGAATCTCTTATTCGCTTATCGATAGGTATTGTATCGGAATATCACAGCACAATATTTGAGATCGGACGCTCCAAACGTATTTTTGTAAGCTGTCCGTCAGAGATTTTTGTTTAATATCTCAATAGCCATTCTCTTCAAACGAAATTCCGTGGAAATAATTTTTCAACGGTTCCATAAAACGACGTCGTTGAAATGTTTTTTTCGTTCAAATTGAGGCAGACATCTTGAATTAAAGATTTTGTTCCCATTACATATTAATTACTGTCGTGTAGAAGAAAATATGTTTGTATCTTGAAACCAGAGATTCAGAGATTTTTATTGGAGGATTGGAGGAGTATAATTTTTCATAGAAACGTACACATGCATGCATATGCTGTTACCACGGGTATTCAAGAACATTTAAGTATCTCTATTCTAAACGTTATTTATGATTAAGTAGCTTACTCTATCTCTTGTTCTAGTATTGCAAGCCAGAAAATCATATTTTCTCGAAGACGTAAAAAGCCACAGGAATCATAAAATTTTTAATATTTCCCAGCAATATTAACTTGATATTAATAAAAGAATATGCACAGCAAAATGCCACTTCATTCCATCGTCGCGCGCGGTCCTTGGTACTGCAATTACGCCCGTCCGACCGAAGACGGGGCTTCGTCTATTATTTATGAGAAAACATGAAAATTTTATAACATCCAACACTATACCTTTCTTTTGCTTTGCACAAACATTTCACAGTCCGTCGGCGTAAATATTAATGTGGCAGTCAGAGTGTTTTAATTTTATTTGTGTGGAACAATTTCGAGGTTTTCGCTCTATAGTGAAAATGTCGGAACTCCTTGTAATGCTGTTGTATTTTTCATGTAATATAAAGCTTTTTAAGCATACTATTGCTGCTGCAATCACTTAAGATCCTTCAAAAGCATCACAAGTATCACAGTGTTTGATTATGTTTGCCCATATATTTGCTGTCTGCTGAAGATTAAATGCCTTCAGAGTTTGAGAATAGTTCTAAATGCAGCCACAAGTTTCTTAAGCACTCTTATCTCTACAAATAGAATACACATTGTCTCCTAAACCTTGTTTAAGTATAAAGAATCCTTTACCCGATCATTTCAATCATTCTATTGTGTGAATATAGTAACCTTCTAATGAATAATAATCTAAACGTATCGCGTTTCACACTAAAACGCCATTTGATAAATGAATGTAATCAAGCGTCGTGTGCACCGTCTCTTAGTCTATCGTAACTTGCAAATTGGACCGCAGTTTCGCGGTAATTTCGAATGTAAATTGCCAATTTGGCCAACACGACGATTTTGCCGTATAAACAGGTGTTAGAGATAATTTATACAACTGATCAATATTCAATAGATCGGAAATATTCGTCGGCCTATTCTGTGAATATTTATGGCTGTGAAAAGTATTGAAATTGTATTTTCTTTATTTGGCTTTGTATTCTGGCTAAATAACGATTTGATTTTTAAAAAGCGTTGAGGTAGTAGCGTAAAATAAGTTTACAGGATTAAAAACTTTTCTTCTTTACCATCTATATATATATAAAACATAGTCATGTTAGTTACACCATATATAACTTAAGATATTTATGATCTTTGATTTTTTTCTAATAAAACATGGTAAATCACAATTTTCTCATACATTTGATTCTGCGGTGGTTCGAAGTTCGCCGGGATAACTTGTTCCCATTAAAGCCATACAGATTTTTCAAATCAGCCCATTAATTAATGTGAACAAACTATAATACGTTCTAGTGCAAATATTTATATAAAAATAATTGCGTGACTAACATTATTTCCGTTTTAAAATGTTAAAATCGTTGCCATATTGATAGGTTATTATTTAAATGTTATGGGATTCGGACATTACGGAAGGAAGGTTTTGTAATATGATTATCGAGAATGGCCATTTTATTATTCATCAACTTTATCAAATTACCAATATTTTGTTGTTATTTGTCAACTGATCCATTCATTTTAAATTACGATCTCTGAAAGTTATTACAAAAAAAACTTTATTTAAGCTTAATTTATTGTTGTTGTTGTTGTGTAAAATGAAAGTTTATATATGTTTATCGAATTAAATAAGCAATTAAATTATTACATGGTGTTATTTTTTTGTTGATTTTTGAGTTGATGGTGAAATTGTATATTTGGCAATTTGGTTACTACTATTACAATCTTTTTCTACTATTTGTGATCAAGTTATTATACTTCAGTACTTTTTTTAAATAAATAACTATTATCAACTAACCTTATAATTTCAGTATGACTCTATGTACCAATATTATTAAATCCTATAGTGTTTTGTTCATAATGTTGGCTATATCTCCGAAAAGGCTACGTTTGAAATTAATTAAAATACATTCGGTAATAATAATAATCTATACTAATATTATAAATGTGAAAGTTAAGATGGATGGATGGATGTTTGTTACTCTTTCACGCCAGAACGGCTGAACGGATCTGGATGAAATTTGGCACAGAGATAGGTTATAGTCTGGAATAGCACAAAGGCTACTTTTTATCCCGGTAAAATGTATGGATCCCGTGGGATAGATGTTTTAATTTTTCATACTTTTTATCGCGGGTAACACCGCCGGGCGCAACTAGTAAGTACATAAATGTATTGTTCAAAAAGTTTGCTACTGAATGGTACACTTATTGTTTTAAGAAAAATGCAATCTTATGTAAGCCAATGATATTGTTAAGTTGTACCTTAGTCCTATAATACAAAGGTAGGTTATGCTATAACATGAACAACTTCTAATGCTCTGCTAATAAGTTTATTATGATAACCGTTTTTCCGGCTTTATGCCATACACATAAATTATGTTTTTGCATAACATTCAGATCTCTAAAACCCCACTTATACCCCATACGAAACGTAAGCGGCTGTGACAAATACACGCACTTAAACGCTGGCAAAGGGCCCGCAGATTAATCCGTTCCCTGAACTACACCGGCCACAACTAATTTATCTAATTAAGTCGCCGTCTCCAGCATATGTAAGTAATTCAGACAGTTTTTGCGGTCACAATCTATAAAAGGGGTTGACCTTTGTCAAACTAGTGATGTGCAGGGCACATATCGATAATGTCTTGGGCTTGTAATATATATCGTTACATTTTATTTAGATACAAAATATGTAAGTATAGAATTACTCTTATTCGTTACATAGTATATTTAGAAATGAATTCAGGCTATATACTACGAAATCCTTCCACGTGGACGTGTATATAATAGAGCAATAATATTAAGGTCATCTCAATAATTAAATTTCATGAATAGGTTTTAATTATTTATAAAATAACATCTGATATATTTATTCCAACTTTAATTGATGAAGGAGCACGATTTCTATGTGAGTGTATTTGACAAAATTATATCAAATCATAAGTTCTAACTCGTTATAATCGCACAATTTGCAATATATATGGTAAAAGCAAGTAATGAGAAGATAATAGGATCACACTCTTTCTCCGGCGCACACGTGCGGTATTATGGCGGTGACGTCTTAATGCCCTAACGCTTTCTTGTTTTAATTTTATGTTATCAGAAACTTTACGACTATTGTTAGTAACACATACATCATGCAATTATGTAATACTAGCTTCTGCCGGCGGATCCGCCCGCGGTACTTCGATGAAACATAGCCCATTGCACTCAGGAATAATGTGGCGAAAATTTAGTTTAGTTTAATTCCATTAGTGAAAAACATTTAAAAATTGGATCAGCAGATTACCGCCTACATTCAAACATATAAACTTTTCATTTTTATAATAATTGTGTTTAAGTCAAACCAGTATAATAGCAGCCTTACTCCTATTTCTTTTTGTGTGCGGACAAAAACTAGACTACAGGGTCACATCACTATATCAAAAGTTCGCAAATTGTTCGGCTCCGCGGGTCCGAAGGTGGGTTGTGATTTCAGCCCGGCATGAGTCAATATTTATGGGTTTCTTTTGTGGAATTGCTTATCCTGACGTTTGGGTCGCGTATCTTATTTAGAGGTCACGACACAGAATGCTATCGTATTGCAGAATTTATCATATCATGTTTACGGTGACGCGTATGAGTGGTGCCTAGCTTGCCGTAGAGTTTGTCTTACAAGGCGTTTGAGAAGAGCCTCTCGTCAGGAACTATCAATCTTCTATGGATTTGCTATTGATTCATTGTTTTGCTAGCTACGATTTACAGACACTTTTTCTTGAGGTAAGCACCCACTATGAAATAATGCCTGTAAATTTACTCGATTAAAAATAATTTCAAATTGTCTGTGACTACATCCTTATTATTCTACTTGTTAAATAAACCTCAATATATTTTTTTAATATTTTTTTATTCATGTAACTCATTAAGTACATACATACTTATGAATCGTCAAAATTTGTAACAAAATGCTAAGCTACAACTTTACCACCCGTTCGGAATGCCGTTCCTACGTGCAAGACACTCCATGGCTGCTCTTTATAAAATACCTTTTATGTTCAGAATGTGAAGATTTGGGCTCAAATAAAAATAGTTAAAATTATTTGTACAACCCCGCATTCACAATAAATAACTAAATGTATACAAGTTCCAAGGTAACGAAGAACAATACTCTCCTTT
This sequence comes from Pheosia tremula, assembly GCA_905333125.1. Lineage (NCBI taxonomy): Eukaryota > Metazoa > Arthropoda > Insecta > Lepidoptera > Notodontidae > Pheosia > Pheosia tremula. The sequence continues at coordinate 648,302 of HG995415.1, forward strand.
CCGCCTTCACAAGTAAACGCCCAAACATATGTCGTTTATAAATAGCTCAGTAAATGCGAAGCGTTGAAAACTTGTATCCTATATACAGCCGTTTCATTAGTGAGCCTTTTAAGTGCGCACTATTTATTTATTTATTTAATTCAATTGGTTCCACAAAGAGTGTACGTTCAAAGGAAACGAAGTTGTACCTACAGGGTGGGCGCTTTGTTTATGTGTGGCTTAAGCAACAGAAAGTAACGAATTTGGATGTATAACAATCAAAACTTGTTTCTATTTCTTGGTTAGTGGTCAAGCTGATGTGAGGATAAATGGTAGAGCCTCCTCTAGGTTTTGTTCGATTATTAATGAAAATATGCAATCTGAAATACGAAGACTCATTACTAGGTCCTTTTGATACCGCGGAGTACGTATTCGAGATCTCACAATGTTAGAAAATGTCATCGATTATGAAAATGATGTCGTACAGAACGGGGTAAGGGCAATAATAAGTCTGTGTGATCTATAATAATAATAATATCGCCAGACGAACACACCAACTATAAATTCCCACACTAAACAACGCTTGTATCTATTATGGGTCCCGTACACTATATAATACTTAAATAGATATTAAACATCCATGACTCGGGTGTAAACATTCGTGATCATCATGCGCCTACCAGAATTCGAACCTGGGAACCTCAGCACGGAAAGCAGGGTCACTACCAATTGAGCTAATCAGGGAGTCGATTGTTTGATACATCGAATTGTTTGCTGCATTCGTCGATTATGTGCCTATAGAAATGTTTTAATGCTACAGATTATAGTAAATGTAAGAAAAAGTGAGCGCTAGGCGTTAAATAAGTAATGAAAACATTTATTTTAACATCAAACGATATAGGATATTCTGAGTGCGCACTTATAATGTCCGTGTCAAGAATATTAAACTCCCGATAAATGATTCGGATCGCTCTTTAATTGCTGCTAACGAGGGTTTTTATTACTGCGCTGCTAATAATGACAACACTAAGTACTTACAAGTTAAGTACGATTATTGAGTTTCTGGTAGCTTTAGATAAATGTATTCGATATAAAAAAATCTATGCCGTGTCTATTAGCGATATAAATAGACAATATTCTAACAACAATTTTGGTCCTACAATCCTTTCAAAATAGGTCAAAGTAACACTAGCAGTAGACTAATATGACAGCAAAAATTGGCTAAACAGCTTTTAAAGTGACAGCCGGGTCCAGGCCCGTCGCTTTTCAAATAAGTTATTTAATTTAACAGTGTGAAAGTATATGTTTTAACGATTCTGATCTCTTTGAACTCAAATAGCACTGATATCACATTTTCTCCAAGAATACTTTAATTAAACTCGTTTGAACTCAGAAAACTTTAATTCGTTTTTCAGATATTTTTTTTTTACACAATGTTTGCACCAATCTTTATATAAGTACTATACTGTGCATAGAGAACGTTAAAATGAAATAATTCAAAATGTAGCAGCAGTGATAGCCAAGTTGGTAGAACGCCTTCAGTAACAAGGATCTCAGGTTCAAACCCCTGCTCTCATCTCTGGGATTTCTGGATTTCATGTGCGGATGAAATTTTCAACCATGATTATCACTTGCTAAGTGGTAAAGGAAAACATTGTAAGGATACGTGCATGTATAAGAAAACCCCTCGACAGACGTCTGATGTCCGCCAACTGGGCCAGCGTGGTGGACTACGGCCTAAACCAGTCGCAATGATGAGAAGCCCGTGACGACTAGTGAGACATTGAAAGAGCTCGTATTATAGTTTATAATAATAAGCACGGGCCTCCCCTCAATGGGAGGGGGATTAGGCCATAGTCCACCACGCTGGCCCAGTGCGAATTGGCGGACTTCACACATCTTTCGAGGGGTTCTCTCAGACATGCAGGTTTCCTCACGATGTTTTCCTTCACCGTTTAGCAAGTGATAATCATGTATGAAAATGAGATTCGCACATGAACAATCCCAGAGGTGTAAGCTGGGGTTTGAACCTGCAATCCTCGTTACCGAGGCAAGCGTTCTATCAACTTGGCTATCACTGCTTACCCATATTATAGTTTATTATTATTATATCTTAGTACACGGGCAAGACGGATCTGGGTATTATTATGTTGAACATATTCCAACACGTATCGCAAGCCACGCGGGACAGTGTGACATGGGTGGAAAGCATTTATAAAATTGCTCCAACGAAACGGATTCAGTTAGATGAGATATATGATGTCGAATAAAGGTTACTATTGACGACAGCTGGTCTACCATCTGTTGGCGACAAAGATACCTAATAAGTATCGGCTGAAAATGAAAACCGAACTCAAAACTTTCGTCGTCGCGGCCCGCCCCAATCTTTAAGCTCGGTAATTAGAAAAGTGCAATAAAATCGCTGTTAACTCGTAACTTGGCGCAGAATACGCAGGATTTTATTGCCACTCGGCTCCCTCTCGATATTCTTTGTTATAAAACTGTAATAGACCAATAAAAATTTAACGATACGGCTTGTGGTCCAGCTCTGATGTACTCGCAGCTCGCATTGTGATTTCTGTCTTGTGTTCATTTGAATTGACGTATTTATTGTAGTGTTTATATATTGAATCCAGCTATTGTAGAATTATTATAACTCAAAACGCGGCTTAACAATAACTTTTAGACGTGTAACAATAACTTTTAGACGTGTACCGACCTCTTCAACTACGCCACAAGCTACACGGATGGTGCTGCAGACGCTTTCAGAACAAATGACGATTCTCCGTACAATCCTGAAACGCGCTATGAGAGTTTTCGGAGCACATAACATATATACAAGATCCCGACCCGTCGGGGCATAGCGGCCGCCCCGCCAGGCATACTACCCGCCTGGATGGAAGATCTTCCCTTTTCCGCTAAAGATGTTTTATAACAATCATTTTATAAACACAAACATGTACTCAAAACTGATAAGACGAAGTCACTTATTGGCCGTGCCTACATAAATGAAAATGAGTAATATATCTAAGTGTCTTATAATCGTTCAACAGATATTATTATCAAAGGGAGGCACTTCACTAATTAGTAAAGTTGACAACCAGCTGTGAAACGATTGAGCGAACTTTGGCAATCAAACGCTTGATTACCGATAGTTGAGTAAGAACGATTGTAGAGATGGAAGTAGTAATTTATTGATTCAGTTCATTTAACATTAAAATAATATAAATCACGGTAAGATGGTGTACTTACACTACATAATGAGGACTTATCGCTGGAGTATCCTGGAACAAATTTAAAATAATGTCAGTAAGAACGAAATAGGTAGATTACCTTTGAAATTAAACTAATTTTATCGTGTTTATTTTATGTTTTACGTTACGTTTCGGCTGCCTTTCAGCAACCATGGTCACGGGAAAATTAGTTTCATTTCATTCATCTAAATATAAGAAATCAATATATAACTAGTGCTTATTTTTTTTGTCAACTTATACTTGCAGGTTGTTGGTAAAAAGCATTTTAGGCAGAGTATACATATATATTTTTTAACTTTTTGGAAGGGTCATCAATATTGCTAAATTTAGTCCTGTTTGCGCTTATGTGAAACATACAACTAGCTATATAAACGGTAGTTGTAGTTTACCTTGTATACAACAGATGTCTACGTACTTCAACAATAAATAGGTAGGTATTTTATGTATCATATAAAGAATATACAAACATTGTAATACAGTACAAAAATTAGAAGATAAAAAATTGTGTAAGAACTCTTTTTTATGGAGTGTTTAGTGTTAATTTTACGCACAACATTTGAAACCCTCAATTTGCAAATTCATCGCTCTACTGTATTTCACCGCTGGTATACCCACATACCGTAAGCCTACGCAATCAAACAGCTCTCAATAATGTCAGCCAAATAACTTCCAAGTTAGTGTGTACACAAGAAAATAATGACCTAGTAATATTTTTCCTGTTAGTCACAAAGTTGGAAGTAATCACACAAGTTTGGATGGGTACTTTGTACACACGCTGACAAGCTAAGTCGGTGGAAGAACATTGGTTATTTCTTTTCCCTGAATTTCGGACCTTATGAAGCTCGTGTTTTGTTTATTGAACATGATTACTGATGAATTTCTACAAGTATGAACGAGAGGAAAGCTAAGCAGATTTTTGCGTATATATGCAGTTTTTTACAGATTTACTAGTTTGTTTCTGCGACTTTATCCGCGTAGAATATAAGAACATCATGTTTTGGATACAAATTTTAACCCTCCCCTTTAAGCCCCCTAGCAAATTCAACTCAATTGTCAAATGTCCTTTCTTAGCAAGCACATAGGCATTCAGAGGAACCCGCGTGCCAAACTCCCTAGGTCTCATGATATCAGAGATTTCGTGATGAGCCAGTGAGTCGTCAGTGGGTTTCACTTTTATATATATAGAAAATGTCAATAATAAAATTCATCTTTATAGTCCTATTCCAATTCCAGATAGGGCTCGAATATAAGTTGGATTAAGCACGAAGTACCCAAGACGTCTCGGTGAGTTTTGATGCCTATTTAAAAGGATTTCTAAAAGTTCTGAAAACACCCTGAATAAATAACCAAAGGCCCAAAAGGCTTAAATAATATCGTTTAAACGTACATTCAAATCGAATTATGAACAATATAAATATTCACAAACACATCGAGTCCTACCCCATTAAACACAGGAGCGTCATTAAAAAATCACTAGAACGCAAATCTTGGTGCACACGCGTCACGGCGTACCGATCCAGCACTTTGACACGAAAGCGCGTATCGAACGGGATGATTTATACGAGATCCAGTATTTCGTATTGAAATAAAAATAATTTACACGAATACGGGGATCTGGGAGCTAGTGATGATGGAAGTGGCACTGGCAGTTAGTTATACCTGTGTACTGATAAACTGAGCAGCCTTGGTAGGCCGCTTTGCCTCGTATAGTCAGAACGTGCCTCGTCTGAGGCAAGTGCTCACGCTGCCTCTTCCTAGCGCTGTTATCAATCATTTACCTCGCAGTTAGTCTGAGTGTTTATGAAAACATTACTTGATTCTTCGGATTAAAACTGAGGCACGTGCCTTGGCAGTATCGCGAGGCTGAGCGCTCAGTCTATACAGAGCTAAAAGTGGATATTACAACAACGACAATCTGATTAGCTCAGTAACTAGTGACCCTCCTTTCTGTGCTGAAGGTACCGGGTTCGAATCTTCGTAGGGGCAATTTTGTATGATTAGCACGACCCCGAGTTGTGGATGTTTAACATCTATATAAGTATTATGTGTTTAGATCGCCCTATCCATTTTATAGTACCCATAAAACAAGCATTGCTTGGTTTGGTACCGTACTGTGAATGTGTTCGTCTGGCGATGTTATACTAGTACCAATTATCTTTGAAAAAAAACTGATTGCTTTCATTTGCTCCGCGAATGTATTTGAAGATTAACACCTATTTAATAATGTTCTTGATTAAGATAGAAATGAAATAAAATACTTAAATGCTACTTGACACTTAAGACCCCGTTGCTTAACAGCCGATAAGTTCATTTTTACGTTAATTGGCATTTCTCAAACCAGGCGTAAAGATAAA